>JAYESA010000001.1:148636797-149291797 GCA_036927795.1 Iris macrosiphon | reverse complement strand
CCACTCGGCACACACAACCTGGTACTGTACCGCAAAGAACCATCATCAGCAATGGTGAAGTCATCTGACAATCCAATCTGAACCTGCGCCCTCATGATCCTCAGGGACTCATCCTCAAACTGTGTAGCCCTGATCCGGTCTACCAACTCTGACTGAATCTATAGTCCCCACATCTGTATCTTAACTACAGGCACTATTACCTCAATGCCCAAGCTCTCTAGATCTGTCAGAAGATAATAATCTGTAGTCAGGCACATAGCTACCGGATACCTGCTCAACGCATCCGCAACTACGTTCGCCTTCCCTGGATGGTACTGCAACAATATGTCGAAGTCTTTCATCAACTCCAACCATCTCCTCTGCCTCATGTTCAGCTCTTTTTGGGTAAACACATACTTCAAGCTCTTGTGGTCTGTGAAGATCTCCACACGCTCTTCGTATAAATAGTGTTTCCACAACTTCAGAGCAAAGATGACCGCTGCCAACTCCAAATCGTGGGTAGGGTAGTTCTTCTCATGAGGACGTAATTGCCTAGAAGCATAGGCAATCACCCTCCCATTCTGCTGTAACACACAACCCAGTCCCTTTCCCGATGCATCACTATAGATAGTGAATCCTCCAGAACCTGATGGCAACGTCAACACTGGAGTTATCGTCAACCTCCTCTTCAGCTCATCAAAGGCGATCTGGCACTCCTCTAACCAAACAAACTCTACGTCCTTCCGAGTCAGCCTGGACAACGGCTCTGTAATCCGGGAAAAATCTTAAACAAATCTCCTGTAGTAACCTGCCAGTCCCAGGAAACTCCTGACCTCGGCTACTGAACTCGGAGCACTCCATGCCTCAACTGCCATGATCTTTCTCGGATCCACCGAGATCCCCTCTCCAGTCACCACATGACCAAGGAATTCAACCTTGTCAAGGAAGAACTCACACTTCGAGAGCTTTTCATAAAGCTTCTCCTTCCTGAGAGTCTCCAGCACTATCCTCAGATGCTCCTCATACTCCTCTGGGGTCTTCGAATACACCAAGATGTCATCTATAAACACCACTACAAACCTATCCAGATGCTGATGGAATACCTTGTTCATCAGATTCATGAATACTGCCGGGGCATTAGTCAACCCAAACGGTATCACCATGAACTCATATTATCCATATCTGGTCCGAAAAGCTGTCTTCGAAATATCCTCCTTCCTGACCTTCACCTGGTGGTAGCCTATACTCAGATCAATCCTGGAAAATACCCTCGCTTCGCTCAACTGGTCAAAAAGATCATCAATATGCGGCAGCGGATACTTGTTCTTGATTGTGAGGTTGTTCAGAGCCCTGTAGTCGATACACATCCATATCTACCCATCCTTCTCCGGCACAAAAAGTACCGGAGCACCCTACGGGGAAGAACTAGATCTGATAAATCCCTTGTCCTAAAGCTCATCCACCAACTTCTTCAACTCTATCAGCTCACTGTTGCTGACTCTATAGACGTGCTGGAATATCGGCTCCGAGCCTGGCACCAAGTCTATAGAGAACTCCACATCTCTGTCCGGAGGCAACCCTGGCAACTCCTCCGGAAAGACATCCATGTATTCCTCTATCAGTGGATGTAGCAACCTCGGCTCTACCACCAAGGCTTCGCAGAAGACTCCCTCGCTCTGCTCCGCTGCTCCTCTGGCAAACTGAAACTCTGGCTCACCCGGCGGACTAAACAATACTCTGCCTCTACGACAATCTATACTAGCATAATGCATACTCAACCAATCCATCCTGAGTACAATGTCGTAGCTCGGAAGTGGCATTACGAGTAGGCACACACTCAACTCCCGGCCTTCCAAGGTAACTCTTCGGTCTCTGCAGACATCACTGACTAGGATGATACCACCCTCGGTCGTAATCTTGCAGAGTCGAGCTAAAGGTTCAGCAACAAGATGGTGTCTAACAGCAAAAGATACAGACACAAAACTATGAGAAGCCCCAGAATCAAATAAAGCAAATGCTGGAATGGAATCAAGAAGAACAGAATCTGAGATCACATTACCAACGGGCTCGGCCTCGTCTACGGTCAGGGCAAAAGCTCGCCCTTGCTGTCCTTCTCGGTGTTGCTGCTGGTGCTGAGCAAACCTCTGCTGCTGAGTCTGCAAAGGCTGTCCTCTCTGCTGTGCTGCAGGTGCTCTGGCTGGTCCCCTCTGAGCGGCTCCTCCGCCCTGAGCTGTACGAGCAAGTACTGAAGGGCAATCCTTCAGCTGATGATCTGTTGCGCCACATAACAAATATCTGCCAAGCATCTTTTTGTATATGTCCCATCCGTGCCCTGGCTTCCTACAGAAAGGGCAAATAATGGGCTGCCTCTGGCCCTGCTGCTGTCCCTGCCTCTGCTGTTGGGGCGCCTGCCGGAAGGGCGTACGACCCTGACCCTGGTGCTGCTGGGTCTGTTGGAACAGCCTTTTGGCTGGGCCTGCACTGCTGCCTGCTCCTGAAGTATCTCTGCTCCTCTTGGTCTTCAGCTCCAAGTCCTTCCTCAGCTCTTTGAGCTTCGCTTACAATCTGCTCGAAGGTCGCCTCGCGGTCACTCCTAGTCAAGGACTTGACCGCCATGACCAAACCCTTGCGGAACTTCCGTGCCTTCGCTGCCTCAGACAAACCCTCAACAAATCTGCCCAGACGGCAGAACTCTGCTGCATACTCGTCCACTAGCATACTCCCCTGGACGAGCGCCTCAAACTGGCTCTCTAAACCACTGAGAACCACATCCGGGAAGAACTTCTCCTTGAAAAGCTTCTTGAAAGCCTCCCAAGTCAGTCCCGGTACTGCTATCCGCGTATCCGTGCGGTACCAAGTAAGGGCAAGGTCGAACATCCGGTTGCCCGCTGCATCGATCTGCATGCTGGCTGGGATCAGCGCCAGCTTGAAGATGCCCTCTATATGCTCGATCCAGTCATCCGTGTACAGGATCCCCTCTGTACCCCGGAACTCCTTGGGTCGTATCCTCTGAAAGTCGATAATAGTGCCCGGCCTAGGATGCTGAGCCTGCTCTGCCTGTGGCTGGATCTGAGCCACTCTGTCCATCGCTGTCATAGCCACCTGATGAGCATTCTCAATGCCCATCCTCATAACATCCACCTGGCGGTGCTGCACATCCATCATCTCTTGGAAGAACGTAAACAACTGCGTGGCATCAACTGGTGCAGGCGGTGGTGGAGAAGGTACCACCGGAACAACTGGGGTAACTCTCGGATCGATGGGAGTAAGAGGATCTCCGAGAGAAACAGACGCTCCCTCAACCGCAGGAGTGGCGAGTGGAGCGGTAGCGGCTGCCGGAAGTCGAGCAGGACGAGAGATGACAGACCTCTCGGTGGCAGCTGCTGGAAAGGTGCGCTGAGACCGTGTCTTCGGAGGCATCCTGAACACAGATCAAAAGAAGTCAATATAGTGCAAGATACGATCTCATCAAGGAAGGACAGCAATATTGCAAAAGAAAACAATTCCAGGAAAGTTAAAGATAGCAAAAGAAATCAGGAAGGGTCCTAGTTATGATTGAGCATACTCTCTCTCAGCCTATATCCTATATCCTATTGCAGGTAAATCTAAAAACTAGACCTGCATGGGCCGCCACCAAAAATGTGTCACGACCCGCACCCGAAAAATCAGGCATGAGTCGTGGGTATGTCCAGCCTACGCCACAAAATCGGCGGTAGAACACTGTAAGGTCCGTTCTAGGTCAACCATCTATCTATATAACTCACAAAAAATCTGTCAATATCCTTTCCAAAAGGAGGGCAACCACGCAATATAGGTCAACCATCTATCTATATAACTCACAAAAAATCTGTCAATATCCTCTCCAAAATGAGGGCAACCACGCAATATATATATGAATAATCCTCTCCAAAAGGAGGGCAACCACGCAATATATATATGAACTCTCAATCACAATAATCTAGGGGAAGAGTAAAAGCACGATATGACATGAACAAAGAAACAGAACCAAAGAGAGCAAGACAATATACAAAATATAGTCCAAGTCCACAATATCTACAATATCTCACAGCATCAAAAGAATAAGTACAATCATCCAACATAATCAACTGGGAACATCCCAGGAAATCCACCTAGCTAACTAGGGCGCTATAGGCGTCTCCTCGCAGGGCTCCTCCTCAGTCTCGGGATCACAACACTCGTCAACACCCGGCCCGTAGAACATCGGGCAATAATCCTCAGGATCTGGAAAAAATATGCCCAGTCAGGACTGGAGCAAAGTACATAACTCTGAAAGCAACTCCAAATACATGGTAAGGTGTATATGACGAGCAATAGAAAAGTATACAAGATGCACAGGAAATAAATATATACTGGAGCAGAATAAGTAGCTGCAATGTAAACTGGAGAACAATACAAGTAGTGAAGAAGTAACTGTATGTGAGAAAACATGAATACTAGATAAGTGCCTTGAGCACATGTTCGTTATGTGATCGGCTTAGGTTGAACATGAAAAATACTACGATAACTCCGTTATGCGTGAGTTGCATAACCGACATACACATGAATATTGTTTGGCTTTGATCACATAACCAACTCCTACTCCCCTCCCCCACTAATACTCTTGGATCCAACCACAACACGCTACGTACATGATAATAGCTCGCGCACATGAACGCGAGAGCACAAGAAGCACATGATAGCACATGAGAATCAATACCCGAAGCACATGATAAAATAAACGTGATAGAGTACCCACTGAACACGGTATGGGGGATAGCTTCTCATGACGGGATCCACTAGTACCAGCTCGTGTAACAATGTGTCAGAATCAAGTATTTCAGTTATAAAACAGGTGATATAAACGCTATCATGAAATGGAAACTATCAGAGGTAGGTACTCGCCTGATGTCCTGAGCAACTGATGAGGATCGAGATTCGGACCGGTGTCGCAAGAATCTATTACGAAAAGCAAGATTAAACAGGGTTCTATGGAGTTAAACTGATATAAAATAATTAAAAATAGGCTTCTAGGGATATTCTAGGTCGAACGGGTCAAACCGGTGAAATTTTGGTCAAAAAGTCAACACGGGGGCCAAAAGTCAACTCTAGATCAAAACTAGGTCAAACATTGACTTTTATGGTCAACGGAGACAATTATGGTCAAAGCTAGGTCAAACTAGGGTGCCCCTGAAATTCTAGGTCAAAACTAGCTCATTAAGCTAGTAAACTCTCAAACTCGCCTCCTCGAGATACCGTGATACCCTCGGTATCCGATACCTCGCCCTAGGCCATACACCCCGCCTAAAACCGCTAAAACCAATGCTAGCACGCGTAAATATATATACCAATACATATAAAAATTACTCCAGTACTATTCCTAGGCTAATGCTCAAAAATTCCGCTCGAAACTCAATACCTTGGATATCTCAAGGTATTGAGATACCTCGGCATCCCAAGGTATTTAGATATCGCTCTAACACCCCTCTAATTAACCCTCTAGTTAGCTAACTAAGCTTATAGATATATACCTAGTTAATAATCTAGGCTAGAATATCTATATCTATCATATATATACATATACCTAGATATATATATATATATATATATATATATATATATATATATATATATATATATATATATATATATATATGTATATGTATAGATATATATACATTTAGCTAGTTAGATGCATAGTTATAGCTAAATGTATATATGTAGGGATATGGGTATATATGTATGTGTTTGTGAATATATATATATATATATATATATATATATATATATATATATATATATATATATAACTAATATATAACTACATATCTAACTATCTATCTATCTATCTAACTAATTATGTATCTATCTATCTATCTAGTTATCTATATATCTATATATAGTTATCAATCTATCCATCGCTACGTAGCTGCGCACGCTTACACTGCTGCTGCTGCTAGGGCCTTCTGCTGAAGAGACTTCTGCTGCTGCTGCATTTACTGCTGCTGTGCTGCTGCTTTACTGCTTTTGTGCTGTTGCTGCACCTGCTGCTGTGGGCAGCTGCCCCCCCCCCCCTCGCTCGCTGCACGCCTCGCACTGCTTGCTGCCCCGCCACACGCACACACACGACCACACGCACACACACGACTACACACACAAACACAATCACACACACACACACACACACACACACACACACATATATATATATATATATATATATATATATATATATATATATATATGTATATATATATATATATACATATATATATACATATATACACACACACACTTATATATATTCTAACACACACACACTAACACTTATGTATATAAATACTCACACACACAAATATATATATATATACACTTACATATATATATATATATATATATATATATATATATATATATATATATATATATATATATATATATATATATATACGCACACAAACTCAAATATATATATACACATACACATTGATATATATATATATATATATATATATATATATATATATATATATATATATATATATATATATATATATATATATATATATATATACATATACACACACACGCACACTTATACACATATATATATATATATATATATATATATATATATATATACACAAACACTTAGACATATACATACACAAGCACATATATATAAATACACACAAAAATATAGATACACAAACACATAAACATATATATATATATATATATATATATATATATATATATAGACACACATACACTCAACCACAATGCTGAAATGGCCGTTCGGTCATTTCGACGAACACGCGGTGTGCGGTTCGAAAAACCTCCTGAAACATACACCAAACCAACTCGAAATTGGCCCAAAATTTATCCACGGGTTCTAAACGATGTCTAGATTCTAGAAAAAATACTATCCCGTCGATTCTAGGTCCGTGGCAAAAATGCGCACGCACTTAGAACCGGCGACGACGAAAACCCCAAATTCGCCCGAAATGCCCGTTTCTCCGTGAAACGACTTCCCGTATCCGAACAGAGACACGCACTACCCCTCTAGACACCTAACAACGTCTACCTAGGTCCGTCTAACCTAGGGCATCACCCAAAATTGGGCCAGTTTCGGATTCCACCTGAAATTGACACAAAATCTAGTGTCAAAGTCTCCAAACTCAACCAAACTAGTTTCAACTTCCTCCCACTGGTAGGCTTAGGTTCTAGGAAGGTTCTAAATCACTAATTACACTACATAAGAGTAATTAGCAAGAGAAAAGTTAGGGTATACCTCTTGGGAGTTGAAATCCCAAGGCCAAAGTCTCCAATCCACTTGAAATCACCTCCCTCAAGCTCCAAGCCTCCAAATCTAGCCTCCACACCAAGTCTAGGCTCTACCCACCTAGGTTGGAGAAAAATATAGGTTAGGATTAACAACCATGGAGAATAGAAGAAGAAAGAAGAGAAGAAAGAAGACTTACTTGAAGTGGGAAGAAGAAAGGAAGAAGAAAGAGTGAAGAGGAAGAAGAAGAAGTAGTGAAGAAGAAGTGAAGAAGAAGAAATAGGGGGCTGGGGCTGCTGTTGTGCGGGTCTGAGAGTGTGGGGAGGGCCGGCCAAGCACACAATATAGGTTACATAAAGTCCAAAAGTCCAAAATGCCCTCCTAACTTGGGTTTTGGGTTTCGGGTTCCAAAAGCACTCAAACTAAATCCAAATCTCTCCAACTAACCCACTAAAAATATAATAAATATTTCTAAACCCAAAAATAAGTCTCACAAGGGTGTGGTATGGGTCGAACATGGGTCCACTAGGGTCTGACATGGGTCCAAACTAGCCAAAACTCTAAAACAATCAAATAAAAATAATACAATCACTAATTAATTATAAATATAATTAATTAAATACAATACACAATTTATCAAATAAAAATAAATAAATAAAATCCTATTTTCTAGAATTGGGTAGTGACAAAGATAGACGAGATAGTGGATGTCGTACTCTCTGTCTCGGACTCTTGCAGTAAGCCGTCTTCAAGGAAGACTGGCAGCGTTGTGACCTCCTCAGATTCTTAGGAGACTTTGTCATCTCTGCGAGAGTTGCCACTCCCAGGGGTTTCAGAATCCGTTCCTTGAGTGTCATCATCCTTTCGAAATGTTGGATTATTTTGTAAGTCCAAGGGTTTACTACCCCCAGCTTGGGGAGCCCTAGGGGTTCTGAGGAAGAACTACCCCCAGCGGCTGACAGCTTCTTCCTCGAGCGAGTGCCCTGGAAAATGCCTAACATAGGTCGTGTTGTTTTATCTCCTAGCAGTCTTTCTCTCAACGCACTGGTCGATAGTGATGGACTGGAGGTGATGGACTTCTTTCCTCCTTTGGTGGAAGGAACCTTCCGAGCTAAGTAACATGCGACAAAGGGCAGATCCTCCTCCTTTGGCGCTTGCACCTGACTTCTGGGTTATCGTCAAGCAGGTGTCTTCTAATACAATCATTGGAAGGTCGACTGCCTATTTTTGGGTGCTGCTGCTCCGTTGCAACAGAAGCCGATGATGAACTTGGCACAATGACGCCCTGGAGAGGACATTTTATCAGCGCAGTTATTTCCTTCGCTTTGTATTTATGACTGATCACTTTGCTCAAGTCGAGCAAGGGTTGTTCCACCTTTGCACCCTTTTTGTGGCCCCGAGTAGACCGAGCGCACGGGTGTGTAGGTGTTGTGTTGGCTCCTGGATCAGAGGTTCATACAAGAACTTGCCTTAGATCGTTGGTTGGAGACTTTTGAGACCGATCCTGTCCATTTGCCGCTGGGGGCTTGACGCATGGGGCAGTCTTATATAATTTTCCATCAAGGGCCCGCATAATAATTAGTGGTGCCCTTTGATGGTCGGCTGAATGGACAGTTGCATGAGTATGGCAAGCTCGCACTGTCCTGGACCTCTTTGACTTAGCACCTGCGGGCGTATAGTACGCAGAGTCCAAGTTTGGGTCTCCGCCGTTCTCATTAGGCCACATAGAATCTGGGCCGCATGAGATACGATCGAAGACAGAAACTCAACTGCTGTCTGGGCCACATGGGGATGTCTGCATATGGCTGTGAGCTGAGACCGCATGAGTCCGTCTGCCAGTCTTATGCGGCCTCCTTTTTTTGTCGCATGGAACTTGCTTTAGCCCCAGAACATCTGGTATCGTAGTATTTTTCTTTAGCAGAGTCTGGGCCCTGAGTAGTTTCTATGTTGGGTAGGGAGGCCGCATAGACGTGGACGTCTTGGGTGCGCGCCTGGCTGTCAACAACAGGGTGAGCGGTTGGAAGCGCACCCTCCGCAGTTGGGTGAAGCGCGTTGGCCTTGCTACCCATTGCCTGCAGGTCACCTTAGGCTTGGCTAGCCTTGAGGAAGGACTGACTCTTCCTTCTGAGAATATATCCTCGAACGCTTGCTGGTCGAAGCAAACCACCAGCATCTTTTGCGTCAAGCCGAGCTTGGACGCATCGGACTACGTCACTGACTTCTCAACAGGGGAGAAGTTGGTCCCCAACAGAGTCTCCATTGTGTTTGCCATTTAAATCAAAAGAAGAACTAAAAGAACTTGATTTGATTAACAAACTAAAAAAAGTATAAAAAAGTCCTAGAAGACAATCTAAGTACAAATTTGTTTTATGGGAGTGACGATGGACTCTTAGGAGTGTATCTTTACTTCGTGGATGATCCGATAAAAAAGCTCTTCTTTCTTGCTCGAGTGTAGATCCGCAGATAGCCAGCCAGGTCCGTTGTATGGTGGTAGTACTCTATTATTTATAGTTGTTCTGTGGCCGCATGGGTTTCAGACCGCATGGACGTCAAAAGTTGCTACATGTCTTCCCCTAACAGAAAGGAGTTACAACTGTGCACGAGAATTCAGAATTCAGCTGTCAAGTGGACATTTGTTAAGATTTTCTTGTTGTTGAATATCTGGATGGTTTCTCGTCCTTTTTGGGTGCGACTTGGTCAATTGGACACGTGGCCTGTCACTTGGTTGGAGAGGATTACCTTGTTACAACAGCACGATTTGGTTTGTTTGGAAATCTGGGGCATACGAAGCCAAGAATCGCAGAGACCGCATAGGGTTTAGAACGCATAGGCCAGAGCCGCATAGGACGTATGGATTCTGGGACGCATGGAACGCATGGAGTCTAGGACGCATGGGCCAGAACCGCATGGGATGCATGGAGTCTGGGACTCATAGGCCACAACAACATGGGACGCATGGAGTCTGGGACGCATGGGCCAGAACCGCATGGGATGCATGGAGTCCGGGGCGCATGGGCCAAAACCGCATGGGACTCATAGAGTCTGGGACGCATGGGCCAGAACCTCATGGGAGTCTTTTTTTGTGTTGTACATGTAGTGCTGCACAGTTTCTGAGACTTTTGTCTTTTAGTGAGTTTATATCTTTCGAGACGTTAAGAAAATCCTTCTCTGTCAGGATTATGTGTCAGATGTAATCTTATTATCAGGGCATGATGTCAGATCTATCTGTAGCCAAAATTGTCTTCGGTCGTTTGGTCCGCATAGCTCTCACAAAATTGGGCCGCATGGTGATCATGATATCCATTTTCTGCTAAACTTTTCCCTGGGCCGCATGATTGCTGAACGCATGGATCCAACTTTTATATGCTTCTACAGGCACGATGACTATAAATTGCAGGGTAGCATGCCCACAAGAGAGGGGGGCTAGTTACGTACGTGAACACAAGCTCAGGAGAGAGAAAATATAAGAGAGCATCCTCATCCCCTCGGAAGACTGTCAACGGAGTAAAAGAGCCACTATAGTGCTCAATCTCCATCGTCATAGCCCAGATAAAAAATATTGTACTTAGATATTCTGTATAGAATTTCTTCGTACTTTTTTGTTCGTTGTTTAAAAAAGTATATTCATAACTTGTAATGGAGAAAAATGTGTCGACTTTGCTGGGGACGTCATTTTCCTCTGATTAGAAGGCAGTGATGCTGTCTGAAACGGTCAAACTGGGATCCACCCAGAGGATGCTGGTGGTGCACTTAGACTAACAAGCGTTCGAGGAAATATTCCCCGGGGACAGCGTGAGTCCTTCTCCAAGGCTAGCAAAGCCTAAAAAGATCCGCAGGACATGGATATCAAAGGCCGCTGTGCCTCATCCAATTACGGAGTATGTGCTCCCTCTTTCTCTCTCAGTTGCTGAAGACGCACATTATGCATTCACCCAGGCTGACCCTGTCCATGCGGCAGTCGAAGCTATGAAGAAAGGTACTCAGTGACCAAACTCTAGAAAAAAAATACTACGATGCCATAAGTTCGGGTGCTGAGGCACGGTCTATATGGCCACAGCAGAAGCCACATAAGAAGAACCATGCGGCACCGGCCGACAGCCGCAGGCAAATGGCCACATGCGGCCATCACAGTAGCAGAAGTTCCACCTTCGACCGAATCTCACGCAGTGCTGACTCCATACATCTTACTAAGATAGGTGAAGGTGTGAACTTGGACTCTTCATACTACGCACCGGCACATGCTATGACAAAGAAGTTTAAGGAAATACAAGCGTGCCAAGTTCAAAAAATTGATCATTCGACTGACCGTCAGCAAGTGTTGCTAACTGTAATACGTGGCCCTGACGAAAAGTTATACAGAACTGACCCATGCGTCCAGCCCGCAGTGGCAATTGAACAGGGTCAGTCAAAAGAGTCTTCCATTAGCAACCTGGGGTATGTTCTTGTATGAACCCCAGGCCAGGAAGCAAAATAAATACCTATGCACCCATGTGCTCGGTCTACCTAGGCTCAAAAAAAGAGTACAAAGGTAAATCAGCCCTCGCTTGACTTGCGCAATGTGATCAATCACAAGCGCAAAGCGAGAAAATTAACTATGACATATGGAATATTCTCCCAAGGTATCACTGTGCCAGCAATATCATCAACTATTGCTGTAACAAAGTAGCAGTACCGACAAACTGGCAGTCCGCATTCAAGCAGTTGTAACCAAAGGCATCCACCCGGCTATAACCCAGAGAAAAGGTGAAAGAACCAGAGGAAGGAGAGCTGCCATTTGCCTTATGTTATTCTGCTCGAAAGGCCTCCTCCATAAGGGGAGATCAGAAGTCCAGCACCTCCATACCATCACTCTCGGCCAGCAGGTCAAGAAGACTGGACAAGGGGGACAGGCAACAGAACCCACGGAAGGTGTTTTCCTGGGCACCCGCTCAAAGAAGAAGTTCTCAGCCACTGGGGGTAGTTCTTCATCGGGACCCCAGGTGGCTACGCAAGCTGGGGTTATAATCTTTCGGACCTCTATGACAATCCGGTATTCCGAGAAGACAGTAATTCCCAAGGAATAGATGCGAAGATCCCTGCGGGTAGCCACCCTCATCAAGAGGACGCAGCTTCCTACGCTGGGGTAGTATTTTCTCCTAGTCCGAAGAGGATGAGGAACTACCAACTTTCTCGGATGACTATTCACGATAAGAGTCCAAGGAAAAAAGTGCGACATCCACCGCCCCATCTGTTTCTCCCCATTTGAGAACAACATACATGGCAGGGGACGATCATGAGGGCCCCAACGATCGACAATGCCCCAAAATCCTCGAGGCCATGATGCAGACCATGATTGCATTTATGCAGGCCTTGACCCAGACAATGCTGGAGATTAAGGAGAATATAGCCTCCCAACCTGCAAGGGCCTCTGGTCAAGCAAGCCTGGACCCCAGGACAAACGGGAATTCAAATACAACTAATCCACTCGCGGACAGTGATCATCCCCTGTCCGGATCATCCGCTCATTCCATAGTTGATAAAGCTTGGGAAGCAATACGGGAGGTGCGAGAACTCCCGGTCCGCCTAGACTCAATGGACAATCGGGGCTCGTTACGTGAGCTCGGGATTCGACAACCGCATCCCCTCGAGTGGAAAGATATATCGTACCTGCCCAAGTATAAGCCCATCAACTTGACTTTGTTTGATGGAAAGATATATCCCCGTCAGTTTATGAGTTACTTTGAGACGACAAAGGGGAATCTACCGAGCAATGAAGCCCTCTTAACCAAGATCTTGGTTTGAAATAGCCTTCGATTGGTTCTGCAGCCTCCAGGACAACTGTATTTCGTCGTTCGACGATTTCAAAGATCTTTTTTTCGCTCGGTTCTACGACAAAGAAATGACATAACGATATCCTCTTTAATGGACATCACACAAAGAGAGAAAGAGTCTATACGGGAGTACATCGAATAGTACAGGCAAGCGACGCTAAATTTACCCTCCAGTAACCCTGAGTCCACACTGATGGATACCTGTCGGAGAAATTTTCTTTCCACAATCAGACTATGGATGGGCGAATCTCAGTTTAAAGACTGGGCGACGTTCATCATAAATGATATCGATGCTGAGAAAAATTTGAAGGATGTCCGTCTCTTGAGGATACAGATCCCTATCGCTGGTGATAAGGGAAAACGTCCCTACAACAGCAACAACAACAGCAACGACGGTTTTGACCGGACATCATGAATGTATCAAAGCGAAAGTCAACAAATTGATAGCTAGTAACTTTATCCACGAGGAACAACATCTGGATTAGGTAGCAAATATCGTACCCATCGTCAAAAAGAATGAAAAGATTGGAATCTGTATTGACTTTCGTGGTCTGAATACGGCATGCCCTAAGGACGAGTTTTTCCTTCCGATCACAGACATAATGATCAACATTACTTGTGGCTTCGAGCGTATGTCCTTCATAGACGAATTCTTAGACTACAATCAAATCAAGATATTTCTCGACGACGAGAAGCATACGTCATTTCAAATGCCAATAGTCATGCCATTTGGTCTGAAGAATGCAGCTGCCACATACCAGTGATCTATGAGCACCATCTTTCGTGAACATCTAGGCAAGACGGTGGAGTGTTATGTTGATGACATCATCGTTAAGTGTCTCTCCAAAGATAATCACCTTCGAGACTTGAAGACTGTGTTCGATCTCATGCATATGCACCAGCTCAAGATGAATCCTACCAAGTCCTTCCTGGGAGTCTCCAACAATAAATTTATGGGTTTTATCATAACTTCGAAGGGTATCCATGTAGACCTCGACAAGACATAAGCAATCCTTGAAATGTGCCCACCGAAGAAACTCAGAGAACTTTGTGGCCTTCAAGAAAAACTGGCATACATCAGGAGATTCATATCAAATCTCTCTGGATGTTTTCAACCGTTCACTCAGCTCATAAAGAAGGGAGTCTCCTTTGTCTGGAACGAAGAATGCCAACGCGCCTTCGATGATATCAAAGAGTATCTCATGAACCCCCTAGTATTGGTGGCCCCCATTATGGGAAGACCCTTCTTGTTATATGTACAGGCAATAGATCCCACCCTCGGGGCTTTGCTAGCCCAGACAAGTGATGTAAGTCACGAACAAGCCATCTACTACCTTATCAGAATGATGGCCTACGCAGAGCACAGGTACAACCCCATTGAGAATGAGTGCCTCGCTCTGGTATTCGCCATTCAAAAGACTCGGCATTATGTGGCAGGATAAACCATCCATGTGATCTCGCGAGTTAATCCTCTCAGGGTCCTTATAATTAAACTTGGAGCACTCAACTCTCGCCTAGGCATATAGGTAATACTGTTGTCGTCGTACGACATGGTATTTGTCCCACAAAAGACGGTCAAAGGCAAAGTATTGGCAGATTTTTGGGTGACCCATCCTGTACCGGAAACCTCAATACTCTACGAGGAGATCTTAGACGAAGTAGCGAACTCAAATATGGCCACAAGCGTAGAAGCCGTTTGGCGAATGTTCTTCAATGTTGCTTCAAGAACAGGGCCAAAAGGCGATATTGTCGCTGACGTCGGGATAGTACTAATTTTTCCACACGATCTGGTTATAAACCGCACTTACTTTCTTACAGAGACATGCTCCAACAATGTGGCATAGTACAACGCCCTCATCATTGGGCTCCAAATTGCTAAATAAGTGGGAGTAGACTACTTGAAAGCCTACGATGATTCCAAGCTGATAGTCAATCAGGTCCGGAGAGAATACGAGGTCCGGCACGAGGACTTAATTCCCTACCACCAAGCCATGCTCGGCATTATCTCTACCTTTGATAGGTTCTTCATAGAGCATATGCCCCGATTGTAAAATATTAACGTTAATGCCCAGGCCGGTCTCCCTGCCTCCCTGGCAGTCTCGGTCAAAACCCATCAGCTGATCACAGTGGTTGGTCAAAAGTTGGACTGTCCGAAAAATAATCTATGTATGTGCCTGAGCTACTCAGTAGAGACAAACACCGAGTCCCAAAATTGGAGACTCCCATTCATTGACTATGTAGTCTATGGAATGCTTCTGGAGAACCAAAAGGAAGCCACTTCCATCAGAAGATGTTTCCTCCGGTTCTATTACGATACTGCCACCAAAATTCTGTATCGTCGTTCCTACAACGGTCTTTTGCTACGATGCTTATCGAATGTAGAAGCAAAATAGGATCTCCATGAGGCTCACTATGGGGTATACGGTACCCATCAGCCTAGACCCAAGCTACAAGACCATCTCCGGAGAATAAGTTACTATTTGTCGACAATGGTCTCGGATGTTGTCAACTACGCAAGAAAGTGCCGGATGTGCCAAATCCATGCTGAATTTATCCACCAACCCTCGGAGTTACTATACCCTATAACACCCTGTTCCGCTCAAGCGGACTGCCGATTCAAACGACAAAAGTACAATGTTCCGATCTGCTTTGCTCAAGCGAGAATACTCGTTTGAGGTAAAGGATATCCAGACTTGTCTCTCCAGGAGTTTGGCTTAGGCTTTCAGAGGCTCGCTTGACGTATCGCTCAACCGAGGCGAACCATCGCTAAGGTGGGTGGCTGCGGTGAACTTGTCTTTGCTTAGCCAGCATACTTAAAATATAGAACGATATATGCTAGTCTCTAGGTGAATCACCCCCTGCATGCTAATAAGAATTCAACGCACCTAGCTAAGGGAATAATCCTAACTTATATTGTTTGTGCTAGAATATGGAAATGAAATATTGCTTATATTCAGACCCTCGCATGCTACCCTAGATTATGTTGCTCAGAAAGTCCCTTACGGTTTCACCTCTCGGCTTACCTTCAGGCCCGAGCCAACGTGTTTGCTTGAGTTCCTTAAAAACGCATGCTTGCTTGCTTACAAATGTCTAAGGTTATTTGTATCGTGCATGCATTCTAGTTAGCTAGGAGACTATCAAATAGCTTTTCTGTGAAATTGAACCTGTAAGTATCCGGGACCATATGGTCGCTAAGGCAATCCCCGAACCAGAGGAATGCATCAAGACAAGTTTATATCTGAACGAAAATTATGTCAAGCTTACATCTGAATGATAACCATACTAAATTTACATCTGAATAAAAATCCGTCCAGTAAAGAAAGAATCCCAGCTCATGGAGCAAATGCTCGGTTCAGAACAAATAATCATGGATTATCATATCAAGTTATGAATTTGGAAAGACTCTGACTTAAATGTCACGGACAACTTGTGCACAAGGTTTATGTGGTTTTTGCAGTCGGTTGCCAGGGCGCTGGGACCGGTCCGATCCGGACGAAAATATATGTATAGTCGTATGTTATAGGGCAAGGGTGTTATGTAGCAGGGCTCACCACCTGAGTTGCATATCCTTCTTGTTTTGAGACTTAAAACCGTCCTTATGGCTATGCCCGCGACTTATGTCATATAGATAAGTCAAACTCGCTTAGCGGCTATCCGCGTACGAGTCATTGTATCACATCAAAAGAACAATTGAACACCTGAACACCTGAACGATCATGATATAACAACACTCATTTATGCATATGCTATTGCCTTAGTTTTCATTATGAATGCTCGTGTTTAAATTAACCTGGTTTGCCTTGGACAGGGAAGGTCAAATTGTAAGTTGGTAAGTCTCGCCGTATTTTCTCTTATATCGCACGGCGCACTGCCACACGAGTTAGGTTATTCAACATTGCCATAAAACTGATCCTAAGGCAACTAGAAAGACAACATAATAGTTGGTGCACGAAACCTATATACGTGTTTGGTTTTGTCGAGCGGGCGAGTAGCCTCCCCACCAGTGCATTCAATGTACTGATAATCCACCAGATCGTTTGCATGGTGCAGAAAAAACTCGTTCGGTGTGGATACCTCCTTCGTGCGTGCTAAGACGTGGATTCAAATCCAAAGCCTTGGAGCGTTGCGATCCGGAACTGAAGCACATATACAGACATAATATTGGAACAACATCTCTATATCATTCTACAAATTATAGCCACTTGGCACGCTTTTACTTTTTCAGAGAGGGGCTTGAGCGACTTGTAATCTTGGCCAAGCGTCGCCTGTAACAAATATTTATATTAATAAATAGTTGCTTTACTTCAGCTTGTGTTATTCAATGCTTCCGCTATCTTTGACTCAGTGAACTTGTTACCGATCGCCTATACGTTCATAAATTCCACTGCACTCGGACAATCTGTGTGACTCTGTGGCTTAGATCTCTTACCGCCAGCCAATGAACCACAGCCTTGCACGGGCGTGCCTCACGCTCGTGCAACATCACGCCCGGATGGGTCAAGCGATTGTTCTGTGGGAGCACTGGCACGATGATTCTCGCCTAGCGGGGATGGTCGATTAGCCTGCATGAGATCGGGGCGTGTTTGGATTGGTATCAGAGCCTGGCTTATACGCCGTCGAACTTTATTTCGATTATCTCTGTTTCAAAAGCTCGTTCGTGGGCTATGTGTACGCTCTCTCTCAATGTCCCTTACGGAATATTCCAACAATGAGTCTAAATACTTTCAAAAAGCGCATTTGAATGATGTGATTGCTTGTATAAAATTGTGATGCTAAGGCCTTTGTGTCGACCTGTGCAAACTCTTAAAATTTTTGCAAGTAGCTTGTCCGATTTTACTATCTCTAAGTTTGGTTGAATGCATATGTTTGAAGGATTCCTTGAACTGTGCACGATCCAAGGCTCAAAAAAATATAAAACTCGAGTGCTAAGATTTCGCTATCGCTAAGTTAGTTGGCATGCTCACGCTTGAAGTGCACTTTGAATATGTGCACGATCCAGACTCGCGATATGCTAATCTCAATGCTAGTGCAAGTGAATATCCAAATGAACAAGTATAATGACTTGTACAGGTTTGTCTCAGCCTTAGATCGTTAAACAAGATCAATTGAAACATACTTCACATTAAGCAATATGTCCCGCGCTAAGGCGCAAATGATATTGACTCAACCTACACGACACAAGAACCGAGTAGGAGATTATGTTCAATTGGATTTAGTGGTACCGATTGCTACGCTTGGGATATATTCTATAATGTGTTAGTATGGCTTATCCTCAGTAAGTCTCGAGGACGAGACTTTTTTCTGAGTTGGGTATGATGTAACACCCCGTTTCGCTGAAGCGGACTGCCGATTCAAACGACAAAAAGTGCAATGTCCCGATCCGCTTTACTCAGACGAGAATACTCGTTTGAGGTAAAGGATATCCAGACTTGTCTCTCCAGGAGTTCGGCTTAGGCTTTCAAAGGCTCGCTTGACATATCGCTCAACCGAGGTGAATCATCACTAAGGTGGGTGGCTGCGGTAAACTTGTCTTTGCTTAGCCAGCACACTTAAAATATGGAATGATATATGCTAGTCGCTAGGTGAATCACCCCCTGCATGCTAATAAGAATTCAACACACCTAGCTAAGGGAATAATCTTAACTTATATTATTTGTGCTAGAACATGGAAATAAAATATTGCTTATATTCAGACCGTCGCATGCTACCCTAGATTATGTCGCTCGGAAAGTCCCTTACGGTTTTACCTCTCGGCTTACCTTCGGGCCTGAGCCAACGTGTTTGCTTGAGTTCCTTAGAAACGCATGCTTGCTTGCTTATAAATGTCTAACATTATTCGTATCATGCATGCATTCTAGTTAGCCAGGAGACTATCAAATAGCTCTTCTGTGAAATTAAACCTGTAAGTATCCGGGACCGTATGGTCGCTAAGGCAATCCCCGAACCAGGGGAATTCATTAAGACAAGTTTATATCTAAACGGAAATTATGTGAAGCTTACATCTGAATGATAATCATACTAAGTTTACATCTAAACGAGAATTCGTCCAGTAAAGAAAGAATCCCAGCTCGTGGAGCAAATGCTCAGTTCAGAACAAAGAATCATGGATTATCATATCAAGTTATGAATTTGGAAAGACTCTGACTTGCATGTCACGGACACCTTGTGCACAAGGTTTATGTGGTTTTCGCGGTCGGTTGCCAGGGCGCTGGGACCGGTCCGATCCGGACGAAAATATATATATAGTCGTATGTTATGGGGCAAGGGTGTTATGTAGCGGGGCTCGCCACCTGCGTTGCATATCCTTCTTGTCTTAAGACTTAAAACCGTCCTTATAGCTATGCCGGCGACTTATGTCATATAGATAAGTCATACTCGCTTAGAAGCTATCCGCGTGCGAATCATTGCATCACATCAAAAGAACAACTGAACACCTGAAAACCTGAAGGATCATGATATAACAACACTCGTGTTTGCATATGCTATTGCCTTGGTTTTTATTATGAATGCTCGTATTTAAATTAACCTGGTTTGCCTTGGGCAGGAAAGGTCAAATGGTAAGTTGGTAAGTCTTGCTGTGTTTTCTCTTATATCGCATGACGCACTGTCGCATGAGTTAGGTTATTCAACATTTCCATGAAACTGATCCTAAGGCAACTAGAAAGACAACATAATAGTTGGTGCACGGAATCTATATACGTGTTTGGATTTGTCGAGCGGGCGAGTAGCCTCCCCACCAGTGCATTCAATGTACTGATAATCCACCAGATCGTTTGCAGGGTGTGGGAGAACCTCGTTCGGTGCGGATAACTTCTTCGTACGTGCTAAGGCGTGGAGTCAAATCTGAAGCCTTGGAGCATTGCGATCCGGAACTGAAGCACATATACAAGATATAATGTTGGAACATTATCTCTATATCATTCCATAAATTGTAGCCACTTGGCACGCTTTTACTGTTTCAGAGAGAGAGGTTTGAGCGACTTGTAATCTCGGCCAAGCATCGCCTGTAACAATTATTTATATAAATAAAGAGTTGCTTTACTTCAGCTCGTGTTATTCAATGCTTCCGCTATCTTCGACTCAGTGAACTTGTTACTGATTGTCTATGTGTTCATAAATTCTACTGCACTCAAATAATTTGTGCGACTCTGTGGCTTAGATCTCTTACCGCCAACCTATGAACCACGGCCTTATACGGACGTGGCTCACGCTCGTGCGAAATCACGCCCGGATGGGTCAAGCGATCGTTCCGCGGGAGCGTTGGCACGGTGATTCTCGCATAGCGGGGACGGCCGATTAGCCTGCACGAGATCGGGACGTGATATACCCGACCGTTATATCTTAGCCGTTCGAAGCATGGACATGGATATCATAGGATCGATCAGTCCATCTTCATCTAAGGGACATCGGTTTATCCTCGCTATTACAGACTACTTCTCTAAGTGGGCAGAAGTTGTACCACTCAATGAAGTCAAAATATAAAACATGATCAGCTTCGCCAAGCATCATGTCATATACCGCTTCGGCTTTCCACGAACGATCATCTATGACAATGGTCCATAATTCACAAGTTACGCTTTCTACCAGTTTTGTGACAAAAATAGAATTCAAAATATAGCCTCAACTGCCTACAACCCAGCAGCAAATGATCTGGCAGAAGCATTCAACAAGACCATCATAAAGCTACTCAAAAAGTTTGTGTCATCCAATAAGCGCGACAAGAATGAGAAGTTGGGTAGATATTCCTGGACTTATCGAACAACGGTCCGGACACCGACTGGTAATATGCCATTCTTCTTGGACTACGAGAGCGAAGCGGTCCTCGCCCTCGAGTTCCAAATTCTCTCGCTCCGAGTGGCTCTCTCCAACCGGCTAACCATCGACGACAATTACCGTCGACGGGTACAAAAGTTAGAAGCACTCGACGAGAAACGTCTCTTAGCTCAACAACTTAGCTCAACAACACATTAAGCTGTACCAAGTGTTCCTCTCAGGAGCCTTTAACAAATAGGTCAAGAAGAGGACCTACAAAGTGGACGACCTCGCCTTAATAATAAGAAGGCCGATGGTTATAATCCACAAGACGACCGGCAAGTTTCAACCCAAATGGGAAGGCTCATTCGTCGTAGAATCTGTATTCTCCAACGATGCCTACCGATTGGCAAAACCTAATGGCGACTTGCTCATGATGCCCATCAACGGCAAGTTCCTAAAAAAGTACTATGTTTAAGGCTAGGCTTGTACTTCTATTTATCTCTAGCAGGACAACAAAGATGTACATGGTTCCCACTTTTTATTGTTTATTCCCAGCGAGTGCCTATGCACAATATTACCCTTCCTCAATAAGCCATTATCGGTATTCAGGAGTCCTGGATACGCAACGGATAATGGATCCTCAAAACCTCTCTAGTAGAGCAGTCCCCAGGTCCATCTGTACACTCCCGCATAGACCACCCAAAAAAAACCCGTCTCGTTAGACGCTAGTTCACGTCCATATTACCTCTGAGCTATCGTCCTAACGATCTCCCCAGTGGAGTAATCCTCATGTCTATCTACATTTTCGGATAGACCACACTCAGTAAACCACTCCTCAGTGAGTTTCTCGGATATTGGTTCACGTCCATATTACCTCTAAAATAATGTCCTAATATTTCTCCTCGGCCGAGTTTGCCATGTCCATATTACCTCTAAGCAAACCTTTCGAGTTTGGCTATCGATTATCACGTCCACATTACCTCTGATATCGGTTTTTATCTTAACTTATTACCCATACTTACCTCAAAAGTACGTCAGCGATGCTAAGCACACAATCCCTATCACATCCATATCACCTCTGATAGGGCTTGTTTCGGGTCTATTACTTGCATCCAAGTGCGCAATAAATAATAGGTCCACCAAAGATCTTCCAGTGGGACATCCTTAATAACTGTGATATTGTACTATGTCAATATTACCTCTAGTACGATATCCAAAGTTCACACAAACAATTGTAACAAACGGAATAGCTTTTATTTCTTTTGTCTAAGAACAACTGAAAGTGAACTACATCTGAGGGATTACCAGGGGTCCCCAACCCAAAGTCAAAACAAAAGGCACATAAAGAGATATTGAAAAAATTATAAAAAGACTTACTGGTGCTACTGGTCAGAGCAAAACTCTGTTATTCGCTCATGGAGACGGGCGATATGGCCATCCAGGAGCACCTGGGCCCAACGCTCAACCTCTTTGACCATAACCTCGGGATCCTCGTAGCAAGCGTATGACTCATGTCTGTCCTATAGCTTTTGTACCATAACCTCAACGCCATCCGTGTTCTTCGCTACTTGGCTCGCCTCGGTTCGGATAGTCTCATCTACATGTTGGGCCTCCCGTAGCCTATTCTCCAGCGCATCAAGCTCAACCTAGAGATTTCTAATTTTCTCAGTCAGGCCCTTCCACCAGAAGAGGCACTCTTCTCTGAGATCACTCAGCCGGTCGCGCTTCTCTTGCAAATTCTGGAGGTCACGCTGTAAGCCTTCCTTAGACAAAGCAAAGAAGGCCTTCTCCGCCTCCACCTTATTTGAGAATTCATTATCCTCGTGCGATATCAGCATTCCCATATCTTTCTGCTGGTACTGCCGTAACTCCATTAGGAACTTCTCCACCTCTACTAATTCCTGGCCCAGGAGGTCAGCCATCTGTTCAAAACCAAGGAGATCCCTCAGAAAGTGGACCTGTCCCTCGGCCAAGTGCTTTGTCTAGGCAAGGGATTTGTTGTGCTCCAACACGCCCTCGACCCCTTGCTTCAAGAACACGTGGAAGCTTCGAATGGAGAGTCGAATGTTTTCGTCAATCTTTTTCAGCATAGACGGAGTCAAAGGCGGCTGGATGGTGGAAGAAGCTGTCACGCCCCGGTCCCGCCCGGGCCGCCGCTCCGCCCTGCCCCGCCCCGTGCGGCCGGGAATTAACGAACCGGACACGAATCACCGTGCCTCGGCGCGCCGGACACGAATCACCGCGTCCGTCCCGCGGGCGCGAGGGAGGAAGGGGAGCTAATCGAATGGCCCGAGTCGAGCTTTCGGGGGACGTGATGCCGCACGGGCCTGGGGTTGCGCCCGTGCAAGGCCAATCGTTTAAGTTGATAGTTGGCTATCATCGCATCAATCGAGTAAGCAGCGGAAAGGGACTTGTTGCAATGCAATGCATTTAGCCAACTGAGCGTTCGGGACAATCGAGGCAACTTGGGTTTCCTTTAGCAAAGGCACACGTTCGTTCCATACATTATGCCCTCTTATACGATAGCATTCTCGGGGCAACAATCGAAACCATAATTCTGGGTCTTCGGGACTGTGGCACGCCTATCGCTCCCTCGGACGATCCAGTACCTGCGAACAAGTAAACTGTTGGTGGGTCAGCACTTTATACAAGTACTGGTGAGATAAATCAACTGAACAGAAATAAGCATTCACTCAAACAGGCACTAAGTAATCATGTTATAAAACATTACATTACTAGTGATCTTTCTAGTTTTACCTAGGTTCGTTTCATGCAGTTCTAGCAGAGTCGATTTACTTGTTTAGAAACATGTTTGGAAACAGAGTTTCATATTGAATATGCAAGCAAGCAAACCGTTCATGTTTCAGGGTGTGCGCAGCGTGTCTCGTGCGACTCGAGGGTCTGATGCAAAGCTAGACACACGATGCACATTCTTAGGGGCAGTCACTATCCAAGCCAACACAATGACTTAGCTATATGCAGGGCGGTCCCCGAGTATCTCAGGATCGGCAGCTGGTGGAACAGCATACCAATGACTCTTTATCTGATGCTAGAGGCAGCTGTGACTCATGGTTGCTTTGCACTATCATGGTAGCAGCCGGGACACATGCAGTTCAGCTCTCCACCAATAGCCATTGTCCGACCGCGTGCGAATGCATGGAACACTATCAAATAAACTCTAGTATGCAGACGAGACGAACCATCAGAACAGATATCGTTGTTGCGGGGCAATCCGACTTATCACTTGAACACGTTCAGGCACAGTATGGTTCTCTCGAAGCATAGACGATAGTGAACATGTTCATGCACTCTAAGAAGGCGATACAGGATTCTCGTTAAGCAGACTTGATTCAAAGACAAGCTAGGTGAGTTCGTTCATTAGCATGCAAGGCAGGTTCTATCATTCTCTTAAGAAAACATTGCAAGCAAAAACTCAGGTTATTATTAAGGCGTGCAAGAATCAGAGAACGAAGTTCTGCCCACTCACCTTGATACATAACGCCGGCGCGGAGCGGGGCATTACATACTTACCAACCAACAAAAAGTTTTGTCCTCGAAACTTCAAGGATAAACTTCTCGATATCCCGAGTAGCGATAGTGCCGTCCCTCGCCGTACTCAATCGAAACAATCAAGCAATTCAAGTTCAGGAAACATTTTGCACTTTGAGAATATCTATGGACTTATTGTATGGAACGCTCTTTGCAAAACCATATCGATAATATCTCAGAGTCATAGCAACGGTTTGGGCCAGAGAATCGATTCCGCTCTGATACCATTCTGTCACGCCCCGGTCCCGCCCGGGCCGCCGCTCCGCCCTGCCCCACCCCGTGCGGCCGGGAATTAACGAACCGGACAAAAATTACCGTGCCTCTGCGCGCCGGACGCGAATCACCGCGTCCGTCCCGCGGGCACGAGGGAGGAAGGGGAGCTAATCGAATGGCCCGAGTCGAGCTTTCGGGGGACGTGATATCGCACGGGCCTGGGGTTGCGCCCGTGCAAGGCCAATCGTTTAAGTTGATAGTTGGCTATCATCGCATCAATCGAGTAAGCAGCGGAAAGGGACTTGTTGCAATGCAATGCATTTAGCCAACTGAGCGTTCGGGACAATCGAGGCAACTTGGGTTTCCTTTAGCAAAGGCACACGTTCGTTCCATACATTATGCCCTCTTATACGATAGCATTCTCGAGGCAACAATCGAAACCATGATTCCGGGTCTTCGGGACTGTGGCACGCCTATCGCTCCCTCGGACGATCCAGTACCTGCGAACAAGTAAACTGTTGGTGGGTCAGCACTTTATACAAGTACTGGTGAGATAAATCAACTGAACAGAAACAAGCATTCACTCAAACAGGCACTAAGTAATCATGTTATAAAACATTACATTACTAGTGATCTTTCTAGTTTTACCTAGGTTCGTTTCATGCAGTTCTAGCAGAGTCGATTTACTTGTTTAGAAACATGTTTGGAAACAGAGTTTCATATTGAATATGCAAGCAAGCAAACCGTTCATGTTTCAGGGTGTGCGCAGCGTGTCTCGTGCGACTCGAGGGTCTGATGCAAAGCTAGACACACGATGCACATTCTTAGGGGCAGTCACTATCCAAGCCAACACAATGACTTAGCTATATGCAGGGCGGTCCCCGAGTATCTCAGGATTGGCAGCTGGTGGAACAGCATACCAATGACTCTTTATCTGATGCTAGAGGCAGCTGTGACTCATGGTTGCTTTGCACTATCATGGTAGCAGCCGGGACACATGCAGTTCAGCTCTCCACCAATAGCCATTGTCCGACCGCGTGCGAATGCATGGAACACTATCAAATAAACTCTAGTATGCAGACGAGACGAACCATCAGAACAGATATCGTTGTTGCGGGGCAATCCGACTTATCACTTGAACACGTTCAGGCACAGTATGGTTCTCTCGAAGCATAGACGATAGTGAACATGTTCATGCACTCTAAGCAGGCGATACAGGATTCTCGTTAAGCAGACTTGATTCAAAGACAAGCTAGGTGAGTTCGTTCATTAGCATGCAAGGCAGGTTCTATCATTCTCTTAAGAAAACATTGCAAGCAAAAACTCAGGTTATTATTAAGGCGTGCAAGAATCAGAGAACGAAGTTCTGCCCACTCACCTTGATACATAACGCCGGCGCAGAGCGGGGCGTTACAGAAGCCATGGGCGCAACAGGTTGTGTAATAATGCTCGATCACCTTGAAGGCGAAGCAACAGCAGAGGAGCAACCGGCGGTCCTGCTTGCGATCCAATCCTTCATGGACTCATAAAATGCCTAGATACCCGATAGTTGAGCAACAGATGGTGGGTAGTACCGCGACTTGGGACAGGAGTACCAGGGTGTCCCGCTGCTTTGGCTCTTACCTGTGTACCAACCCTAGACTGCGTTGTGGCAGCCTCAGAAGATGACCCATTGACCACAGTACCAGGAACATCGGGAACGACCTCCTCGCGACGATTTACCACCCCGCTATCCAGAGAGGCGTCAGCCGCGGAGCCTCCAACAACTACGGTTGGGGGACCAACCGTCGTACCAGAAGGACCTACAACGGTAGGAACCTCCTCCATAGCAGCCTCCGTAGGTGGCACTGCTGGGGGTCTTACACCAGAGCAGAATCGTACGATGAGCGTCGGATCGTCCGCCTGCGGCTGGGACCGAGGCTGCTCCTCCATCCTTCGCAGCAACTCATCACGGAGAGACACAATCTGACGGTCAACGGCCTCCTGGACTCTGGCCGACGACTACGAGGGCTGTATGGAATTTGCAGTTGTCGGGGACGTCCTAGATGACTGCGTCGTAACCAGGGCTCCATAGGATCTCGTACCGTAGTACGTACCCCTCTGGAGACCACCAGCTGCGGTCACCCACAGGTCGTCCGCCGACGGAGCTGGAGTGGGCTGTGAGAAAGTACCAGCCTCTCCAGGTATAGGTGCATTAGCAGTCGCCCGCTCACGCAGCCTAAGATACTCGGCCTAGAAAGGTTTGGAAACTCGATAATTGCCTAAGTTATATTAAAATTAACACAAAGTAAAGTAATACTTACATAGGTCTGTGAGGCCCTCTCATCAATGAGATTTTCGTCCTTGCGATGGGTGGCCAAGAAGACGGTCACCATATTTGCATCATCATCCCTCTATACCTGTTAAAAATATATTATTTAGTACTAAACTTAAAAAAAATTTCCTACTACCATTTTATGGTTCTTACATTAAAATAATATATTTTAAAAGAAAATATATACCAAACGACGAAAATGTTCCGTCATCGGAATCGAGCCACCACACCACTTGGCAACATTCCGTCTAGCCGCCTTGGCCTTCTCAGACCTTTCCTTGTAGCTCGGATCGTCGAATCTAGCCCTCATTGCAGTCCACTGCTCAGGCGTGATCCAACCTTGGATCAGTTTTTCAGCATGATCACGAGCCTTCTGGTCATCCAGAGCATCTCGGATAAGCTTGGCGGCAACGGTAGAAAAGAGCCGCTCGATCAACTCGGCCCGGTACGAAGGATAGAAATACGTTTGCTATAATAAATAATTTAGTAAGTGAGCATCACGGATAAGTTATATAATATGCATAAATTAGAGGATTTATTTAATATACTTTTACCTAGAAGTGCGCAAACCAGAATGCCTTCCTCTCCTCCGGAGCCTCAGAGTAGTTGATCCAAGGGCCACCGTAGTTGTTCCTCAAAAATTGGCCCAGGCATCTCTGAACCAACGATGGACGATATCTATACAGAGATAATTATTTTGATCGAAAAAGTCAATATACGATGAATAAAGAAATACACGATATATATTATGCTAAACCATCTAATTGACTTACTTTGTACCGTCGATCCAAATCTCTGTCCTCGTCTCCTCCGGAGGTGCGCATGGAGGATCTTGCTGATGCTGGGACAACGTGGGCACGACCTTCTCGACATGCTCATCTGTCTCCATGGTTCCTTCAGCAGAAAGAACACTGGACGAGGGAGTACAATCACGCCTGGAACTACTCATCCCAACAGTCGGAGATGTGAGTGATCGATATACTGGAGTACTGGGCGACGACGATCCGAAACCAACAGTAGGCAGTACCGGAGGAGCACTCTGTCTACCTCGGGACCTGCCGAATCCTCCGCGTCTTCCTGTCATACCTGATAACAACATATGATGAATATAGAAAAACACAAATATATATTACATTCTACAGTCAAAATGTGATGCATATCTCAAAGCATTCTACAGTCAAAATATAATACATATATTCGTTAAAATAGTACATTCTACAGTCAAAATATAGTTACATTCTACAAGCAAAATATTTTATTTTTAATCATCTTCAGAAAATTCATCTTGTTCGCCTTCCTCGTCCTCCTCTCCCTCTTTCTCCTCCCTGTCTTCACTTTCATCTACTTCATCTTCGTCTTCCTCTTCGAATAATTCTACATCTTCTACATTATTACTCATGTAATAAGTAACTTCCGTTGAGTCCACTTCTATAATATTTGTTATAAGAGGTAGATCGTCCTCCTGATAAGCTATTTCGTCAATGTCAAAGGTATTTCTAGCTTTAGTCTTGTATACTGCCCACCAATCCGACCTCGCTGTCCCCCGTCTAGGATAAGTTATGAAGTACACGAGCTGAGCCTGACTTGATAGGACAAATGGTTCGTAGCCTTGATATCTACGCTTGTAGTTTATATCCACAAGGCCATGCTTGTCAATTTTTCAACCTTGATCTTGAATCGGATTGAACCATTCACACTTGAATAGTACGATATTAGCAGGTTCTGTGCCATAATTATATGTCAACTCCACAATCTCTCGTAAGATGCCAAAGAAATCATTGCCTGGATCGACGTCTTTGTAGTTTGAAGATTTGATACACAAACAACTATTTTCGTGGAATCAAGATCCAGAAAGTTGTCTCTGATAGGAGCATTTGTTGACATGAACCTGAACCCATTCATACAGAAACTTGGCCATATTTTAACGACAGTAATTGGTCCCTTGGCTAGAGTTCTAATAGATTCAGTCTCAGGTGTTATTAGACGATCGACCTAAATACCAAAGTAGCGATAGTAAGTTATTTGTTATGCAAGTGCAAAATTAAAAAGTAATTACCAAGCATCTTACATATGCGCTCAACCAAGAAGGAAAATGGTATCTCATTTCTTGTTCTACTTCTTCGTCTGTTATGTAGGGTCTAACCGCCCTGGACTTAACTGTATTCAAATCTGAACACAACACCCACTGAACTACACCTAAACAGCAACCTGATTCCCCCACATTGATGCTTACTGCAGTTCTTCCTACGGTGGACTATCTGACTACCTCTCCCCCTATAGTACTATGAATTGCACTATAAGTGTGCAATCAACACACTACAGATAGCGTGCCATACTACAGAACTATAGCTGCCCCCAACCACACTCCTAGCTCACTGACTTACCTCAGCATGCACCAATGCACATTGGGCTGATGTGCCTTAAGTCTCCCCCTGCTCACTGCTAGTAAGCAGTGCTCACTGCTGTTGTTACCTCTACTTGCCATGCTTACATGTGTACCTCAATCTATGTGCTTGTGGGCACTCAAACCCGAGCCCCTCACATATTCACCATTGCACATCTAAAACCCAACTTGAGTCACGCTCACTGATACACTTGTATCAGTATACACCATTTTCTCACTCATTTGCTGCTAACATAGGACACCACTATGATACCCTCAACTTTGATATACCCTCCCTGCATACTTCAATAACACTCTTACACACACTCTAACTAATATAAAAGTATCAATACCAACCACACAAATAACACTAACAATACAGACACTATACACACTGGCATTTGGTGCCAATAGTCACTGCTCCTGTTGCTTTCTCGACGTTTAGTGTACATATATTTTAGTGTGCATGTATGTGTCGAGTGTAGTGTCAGGGTGTGATCGTGGGGGATAGGTAGGTGTTAGGAATCAATCCTGATCAAAAACTCTAACCTTAACCCTAATCCTAACCCTAACCCTAACCCTAATCCCAGGTCAAAAAACCTAACCCTAACCCTAGGTCCTGATCAGTGTCTGTTGTGTGTGTGTGTGTGTGTGTGTCGTGTCTGTATCAGTGTCACATGTGTGTCCTGAGAGAGAGAGAGAGAGAGAGAGAGAGAGAGAGAGAAAGAGTTAGGGTTTACCTAGAGCTCGAGGAGGAGGGGGATGCCGGAGTAGCCGCTGTGGAGAGCCGATCACTGGAGCGGGGGGGGGGGATTTTTTTTTGTTTTTGAAATCGAAATAATTTCTACAGATGGGAAAAAATAAAACCGAGCCCTAATTAACCAAATTTTAGCGACGTTTAGCGACGTCAAATAAAAATGACGCTAAATTAAATTTTAGCGACGTCATAGACGTCGTTAAACACGTTGTTAAATATTTTTAATATAAACGTCGCTATATACATCGCTAAACGTCGCTAAATTAGACATATTAGCGACGTTTAGCGACCTTAATTGAACTTATAGCGACTAATCTTTTAAAATCTTAATAAAAGTCGCTAAACGTCGCTAAATGTCGCCATTTAGCGACGTCTAGCGACATTTTTACATGGAGTCGCTAATTTATATATTATTAGCGACGTTTTCTTTGACGTCGCTAAAATACGTCGCTAATCCCGCTTTTTCTAGTAGTGCCCCCCCCCCCCCCCCCCCCGAATCCGAAGTTCACCCGAATCAAATAGTTCATAAATGAACCTAAAGTTCATAAGAATATGAAGTTCATAATATATCAATCAAAATGGTTAAGGCATTAGCCTTTCCATGTCGCTAGCACCCTCACAACGACTCACTTTGCTAGAAGAAAAGTTAATAAAATAACAGAGGTATTTAGCCTCGCCATAATGCTAGCATTGTCAAAATAATAACTTTGCAAAAAGTAAATTTTGATTGAATATTTTTTTTCCTAACGACGCCTGAAGTGAAGTTATAATTTGGCCAAAGGCATAAACTTAGTCATATGGCATAACTCTATCACATTCTAGCATCGTCTGAAGCAAAGATAAATCAATCTGGCTAAAGCATTAGCCTCGCCAAAATGCTAGCAGCATTAAATACTCCGTAATGCCAGAAGCATTAGTCCCGCTGTTTCGTTAGCTTTGCCATAGAGAAGCCACAAATTAGCATAAGACAATTTTTTCTAAAGCAAAGCCAACCCAACTCGGTAAAGATGACAACCTCATCTTAATGCCAGTAGCATTAGGACTCGTAGTAATGCTATCAACATTACCCTCGTAGAATATTAGCTTTCCATAAACAAAGCTCAATATTGGCATAGGGCTAACTTCACCATAATGTCAACTTTGACAGAAGTAAGGCTAGATAATTGTAGAAGCCTAGACTCACCGCTCCGTCTAAAGTGAAGCTAGTAAATTGACATAGGCAAATAGTCTCCATAGATATGCTTGACGTATACGAATGAAACATGAAGTTCATAGAACCTGGATTTCATATGCCCGAAACCTGTAGTTTTCTAAAATTAAAATATTTTATGTTGAGAATCAGAAGTTCCACATTCTTAATCTGTAATTTCTTGTCACAAAATTCGAAGTTCTCATATAGTTCTTTGTGGATTTATCTAACGCACTAACATCTTGTATCGAAACTGAACAATACCCTTGCTTGAAACAATTATGGGATATTTAGAACAATCTATTGGTATCGCACCTGTCGTGCAACATTGATACTATCTAAAGTCTAGACTCCTAAAATCTATTGTAGAACGGTAATGTTGTGTAGTTAGTTTTAACCAACTACTTGATATGAATGTGCCAACCAATGATTATCTCTTAGGTATATGGTTGTTATCCCTTCTAACTAACACGTTATCCTTTGTAACAAATATATTTCTGTATATAAGCATAGCAGCACATTCTTACTCTATTGAATAAATACGAGATCTCTCTCCTCTTTCTTTTCTCTTTTTCCATAAAGAGTTTCCGTAGAACACTACCATCGTTTATGCTACAGCATAGAAGACAATTATGACTTTCATAAAAGTTTTCAAAGAACACCAATGCGGTTTACACTCCAACATGGATGACAATTGTCTATTAGAGACTAGAGGTAATAAATTGTATTACACAATGACACAACCAAAGAAATAAAATATTTTGAATTAGTGTATAGTGTCAACCAAGGACTTTTGGAGCTGCAATTTGGTGATTCTTATATTCAACGAATTACATGTTCATCAAATTTGATCTGCCGGACAATCAAATATGTCAAAATGGCACATTTTACTTGTTTCACAGAAAAATTCAACTGCAATTTTTTTTTTTCCACCGATAATTAAAATATTATTTAAATTGTCAGAGTTGAAAGAATCATGAGCACCAACCACTTCAAGAATATTTGACGCACAACATGCAAAAAAAAAAAGAGGTCTTTTCTGGCCCATTGAGTGTCAATAGTCCAAATTCAATGAACGGAGGATCATGAAATCACATTTCCAAAACAGTATATGTTCAGTTGGCATAACTCACAACAATTTTGAAACATTAAATTATTACAAGGGTTGGAAAGTGGATTCCCTAATGATAAAGTTTTTAATTACTTAGTATACATGTACATTTGTTAATTGTTATATATATTTTATAGTATTTGAAAAAATAAAATATTATTTTAATTATACTAATCTCTTATATGTTTTACGTCACTCATGACTCTTATTTAAAATAATTGACAACAGATATCTTTCTTGTAAAAAAAAAAAAATAAGAATGGTTAGTAAAATTATCTCTTTACATTATTTTTAAAATAAAAATATCCATATTATTATTTTCAAATAAGAATACTTCGTATAATAAATATAAAATATAAAAAATGTTAGTATAATTTTTGATTTATTTTTACTATCTGGAGGAGCAAATAATATTTTTTAAATTTTTATATACGTAATTATTTAATTATTTATATTAAATTTAATAATAATTTTAATTAGTAATAATAGATAAGGATATTTGAAAAAAAAAACTTTTGCGACAAACCCTCAACTTATAGATTAATAAAAATATTGAATTAACAATTCCAAGAAAAGATAAAGGTCCTTTATGCAAAACAGACAACCGTTAAATTGAAGAAATTTGCAGAGCCAGCCAGATGTGACTTGATCCCACTACGGTACTACCCGCTCATTCAACTGCCAACAAGACGCTCGGCTGGTCCCACCTCTAATAATATCTTTCAATCAGCTGTATATATATGTACTATGACTAGTAATGCTATGCAACAAAATGCAGAAAAAAAAGGCTTTTGATAAGGGCACTACACATATTACTTACATATTACTTGGGGCTAGTCCAGGATTGGGACTAGCCCAGGATTGAGCAAAGTTTACTCACACTAGCCCATTATTTTACTTGAGGCTAGCCCACTTTCCCAAACCCTTCTCCCAAACCCTCCCCCCCCCCCACCGGAGCCCTCCCCCCTCCCGCCGGCGGAGCTCTCCAACTCTCCGAGACTTCGTCCTCCTTGTCGATGGCTCCCAAAGTCGACAATGTAGAGAATCGAACACGATTTTAGGGCATAAAATGTCGAGAATCGTCGACAACGTCGAGCAGTATCGGACGGGACTGTAGATTTTTCTACAGTCCTATATAGATTTAGGACTGTAGGAAAATCGACAGTCCTATGTATATTAAGGACTGTAGAATTTTCTACAGTCCTAAATTTATATAGGACTGTAGGCATTTCAACAGTCCTAAAAATTTAAGGACTGTCCTAAAAATGTATGTTAAATTTTTAGGACTGTCAAAATTTTGACAGTCCTACCAATTGAAAGTACTGTCAAAATTTTGACAGTCCTAAAAATTCAACATATATTTTTAGGACTGTCAAACTTTTGACAGTCCTACCAATTGTAAGGACTGTCAAAATTTTGACAGTCCTAAAAATATATGTTAAATTTTTAGGACTGTCAAAATTTTAACAGTCCTACAAATTGGTAGGACTGTCAAAATTTTGACAGTCCTAAATTTTTTTTTCCTGTTAATTCATTTTTGTTAATTGTTGGGGGGGCCAATTTCAAAATATCCTTGAAATTTCTATCCTTAAAATAATTTAAAGTATTCTGTTATTTAAAATAGTAAATTTATTAATGGTACATTAAAAATTTTGTAAAAAAAAAAAAAAATTACAAAAAGTAAAATTTGGAGGTCGAAACATCGTTTTTTTGCGATTCTAAAAATTTGGGAAGTCCGTCAAACGGTGAAACAGTTTATCCCGAAGTACTTTTCCATACGGTCATTTTGGCTCAAACTGGAGCTTGTTTCGATCTCCCAGTCAAAAGTTATGATACTTTAAAGTTTTATATTTTATATTTTTGCCCGTAATATGTACGTCTTACTTCGGATGAAAATTCTCTCTACACGAATTGTGTTACTCTCGTCGAAAACATACAAATAGACCTATTGTGTGACGAAAAACGATTTGAAAACAAATAGTTATGGCCGTTTGAAGTCTGATCGACGGCAGACGTAATATTCGTACGGTAGATTTTTTATTTTTTATTTATTTTGTTCAATGATAACATATTTTATTTTGGATGTTAAACTAAATAAAAAAAATCAAAATCCAAAACTAACTAAATAGAAATAAACTTAAAAAAAATTCTGACAATTAAAATGAGGACTGTCAAAATTTTGACAGTCCTCATTGTTTGTGGGACTGTCAAAATCCTGACAGTCCTAGTTTTATATAAAATTTTTAGTGGGTTAAAATTAGGACTGTCAAAATTTTGACAGTCCACATAGGTTGTGGGACTGTCAAAATTATGACAGTCCTAACAATTTGTAGGACTGTCAAAATTTTGACAGTCCATCCAAGTGGTAGGACTGTCAAAATTTTGACAGTCCTAACAATTTGTAGGACTGTCAAAATTATGACAGTCCTAACAATTTGTAGGACTGTCAAAATTTTGACAGTCCTTCCAAGTGGTAGGACTGCCAAAATTTTGACAGTCCTGATTATAACAGTGGGCTAGCCCCGAGTAACTTTCATGATGGCAAACTTGTAATTTTTTCTTATTTTTCAATGGGCTAGCCCCGAGTAAAATGTGCAGTGCCCTTATAATTTGCCAAAAAAAATGGTAGAGTTAGATGGAGTCCATGCAGCAGGAGTGAGAGGGAATATGGGATCTGATGGAACACATATATAAGGAATATGAGAGAGAGAGAGAGAGAGAGATCTTCATTTAGTATATATATATATATATATATATATATATATATATATTTTAACTATAAAATACTTTCACAACAAAATACTTTCACATCTGTATAAAACAGCAAAAATGTAGTTAAAATAGTGTGGATATATCTTTGCTAGTTAAAAAAAAAAATTGTGGAATTATATATTATTTTTATTATTTAGAACTGAGATATTTGTTAAAATATTCAAAAAATAATGATGGGCCCACACTCCAATTTCCTTGAACTAGAGGAAGCTACCTGCAAAAATGCCCAAACTCTTCCACTCCATATATACATACACCCTCTATCTCCTCCTCCCTCAGAGTCGAGCTTCACCAGCAGCAGCCATGGCGAATACCCAAATTCTCCTCCCTCTGCTGCTCCTATGCTTCGTACCGGCCATCTACGCCAGACACGTATCCGATACATCGGCACCCCGTACCGGCGTATCGGCCAGTCCGGTCGATCCGGGATTCTCGCACCACCTTCTCCTCCTCCCGAGCGACGGCGTCGGATCCGGCGGCGTCGGTGGGTATGGTGCGGCGTCGGAGGAAGAGCAGTGCGAGCAGACGTACGGGTTCCTTCCCTGCACCAGGACGGTGTTCGGGAACTTGTTCCTGGTCCTCACCTACGGCTTCCTCATGTTCAAGGCCGCCACGTACCTGTCCTCCGGGAGCGAGCTTCTCCTGGAGATTCTCGGTCCGGGGATCGTCGGCGGGCTGTTCCTACCGATCCTCGGCGCGCTTCCTGACGCCATGCTCATTCTCGGTCAGTAGCGGTGTCCGGATCTGTTTGTTTTTCTTTATCGGAAATTACTATTTTGCCCGCCAAGGAACGTCACCGCCCACTGTCCTCGTCACGTGACAGCACCTTATTGACCCCTCTGTTAGCGCCGGATCTGCCCCTTAAATCCCGGGCCCCCATTAGGACCCGCCGCGTGGCACGGGCCATTGGAAGCCATGTCGGTTGGACGATCCAAATAACAACACGGTTTCTTTATCTCTACGTTTGATTCGTTTATATCTTCTAGATGCGAGCTTTGGCAGACCAGACATGCTGTTCGGAAATATCTGTCCTCTCCTATTTGTCTCAGTCGCCTATTGTCTAACAAAAATATTCAAAAAAAAGTAGAGAGGTAACAGAATACCGAACAGATATTTTCGGATAGCAGATCAGCTCGAAATTTAGTTAGGGAGTTGCAATTGCGAATGATACTTTTATATCTTCTAAGAATTTTTAAAATGGATTACCATTTTTTTTTTTTTGATTTATAAGAAGGTTATAAATCAAGGAGACTTTTATAACTTTCAAATTTTTTTAAAGTGGATTACTAAAATTATTCTTAATTTATAAGAAGGCTATAAATTTTATTTAAAAAGCTGTAATAAATTGAGGTTAATTTTGACAACCGACCTTAAAATTCTTAGATGTTGTAAAAGTCTATTTGTCAATTACAACTCCCTTTAGTTATTGATTTGGTATGGGTTACTGATCCGAGAGAAAAAGGAGGAAACGTTTGGAGCTGATGTGATTGTCTTTGGCTTTGGGTACGAGAGCTGGTGTAAGTGTACGTTACTTTGTAGACAGTCGTAACGGTTAATTGTTTTTACTGTCTTTTCTATTAATTACCATTTGACGGGTACAGTCACTTTTAGGGGGGAGGAGGAATCAAATTTAGTAATTAATTCGAGAAGAAAAGGGTTGCCGCCTTTGGGTCAAGGAATCAAATTTAGTAATTATGTAGGTGAAGACATTGATCCGAAAAGAGAGGAACGGTTTTAAAGCTCAAAAGCAGCTGAAGGCATTTTGCGGATTGGTAGACGTTTGGCTGAGTTTTATAAGGATGTATCTTCAAATTATTCTGGAAGGATGTGGGAGCATAGGTACCTGAGTCATGGGTCATGATTGGCTTTGAGCATGGTACAAATACGGGCAAGGGTGGAACCATAAATTCAATCTGGGGTGGACTCGAGTGGTGTAGAGTAAGTTGGATGTGGACCGACTGATATGGAAAAAAAAAATGAAAAAATGAAAGAAAGAAAAAAATTGCAGCCCCCCCCCCCTTCCTTTCCCTTTGGGGGGATCCGCTATATATCTGACACTGGATACCTGAGGCATTTTGCGGATTGGTAAGATGTTTGGTTGAGTTTTATAAGGATGTATCTTAGGCTTAGTTGAGAAGTGAATTATTTTGGAAGGATGTGGGAGCGTAGGTATCTGAGGTCCTGAGTCATGGGTCATGCTTGGCTTTGAGCACGATACATATACGGTAAAGGACGGAACCAGAAAATTGAACTGGGGTGGGCTAAAGTGGACTAGGTGCGGGCTGACTCATATGAAAAACAATTTGGAGTGGACTGGAACCCACTACAACCCCTATGTGGTTCCGCTACTGGGTACGAGTACATCTAACACCACATTAAAGACATGGCGACGCGGATGCGAAACCTATTTTGGCATGTATTAGTTGTGTCTGATACATGTCCAACACGACAAGGCCTACATTTTGATAGGAACAATTTTGAAAGCTCACAAGCAGCTGAAGACATTTTGCAGAATTCACAGATATTTGGTTGTTTTTATATAAGGATATATCTTAGGCTTAGTTTTGAGAAGCGAATTATTTTGGATGATCATTATGTGGGAAGAAGTATGGGTACGACTATGTGGTATACATCGTATGGGGGGAGAGTAGGCTTTATTTGTATGTTGTTTAGGGTTAGAGTTCGCTCAAGAGTGGTTCGTTTGTGTATCAAGTTCATACTAAATCTTAGAATGACTTATGTTTCATTTCCAGTTCCAACAAGGGTGCATGAACACATATTCAGATACGGACGCGATACGGGTTCGAAATGTGACATCTTTTAAGAAAATGTAGGACATTGTTACACTTGTATATATACATGATATCTATATACATATTTGATGCAATAGATTTCAATAATATCTAATAATTAATTAAAATTTAAGCATGCTACGGATGATAACTAGGTTTGAAAAAGAGCTATAATATATTCACAAAAAGAAATGATACTTTCTCATATCTCAATCATCTTTAGAACGACTGGGTCCCTTTGAAGCCTACATTTGCAAACTAGGTTCCCTCCCTTCTAAGTCAATTCCTCAAGTTCCCTACAATTGCCAACGTTTTGACAATGTATAAATTTCAAGATTATTTATGTAGAATAAACTTCTGAAGTTGGGATATTAAAGGCAAGAAGTAGTGCACATCTAATATATGAAGGGGGAGTTAGGAGGCAATTAGAACATTAAGGGTCTGCTTGGTAATTAGGGATAACGGTTATGAGGTGTTTTTAAAGTACCAATTATGAATGGTTATGAGGGGTTCTATTTTGGATGGTTTTAAGTAGCGGCTTTTAAACCATTTCAACCCATGCTTGATAATTCATTATCGAATGGTTCTGAAAGTTTTTTTACAAGAATAAAATTACATATATTCCCATATATAAACAAAAGCTTTCCCAAGTTTAATTTCTGATGTCGAAGTCTGGTTGATGCAGAATTCTTGTACATATCTTTATGGGTGTGTATCATACAATTTTTGACTTATTCGACAATAACTATATAAGATTTGCAAAGGTTGCACAAAGAAAAAGTTTTTGTGCATCGCCTTCACTACTTAATTATATGGGAAGTGTATGTAGCAAACGATAAGATTTAAAAAACTCATCGGAGGAGATGATCATAGTTTGGAGGAAGTAGAAGAGAAACAGAGACAGAGAAAGAGGAAACATGGTAGGATTTTAATAGTAATAATATATATTTTTGGTGAGGTTATAAATGAAATAAAATAATAAAAATCCTCAAAATTCACCGATTTGAGATGTTTATAAAACACCCAAAGTTACATCCCACAAATTTTGGAGGATTTTTTAACCGAACAAAACCATTGCCTCAAAAAAAAAGTTACCATGCAGGATTTTTTTAAATACTACATAAACGTCCGGCTCAAAAACTTTCCAAAATATGTAAAAACACCATTGCCAATCAGATCCTAAGTGTTCTAATCAACTAGAAATTATTCACTGATGGTGAGGCCTTGCTCTCCTCCAATAACAACATGATATATCATGTTGTTATTAGAGGAGAGCAAGACTTCACCACAACCACGTGGTAAGGCCGGACCACTGAGTAATTTCTCATAATCAATAGCTACTGTATCAGTTAATTCATAATTAGCCTTCTCAAGTCTCAAGGGGTAGGTAGGGAAGAAGAGTAGGTGAGAATAAGTATTGGTGCTTCAGCCTTCACATGACTGAATGATAATTTTTCCGATGGACCTGACAGGCTTGTTATAACCAAATTTCTAATATTTCTGCAATTAATGAAAAATATGTTTTCAATGTGCCAATTTGAGAAGATACTTGCTGGTGCTAGATTTTCATGAACTTGCCTTTTGAGGCCATCATAACAAAGTACATACCCAAAAGGAAAACACTATTTAGGTTTATTTTTTGAGCTTCAATTACCACCACAAAAATGCAAGAGGAGACATTTGGGGCTTCATGTGTTGATATTTCCATATAACAATCATAAGTAAGCTATATATGTTGCCATGTTCACAAAAATTATGGAGCCACAGGATAACTGCACGTGTACTGTACATGGAGGCTGTTTAGTGTTTTAAACAATTGGATACTTATATATGAACTGCTAAATATTTTAATTGTTAATTTTTTAGCCCACCAATGATATTGATGAGAATTTTCATTAATGCTTCCTTGTCCAATATATGTATATTGTATCTAACTAGTTTCTTTGCTGTTTGCAGTATCTGGACTTTCTGGAAGTACAGAAACTGCTCAAAGTCAGGTGTTGATTGGGATGGGCTTGCTTGCCGGGTCGACTACCATGCTTTTGACAGTATTATGGGGTTCTTGTATTATAGTTGGCAAGTGTGATCTTTCGGAGAATTCAACTTCAATAGATTTACAAGACACGAAACGATTCAGTCTTTTTGGTATGTACCTTCTATTCTATTTTGTGCGATTGTGCTTACTAATTATATTTGGAGAATTACAGGTTATTTGGTTGTTTCTAAGAAGGATTGTTGTTAGAGTTATTTTATTTTGTTATTTATCATATGAGGGTATAATAGTAATTGTGGGTGTATTGTGTATTGCATATCAATATAAATAGACATGAGATGCAACATAGGGTTTAAGGCCCTTGCAATCTCCTTTCTCATATTCTTTCTTCTCCTACTTTTCCTTCTCCTCTCCATCTCAAAACTTCACTTGGTATCAGAGCATTATATTTGTAAGTACTGTACATCCCATCCACGACAGGGCCGATCGAACTTCACACGTCCTAAATCTTAATAATGCAAACATTTTGTAATTGCACTGTTTCAGGGATCAATGTTCAAACTTGATTTGAATACCAAGCAAAAAAGAGAAAAATTAGAAAGCTGAAAAAGAAGAGACTACTCTTCAAATCAATGTACAAGTTACAGTTTGCGCCAGCGCCAAATTACTATTATTTTTTAAAGTTAGACCTTTTTGTTTTTGTTGAATCGACTATTTTTCCTGATAGTAAGTTACCTTGATAAAATATTTGAATGGTAACTGAATCTGTTTAAAAGTTTTTGTTTGTAACTAATTAGGGACTGTAATTTCGTAAGCTTTCCTTTGTTGATACAAAAGCTACCACCACAATAGCTGAGCAACAACAACACAGAGCCATTATCCCATTTCTTTAGGGCAAGCTACATGAATCCATTCCCTCCATTCAACTACTGACTTTTTAATGTATATTATTCTTTCATTTCATGCGAGTAGCAGAAATTTTGAAATTATTGTTGGTGTTCATATTTTCTAGAACTTCAAATGAAGAGCATTACTCATTTTCATGCCATAACTTTTGCAGGATCTGGTATCACAACTGATCTGCAAACTAAATATGCTGCAAGAATTATGGCTATATCAATAGTTCCATTCATCATTGTGCAACTACCCAAAATTTTCAAGTTCTCGTCAGGTCAACGCTTAATGGTCTTGATTGCTTTCATTGCTTCAGTTGGACTTGTGCTTTCTTACTGCTTGTACCAGGTATATTCAATCTATCTAAACAGATTATTTGTCACTTAATATTGGCATGAGTTGACATAAATGTGAGTAGGTGATATATTCATTTGTCATATCAATTGACTACTGGTTTGAAGCATTTAACTAAATCAACTTGTGTTGGGTTTGCTTTCTCGAACATGTCCTTATTGATTGCATTGCTAGCCGGTTTTCAAGACTTCATCCACTAGTTGTTAGCAAAGGGGAAATAACACCCCGAAATTCATGGCCTTGTGATATTCTGTGGCATGGCATATAAAAAGAGGATCCTATATGGTTTACGGAGTCCAAAATGTTTCACAGTTTACCTTGTCATTCTTAGCAGAAAATATTTCCTAGCTTGCAATTCTTATCCCCTCTACCACGAAAAAGTCTTATATCACAAACAAAATTTTCATCTCACCTCTTAACTTCTTTGACATCCATATCCCAACTTCGTGCAATATGAAATCCATATCCAGCTCTATCCACCCAATTGCTCATGCAAGCATCCTGTTTGCCCGAAATTTACTGATGGTCCATATTCGTCTTACCCAATAAAAATGCTCCAAACAGTAACCTAGGTCACCCTTGACAGAGGGTTAGGAGTCTAAACTATCTTTGGCTTGGGTGTCCTGAAACCATGTTGAGCAGGCTGCTAGGCTGAAAGCCACCTAAATACCTATAGTTAAATTATATAAAACAGCACTGGGACAAGGTGGCAGACACTTCCGGCAAATGGGATGTCAGGGTGCTCAGTAAGTGGGCAGACACATAAACATCATCTTTTTCCCTTTCTCTTCCTCTTCTTCTTCCCACTTCCTCTTTTTCACCTCCATCTCCTGCAGGCTTCACTTCTAAGGAAAAAACCTTTAATAACACTTCCTAATGCTTAACTTTATATCGGTTGACTTCTCTTAGATCCTCCTAGTAGTTTCTCAAATGAATATATTCATGCTTCTTTCTATGCATATTTTATCCCATTGACCTTCACTTGGAGTGGACATTTTACAAAATGCAAAGCACATAGAGCAAGCCAGAAATTGACGATAACAGAGAAGATAAATCTCAGTAAAATACACACATATTTAGGTGGTTTGGCCAAACTTTGGTGAAGCCCGGAGAAAAAATCGACTAATCGGAATAAGGACTAGAATGGTGGCTCATAAATGCTCTAAACTCTAGCACCCAAAATACACTCAAACTCACGTAGTAATCGCCAAATCTGATGGCATTCATAAAAGGGATCCATCATAAATCTCTACAGAATTTGCTCATCTCAAGTCGCCGCCAAAGAACATATTACAAGCAAACCAGAAATCAATGACAACAGAGAAGAGAAATTGCACTTCAATAAACACATATTCAGGAGCTTCAGCCAAACATTGGTCTACATCCCCCCAGCGAAGCCTGGAGAAGAAATCGACTAATCTGAATAAGAAATACAATGGTGCCTCACAGTGGCATAGCTAGAATTTTCATCTAGGGGGCGCGATACAAATATGCCAGCTTGCGACGAATCACGGGTATGTAAAATGGCGATCCGGTCGATAGTTTCAAAACTGAATGAAACTTACATGGTAGGTCAATTTTGACGTTGCACATCCAATGACGCAATTCGTCGCGATACTCAACTTACGATTTTTAATTAAAATAGAAATATTCAAGTAGCTCACTTCGAGCTTCAAGACGACTAATCAAATTTAACGTGAAGGGAGAATAGTTTACCAAGATCAAAGAACATCGTTACTCACAAAATTTCAAGATGCAATTGTGGAGTTATGCTCACACGAAGTCAGACTTTCAATTAATGCTGAATTTTTCTGATGTGCATGTTCTCTATTTTCTCCTTTTCCTCCTCTATTTATTCTCTGATTGTACTCCGGCGAGATGGTTGGCAGCGAAAAACTTTGAAAGAGGGTCAAAGGTGGTCGGAGAGGGGAGTCATGGCTCACAAGTAAAGAGATTTTTACATTGGGAAAACTTTGGCATGTTCTTGATTTTCTCCTTTCCCCTTTGATTATTCACTTCTTCTGAAGTAAATAAATTTTTACAGTAGGATCCTCACAAAATTCTAGTCATCTTCAATATGGCATTGTCGACCTCAAGGGACTATATACCCAATCTAGAATGATCAAGACACTTACATTTGTACTCGTCTCCAAAAATAGTCCCTTCAACGTATTACAAAATAATAAATAATAAATATTGAAGGAAAATATTTAAATTCCAGATGGCGCAGCTGCACCCCCGGGGACCAGGTGGCTACACCACTAGTGCCTCATAAATGCTCTCAAACTTGGCGTTGTTTGGAGAATTTACCCAAACTTACGGGTGTTTTGAGAATTTACCCTCTATTTTTATAAGAATTATTTTAATTTGATGTTTTGGATGTTTTCTCCTTGGTGTTGTCGTCTTTAGTTTGAAAGTAAATAAGATTTCTTCCTTTCTTTGTGCAAGCTCTTCAAAGGTGTTTCTGGATGTCATAAATGTGCTAAAGAAAATGTTGAATTCTCTGAGATTGTAATGGATTAATCGACATAAACAAAAAAAAAAACGACAAGAAACAAACACAGAAGATACATATTTTTACATGGAAACCCTAATTGGGAAAAACCACGGCAGCAACAATTCGTTTCTTCTTCCACTATTTTCAGATGATTCAGTACATAAGATTGACTAGACAATGGCTATTTATAAGCCCCACAAATACCCTAAACTTTTGTTAGGATAAGTAATAGGTGAAGTCCTCAAAGCAGACAATTTAATTAGGAAGGATCCTTCTGCTGGTGTTGATGAACTGACTTTGGGGACCAGATGAAGTAAATAGAATTGAAGACATCTCAACAGAGAAGTACAAGTATTGTATGCCATTTCATACATGTTTGACAAGTATCTGAGGAGTGTCCTAGGAACGACATGTCTCACATGGACACAGCTCTAGGGCAGGATTATTTCTACATCAGATGTTACATTTCCATCTTGGAAACAAATAACTATTTCAGCTTGCTAATAATATTTATCAAATTCTATACACCTGTTATCAGTAAAAGGCAAAGTAGATGTATGTTGCATGTGGGCCTGAATACTCGACATAAATTGCATTGTAATATTGAAGTTGAGGAGATGCCGTACTAAGATTTATTCCCCAAGTTGTATAATAAGTTTTTTTTTATTCGTGTTGCTCTTATATTTATCATAGTGACTCCAGTATCCTTAATTTATTATGCTTGACAGTTATTTTTTGTCAAATTTTCATCTATCTATTCCACTTTGATAGTGCAACTAGTGTGGAACTTCTGCACTTATTTATTTGACACCCTTTCTTTTCGTTGTTCATATGGTATGAAACAGATCTTTCAGCCATGGATTCAGAAACGGAAGTTAGCATATGCAAAGCATAAGCATGTAATATCAGGACTTTTAAGACATGCTCAAATGGAAGCTCTGGGACGTCTCCTTAACAGTGATGGGAGTCCTAATATACCTGCTATAAGAAAGTTAGTATTTGCATGTACATTTCCATGTCCAAATTTTAGAGCTCCCTTTGAGCTGATTTCCCTTATTTTTTTCGTACCACAGATTATATCAGAAAATTGACGTGGATAAAGACAACTTAGTAACTGTTTCTGAGTTGACAGCCTTTATCATTGGAATCCAATTTGACGAAATAGACTTAGATACTGATGATGCTGTACTCAAGATAATGGAGGATTTTGATACATCACGCAATGATATTATAGAAGAATCGGAGTTCATCAATGGAATCATAAAATGGCTCAAAGAGGCCAAGCGGACCGTTAAGAATTCTGGTTCTTACTCAAAAAAGTTCATTAATGACTTTCATATGGTGAGTTACCTTATTATTTGATTAAACAAATTAAAATTTCAAATGTAACGTGCATTGTTGTTCCAAATTATGCAGAAAACAAAAGACGAACATGACTTGTTGGTTGATAAGAGTGATGAGCTTGTAGAAAGTGTTGATAATCCCACCTGGACAACCTTGAAGGCTGTCTCACTATTAATGCTGGGAACTGCTGTGGCAGCTATATTTGCAGATCCTCTCGTAGATGCTGTTGACAATTTTTCTACTGCTACCAGTATACCTTCATTCTTCATCTCTTTCATTGCGATGCCTTTGGCTACTAACTCCAGTGAGGCTGTCTCAGCACTTATATTCGCTTGCCGAAAGAAGCAGAGAACTTCTTCTCTTACATTCTCTGAGGTTTGTTATTTTCACTTTAGTAGACAATCATCGTTTCTAGAATTAGACCTGTTTTCATAATTTCTGGAGATTCCTCAAAGCCATATCTTCAGCCTATGTTTAGGTGATTTAACTATTAGGGACTTCTAGTTTCACTTGATTTTAGTTTGTTTTAGATAGAAGGGGCAGTAATTTATTTTAGAATTCTAGAAGCATCTAAAGTACCATATATCAACTAAAACTCTTTAAAAAAATGATAGTATGTCAAGGGATATATATTTTTTTTCATATAACATCAAGGTAAACTTTTGGCTAGAAATGTTATCCATTATCAAGAAGCATTTCACTGTGTACTGTTCATGTGTAGTATGTTTAATAGATTACTCTAGCAATATGTAAATAACAGGGAACATTGGCCTTTTTTACTGCAAATATATTGGACCCTTTCTAGACATCCCTTGTTTATTAGGAAATGGGAACTGACGGATACCATGTTCTTCTTGTTGCTAGTACATTCAATAGTAATTTAGTAGAATACTTGGCTTGTTTATTTCCCTCTACTATTCTACTCAATGTGGTTCTACTCAATGTGGGACTAAAAGCCCATTAATACTCTCAACACTCCCCCTTAATATGGACGATAGATATCAATCATCCCCATCTTGTTACATAATTTAGAAAGACTCAATAAATTAAGACCCTTAGTAAGACAATCTGCGACTTGTTCTTCTGAGCGAACATGATCGAGCTTTAATGTCCCTTTCTCTAGCTTCTCTTTGATGAAGAATCGATCGATCTCGATGTGCTTCATTCTGTCATGCTGAACTGGATTGTTAGCTATACTTAGTGCAGCTTGACTGTCACTCAGAAGGTGCAATGGTGTTCCCTGGTCCAGCTTTAACTCTGTCAACAGTGCTTTTATCCACAACAACTCTGACACTCCCAGAGCCATAGTTCTATGTTCCACTTCAGCGGTCAATCGTGTTACCACAGACTTTTTTTGCTTCTCCATGAGACTAGGTTATCCCCCATAAAGACACAGTACCCTGAGGTAGACCTTCTGTTGTCCATGCAGCTTGTCCAATCTGCATCGCAGTATCCCTCAACATCCAGGTGTCCATTGGCCCTCTTCCAGGAGCCCCCTTCAGATATCTCAGAATATGAAAATTTGCATCTATGTAGCCCTTTCTTGGATCATGCATGTAGCGACTCACTACACTCACAACAAATGAGATATCAGGGTGAGTGTGGCTTAGATAAATCAATCTGCCTACAAGTCTCTGATATATCTCAGGATCTACCGGCTCTCCCGCCTCTGTCCTCAACTTATCTTTCTGATCGATTGGAGTGACTGTCGATCGACATCCCAGCATACCAGTCTCTGTGAGCAGGTCTAGTACATACTTCCTCTAAGAGAGGACGATCCCATCTCATCCTCGAGCCACCTCGATCCCGAGAAAATACCTCATCATTCCCAAGTCCTTTACTTCAAATTCCTTGGCAAGTTTTGACTTCAGCTGGATAATCTCCTCCTCATCACCTGTAATCACTATATTATCTACATATACTGCAAGTATGGTGACGTGGCCTCTCGTATGTCGGAAGAAGACCGTGTGATCTGCATTGGTCTGGCTGTACCCCATGCCTGTGACAGCTTTCCTAAATCTTTCAAACCAGGCTCGAGGATATTGCTCGAGTCCATACAGTAATTTCTTCAGCTTGCACACATTTTCTGTCAAATGCTTTGTGCAAAACCCCGTAGGCGTCTCCATGTATACTTCCTCTTGTAGATCTCCATGAAGAAATGCATTCTTCACATCCAATTGATGAAGGTGCCACCAATGATTTGCTGCAATAGAGACCAGGGTTCTCACAATGCTCATCTTTACTACTGGAGCAAATGTCTCATCATAGTCGATGCCATAGGACTGAATAAATCCCTTTTGCAACCAATCTTGTCTTGTATCGCTCCACATTTCTTTCTGACGTCTCCTTTACTGTGAAGACCCATTTGCATCTAACTGTCCTCTTTTTTTTAGGTAATAGAACAAGTTTTCATGTCCCATTTCTTTAAAGTGTCCTAAGTTCCTCCAACACTGCAGCGTTCCATCTTGGATCTTCTTTCGCTTCCTGCCAACACTTAGGCAAAGAGGTGGTGTCTAACGATGCAATGAATGCTCCGTAAGTAGGGGGATATATTAGAGTAGGATAAAAAATGGGCAATATCATGTTCATAACCATAACGATTTGGAGATCTTCCTGCATTACTGCGAGAAGATCTTCTTAAGGGAATATGAGATAGTGGAGGAGAGATCATACCATCCGAATCAGAGGGATCCGTATCCGAATTAGAGGGATCCGGTGCGGGAGGTGCATATTCAGGGGTTGGGGCAGGGTTTGGCGAGGGACATGGCACAATAGGGACAATAGATACAGTTGTGGACTGCTGCTTTCTCCTTATGTAGGGACAATAGATACAATAGTGGACTGCTGCTTTCTTCTTATGTAGACTTGGACCTCTGTAGATTGTTATAGTCTGTTCCTCTCCCCGTACTGGAGCATCACTTTCTTCCTCCTGATTGTGTGCATCCTCATCCTCGTTATATTTTTCTTGTTCCCTTGGACCAACTTTCATCATTGGGCATGGAACTGATCCGACAATCACGCTTGGGCCCATCTCCCTCTCACTCCTAACACCTCCTGTGTTAGGTGTATCACCAAATGCGGAGCCTTTACCTGAACCATTATGGTAGTATGGTTCATCTCTCTGAATGTAACGTCCATGCTCACAAAGAGCCTTCGCTCCACAGGACTCTAGTTGTCACGTCCCGATCTCCCGCAGGAATTCGGCTGTCCCTGTTGGACGCGAATCACCGCGCCAGCACTCCCGCGGGACGATCATTTCCATCGGGACGTGATGTCGTGCGAGCCTGGGGTTGCGTCTGCACAAGACAAAATCGTTAAAGTTGTGGCAATTATCGAATCGATCGAGTATGCAACGGAGGGACAGTATTGCAAACAATAATCTATCTGAGTATACGGGGCAAAGATCAAGGCACGAGGTTCTCTGAATACAATGGCATCGTTCCATACATTGTTCCTCTATACAAAAGCAACTCAAAACAATCGATACGGCTCGAGGCATCGAAACCAGATTTCCGGGTCCTGGGGATGATGCACGACTATCGCTTCCTCGGACGATCCAACACCTGTGAACAAGCAAATTGTTGGTGGGTCAGCACTTTGAAGAAAGTACTAGTGGGTATAAAATCAACGAACAGAAGCAACATTCACTAAAACCAACACTAAGTAATTATGTTATAAAATATTACATTACTAGTGATCTTTCTAGTTTTACATAGGTTCGTTACATGCAGTACAGGAACAGAGTCATATTACTTCTTTTTGGAAACATCTTTGAAATCAGAATTCAGTTCAATACAACCAAGCAGGCAAGACAAACGGTTCAAGCTCGATGTACTAAATCTTGGTGTTCGCAGCGTGTCTCGTAGGCTATACTCAAAGACTCTAGGGACAATGTAGCATCAAGTAAACTATCATTCAATCAAGCAGACAAGAGGAACTATCTATAAGATTTTGGTCTCAGAGAAACTCAGGATCAGTAGCGGTAATCCAGCTAACTAATGACTCTTTTATCTGATGCTATTAGCAGCTGTGACTCATGGTTGCTCTTCACTAACATAATAGCAGCCGGGACCAAGGTTCAGCTCTGCACTAATAGCCATTGTCCAACTGATGCGAATGCATGAAACACTCTCAGATAAACTCTATGATGCACATGATCATGAACAAGCAGGCTATATTTATACTCTTTGTGTTTCTTACCCCTTGTCGAACGGTTATCCCTGTAGCAGACATACAAGTTAGCAATATATATATATATATATATATATATATATATATATATATATATATAAGCTTCTCTTTTCCTGTCCGTCTCTGCATTAAACAGTTAGGTATGCAAGAAGGCTAGCCTAGCATGCGCCCTAACTACCTTAATCCAGCTATCTCCATGAAAAGAAGACTAGCCTAGCATGCGCCCTAACTACCTGAATGCAACTATCTCCATGAACAAGCTAACTTCTCTAACACAAACTACTCTTCCCAACAGAAGCACTGCCTCCCATCTAATAGCCACGTCTTCCTAGATCCCGTAGGACCAGAACTTCAGGACACACTATTAGTCTCACCCCATAAATCTTCATCCACCATTCTAATAGCCACGCCCCCCTAGATCCCATAGGACCGGAACATCGGGATGCACTATTAGTCTCCAACTTGTCGTTTAGCCTCCATCCCCCGCAAGCTCCACGATAACAAGCATATCACACTTATAACACAACGTGACAATACAAGTTTTCAATCCATCTATCTCTTATCTAATAGCTGCACCCCCTAGATCCCGTAGGACCAGAACATCATGGTGGACTACTAGTCTCTTCTCTAACAAGACAAGCCATTTACTCTTATAACAAAACAAGCATACATTCCATCAAGCTTTTGCATCCAAGACAAGCAATTATATACACGAAGACAAGCAAACATATGAACGATCTTTAATACAGCAATGCATGGCAGGGGTCTATTTATCTCTTCAAGTTAAGCATGCAGTTCTACTCTTTCTTTCTTTAGCATGACAATGTTCGTTCAATAGCTGTGTCAGTGTAACTAGCATGCAACATTTCTTTCTTATACTTAGCATGGCAATGGTTCTATATCTTTTAGGCAGACAGGTTCTCGTTCTATCATTTATACAAACTTTATCTTATTAAGCAAACAAGCATTTGAAAAACTCAGATTCATTGTTAAGGCGTGCAAGAATCAGTGTATGAAGTTCTGCCCACTCACTTAGATCAGTCATCTTCTGGTTCAACAAGGATCTCTCCAAGAAGGTTTTTTTTTTGAGTCAGCAAACCAATATCTCTTGTACATAGTGCCAACGCGGAGCGGGGACTACATACTTACCCACCAAGAAAAAGTTTTGTCCTCGAAACTTCAAGAAGAAACATTCGATATCCAGAGCAGCGATAGTCCTCATCCCTCACCATCCTCAATCAAAAACTCTAGCAAACTATAAGCACGAAAGCACTACTCTCAAGCAACAAATCAAATCCAGAAAACTTGTCGGCAACTTTGACATTATCTATGGACTTATTGTATGGAACTCTCAACTCAGCAACGATATCAATGCACAAGGAATCGTCATCTAAGAACAGCAGCAAAATGGGCGTAAGGCCAGGGGATCGAGTTGCTCACGCCCCGATCTACCGCAGGAATTCGGTTGTCCCCGCTGGACACGAATCACCGCGCCAGCGCTCCCGCGGGACGATCGTTTCCATCGGGACGTGATGCCGTGCGAGCCAGGGGTTGCGCTCGCACAAGGCAACATCATTAAAGTTGTGGCAATCATCGAATCGATCGAGTTCCTGGTTTTGTAATTTAAGGAAACTACGGTAGTGTTCTTCATTAATATCATTAATATCAATCCATCTATCATAACCTGGTAAGAGTATCCGCAAGGAAGTTAGTGTATCCAGGATTATAATTGACATCATAATTAAATATTTCTAGATATATTGCTATTCTAATCCATCGAAGGTTTTCTTCGATTCCCCTCTGGGAAAATCACTGAGATAAAGAATAGCACTCTCTCACTTTAGCAAAAAAGATTCTCCACTAAGGAAAAGGTGATGTGATCAGGATGTGATTGCCATCATTACACTCGACAGGCAGACGTCGGTTCACCTACTGGTGATAGTGGGTTACCCCCAGGATTTGTAGTATAAATAATCTCTAACAATATCTCCTGAGTGTGATATCTTCTAATCCTACAATTTTTGCTCGCATATATAATATATCCTGCTGATATTCCTTCCTTCTTGGGTAATATCGTATTGTCATTTAATAGGGTTATCCTAATTTGGTTTTGGGTTTTATTGATGGTGACCATGTTAATTTTTAAATGTTTCATGGATTCATATATATCGTCCCCAGATTGTTCATCTGTATCATCGGTCTGTTCGTCAGAATATATTGACTCTATTTCGTACATGGAAGAAGCAGAAGTATCACTATTTATATCAGTAATAGTTCCAATGTTGATACCGTATTTTTTCAGCTTCTGGAAGGGAAGCGCTAGAGCCTGGTTAGCCTTGAAACTAATAATAAGGCAAAGAGAGATGAGATCAGAGCTACCAAAGATCCCCAAGAGGCATTAGCAAAATTATTAGGTCTCATGTTAGCCGACTTCATAGGAGACGATGGTACTGATGATAAAGACTATGAGGAACTTCTTCATAAAATAATTTTATGCGATATTTGTCTACTTGAAGAATTTATTACTAAATATATTGGTTTTATTTTCCGATTGAAAAGTACAGGACAAAAGGATTTCTGGATTAAAGGATTTTTTACAAAAATTTTCTATCCTTGGAATAATATTATTCAAGAAAGATATAATAAAATGAGAAATAATATTCACACTACTGACATACTCAAAAAAACTTGTATGAAAACAATGGAAACAATGTGTGAACAAGTAAGGGCACAAAAACAAATGGATAGAACCATTAAGAAATCTAGGTTAGGATATTCTTGTTGATCTAAATATAACACGGATATTAATGCCGAATTTGGATGTCTACCCGAAGCCAAGGGATGGAAGAAACAAAGAAAGAAATTTTTTAGAAGAAAAGGAAAAGGAAAAGGAAAAACCAAGTATAAAATTACTAGAAGAAAGTGAAAACCGGCTTTAAAACAACAACCCCAAAAATATGAGAAAAGAAAGTTCATTAAACGGAAAAAATTTAGAAAAGGTTGTAAATGTTTCAAGTGTAATAAGGAAGGTCATTTCGCTAATAAATGTCCTAACAATATTCATACAATAGTTATTGATGACTTGGAAAAATACGATATCAACATTGGAACTATTGCTGATATAAATAGTGATACTTCTGCTTCTTCCATGTACGAAATAGAGTTAATATATTCTGACGAACAGACCAATGATACAGATGAACAATCTGGGGACGATATATATGAATCCATGAAACATTTAAAAATTAACATGGTCACCATCAATAAAATCCAAAACCAAATTAGGATAACCCTATTAAATGACAATACGATATTACCCAGAAAGGAAGGAATATCAGCATGATATATATGCGAGCAAAAATTGTAGGACTAGAAAATATCACACTCAGGAGATATTGTTAGATATTAGAATATTCTTGCCATTAGGCTATTATGGCATTATACATAATATACCATTACATGCCACTAAAAATATATTCATTACTTATGGTTTTATCGAACCTGTTTCTCGAAATAATGTTTCCATAATAATGAAGAATACTTCCTTCGAGGATAGAAATTATCTCATTGAGAAAGGTAATCCTCTGGGTTTACTGGTTATACACAAATATGAAGACTTACCTATAATAGAAGACACTCCACCTAAATCCCATATTAACTCCCCTGGGTCAAGCACTAGTGAATTGCACGATGGCTATTATGAATTTAGAATTTATATAAATACGCTAATTTCAGAGGAAACTACTAATTCTAGTATTCCCCAGAGCTCCGCTCGAATGCTGGGTTGAGCCCCTTCAGGAACTTCATCATCCTCTGTCGCGAGACATACTACATGAACTTCTGATAATGTTTCGCAAATGCCGGTTCCACTTGCTCATTCTCCACGCTAATGGGATCATAGTGGTCGGGATCTAACCAATACTTCTTCAGCAGAGCCGCATATTCAGAGATGGTGTGATCTTCTTGGACCACCTTATCAAGTTCATCCTGTAGTTGGAAGATCCTTATAGGGTTGTCCGACCCTGAGTACATGTCTCTCAGCGTCATCCAAATGTCACCAGCACCTTCCATCGCTTCCACGTTGTCCGACACTTGGTCGGTTAATGAGGCCGTTAACCATTCAGTTACAACATTGCTGACGATTTTTCACACAACAAACTCCCGTGAGGAGTGATCTTCAGGTGCCTTGGTTTGGCCATTCACATAGCCCACCAAGCCCCTTGCCTTCAGAGTCCGCATCACTTGGCGCGACAACTTCAAGTAGTTGAAAATACCCTCCAACTTTATCTCTAGTTTTTTCAACTTTTATATTTTGTATGGTGAATGATTCACATCTGCGTGTGCAGCACGAGAGCTAGTCTCGGTCACCCTCCTGGAAAAGAGATCGTCTACCAAAACCTTCATCTTTTTGGACGTCAGCTTGCCGTAGATCGTCTTCATCGTCTTCTTCTTCTCCTCTTCTTCCATCAGCAAGGCGGTGGCAGATCTAGATCGTCTCCACCTTTGATCGCCGTCCTCTTCACGTCTATTGTTTCTCCTTTAGCGGCAGCGGCGTCCCCGAGAGCCGCTGCTCATGTCCCGTGCATGGCTGCGACCCGAGGTCGCATGGCCTGACAAGAAGGAGGAGGAAGGCTGCGTTGGCGGCGACGGAGAGGGGCCGGGAGCCGACATGGAGAATGAGGGGTTGTTGGCCGGTGGGGGTGAGGGGGGAGGCTGTGCTGGCGGCGGAAGGCGGCTGCTGGTGAGGTGGCGGCGGTGTTTGCGGCGGAAGGACGGTGGGGTGTTGCCGGAGGCAGGGTTTGGAGGGGGAGGGGGACGGCTATGGAGTGGAGTTAGGGTTAGGATTATGGTTTGATGGAGAATGATGGCTACTAGGATTATGATTAGGATTTGGTGGTTCTGATACCAAATAGAAATTTAGTAAAATACTTGGCTTGTTTATTATTAAGATGGAGCTACATATATATAGAAGAGGCTAACTCCTCTCTCTCTATTATTCTACTCAACGTGAGACTAAAAGTCCATTAATACTCTCTACACATCCTATGGCACTTAAAACTAGAAAGATTTGTAAGTTCTTGAAACCACTAGGAAAATATACTTTCTGCTTCAGTGCTTCTCATACATATGGATCGATGGAGGATGTGACTTGGTCTACGAGATTAAAGTCGAGATTCATGAAAAAGAACAGGAGGCCGGATACTGTATATGTATAGTAGTACCCAGATGGACTGTTAGAACGGTCCACAACAGTATCAGAACTTTAAGCTGAGTTTTTCCCTGATGCCACATGTATCAAAAGTTGCTGGAAGAGTACATTTAGTTCCACCCACATGTCAAACTTCCATGTGAACAATTTATTGTCCATGACATGTTTAGGAAATAACCCTCCCCTCTCATCCTCTAGCATATGCACATTTTTAAAAGCGAAGCATGTACCATTTGAGATGTCTACTGTAAATATTACATCACAATGGGAATTGATGAGGTTCGGCTTTGTTATCGTCCCATGTCTCATCTGCGCCAACTATTCCCTAAAAAGTCTTCCATTTCCATTTTGTTGATAATCAATTTTTTCTTTAGGTGTAGTCCCTTTATAGAAGCTCTTTATCACCTTGAATTCCACTTCAAGCTATGAAACTTTCCCTTCTTTTTTTTTTCTTCTTCCTGGGTCATCAACTTAGGAATCAAAGTAGTTTACTAGTTTATTATCACCAAACGGGAAAAAATTAGTAAGTTCCAAGCCCTACCTGTTTCCAAAGATGTGGAGGGAAGAGGAAGGAAGAAGGGAGTTTAATAATAGGCTGGGGATAGGTGTGAGTGCAAGAAATATGCAGCGGTTAAGTTTACACTAGATCATGCCAAGCTATCGGCTATTCCATGGTGAAAAGATAACAATCCAATATCTAAGACCGATCCATCTCATAATGCCAATTTAAAAGTGAAGGGAATGGGAAATTTTTAGATAAGAAAGAATGCAAGAATAGACCAGCAGCAGCCCTATAGCAGCAATTCAGGAAGTGGCAAGAGCAAAGATGGAGGCGGCAATAAACTCTGTATAATCAATTTAGAAAATCCGTGCAGTCAAGAAGTTAGATATGAAGGGGCACTATTTGAAAGATTCATATATGGAAGAGACTGACGTTCCGAATCTTGTTTGGTCTGCAAAAAAGGAAGGAAAGGAAATCAATTCTTTGCTCTTTTCTTTCCTTTGAAAAAATTACAATTTCCGTTAATTTTACTTTCCGGTGTTTAGAAATGTCTGAAAAATTGGAAAGAAAAGTGAATAATTGGAGATGGGACGGAATCATTTTCCTCCTGTTTTTCTCTCTTGGAAATCAATTTCCTTTGGCATCCAAATACATGAAAGGAATGACTTTCCTTTCCTGAGGTTCAAATTCTGCGAACCAAATGAGGCAGTGCGGGACTGATCAGGCTTTCACAGTGTGTAAGGGGTTTGATTCTAGGTAAACGTTATTCAGCATGGGTTGATCAGGCTTTAGCAATGCGCAAGGGGTTTGATTCTAGGTATATGTTATTCGACAATACTTATGGTTGCCAATTTTGAACTGTCAAGTGCGTGGTCCTAATTTTTGGTTGTTAATTGCAGATATATGGCGCGGTGACCATGAACAACACACTTTGCCTAGCAGTTTTCTTGGCTTTGGTTTACGCTAGACAGTTGACATGGGACTTCTCAGCGGAAGTGCTCGTCATTCTTCTGGTATGCATCGCGATGGGCATCTTCACCAGTTTCCGCACCACATTCCCTCTCTGGACATGCTCGGTAGCATTCGTTCTCTATCCGCTGTCGCTGGTGCTTGTCTATGTTCTTGACTATATTTTTGGGTGGTCGTAGTCTAGTCATATAAACAAACATATGGAATATATGTTAACTGTGATAGGTCGCTACTGCGAGTGGTGAATTTTCCCCCCGTTCTCTGTAATATTTGTATGACATGTTCAAGTTTTCTGGTATGATTCTGACCCCCACATTGTACAAGTATATACTCGTTTTCAACTATACGAAACTCTTCAAATTGTTGGATGTCTGTTGGTGTACTTTCTCTGAAATCAATTGATGGATGCTTGTGGTCCTAGAACAAGGTGGGGGTAGATAAACACGCACAAATACGGATGAAGTAAAATTATAGGAACCAGTTTCCATTATGTTCATTCTGGCAGGACCCCTTTAGACTGGTGCAGTGTAAGCCATGCTATATTTGTCCTTGTCCATGCTGAGATCCCCACCACCAGTAGCATTTCATTCATTAGAGCATCATTAGTAAGGCTCATCCTCCGGTCCAATTTCTAGATTTAGAATTTTGAATTTCATTTTGTATAATAGTAAGTTCCATCTCTAGTCCTAATTTCTAGATTTTCGGTTTCATCCCACCCATAGGTACTAAGTTCTAGATTCTAGAGTATATGAACTTATTTTGTAGAATAATAAGTCCCGAACCAAACTTTATATATTTTAGAATTTATATAATTTTTTTTCCATGTCGATTTTTGACTACACAATTTTTGGGATCGGAGTTTACTTTATCGCTTCCTACTATTCTCATACAAATCCAAGCCATTCTACATATATCTTCTTTTTTTAATTTTGGGTTCCATATTACATTGGATAGTTCCAACTACTGATGATTCTCCTGGGAGCAGTTCAAACTTCAAAGCAATGACATCTACTTGTATTTGTTATTGCCCATGCTGAGATCCCCACCACCATACCATTTCATTCATTAGGGGCCAGTTCAAACTTCAAAGCAATGACTTCTACTTACAAACTCATCTTGAACCGTGCCGCTCTTAAGCTCTTCTTGTGTGATGCCATGTTAAAGCTAGTATTTTAGTGTAGTGATATGGACTTAAATTTTATGACATACATAATAAAACACTGATCAAATAAAATTCTCCAAGTAAGAAGCACTCATCAAATAATACCAAAACTAAAATTCTCGAACTTAGAAATTTCAAAGGATAGACTAGTCGAGATGGTGGCGCAGCTGAAAAAGCTATAGAACGGCCACTGAGAGTCTTCATCGCAATCTGCATCTCTCCGAGGAAACAATTATACAGAGGAAACAATTATACATTAGAAAGCTATGGATTGGCTGGTTTATGTTAACCAGTAATGTGCATTCCACGGATGTAAAAAATACGGAATTTTTCAAAAAAAGGAAAAAAATTTCTCATAATTGCGAAAAAGGGGAAAAGTTTTGGATATTTGCATTAAGGGGGACAACTCGCCAAGTTAGTTGGCGAGGTGGGAGTGGGAGAGAGAGACCGCCAACTCAGTTGGCGGGTGGGAGCTGAGTTGGCGGATGGGAAGTTGGATATATATATATATATATATATATATATATATATATATATATATATATATATAATTTCTTTCTATCAATTAAATTTTGTAAATAGATAATAACAAATTATCTATTATAATATTACAAAAAATTTATATTGATAATACCAAAACAAAAATATTTATTAAAAATTTTAAATCCAAAAACTTAACAATACCAAAAAATATCAAATAAATAGTGTTATGGGACATATCTTAAAATTTTACTTTTATAAATTATACCAAAAAATATCAAATAAATAGTATATACCCCAGAAAAAAAAAAATAGCAAATGCAAAAATAAAAAAAATCGGTTAAAAGAGTGCGGACATATCTTAAAATTTTAAAGAGGGGTTATATGCTAGTTTTAACATTTTATTTGGAGGCATTTGCTAAAATATTCTTAGTGTTATCTATTAATTTCTCTCAAAATTGTTTGGGTATTTTATTTTGAACCTATAAAATTTAAATATATACAATTATCTATGTTATTTAAATAGAATTTTTTTTACATACAGATAATAATAATAAAATTTTGGAAAAAATAGATTTTAGAATTTCACTTTTATCTATCTATATATATATATATATATATATATATATATATATATATATATATATTTGTTAACATATGTTTTTGTTAGATATTTGTATATATCTACATAATTATCTAAAAAAAAATATGTTAGATAATTGTTAGATATTTTTTGTTTAACAGATAATATAGATAATACATATTAGATAATTTTCACTAATATACAATTATCTAATATATATAGATAATATATATTAGATAATATATATTAGATAACAGATAATTTTATTTTTTTTTTAACAGATAATATTAGATAATTGTATACAGATAATATAGATTCTAAATATATACAAATATCTATATACAATTATCTAACAAAAAATATCTATATATATCTACATAATTAGTGAAATTCTAAATATATATAGATAATTGAATATATATATATATATATATATATATATATATATATATATATATATATATATATATATATATATATATATATATATATATATATATATATATATATAAAAGTAAAATATTATCTATACAAATATATATATATAAAATTTTAAGATATGCCCGCACTCTTTTAACCGATTTTTTTTTTGGAGCATTTGCTAGTTTTTTTTTTTTTTTTTACTGGGGTATATACTACTTTTGACATTTTTTGTAGGGGCATTTGCTAAAATATCCCATAATACTATTTATTTGATATTTTTTGGTTTATTTAAATTTTTAGATTTAAAATTTTTAATAAATATTTTTGTTTTGGTATTATCAATATAAATTTTTTGTAATATTATAATAGATAATTTGTTATTATCTATTTACAAAATTTAATTGATAGAAAGAAATTATATATATATATATATATATATATATATATATATATATATATATATATATATATATATATATATATATATATCCAACTTCCCATCCGCCAACTCAGCTCCCACCCGCCAACTGAGTTGGCGGTCTCTCTCTCCCACTCCCACCTCGCCAACTAACTTGGCGAGTTGTCCCCCTTAATGCAAATATCCAAAACTTTTCCCCTTTTTCGCAATTATGAGAAATTTTTTTCCTTTTTTTGAAAAATTCCGTAAAAAATATTGTTGAAAAAAATTAATAATATAAATTTATTATAAATACTACTATTATTTTTAAGAATTGAACTCAAACAATCACGAAAAATATCTTCCATCATAATCACTCGACTTAAAATTATTAAGTTATAAGTAAATAACTAATGGATTAGACGATGGCTCAATTTTGGACTATTTTTAAGCCAACTTATTATATTACTAGTAAATGTACTTGCATTGCACGTAAAATAAATTTTTTTAATATTATTATAAAATAGTTTAAATATGTAAATATATTTTAATTTTAATTTATTATGGATATATGTCTACTCTTTATAAAAAAAGATTTTAAAATGCTAGCCGTCTAAGTTGTACGTATATCTCCACGTAATTAAATATTAAAAATTAAATAAATTTTAACTAATTGTTTAACTACATAATATTATATAGCTATAATCAAACACATCTTCTAGCTCATGTGGTTAAGGTGAGAGACATTCTTCTTGGTTAGTCAAGTTTGATTTCCTATGACGTTATTTATAACAAATTAATTTTTTTCCAACAATTTTTTTTACGTAATATTAATTTTTTAAATAAATGTTTGAATATTTACAAACGATTTAGACGACTTATTTTTTACTCGTTTTGAAGTCTTATTATAAGAATAGAGATTAGAGATGAATACAAATAAGTTTGCTTATTTTATCGTTAACGGAGATGACAAGAATTCAGAAAGTTAGTGGAGATGCTTGATGCCGGGAACTTAAAGAAATAAACATTCAACTGTTAAGAAAGCTTATTCATATTCATACTTAAAATGTCAATCAATAAGGATAAATATATTCAAAATGAAAATAAGCAAACTTAGATGTATTTGTGATATATTTATTTGTAAAATTTACACAAATGGATACGTCCGATTTATCTGGCTTTAGTAGATATTCAGAATCCCTTACCATTAAGGGTTCGTCTTACCATTAAGGGTTCGTCCTGAAATGAAGAATTTGTCGTGAATAACATAAATGGGACAGTTATAAATACAAATATTATATCTGCAATTACATTTTATACATTTTTATACATATCCTCTCTACAACAAAATTTTAAAGTTGTAAATTTGCTTTGAAGAGGGCTCCACCTGAAAATCAACAAAATGACTACGGAACCCAATAACCAATGAGACAAACGTATAAACAAAATCAGTTATCATTTATTTCAAAATAAAAATAAAAATTGAGACAAACATATAGAAAAAAGTCAGTCTTTACCACGTTGTAATGTTATTATATTGCGAAGTGGAAACTAAAAGTAAGTGGAAACTAAAAGTAAGTAAGTAGTTTTTATCGGATTGCTCGAGTCCATCGTCACAATAAATGCGGTGGTAGAACCGACGTTAAAAGCAGAGGGAGCCTGAAACAAGTCTATATCCGCCCAAGGTGATTGTATCTGCATGTAAGAGAGTAAAGATATTGTTATAGTAGAACAAGTCAAGAGGTTGTTGTAGTATATTGAAAGAATAAGATAAATTCATCTTTTTCTGCGAGGCGGTACAATGGTTGATATGTTTGGTTATCTCCACTACCTCAAGTCTCATATTATATTTACAATTAATATTGGTAAAATATATATAAAAAAATCCAAGATAAACAACGTTTAATTAATACATTTCAAAATTATAAAAATTACAAAAAAATCAGTGTCAGTTTGTATGTACAATTAATATTTATAAAAAATATTTAAAGAAATAGAAAAAAATCCAAAATAAACTATATTAGATTATTACATTTAAAAAAAATTAAAAATTACCAAAAATCCAAAATAAAAAGACGAATATTATATGATAGTTTTCTTTATTGAATAGTTATGTGTATTGCTTAGTTATAACTTGTAAGCCCCCTGATTTTCAGAATTTTAAATTTGGATTTTTCCCCAAATTATCTGAATTTTCGGGAATCGTGACCTAGGCCTTTGTTGATTCAAGGATTTTTAATTGCGGTTAATTCATATTAAAATATTATGGAAATAATATTTTATGGTGTAAAACGGAAAACCGGACGCATGGCATTTTTCGGTGAGTTTATTGGACTCCGGAATGATTTTTAAAGCCCTAGAAACCAATTTAGAAATTAAACCGAATTTAAATCCGTGCCAACGCCCGACATCCCCATGAGAGCCGAAGCCCAGCCCGAGGAGCGTTGACCCGTTGACCCAGCCCGAATCCTAGGTCTAACCCTATTCCAATTTCTGCATGTATAAATACAGGTTCCCCTAATTTTTTCCACAAACAAAGAAAAAGAAAAACAAAAGAAACCCTAATTACCAAATCCCTAATTACCTAATTTCAAATCCCTAACCCTAACCCTAACCCTACACCACCCTCTGCCGACCCCTTTCCGGCGCCTCTCCGTCCGGCGACGTCTCCCCCTCTCCCCGCCGTGCCCCACCCTCGCCAGCGCCGCCGACCACCGCTTTCCTCCTTCCCTTCGGACACTGTCCCCTGCCCAGCTCCCGCAGCCGCCCACGAGCGCCGCCCTCCGGTCAACCTCCTCACATCCCTCCGCCCGCTGTCGCCCCGAGCGACGTCGCCCAGCCCAACTCCCCGCCGACGCCGCCGCCCTGCGGACACCCCGGCACAGTCAGCACCCCACGAGCGACTCCGCCTCGAGCCCGGCGTCGTCCCCTCAACTCGCAGCCATCTCCGCCACGTCCCCACCGCAGAGCCTCCTCCTCCTCCTCTCGCCCCGACCCTCCCCCGGCGAGTCGACCCCGCCGCAGCAGCAAGTAGCCCCGATCGACCACCTCCTCAACAGCACCTCGACGAACCAGATCTCCTCCTCCCTCGGCTCCCCGCCGCTCGACGAGACTCCTCCGCCCAACAGCTCGACTCCTCCCGATCGTCTCCTCTGCTCGCCTCTCCCTGAGCTCCGCCCAGCCGTGCCACCCTCCGACGAGCTCCGGCAACGTGCCCAAACCCTAAACCCTAGAACGCAGCGGACACAAAACAGTACAGCGGGACACGAAGCAGGACTCGGATACGACTCGGACACCGGAAATCAGTCTTCACGGAGCCCTGTTCAGGTACTCGTTCCTCCCTCCTCGGTTATCCGTTTTTGAATCCGTCAATTGCGTTACGAAGCCTGTATGACCCTCTCGGTGCACGTGCAACCCGCTCGGTGCATCGCGTCCTGTGGTGATCGCGAGCCGCGATCCAAAAACAGGAAAAATAACGCCCTATTTCACCCCGGAACTGAGTCCGCCCCGCCAATCGGGACGACTTGGTCGCGCGCGGTCTTTACCGAACCGTGCGCGACGTTGATACGGTCGTGTGAGATTTCGCAGAAGTCGATTCGGAGGTGCGTGCACCCCGGAATCAACGCGTATCCGCCGACGACACCCCGTATCCGTCCTTTCTGGAACACGCTGTAACTTTGTGTACACACGTCGGATCGAGACGAAACTTGCGCCATCGGACTCGTAGCAATACGCTGGTCCTGTGACCCAAGTTTGGTTCGGTTCTGAGAACGTTGGCAAAATCGCGTATCGTGGGCCCCACAGGCTCCACTTGACGGGCGATTTTGTGATCGGCTCATCGGAATCTAATTCTGGAAGTTCCGTTGGGTTCGTATCATCGTTCCTGACCTGTTGACACTAAGTTTGACCGATTTGGAGACCTTTGACCCTGACACGCTTTTCGGTGCAAAGCGGCCCACATGTGGACTCCGCTTTGGCCCAGAAATGTCATTTTTGCCCTTGTGTCCAAATTGGACTCAAGGACAGGCGTTTTTAGCTATTTGGTATTTTTTGAATCTAATGGTGATGTTTATTTCAGCAACCGGAGTATTACCTACAGATCACACTGAGACCAGAGCTACAGTTGGAGCCAGGACCCCAGGCAAGTGTACCTTGCCAAATCCTGCAGTCTTTGCTACTTATTTCCTTGACTTAGTTATGCATCAGTGGGCAAGTATACCTTGCCAACTTTACAATTCTTGTTGCATTTCTTTGATTCATTATATTGCTGTGCATGTTTGACCTAGGACCGTGTGACGTACTTAGCGTCCGATTATCAGTCGGGTGCCAACACCGTACGCGGTGTTGTGTATTGTCACCTAGAGATGGACATTCGTGACCCCTTTACATTCTCGTACTTGTCTTACCAAGTACACTATAACCCAGGACACTTGACACTATTCATGAGACAGGATCTTCCTGAGATATTCATGGTGATTCTGTATAGGATACAGACTTTATGGCATTGACATTATATTCCTAGATACTCTATGACTTCTGCATTAGATACGATCGTGCGTAACATGGACATGAGGCATCATGGACATGAGACGTGTGATTACATTGGGTGGGGAGAGACACACAGACTACAGGCTGATCATATATATATACACCCCTATTATCGTGAGGCACAAGACTCTGAAGCCCGAGCTTGGCCCATTACTCATTATTACTGCTGCTACCGGCTCCCCTACACAGAGCTTGTAGTATGCTTCAGCCTGAGTTCTAGTGCTGCTCTCATCTTGCATATCACTTAGCTGGTTATTTTAGTATTCCCTTATTGTTCCATCTATTGCTGGAGAGACCCGCAGGCTACAGGTTGACTATATTATGCCGGCTACTCAGTCTCCCGCTGAGCTAGACCACCTCATGATATCACTGCTACCGGCTCCCCTACACAGAGCTTGTAGTTGTTTCAACCTGAGTACTTTTGATGTTCTCTCTTTTGCATTTCACACAGATGATTACATACTTATCATATTTATTTTATTATTTGTTGCACTGCATTTATTTTGGCATGAGCTTTCTTGTACCTTGCTATGTCCCCTGAGGACCTGAATCCGGATTATGTCCCCAGGATTTACAGACGAGATCTATCCCGCGGTATACGGGACCGCAGCAGGAGCAGATTCAGGAGCTGATACAGGAGCTGTACCGACCTTCGAGGACGAGATCACACTAGAGGACTTCTTCTGAGTATTGTCTGGTGATACTCATTTATTTCTATTTCCAGTTTCTTTATTTTCAGTCTATTGCATTGTTGTATCAGACTTGTTCTCGGATTGTTCTCCGAGACACTGTTATTGAGATTGTTAGTTATTTCCTTTGTATTTATTCTGGCATTTGATCTATGATTATCTGTTTTGGATGAGATTAGTATAGACTGTGGTTTGTATCATTGGACCTACTTATTCTTATATTACAGCTTAAGCATGCCCCGATGGATCCATTAAATTGGGTTTGTCCATCGGTGTGTGCTGCTGGCCATTGCCACGCGTCCGGTCCCTCGGTATTTTGGGACTGGGGCGTGACATGGTTTTTGTGGTGGCCCATGCAGGTCTACGACTAAATTGTTCGGTTTCAACTTAGGGACCGAGCAAGCCTGCAATAAGAATAGGATAAGTTTCTAGGATCTCATCCACTTGCTTGAAACGTTCTTGATATCTATATCAGATTCGAATTTAAATTCTTGACTCGCATCCTGCCGATTCTTGTGCGCCTCTTATTGTTTATTTTGGTTGTAGAGTTATGGATTCACGAACAAACAACGAGACTCCTGCCAGATCACCACGAGATGATGTGGTAACCAACGGAGATGAAGTGACACCAGTTAGTGAAGGTCCATCATCACAGCAAGCAAGTCAGCATGCCTCGAGAATCCCGGAAGATGACGTTCCACCATCGACGCAGTTGGCTCCACCGACGCCTACCATTCCACAAGGGCAGGCTATGGACGAACAACAGATGTTTCGCATGTTCTATGCGATGATGCAAGCCCAACAGAAGGTTCAGGAAGAAGCCCAGCAAATCCAAGCGGAGAAGTTCATCGACAGATTTAGCTCGGAGCTACGGAGATTAATCAGCCCCACTACAACTACCTTAGATGAGAATGTTCTTGCTACAGCACGACCCATAGAGTGCACACAAGGATAGAGTCCAGCCAGAAGCGGCCGTATGCATCAGCACCGGACCAAGCACAACAGGAAAGAGCTGCAAAGCGACCACAGATGAATCCACCACCGAGAGCAGCACCAAGAGCCTTAGTTCTTCCAACTTGTCACTACTGTGGCAAGATAGGCCATATTCAAAAAGAATGCAGACGCAAGTTAGGATTATGCTTGATTTGCGGAAACAGTCAACACTTAGCCAAGGATTGTCTTCAGCATCGAGAGAAAGCATTGATGATTCAACAACCAGCCACATCAGCACCAGCCGGAGCACCACAAGAAGAAGCTACACAAAGACCTCAAGTACACCAGCCACCAGAAGCAACTCCACAGACAATACCTGTCTGTCCATATTGTCGCAAGCGAGGCCATACTGAGGACGATTGCAGACGCAAAAGAAAATTATGCTTAGCTTGCGGATCCAGTCAGCATTTAAAGAAGGAATGCCCCGAACGTCGAGGCAAAGCACCAATGAATAACCAACAAGCGTTACCAGCACCAAGGCCAGCCTCTCCAGCATTGGAAGCCCCGCGAATGAGAGTCGAAGGAGTCCTACCACCAGTCCCAGGAGGGAATCAGCCGAGACCACCCCTGGCACCACAAGCAACACTCTTCCAGCAGGCTCAACAGCAGCAGAGGAATCAACTGCAAGAACGTGAACAAGCTCCAGCGATGACTTTGGAAGACGCGCAGACCCATGGAGTAGCTAATGCGCATAATTCTTCGTAGTTTTCTGGTTCTAGATTTGTTTTATCTCGTGCCTATTGGTTCGTGACCTTAGCCTTAACCTATGTAATTCTGAACTTGCTTATAATTGATAACAGTAGAGATTATAGAGTCTTTTGTGATTGTGCTTACTTTGTGAACTTGAATTAAGTTGTACCCCCTTTCATCATCATCTAGCATACTTACATTTATTGTACCACCTTGACTTATGCTGCTAATATAGCCTAGTTTTGCAAGCTTATCCTTTTATCGAGCTTGTTCATGACATCCGTATTAGTGGGTCGACACACTAATACAATTGTCTATTCAGAATCAGTGTATTACGGTCTGATCAACCTTAGTACATTTTGGTTCGCTCTTCGCACGACTACTTCACGTGGATTGAGATATATAGTTGACTAGTATACTTGCCCTCTAGATATATCTGAGCATATCGTATCAGTTACATAACTGTACTAATACGAGCATGCAAACAAAGGATTACCATAATAGGATTTCAATCCACAATTGTCTTGACAAATCCCATTTGAATTTGTTAAACGCCTTGATCCTGATACTTCTATTCTATTACCTCGCCCTTGAACTCTTTATTATTGATCTTCGTCTTCCCTTACTTCGGAAAGACGAAACCTCGTGCCTAGTATAAGTTGATATATAGACAGTACTAGATATACCCCACAGGCCAGTCGCATTGTGACGACCCTTTTATATATGATTAAGGGAATACCATAGGTGGTATGTTTGGTGTTAAATACTTGAGGATTCAATAACATGATTCAATAAGTTGGGGCATAGCTTTCTTAGATATATAGCCTTAGATGATAGATGGGTAAAATCTAAGTTGGGTAGAGACCGCAATGGTTACTTGAGAGGAATTCTTTGAACCCTACTCTATTTTAATTTCGAGGACGAAATTTTTATAAGTTGGGTAGATTGTAAGCCCCCTGATTTTCAGAATTTTAAATTTGGATTTTTCCCCAAATTATCTGAATTTTCGGGAATCGTGACCTAGGCCTTTGTTGATTCAAGGATTTTTAATTGCGGTTAATTCATATTAAAATATTATGGAAATAATATTTTATGGTGTAAAACGGAAAACCGGACGCATGGCATTTTTCGGTGAGTTTATTGGACTCCGGAATGATTTTTAAAGCCCTAGAAACCAATTTAGAAATTAAACCGAATTTAAATCCGTGCCAACGCCCGACATCCCCATGAGAGCCGAAGCCCAGCTCGAGGAGCGTTGACCCGTTGACCCAGCCCGAATCCTAGGTCTAACCCTATTCCAATTTCTGCATGTATAAATACAGGTTCCCCTAATTTTTTCCACAAACAAAGAAAAAGAAAAACAAAAGAAACCCTAATTACCAAATCCCTAATTACCTAATTTCAAATCCCTAACCCTAACCCTAACCCTACACCACCCGCTGCCGACCCCTTTTCGGCGCCTCTCCGTCCGGCGACGTCTCCCCCTCTCCCCGCCGTGCCCCACCCTCGCCAGCGCCGCCAACCACCGCTTTCCTCCTTCCCCTCGGACACTGTCCCCTGCCCAGCTCCCGCAGCCGCACACGAGCGCCGCCCTCCGGTCAACCTCCTCACATCCCTCCGCCCGCTGTCGCCCCGAGCGACGTCGCCCAGCCCAACTCCCCGTCGACGCCGCCGCCCTGCGGACACCCCGGCACAGTCAGCACCCCACGAGCGACTCCGCCTCGAGCCCGGTGTCGTCCCCTCAACTCGCAGCCATCTCCGCCACGTCCCCACCGCAGAGCCTCCTCCTCCTCCTCTCGCCCCGACCCTCCCCCGGCGAGTCGACCCCGCCGCAGCAGCAAGTAGCCCCGATAGACCACCTCCTCAACAGCACCTCGACGAACCAGATCTCCTCCTCCCTCGGCTCCCCGCCGCTCGACGAGACTCCTCCGCCCAGCAGCTCGACTCCTCCCGATCGTCTCCTCTGCTCGCCTCTCCCTAAGCTCCGCCCAGCCGTGCCACCCTCCGACGAGCTCCGGCAACGTGCCCAAACCCTAAACCCTAGAACACAGCGGACACAAAACAGTACAGCGAGACACGAAGCAGGACTCGGATACGACTCGGACACCGGAAATCAGTCTTCACGGAGCCCTGTTCAGGTACCCGTTCCTCCCTCCTCGGTTATCCATTTTTGAATCCGTCAATTGCGTTACGAAGCCTGTATGACCCTCTCGGTGCCCGTGCAACCCGCTCGGTGCATCGCGTCCTGTGGTGATCGCGAGCCGCGATCCAAAAACAGGAAAAATAATGCCATATTTTACCCCGGAACTGAGTCCGCCCCGCCAATCGGGACGACTTGGTCGCGCGCGGTCTTTACCGAACCGTGCGCGACGTTGATACGGTCGTGTGAGATTTCGCAGAAGTCGATTCGGAGGTGCGTGCACCCCGGAATCAACGCGTATCCGCCGACGACACCCCGTATCCGTCCTTTCTGGAACACGCTGTAACTTTGTGTACACACGTCGGATCGAGACAAAACTTGCGCCATCGGACTCATAGCAATACGCTGGTCCTGTGACCCAAGTTTGGTTCGGTTCTGAGAACGTTGGCAAAATCGCGTATCGTGGGCCCCACAGGCTCCACTTGACGGGCGATTTTGTGATCGGCTCATCGGAATCCAATTCTGGAAGTTCCGTTGGGTTCGTATCATCGTTCCTGACCTGTTGACACTAAGTTTGACCGATTTGGAGACCTTTGATCCTGACACGCTTTTCGGTGCAAAGCGGCCCACATGTGGACCCCGCTTTGGCCCAGAAATATCATTTTTGCCCTTGTGTCCAAATTGGACTCAAGGACAGGCATTTTTAGCTATTTGGTATTTTTTGAATCTAATGGTGATGTTTATTTCAGCAACCGGAGTATTACCTACAGATCACACTGAGACCAGAGCTACAGTTGGAGCCAGGACCCCAGGCAAGTGTACCTTGCCAAATCTTGCAGTCTTTGCTACTTATTTCCTTGACTTAGTTATGCATCAGTGGGCAAGTATACCTTGCCAATTTTACAATTCTTGTTGCATTTCCTTGATTCATTATATTGCTGTGCATGTTTGACCTAGGACCGTGTGACGTACTTAGCGTCCGATTATCAGTCGGGTGCCAACACCGTACGCGGTGTTGTGTATTGTCACCTAGAGATGGACATTCGTGACCCCTTTACATTCTCGTACTTGTCTTACCAAGTACACTATAACCCAGGACACTTGACACTATTCATGAGACAGGATCTTCCTGAGATATTCATGGTGATTCTGTATAGGATACAGACTTTATGGCATTGACATTATATTCCTAGATACTCTATGACTTCTGCATTAGATACGATCGTGCGTAACATAGACATGAGGCATCATGGACATGAGACGTGTGATTACATTGGGTGGGAAGAGACACACAGACTACAGGCTGATCATATATATATACACCCCTATTATCGTGAGGCACAAGACTCTGAAGTCCGAGCTTGGCCCATTACTCATTATTACTGCTGCTACCGGCTCCCCTACACAGAGCTTGTAGTATGCTTCAGCCTGAGTTCTAGTGCTGCTCTCATCTTGCATATCACTTAGCTGGTTATTTTAGTATTCCCTTATTGTTCCATCTATTGCTGGAGAGACCCGCAGGCTACAGGTTGACTATATTATGCCGGCTACTCAGTCTCCCGCTGAGCTAGACCACCTCATGATATCACTGCTACCGGCTCTCCTACACAGAGCTTGTAGTTGTTTCAACCTGAGTACTTTTGATGTTCTCTCTTTTGCATTTCACACAGATGATTACATACTTATCATATTTATTTTATTATTTGTTGCACTGTATTTATTTTGGCATGAGCTTTCTTGTACCTTGCTATGTCCCCTGAGGACCTGGATCCGGATTATGTCCCCAGGATTTACAGACGAGATCTATCCCGCGGTATACGGGACCGCAGCAGGAGCAGATTCAGGAGCTGATACAGGAGCTGTACCGACCTTCGAGGACGAGATCACACTAGAGGACTTCTTCTGAGTATTGTCTGGTGATACTCATTTATTTCTATTTCCAGTTTCTTTATTTTCAGTCTATTGCATTTTTGTATCAGACTTGTTCTCGGATTGTTCTCCGAGACACTGTTATTGAGATTGTTAGTTATTTCCTTTGTATTTATTCTGGCATTTGATCTATGATTATCTGTTTTGGATGAGATTAGTATAGACTGTGGTTTGTATCATTGGACCTACTTATTCTTATATTACAGCTTAAGCATGCCCCGATGGATCCATTAAATTGGGTTTGTCCATCGGTGTGTGCTGCTGGCCATTGCCACGCGTCCGGTCCCTCGGTATTTTGGGACTGGGGCGTGACATAACTTCTCATGCTTTTTGTATTTTTTGTTTTTACTTTCTTTTAGTGACATCATGGAAGTTGTATGAATTAAATATTTTAGATATAAAATAATTATTTGTTTCCACTCAAGGTCAATATTATGTTAAAGTGAAGTTTGGAGATGGAGAGCAGAAAGAAAAAAAGTAGGAGAAGAGAGAATATGAGAAAGGAGATTGCAAGGGTCTTGATTATATTAATATGCAATACACCCATATTTACTATTATACCCTCATATGATAAATAATAAAATAAAATAACTCTAATACCCTCCCTCAAGCAGGAGCATATAGATCAGACATGCCCAGCTTACTACATAAATCAGAAAATGGACCACGAGCAAGTGGTTTGGTGAGTATATCACATAATTGATCCTCTGACCGAACATAAGGAGTGACAATTTGTTTCTTCAGCAACAAATCACGAACAAAATGACAATCCACCTCGATATGCTTCTTGCGCTCACAAAATGCCAGATTACTTGAGATAAACATTGCCAACTGATTATCGCAATACATCTCCATCGGAATAGAAATCATAATCCACATTTCATGAAGAAGAGACTGCACCCATACCATCTCAGAAGTTGTATGAGCCATCGCACGGTACTCGGCCTCTGCACTAGAAAGAGCTACAACATTCTGCTTCTTACTACGCCACGTGACAAGATTGTCACCTATAAACGTACAATAGCCAGAAGTAAACCTGCTATCACTGCGACTGTCTGCCCAATCAGCATCACTGAACCCAGTCAACGTAAGCAATTGGAAAGGTTTGTACAACGACCCCTTTCCAGATACACCCTTCAAGTATCGAAGAATGCGAGAGATAGCCTCCCAATATGGTTGCCAATGGGCATGCATAAACTAACTAACTACTCCAACTGCATATGTGATGTCTGGTCGAGTAACAGTAAGATATATAAGTTTGCCAACGAAACGTCTATAATATCCAACATCCTCAAATAACTCTCCCCCGTCAGCATCAAGCTTGTCATGATAATCCATAGGAGTCTCAACTGGCCGATACTCCAACATCCCAATCTCGGAGAGAAAGTCTAGAAGATACTTGCGTTGTGACAGATACACACCCTTCTTAGATCGAGCAACCTCGATTCCAAAAAAATATTGAAGAAGACCCAAATCCTTAGTATGAAGCTGACGACTAAGGTAAGCCTTCAAGTCCACAATCCCAGCATGATCACTCCCAGATATAATGATATCATCAACATAAACAATCAACACGATAATACCTGATGAGGAAGAATGATAAAATACTGAATGATCTGATGTGGTTAGCCGAAAGCCATACTGAATGAGAACTGAACTGAACTGAACTTGTCATACCAAGCACGAGGTGACTGTTTCAGTCCATATAATTCTTTCTTCAATCGACATACGCATTTTTTATTTTCTGCTACAACATATCCCGGTTGTTGATCCATATAAACCTTCTCCTCGACCAAAACTACGACCACCATCTCTACCGCTACGTCCACTACCACGTCCACCACCACGACCAACATCACTAGAAACTAGGGCAGAAGAGTCAGTACTCGACACCACAGAACTCTGTCCCAGAAAGGAACGATTGAGACGGGAGAAAGTATCTGCCTCCGTAGGTAACTGCTCTCCAGCAAGGATTTGAGCTTTATAAGGTTCGAGCGTAGGATCCAAGCCGGCTAGGATAAGTGAAATATGGAACTCTTTCTTCTGTCTCTGAGTTTCCTTCAAATCAGTAGTAAAATGATGATATTGAAGCAGTTCCTCCCACAAAGCATTATTTGAAGCAAGATATTCATTCACAGGCTTTCCATTTTGCTTTGCATTAAACAATAACTCGTACAACTCATAGACACGGGCAACGTTTCGCTTGTGCGAATATGATTCTTCCATAGATGCCCAAATATGTTTGCTTGATTCACACTACTGAATATTAGCAGCGATATGCGGTTCCATACTTTGCCACAACCACGACATAACGTATGCATCTACACTCATCCAATCTTCATACTCAGCAGAAGTTTCAGGCGAGGGTTCTTCCGTCAAAAATTTTAACTTCTTCTTCGCCCTTAACACCACTTTGATAGACTTAGACCAGGCAAGGTAGTTCGTACCATTGAGTTTCACCGCTGTAATCGACTTTTTAAATTCATCATTATGAATAACAGTAAAAGAAGAACCACCTCCGCTACCACCACCACTATTAACCTCGCTAGAAGATTCGGTCCCTACCATACTTGCAGATGCAACAGAAAGACGAGGTCTTTGAAACCCTAGATCTCACAACGAACCTCAACCGACAACGAACAACCAACGAAGATCTGTAGAAACCCTAGATCTCATAAACGAACCACGAACGACTATGAACAACGAACGGCGAATGATGAATCATGAAAAGTAGACGAAAAATAGTTCGATCGGCCCTGTCGTAGATGAGATGTACATGTAAACTCCCTCGACCAGATTTCAGTATTTTAATATTATTTTTAGTTAATTAGAATTAGTGCAACTTTTTTAAAAAAAAATATTTATTTTTATACACTATTGATTGTGCACCTGTTCATTACACAATTAATTAGGGCCTCACACTAGCTGTTAACCCTAAACTAATTTCACATCCCTGCCCTAAGTTTGCTAGACTACATTTTCTATATTTTTAGCAATTCCCAGAAACCTCGTTTTGTGCTTCGTTTTAGTCGCACAAATATTGTTACAAACGTACGTATTTATTTCCTATTTAAATTGCTGCTCTTTACCCATCTCTGTACCCTTAGGGATTTGAGGACCAGTAGGCACCTGTTTTGCCTAAACAAAAATACGATAATATTCTACTCTAATTATACTACAATTATCGTATTGACACCGTAGAAAAATTATGACCCTAACTGCCCCTAAATAATTAGTGAACACCGTGCGCAGTATTTATTAAATAATAAATACGGTGACCCGTATCACCTGCAGAATCAGACCCTGCATCTGCCCAGGCTCACCCCACACTGTCCAAAACACTTTCCCAGCTTTCCCTCTCAATTCTGTGAATTTTAGTAATTTTTAGAACCAGGTGATTTTTCAGACAAATTTCATAATTGTGCAATTTCCCAATTTTTGGACTTTATTGCAATTTATGAAAAGTCAAGGGTTTTTATGCAAAAATGTATGTGAGGTGGCCTAACCTCATTGGCTAGACAACCTAACACTTACATGTGGCATTATTATCCAGAAAAATCTATTAGAAAATATCCTAAATTATAAAATTACCTAAACACCCTAAAATTTCTAACTATTTACGAAAATGCCATTGGGGGTAAAACCTATATAAACCCTATTTAACCCCCTCTCCTCACCCGAACTCCACTCACTTCCCCTCCGGCCACCCTCCGGCCACCGCACCGCCGCCGACCACCTCGCCTCACCCATGCCCTTCCCTCCGACCATCGCCACCACCCTTCGGCCACCGCCTCCGCCGCCCTGAGCCACCGCAACACCCCTCCCTTCCCTGCCCGACAGCAGCTCCTCCCCTCCCCGACGCTCCTCACCGCCACCCCGACCACCGTGGACCACCGCCACCACCACCAAACGCCTCGCCACCTCCTCCTCCACCGTCCTAACCTGCCCCCACCGCCCCACGACCGCCTCCACCACCGGCATCTTCCCCGCAACCCTCCACCATCCCACTCTGCCATCTTCCCCGAGCCACCCCGACCGTTCCCCACCGCCACTCCGGCCACCCCCGACCTCCGCCACCCTCACCGGACTGTTCGCCTCGACCTCCTCCGCCACCCCGACGGCCTGCACCGCCGCCTCCGCCGCCGCTGCCGGCGCTACTGCTGCTGCAAGTTGCTACTGCTGTTGCTGTTGTTGACTGCAGCTGCTGCTGCAGGCGACTCTTCGGCCAGCCGCAGTCGACTCCGCCGCCGTGCTTCCGCCGGCGGCAAGCCCAGTGGGCCCCCTGACAGTAGGTATACCCCCCCTATTATTTATACGTATATATGTATTATTTTATATATGTATACATGTATATATATATGTATATATATACTTATAGATATATGTTATATATATATATATTAAATATATACAGTTATATTAATTATATACTGTATAAATATAGTATAATTATACTAAATACATATTTATTATTATATATTTAAATGAGTATTAATATATATTTATCTATATATGTATCTCTATGTATATCTATACATATATACTATATATTTAATGTATTATATTTATATATATATATATATATATATATTGTATATATAGTTATTATATTTAAATTAAATATATATACAGAGTATATATTCATTATGCATTTCATTATTTAATATATTTTTATTTTATGAAAACCACTATATATATGCATTTACATATGTATATTATATATAACTATATATATATGTATATAACCATATATATGTTATGTAATAATCATTATATCTATGTATCTATACTATGTATATATATATATTATATATATGTATATAATATATACATATCTATATATGTTATTACTACTATAGTATATATATGTGTATATATATACTATGCATTTTCTTTTTATTATTTAAATGCACTTATTTTAATTATTTACATATATATTATTATATATAACAGTGGTCACATATAGACCCTGATAATATTATTATTATAAATGCTGTATATAACAGTGGTCACATATAGACCCTGATATTATTAAATATACTATTTGCTGGATAGTACAACATTTTTATTTCCTGCACTGTCTTTCAATTTAATATATTATTATATCAGTGGATACACCCTGATAATCGTATTATATATCTATAGCAGTGGATATACCCTGCTACTATTATATATACTTGCATTTGTCTATATACTATATATACTGCTATATATATTATATTTATATATATACATACTATATATATATCTATATATGTGTATAAGTATATATATATGCTTATTATTACAGCCTTGATATTCACGAACCCTGTCTATTTTTAACAGAAACCACCTTCAGCACAGCCAGTGACCACCTGTCACCAGCAACCTCAAACCTGACTGTGAGATCAGGTTATCAACACTATCAGGAAGTAGGCAAGTATACCTTGCCAAGTTACTGTTTAAATTCTCTATAATGTTATATGCTCTTGTTTCTGTATTTCATATACCATGATTACCTGAGACTGCCTTGGGTACAGTCAGCTGTTATGTTGACATTTAATATAATTAACTTAGTATTACAGACTCACCAACAGCTGTGAGAGTATTCTGATATTCTCCTAGACCCTATCACGGGAACACGCAACATGGTTGCAATGCATATTGGGATGTGAGCTGCGTATTTGATTAGCTACTAGTACGTGTGACCCGCATCACGGATTAGAATAATTCAGGAAATGTACGACTTGACATTTAGTTACATTGGGCGGAGAGAACGGCTAAAATACGTATGGGACACCCACCTCTTTATCATGTGCCGCACTCGACGGAGTGATACGGATGTTATATATATATATATTCATGTGACCATTCTCCTCGTAGATGGAAAATTGTATAGTGCCCTTGAACGGGGGCATATGTGGCATATACTAGCCAGTCACTACGGATTGGTGAATTACGTCAGCATATGTCTAGACACACATTCCTATACGTACTAGGTTGTCTCAAATTGCATTTCACTTAGATGGTTAGCACCCTGTATTTATTTATTCAGTATTTACTTACATGTCATGTTACTATTTCTGTATCTTGTTACGTCCCTCTGAGGACCTGGTTCCCTGCCAGGTTTAGCTGAGACATTCCACCCCATAGTACCTGGACCTGGAAAGGAGTCTGGACATGCCCTTGAGATGGAGTTAGAGGAGATGCCGTCAGAGTCTACCTGAGTACCCTGGAGTTGGAGCTACATATTTTGAGGATGTTGTGCTAGTTTATCTTATTTCACTTCTGCTTACTTTTTGTAGTGGGATTGTTCCCACCTGACTTTATCTGGGTTGTATATGACATTTCAGATTTAGCATCTATATTTTCAGCACTTTCCTTGTTATTATTGTGGATGAGATAGATTTACCTGTAATTAGACTTGTAGTATTTTAGGACAGCGTAGCACATCACTTTGGGCCCATTAAATTGGGTATTTCCTTAGTGACGTGTCAGCTGGCCAATGCCACGTGGCCTAGTTCCGTATATTTTTGGGACTGGGGCGTGACAGTACAGTACTTTCAAATATATGCTCTAATACCAAGTGAAGTTTGGAGATGGAGAGGAGAAGGAAAAAAGTAGGAGAAGAGAGAATATGAGAAATGAGATTGTAAGGACCTTGAACCCTAGGTTACATCTCATGTCTATTTATATTGATACGTAATACACCCACAATTACTATTATACCCTCATATGATAAATAACAAAATAAAATAACTCTAACAGTTAGAAAATTTTATTTGCCGAAATATATTTGTAAGAAATTAATTATAAAAAAAGTTTGGAAAAGTAAGAAGGGAGAAAGATTCTGCTAGATGGTTTGTATAGATAATCCCATGCCAAAATTCTGCCATACCGTCCAAAGGAATTTTATTTTTTTATTTTTTGCATAACAAATTAAATCAAAATTTATTATTATCACGTCTATTATATATCATCCAAATTATCTATTTGTTGTCTATATATCAATTCATTATTTTAAATAAATAAATAAATAAATAATTATATATATATACATTTTAAATTAATACTATATAAATAATAAATAGTTATATTGTTATCATCTAGATTATATATATCTTCAATCTTCCATCCATCCATCCATACATACATATATATACATACATACATACATACATATATACATACATAATATAAAACGACTTCTAAACGGCTCAAAAGTGAGCCGTCTAAGCCGTAAATAAATACTCAACCAATTAATTTTTAGAAATTACTTACGGGAGATAAATAAAATATTAAACCAACTTCTATCTTATCCGTCCAAAACGCTCAACCAATTTAATTAACAAAAAAAAACTAACTGGAGATTAAAAAAAAAAAAATTTAAAACTAACTTTTTTCTCATCATGCGTAACTCATTCTTTTCCTCATCATGCGTAACCCACTCTTTTATTCAAGTAATTAATAATTATTAATTCTCACATAATTAATAATTAATCCTTACGTAATTAATAATTAAAAATTTTAAATTTTTTTAACTACTCGTGTACGCCTTTATCTTACGTAGAAACATCTTAAAATTATTATAATTACCTAAACATATATTCAAATGAATATAAAGATATATATAACAAATTCAAATAAAAATATATTCAATATTAAAAATGTATTTAAACTAATTTTTTATATCTAAACATATATCCACAGTTATATATATATATATATATAGCAGTTAGTGAGTTTAATAATGGGTGTCATTAAACGTATCCTGTTTTCATTCTATTTACTCCATTTTTATCTTTAGTAGTTTTAATCAACTTTACATTTTTTTTCTAAAAATAAATCTATAAGTTTACCCCCACAAATATTTGTTTTTAAAGATAATGATAATTTCTAACTGATTGATTAAATGCTAAAAATTAAAGCATTTAATTAATTTAAAATGTAAAGCTGATAGTCCATTATTAAAAAAAATTAGTCAATTTACCCCTACATAAAATATTTTAAATGTAAGTTGATAAACATGCTAATAGACATGTTTTCAAATATTTTAAATGTAAAGTTGATAAACATGTCCACATTTTAAACATATATATATATATATATATATATAAATAGACGATTATGTAAAGTTGATAGATATGTTTACTCCTACATAAACCTAATGCAATTAGTTTACTTCTACATAAAGATGTTTAAAATAATCATACAGATTTTTACACATAAAGTTATTTACATAATGTTTAAAAAGAATTTAATCAGATTACTTCTACATAAGAGCATGTCTATATAATCGATTTTTATTTTATTTTTCTAGAAAACTAGTTAATTATTTATAGTTTTTCTTCCATAAACAATTTTTTTTCCTAAACACATTCTCTTCATCAGATTTTATAATTAAAATTTTCAATAAAAAACAACATGATGAAACGTTCTATCAATATATTTAATTAATTTAAGAAATTATAGAATATATGGAGTAAAGTGAAAGAAGGTGAATTGAAAAAAATTAAAAGGTAAATTTAATAAAGTAAAAAATGGGTAAATATAATGAAAACATGGGTACATTTAATAACATCCTTAAAGCTCTTGATAAAGACACTACCAAAATGACCCTCCCAATTTTTTTTATAATTTTTTCACTCAAAATTTTACTCAGGACTAGACAAAAGAATATTTAGGACTGTCAAAATTTTGACAGTCCTTCAATTATGCTGGTCTATCAAAATTTGAACAGTCCATTGAACTGCATACATTTTTTAGGACTGTCAAAATTTTGACAGTCCAAATTATTGGAAGGACTGTCAAAATTTTGACAGTGCTAAATAAATTTTTGAACTAGTCCTAAGTAAAATTTTGAGTGAAAAATTTATAATAAAAAAATTGGACCAGCCTCGAGTCTTTTTTTTTAGTGTGCCTTAGTAATAGGCTGTAGATGAGTGAGTGCAAGATACGGGCAGCAGTTAACATTACTGCCAAATTAAAAGCGGAGGGAATGGGGAATTTTTAGATAAGAAAGAATGTAAGAAGAGACTAGCAGCGGCCCTATATCAGCAATTCAGGAAGGGGCAAGAGCAAAGATGGAGGCGGCAATACACTCTGTAGAATCAATTAATAGAAAATCCGTGCAGTCAAGAAGAAGTTAGATACGAAGGGGCACTACTGACGTTCGGTAAGTGCGCGGGACTGATCAGGCTTTCACAGTACTTAAGGTGCTGATCAGGCTTTCGCAATGCACAAGGGGTTTGATTCTAGGTAAATATTATTCGACAATAGTTACGCAGGTTGCAAATTTTGAACTGTCAAGTGCGTGGACGGAACCAAAAATTAGAACTGAGGGTGAGCTGGGGTGGGCTAGGATGGATTGGGTGTGGGCTGACCCCAGCCCGCAACGTGGTTCGGCTCTTGTATATGTGATTCTAATTTTTGGTTGTTAATTGCTGATATATGGTGGGGGTGACCATGAACAACATTGCCTATCACTTTTCTTGGCTTTGGTTATCGGAAGTGCTTGTCATTCATTGCATCTTCTCACCACTTTCCGCACCACATATGGAACATCTGTTAAACTCTGATAGGTCGCTACTGCGTGTGGTGAATTCCCCCCTCATTATCTGTGTAATATTTGTATTTGTTTCTAGAACTCTTTATGACATGTTCAAGTTTTCTGGCATGATTCGGATCACCCTATTGAATAAGCATATACTCGTTTCCAACTATACGAAACTCTTGAAATTGATGGATGCTTGTTGGTGTACTTTCTCTGAAATCAAACTGATGGATGCTGGGGTAGGTAGACATGCACAAATCTGGATGAAGTAAAATTATAGGATCAAGTTTCTACTGTGTTCATTCTGGCAGGACCCCCTTTAGCCTTGTGCAGTGTAAGCCTTATATCTTGCCCATGCTGAGATTCCCACCACAAGTAGCATTCATTCATTAGGGGCCAGTTCAAACTTCAAAGCAATGACATCATCTTACAGACTCATCTCGATCTGCCGCTCTTATCCTTTTCTTAATTAATAATGTTAAAGTCTCTGCTCGAGACTGAGATTTGAAACTTGTTGCGTGATGCAATGTTAAAGCTAGCAGTTTGGTGTAGTGGCACCAACTTAAATTCTATGACATACATATCAATTTATATAATAGACGAAGATGAAGAACTAACAAACACTCATCAAATAGGAATGAAAATAAAATTCCGAACTAATAAACACTCGTCAAATAGTATCTAAAATAAAACTTGCAAACTTAGAAACGCTCATCAAATAATAACAAAAATAAAATTCCCGGAAAAAAAAATAAAATCTTGACTTCTATCTCAAATTTCTTGTTTAATATCATTACTAGAATAGGATGAACTAGTCTAGAAGGAAATGGCCATCCCCTAAATTATATTCAAGCTTCAGGGTGTTATCAACGTCCTCAAATATGCTTATTCCTATTCATGTCTATGTTTCTTTAATATACTTGATGTGTGCTAGAGTTCAAAGCACAATGGTTTCATTGATAATCTTAAAAAAAAAAGATTTCATTGGATGGGTACCTCCCTGATCATAAGTAGAAACTATTGTTTAAGCAAATATGCTTATTCCTATTTATGTCTAAGTTTCTCTAATCTACTTGATGTGAGTTAGGGTTCAAAGCACATTGATTTCATTGCATGGGTACCTCCCTTATCATCAATAGAAACTAATCTGATCATCAGTAGAAACTATGACAAATCAGAAGCAAAGAAAAATATATACCCAGACTTAGAAAATCTTTCAGAATTGTAACGTGTATTTACTTGTGAAATATGTGGAGCTGAATATATTTACTTGTGAAATTAACCACAGCTGGCAAAGAATTGAAATTGATAAAATGATTAGAGCAACAATTATCTGAAACTTCCTATTCTTCATTCAAATTTCACACGCCCATTTGCGTACTTCAGCATACAGTTCATTTGGCTTTAGTAAATATGAGTTTGTCCAGAGCAACGACTGAAAATATACGCAAAAGTACGAATTGTTTGTCCTGAACAATTACATCATAACATAAATTCACAATTGGCAACACAAAGACTGCGTCTGCAATATACTGGACAACAAGAAAACAATTTATATCCTAATATAAATGCACAGTTAGCAACACAAAGACTGCGTTTGCAGTCTGCTGCCTAACAAGAATGTTTGAAACAATTGCTGACATTGTAAATTTGGTTTGAAGAGGGCTCCATCTGAAGATCATCAACTCTCAACTACTCCAGACGACGAAGGCACCACATTCTTTACATGTCAACTAAACTGACGTTAGCGTAATTCTTAAGATTTATTTTTAAAAAAAAATTGAGACAAACAAATAGAACAAAATCTGTCTTTACCAATGAGATGTTGTTTCACAGATTCTGCTGATCAGTATCGATTGATGAATTATTGGTTTGCGAAACGAAAGGGAAGTAAGTTGTTCTATCAGATTGCTCGTGTCCTTCGTACTACTAGCTGAGGTGTTAGAGCTGACATCAAAAGTGAAGGGAGACTAATATGGCCGCAGGAGGTGATGGGATGGGAAGCTAATGCCGGATGGACTCTGGTAGAGCGGAGACGTGTAGGAGTAGAAGGGAGGGTTATTTTGGTAACGATGGAGCAGAAAAAGGGTTATACTAGGTAAAGGATTGGAAGACTATCGGATTGCTCGTGTCCTTCGTATTACTAACTGAGGTGTTAGAGCTGACATCAAAAGTGAAGGGAGACTAATATGGCCGCATGAGGTGATGAGAAGCTGATGGACTCTGGTAGAGCGGAGACATGTAGGAATGGAAGGGAGGGTTATTTTGGTAACGGTGGTGCAGAAGAAGGGTTATACTAGGTAAAGGATTGGAGGAAGACGATAATGCTAATGACTTTGGCTTGTTCTTATGTTACTCTTCTTCGATTCTGAGCTTCTCAAGTTAAGATTTTCATGTTTAGCAACTCTCTCCATCCTCTCGCTAATCTTTGGAGAGGAGGGCCGGTTGGATGTTCTTTCTATCGATATGTTTTGATTATCTCCAATGTCCCAAGTCTCATGTTGTATTTACAATAAATATTTATAAAAGATATTTACAGAAATAGAGAAAATCCAAGATAAACAACATTAATACATTTGAAAAATTAAAAAAATTACAAAAAATCTAAGATAAAAAAAATGAAGAACGGATGATACTTATACTCTATTCAATTGTTATGTTTATTGCCTAATTATCACTTATCATGCTTTTTCTATTTTTTTTTTCTTTTGGTAAGATCATTATATTTGTATGAATTGAATATTTTAGATGTTAAATAATTTATTTATTCTCATTTGGACCAATACTATAACATACATAACATACATAATATATATGAAAGCTAACAAATACTTGCCTTTCTTGAAAGCTAGTAGTTTGGTGTACTGGCAACGACTTAAATTTTATGACATACATATAAATTTATAGAATAGACGAAGATGAAGAACTAACAAACACTCATCAAATAATAACTAAAATAAAATTCCCGAGCTTAGAAACACTCTTCAAATAACAACAAAAATAATATTCTCGAAAAAAATATGACTTCTATCTATTGAGATTGAAAAATAATGGCTTAATTTTATTATATTAAAGATGATACACTTACAAGATGAGATTGAGTAGATTTATCAAATATTTTAAATCTAGCTAATTACCTAATTTATAGAGATTTAGTGAATTTCTCAAGTATTATAATCTAGCTAATTTCCGAATCTATGGAGATTGAGTGAATTCAAATTATATACAATTCTAAATAGAAGCTAGCTAGATAATTCCAAAAAAAAACCCAATTAAGAAATTAATTTCTCTAATAAGATAATTCTAGAAACAAAAATATCTAATTAAGGAATTAATAAATTAGTTTATCTAATATGCTCCCTCAAGATGGAATTCCTGTGGAGAGTCCAATCTTGGTATTCAAAAGGTTAAAGCAAGTGCACGAAAGAGGCTTGGTCAAGACATCAGCTAATTTATCTTCTGATGACATATGGGTGATACGTAAAGCTCCATTTTGTACTTGATTATAAATAAAATGATAATCAATCGCAACATGCTTCATGCATGAATTGAAGACATAGTTGGAACAGAAATGAGTTGCACCAAAATTGTCACAATAGATAACCGGAGAAGCAGGAATACAAACGCCATGCTCAATTAGGAGAGAACAAATCCAACTTAACTCAGCAGCTATATCAGCAATAGAGCGATATTCAGCTTCAGTTGAGGAGCGTGCGATCGTGCATTATTTCTTGGAGGACCAGGATATTGGATTTCGACCAAGATAAATAATATAAGCATTGGTGTGGAGATGTAGTAATCCTTATTACCGGTCCGATTAGCATATGAAAATGATAGTTGATTTGACAATATAGACATATATACTTGACCTCTGGACAGCGTATACGTATTCGAGTTGAGCTGAAGTCCACTTGATATGTAATTGGCCATTGGTACGTATCCTAGTCCTATGTATTTTGAGACTGGAATATGATACCTTAAAACTAAATACTCGAAGTGACTGCATGATAGCTCCTTATCACACCATACATTATCCGCCATATCACCATGCAAATGACCACTAGGAGATAAATTAATAACACAAGGAATAATGTTGAGAGCCTCACCCCAATAACTGTCCGGTAAGTTTACTTTAGACAGCAAATATCGTACCATCTCTATCAATGTCATGTTCATAAACTCTGCTACACTATTGAGCTGATATGTCTTTGGCGGAGTCTTCTAGTATCGAATCTCTTGCTCTCTACAATAAGCATTAAATGGACCAATATTTTTGCCGCCATTGTCGAACCGAACACACTTCAACTTTTTGTCTGTCTTTCTTTGAACAGAGGCCTGAAACTCTTTGAAAGTAGATAGCATATAAACCTTGGTCTTTATAGCATAGACCCAAACTTTTCTGGAACAGTCATTAATAAAAGTTAAAAAATAAGATGCACCACCAATAGTTTTTACCTTCATCGGAATGCAGACGTCTGGGTGAACTAACTCGAGTAGTGCCGACTTCCTTAAACTTGGGTGACTTTGGAAAGACACCATATTTTTCTTTCCAACCATGTACTGTGTGCATCTCTCCAATTTTGTAGACTTTAGTCCCGGCATCACTTTTCTATTCAACAAGTAGCTTATCCCCTTCTCGCTAACATGACTAAGTTGTCTATGCCACAATTTGGAAGTCGCATACTGACTGCGTTCATCTCATGTGTCCCCTAAGCGCTCCCTTCCAAATAGTAGTGATTGAACTTATTTCTTCCTCTGGAAATTACCATAGAACCTCTGAAAAGCTTTCACTAACAATTCCCAAAAGAGATTGAAGAATCCATTATCATTCGACCTTTCAACCAACACCAGGTTGAAATAGATATTGGGGACATGACGAACACCTTTAAGGACTAGAATTGCATCTGTCTTCATCCTCAAATACATATCTCCAATAAAAGCAGCTTTGACACATCCCCGTTGCCTATCTTTAATACTCCACAGTCTCATATTGTGTAAATAGCAAACAATACCATGTTATGAGATATGTGCCTGAATATCCTGAGTCCACAAACAAAGAATTATCATCGAATGAGAGGTTCATGACTGCCTCATCACCCATAGTGATCACGTTGCCTCTATATGTTATGGCAGTCGCTGTTATGTTCTCATTTTGCTTCCCCTTGTCATCCTTTTCCTCTCTCTTCCAAACATAACAATTTGTTTTGATGTGACAATTCTTGCCATAATGGTAGAACTCGAAGTCATCGTATCGACCATTGGACTTGCCTCTGCTCTTGTCTCTGCCACTACCCAAACCTTTGTTTTTACTCCTATCATGACTCTCTGAAACAAGTGCCTCTGAATAAGATAAAGATAAGTACCCTATGATTTTCTGCCATCTCTTCATTCAACACCCTGTTCTTGGCAAACTCTAAACTAACAACATATTCTAAAGTAGAAGCAATCATGGACACTCGTACGCTCTCCCACGAGTTAGGAAACCGTACAAAGAAACCCCAATTCCTGAAATTTGTAGTCAACTTACTCAATCCTTATCGTATTACAACCCGCGACCGGATGTTCAGACAAGAGTGCGCGTGAGCATGTCCAGCCTATGCCACGACATTGGCGGTAGTACCCTGTCTAGACCTCAATAATCATAATATGCTTATTATAATCATTTTACTCAATCATAATAATCTATGGGAAGATAAGAGCAGAAAATAAAAATCCAGACACATACGATCACTACAGTCCACTATCATAGTTTTTAATACATCATACATGCCAATATAGATCTCCGGAGACAAATTCGATAAAGTAACCACATAACAACTATACATTTGATACATATAGAAAGTCTATCTTTAATCCTCAATATCCTCCAGAATCTGTCACCTGATCCAAATGCTAATTTTCTATGTCATCACATAATATGTCAACTATCCAGTCAGGATTAGAGCAAAGTACAACCAAACAAAATATCACACAAAACAAAATAAATCTACAGTAAATAAACCAAATCATATAACACAGAATATTGTAATGGAAAGGAAACCTGCAATACGAGAAATTATAAGAAATAACTGTGAACAAGAAAATTCACGACCAAAATCTACGTGTGTATCGAAATACCATGTTCGATATGTGGTCGACTTGGATACATTGACAAGGCTAGGGATTTGGAATGCATTATTGTAATTGTACTGTATTGAGCATGAATGTCACATCCCAATTCTAAATAATCAAAAAAATAGCCACTGAACGTGATATCGTACAAGTCTAGGTTGCACTTGTATAAGGAAGAATATAGACAAATTGAAGTGACAAAAAATATAATAAAAAGTATCTCTTTTATTGATATTTGTAATAGAATACAAGGTATGCAGCTGAATACAAGGCTCTTAGTAGCAAACTTGAAATATGCCAGCTATGCTTATATTGAACTTGCCGACTCGACTTACAACATCACTGTACAATGAATAATCTATTTCATACATTATGCCCTTTATAACAAAAGTCGTCATCATCATGAGAAAAGCTTCAGCACACCCAACAGTCCTGCGATGCCTCAAGACTGATCAAGTTGTCTCCTTGCACCAAAGTACCTGAGGATGCCCACAAACGTAGGTCAGTATATTGCTGTGTGTAGTGTCCCGCTTCTAGCGGTTCACTAATGTAATGCCTACGAGTTTGACTTGGTTGAAAACTGAGTATCGGGAAAACCTTACCACCCAATCGATCACGGACGAAATACAATGAACCTTTCCAACTGATGGAACAACTTCTATTAAAATAAGACCAAGAGTTTTTGTTGATTGTTTTTGGTGCTTGGTTTTGTGTTGATTTGCGTTTTCGTGTTGCTTTGATGATTTGTTTTCATAGTTCACTTTTCTCGCTTGCGCATTTATTTTATATCGTAAGAGATCAAAGGATGCTAACCAAGTGTTATTATAATTTCATGACTCATAACCAAGGAGTGATCATTGTGTGAGGCTGCCCTGTTCTCTCGCGTTGATTCATTCGGTGAGTCCTTTAGTCTTTATGTCTTAATAAAAGAATCTCTAGTTCACTCAATTGCATGTCCCCATGCTCAATGTTAACTCATTAACAAGATAAGCTAAAAGATAGAAATTGCTGTTTGCCATTTAAATTAAAAGGAAGAACTAAGAGAACTTGATTTGATTTAACAAACTAGAGAGTACAGAGAAGAGCCCAAAGAGACAATCTAAGTATAAATTTATTTTGATCTAGGGGGTAACGATGGAGGGTTAGGAGTGTAGCAACTCTCTTTACTCTGTGGATGATCCGGATGCAGAAGCTTCTCTCCTTGGTTTTAGTGTGAATTCAGATAGCCAGCCAGCCCTTTTGCATGGGGGTAGTACCCTGCTATTTATAGTCGTTTAGTGGCCGCATGGATTTTGGGCCGCATGGACATTGGGGGTTGCCACGTGTCTTCTCCTAACAGGAAGGAGTTACAACTGTACACTGTTGGCCCAATGTTTATGTTGAGTTTTTGAATATGACTAATCGATTAAGTGTAGTATTATGGCAATCGATCAATCACTATAGTATCTTCTACCTAATCTCAGTATTTTCCATATATGTAATATTTGCTTTTGTATATTTTCTTGTTCGTCTAACATGTACTTGTAGAAAGCAATAAGCAAGATCAACAATGGACATATGCTATATGACAACGAGCCAAAGACGACGTTATACCAGAATATTTTGTCCAACTGCCTACGACTTATCTGGAGCCTCGCACCCGGTGTCATGACCCGCACCCGATGTAGGGGCACGAGTAGTGAATAGCTCCCAGCCTACGCCGCATCATCGGTGATAGAATGCCTTTGAGTAAACTATCTATTTAGCAATCAAGATATAATAATGCTACCAATGTAATATGAATACTTAATCACAGATCTATAAGATGGAACAATCGCACGAATATGATAAAAGAACTGAAGTCACAATACAGCTCACAAAACAAATAATATCCAATGAGTTATATCAAGGAAATACTAATAACTGAGATGGAGACAAATTAAGTACAAAAAAATTATCTACTGAGCTACGAGTCCTAGGTCGTTGGTCTCAATCGGGATGAGACCCTCCTGAGCCAAGGTATCTGACTCTAAGCCAACTACGTCTTGAGGTTCATAGTGAGTGGGGTACCACTCCTAGTGTTATCTGAGAAAATTATATCCAGTCAGGAAAGGAGCAAAGTACATCTCTAACAGCAGTTCTAATAAATAATATAAACTATGTAACAATAAATAGAGCAAATATACAAGATGTAATATAAAGGTACAAGAGATATGCAATATAGGAATACTGGAAATAAATACAAGAATGAGCATCATAGAAATAAACAAGAAATATTACTACTAAGTGAGTGAGTACCAGCTTCAACATATGATCGGCTTGGGAACTTGCACAATGATAATGGCCTGGTTAATCATACGTGTGGTATAGAACAAGACATGCACAAGGAGGGTATAATCACATATCTACACTAACACTCTCCTCCTCCGACTGGTAGTGGATCCAACCATGGTACGCTATGACACATGATTCCACAAGAAGGGCGTTAATCTTCTCATGAATCAATGTCTGTATTTGTACAAGAAGAACAAGGAAACAAGGCTTGCACAAGATACACCATAAATATCAAGGAATAATATCTCATAACGAGATCTGGATATACCAATCCGTGTAACCATTGTGTCAAAAAATCAAGGATATCTACACTAAATACAAGAGACATAGAGGATATCATGAATGAAAAACTATCAAAGAATGTACTTGCCTAAAATTCGGTAAATAGTATCAAAGATGTCCGGTACGGTGCATCGAAGACCTAAATATAAAATATTACATCAATACAAGATTTTGGAATAAAAATAAGCTAAACTAGTTAAGTTCTAGGTCAAAAAGCAATTTCTAAGTCAAAATAGTCAAACTAGGTGAACTCTAGGTCAAACTAGTCAAACTTGGTCAAACTAGCTATTTCTAGGTTGTATGAGTCTATCTCTAGGATATTGGGTCCATACACTATATAACTAGGCCATACTAGCTATACTAGGATACTAGAAAACCAATAAAATACCGTATCATAAGATACATAATTTATTAGATATGAAAATACTATAATATGTATACAAAACAATAATATATAATACTCTTAGCTAAACTAATGCTAAGTGGATACCTTAGCTTTGAACCAAAAGTGGTATCTCACCACCTACACACCCATCTTGATACTCAAACCTAATACCTTGAGTATAAATCAATACATTGACATTACCTTGGTATCACAAGGTACTTCAATATCTAACATATAACTAACTATCCATACACCTCACTATACATTAATATGCATTTAAACTTATAACAATACTATACTAACTAATATACTAATGTACCTTATGATATTTAATACCCGTACCCAAGATACCTCACTCTCATTACCTTGATGTAACTCAAGGTAAACCAGAAGTAATACTAACCAATGCTAACTAGTGCTTATATATATATATATATATATATATATAACTATATATATATATATATAACTTACTAACTTATCTAAATATATACACTAACTTATCAATATATACAACAAGTTATCAATATATACACTAACTTATCAATATATATAATATTAAGCACTGCTTACTGCTGTTGCTTATCGACTGCTATTGCAGCTGCTTCTGCTGACTGCTTCTGCTTTCGCTTTCTGCTACTGCTTCTGCTTTCTGCTGCAGCTACTGCTTATGCCACTGCTTCTGCTTTTGCTTTTCGGCTTCTGTTGCTTGCTGCTTATTGCCTGCTTTTTATTGCTTATTCTTACTATTTTTTACTATTTTTTACTGTTTTCTTCTCCCCTCTAGCGCACATACATATATACACACATACACACATCTATACACATACACATACACACACACACAAATATATATATATATATATATATATATATATATATATGTATATATATATATATATATATATATATATATATATATATATATATAACCACAATATTACTATACATATATATACCTATAACCATACTAGAGATGCACATGAACTCCTACTCTCCCATGATCACCAACACATCAACAAGAATTATAGAACATACACATAAATATACATATACATATATCTCACATAATAATTATAATTATAATATTATAATAGCTATAACCAAGGTGAATTGAATTGAATGCAAAGAACAAACACGTGGAGTGCACTACACCCATATCACACTAGATCTATGATACGCTTGTGATACGGCTCCACCACATAACCAAACGTACCCCGAATAACACGAGCAAGTCTAAAATTATAATTATGAACAACATGAAGAGCTAGCTACTCAACTACGTGCCTGTGTCAAAATATGATATGCTCAAACTCCCGTGTCGGAAGAAAACTCCCAAATTAATCCATATCTGCAAATTGTCGGGATACGACCTATACGTATCTAATTGTGGATACGACACTAGCCACACACACCAAACACATATTAATTTGGTATAAATGACCTATTGACAAACACATGATATGCCAATCTCGAAATTCTTCCAAAATTAACACAAAATACCACATAACTTTTTTTATAGGCCTCCTATGAACCTAATTTTAATTCCTATGTGTAGCCTTAGTATATGGGATGGTTCATAATGATTAAATTATAGATTTAGAGTCTAATTAGAGGAAAAAACTAAATTGTACCTATTGGGAGATAAATTTCTAATGAAACCTCCAAATTGAGTGTCAAGAGCCTCTAACTTGTAGATCCTTGCTTCCTCCTTGTAGATTCTTGCTTCCTCCTTGTAGATCCTTGCTTTAATAGCCTCCAATGATGATTAGGAAAGGAATTAGAAAGAAATTTGGGTAGAATTTGATGTGGGAATGAAGAAATTTGGAAGAGAAAAATTCTAGATCTAGATTTGAAATAAAAAATGAAGAGAGAGAGAGAGAGAGAGAGAGAGAGAGAGAGAGAGAGAGAGAGAGAGCGAGAGTCTCTCCCCACTCTAGACTAGGCCAGCCACTTGTCCCCTTCTCCAAGCTACTATAAAATATCCATAATACCCCTTGGGGCATGTCATGAAGAAATAATTAAGGAGGAAAGGTTATAGTCTAATTGGTTTAACTTAATTAATCATCCTCCTAATGATTGAGCTTCTTATTGGGCTCAATTTTAACTAGAATTAAATGTTGGTCCATGGATCTAATCTAAACTAGTTAGGTCTACTAACACAATTCTAAAATAAAATAATAACATCTAACAATAATTAAATAATATAATAAATAAATATTCAACATGCACAATATTTAATAAATTATGAAATGACCAAAATATCCTTTCCTAGAAAATATGGTAGTGACAAGTCTACCCCCCTTAAAATAATTTTGTCCTCAAAATTCAAAGACGAAACTGGGTTGAGACATAAGCTCGCCTTACTTCCAACGATGGTCTGCAGCATCCATCATGGGCTTCGTGCTTTCACAAGCAAGGTGGTGGCCCATGACCCCGAAGGAGATTTCAACTGGGTCGAGATGCCTTATCACTACATGATGGGTTGGATGCTGATACATTACCCATCTTTGATGCATCCTGGAGCTGAGGGAACTGCGACGGAGGCTGACGAATTTATTTACTGATATGGTGGGATGCCCTGGGTTGAGGTTCCCGCTTATCGGCACGCGCTAGCTCGTGTGGCTGAATATTATTTCTTTATTTCAGTCACAAAGTTTATGGACTATGAGGTAGACCGGATTCTCTTTGATGGTGGTGCCGATAACTAGGTTTTTTCCTGAATCTCTTCCACTGGTTACTCTCTATCCAGTCTTCCCACTTGGTGTATCAAAATCGAAACCTCATTTTTCTGGAACCCTACCTACCAAGTAGGTTTGTCCGGCAGTTCGGGTACAACCAGCTCTTTTTAGGAAATCCAAGCTCATGTCTTGGTTTCGAGGGTAGCGTTCTTAATGGAGCCCGAGCCTAGGACTATTTTTTTGCGACCAGCACCCAAGTCCAGTTTACTCTGCCGGATAGCAAAGTTCTGGGTCGTATCAGCCATGCAACAGCTATTTTCCATGTGGCTGTGAACACACCTCCCCTGGCTTTGATCAGGATACCATCTTCATTGTTGGTACTAAGCTAGATACCCGCAGGAGGGAACCGCAGAGAAGTCGATCAGAGGAGGGACAATAGAAAGGCCGTTGCGGCCGATTCTGACTCTATTATGGGAGAAGAGGAAGCTTCTGACCACCCTTCGCCTCCCACGAACTATCCGATGAAGCGTAGGGCTTACCCAATACGGAGCACTTAACATAAGAGGAGACGCCAGGGATATAGGAAGCAGGTTGCTAGGAAGTCTTCGAAGCCGACCAGGGAAGAAGAAAAAGGAGAGAAAGAAGAGGAGGAGGTGAGACCCTCCACGGTGGATTCTGAAGCAGTCCTCATTTTGGATGCTGAGGAGGTATTTATAGACCCTCTCAGTTTAATCCCTCATGATCCCTTATACAGGTATTTCAGTACTGATTTGTTTGATATTGTACAGACTCAGGAGGAGAGGGATCGTCTGCGATGGGTGGCTGTCCCAAAAGTCTCTTACCAGGAGACCGAGGAGGAGACTTTCCCTGGGTGTGACGCGGATGCCTCGGAGCCTACACCTGAGGTTTTGGGATTCCAGGAGATAAATGCAGGCGTGTTAGAACCTGCCTTTGGAGCATTGGGGGACCAAGAGACGAGTGCAGACGTGGTGGAGCCTTTTATGCCGTTTGAGCACATCTTTGTGGACGATATGGAGGCTGTCGGGAGGGCTGTGAATACCCTAGGTGAGCCGCATCCCCTCCACCTTCCTCTGGCATGTTCTTTCGTCTGTTTACCCGTGAAGGAGCATTCTGGCTTTAAATTTACCTTCTTCAGACGAAGCTGATCGCTGGTTGTTCTGGGTCTATAGGGTTAACTCCTTTCTTGGTAAGGGTGAACATGGCGGCTGAGGAGGACGTAGAAGAGGAAGAGGAAGCCGGCGGGCTTGTCATGAGAACGTTCGGTCTCTGTCCTGGCAGATCCGAGGGAAACGAGCCTACTATTGACATCACTCGGGTGATGGTCCCTTCTCCTACGGTATTTATGGGTTCTTCCAGCGCGACGACCGTTCACCCAACTGTTGACGTTGGGGGTCCTGCAACCGTGGCCTCCCTGGCTAGAGAGTTGACAGGTGGTTCTGGGGAGGCTGCTCCGGATGTTCCTGGTGGTGTATGGTCATCTGGGGCTGGTGTGCCGCAGCCTGGGGATGGTGTGCAGGCAGGCGTTGCAGCCACAGGGTGCTCTGGTATTCCCGTCCTCCGTCGCCCATTCAGTCCATTCTCGCTTGCTCAGCTACCAGGATTCCGGGCATTTGAGAAGGCTGTGAAGGACTGGAATGTAAGTCATACAACTGGTCGCTCCTCTGCCATAACTTTACCCTCAAATTCATTGGGTGCTCTCGCTGCACGCCCGTGGCTTCTTTCTCCTATCAGCCGCCTTGGACTCCGGCAATGTCGGAGGAGATTAATGAACATGTCCAGATCTCCATTCAGAGTTTTTACATGTTTTTCAAGGAAGGCGTCCAGGGTATGTTAGAGTAAAATAGGTTCTTCGATTGGGCGAGATACTTTGCCAAAGGCCAGGCCAACTCTTTAAGGGGCATTTCCAGTTTGGAAGAGACGGCGACCTTTCTGGACCTAAAGCTTGCAGAGGTGGAGAGATGCCTGGTGGAGCTACGGCAGCATCAGCAAGTCGAACTGGGGGTACTGATAGCCCGTGAATATGAGAAATTCTCGACTGGGCTGGGTGCGGAGAAGGACCTCATTGCTTCATCTAGGGAAGGCTTACTGACTGACCTCCAAAGGCTATGACAGGAGTGTGATCGACTGGGAAATCTTAGTGATAATTGCCTTGCCAGGCAAGGGCACTTAACCGAGGAGATCAGGAAGATCCAAGCCAAGCTTGACATGCTGGAAAATAATCTCCGGGAGGCCCAACAAGAAGAGGAGGCTATCCGGGCTGAGGCGAGCTGAGCTGCAAAAAATACCTCCGTCGTGGAGGTCATGGTATAGAAGCTAGATGACCTGTATGAGGCCTATGTCCACTTCGAGTATCCCGAGGTCCTGGAGAAATAGGTCGAGTGCCGGGTCGCTGGAAGTCGAGATAGTCAGATTGCCTGTCTCCATGGACGAATCTCAGAGTTGTGCTCCCATGATGAGTAGCAGTAGTTTCTGTTTTCCTTTTCTGAGACTGCTTTTTATCCTTGTAGTTTTATTCCCTTTACTTCTATGAAATAAAAGTTTTTTTCTGCGATCGTCTGGCTGACTTGAAAGAGGAATAAGCTTGCGCTTCGCTTATTATCGTATGCCCGACATGTTTGCACTATTGTGTCAGTCTGGGTCTCTGAGAGGATCATGCCAGATCTCGACAATTGCAGTTTCGACTGTGTAGGGATTAATCATCGCGTCTTACTAAGGAGATCATTGTGAGCTGCCGATTATTTGCCTATAAACAATGGATGATCTGTAGGCGGCTCGCATCAGTTCATGTTTTTGGGCAAGATAGTTTTTAGAAGTTCTCCGAAGAAAACCGACATGTCTATTTCCGCGACCCTGGTGGCCTCTGGCTCCTTCTCTAGCGAGCCCGAACTGCTACCTGCCGAAGAAATGTCTATCTTCCGAGTGCCGAAGACAGATATCTTCTCAGAACTCCTTGAGTCCCCCGCTAGCTTAGAGGAGCGGGCTTTTGTGGATGCTTCTTGTCCGTCGTTCGCATCCTCAGATGCTTGTTTCTTCCATCTTCTGACTATGTACATCAATAATGTGGAGGACTTTGACTCCTCTTCCGTTTGATGTTTGTATTCTCCCCTTCTTTTTGTTTTAATGAACGGAAAACATATTACTGTTGTGACATTCACAGTGCTAGTGCTATGGGTAATATGAATATAGCACTATACCGTAGCTCTTTAAGGATATCCCACTAGAGAATTTTGGTGGATCTATTACCCTTTTACGCACTTTGGGTGCGAATAACAAATTCGAAATAAATCCTATCAGAGGTAATATGGACGTGATAGGTTTTATGGATTTTAAGGATATCCCGCTGGGGGATTTTGGTGGACCTATTACCCTATTGCGCACTTTGGAGTATGAGTAATAGATTCAAAATAAACCCTATCAGAGGTAATATGGACGTGATCAGTTTTTTGGACCCATTATTTTTTGCGTACGTTAGTGCAAGTAATAGGTTTAAGACAAGCCCTGCCAGAGGTAAATAGACGTGGCAATTTTTGTTGACTTAACACTACGGGCAGAGGTAATATCAGAGGCATACTCCGGATTGGATACAAGTGATAAGTTGGCAAACAATCGATATCAGAGGTAATATGGACGTGATGATCGATGGTCAGGGCCAAAAAGTTTGCTCAGAGATAATATGGACATGGCAGGCTTCGCCGGAGTAGTAGATTAGAGCGACAGTCCAGAGGTCCTATTGTCACGACTCGTACCCGGTGAAGGGGCACGAGTACGTGGGTACATCCAGCATACGCCACAGCATCGGCAGTAGAACGCTGTCTAGGTCGACTATACTATCCAATCATCTCACAATAATATATAATCTGTCAACAATATCTCAACTCCAAGAAGGAGGGCACTAAACTTAATGTAACACAATACTCAATCATAATTCTATAGCATGATAAGATAACAAAGAAGTCTAACATAACCATGCAGTTTAAAATATAACAACAAATAAAAATAATATCCAAGTCTCAAATATACGTCGGAAACAAATCTGGTACCAAAATACTTAAAAAAACTAACTATGCTAACTATTGATTCCGGCTAGATCTCCCGACAGTCACTCCAGAACTAGTGGGTCCACGTCTGCACTATCTATAGGTTGAGGTCCGTAATACGTCGGACACCAATCTCCCGGATCCTTTAAAAAATATTTTTCAGTCAGGAATAGAGCGAAGTACAACCCAATAGCAGTTCTAATTAATTGATAAAAACTATAAAGCAGTAAAATAGAGGATGCTATCTACGATGAGAATATAATTGATGATCAAGAACAATGAAGGAATAGGCAATACTAGCAAAAAAATATAAATCAATGCATACAAGAATGAATGAGATGAACTATAATGTCAAAAATAGAACATAGTAATCAATGAACTGAATATGGAATCTATAATATACTATGTGTATGAGATACTAACTAAATATCTGATCGGCCTGGGAGATTCAATGATTATACTAAGGAGCTAACTCAACCATACGTGAATTGCATGATTAGTTAGTAGCCAATGATTATACTACTAGCCGATAGTTCTTGATCACATATTTAATTAGTATTTTCCCTGCCCCGACTGATACGATAGATTGAATCATGACACGTTACTAGCCAATATATCCAATGTTTAACCTATAATATTTAATGTTATCCAATACCAACAAAAAAATAGTATTCGATACCATCTCAATAATCACGGTAATATCTCATGACTGACGATCCAATAACAATACCAATCCATGTACCATCGTGTCAAGAATCATAAGTAATATTTTTATATACTTGAATTATAGTAGTAATAAAATAATGAAAACTATCAGAGAATGTACTCACCTGTGGTCCAGAGCAAATAATGAGAAACGATATCTGAACTGGTTTCACACAGACCTATATATGGAATATTGCATTAATACAAGGTTTCGGAATAAAAATAAGTTAAACTAGTCAACTTCTAGGTCATAAAGCTATTTCTAAGTTAAAATAGTCAAACTAGGTCAACTCTAGGTCAAACTAGCTATTTCTAGGTGCTATGAGTCCATCTCTAAGATATTGGGTCCATATACTATGCAACTAGGCCATACTAGCTATATTAGGATACTAGGAAACCATCAGGATACCGTATCGCAAGATAGACAAATAATTTAGATAGAAAAATATCACAATATGTATATACAATCAACAATATCTAATATTTCTAATTAAACTAATGCTAAGTGGATACCTTGGCTTTGAGCCAATGCGGTATCGTACCACTACACCCCTATCTCGATACTCAAACCCAATACCTTGAGTATCCCTCAATACCTTGACATTTACCTTGGTATCACAAGGTAATTCAAATCCTAATAGATAGTTAACTACCCAAAACTAAACTATAACTAATATGCATTAACTAATACACTACTATACTAACTACCTACTAACAACTAATTATCTAACACATTAACTAGTATTCCTATAACTAACTGCTACTAACTAATAACATAACATTAACTAACATGTATTAAACTAATACCATACTACTAACTAACTACTAACGTACTAATACATATATACATATAAAACTACATACATATCACTAACTAGAGATACAAGTATACATTTATCTAACTACTACTAACAATATGTATACATATATCTATATAACTATATAACATGACTACTAATGAACTAACTAATTAACTATTAACTAGACTTATCAAGGAACTAACTAGCTAAACTACTCATTAAGCTAACTAACTACTAAACTTTCAAATAAACTAACTAACCGTCTAGCTAACTAACCTCCTTACCTTGTTCTGCACTTGCTATTGCTGCACATCCCCCCTCTAGCTGCTGCAGCTGCTCTCTTGCATATAGCTGCTACTGCTGCTACTGGCTGCTGCGTTTGCTGCTGCTGCGCTACCTGCTGATGGTGATGCTACTGCAGCTTCTCGTGCTACTAGTTGCTGCTGCTCATGCCATTCCCGTTGCTAGCTGCTGCTGTTGTAAACCCCCTTACCCAAAATAGATATTTTGTGTGTATTTTAGATTATTATATTTATTATAGATTATTTTAAATATTAATTTTTTTAGAGTATTCTCTTAGTTAATTAGAAAATAATTTTTTTTGATATATTTACTTATATAAATATTTATTTAGAATTATTTTTAGGCTATTTTAGATTTTTGGAGATTTTTCTAGAATTTTTGGGTAATTAAAACATAGAAAACGTAAATTTTTAGGACTTTCGATTTACTATGAGACCATACTTGCATATTGTTCCTACCAAATATTTATTTTAGGTTAATCTATTTAATTATATTTTTCTGTAATTTATTTAGAATTTTAAGAAATTTATTTATATTTTTGAAATTATTTAGGATTTATTTGGATATATATAGTCTTAATATTAGATATATGCTAATTTAGTGTTAATAGATATTAATAAGATTATATATAAATTATTTGTATTATCTTTAATTCTATTTAAAATTATAAATTATTGAGATAAACTCAAACTCTATTTTAAATTAATTCAAATCTTGAGTGTCACGTCCCAATCCAAAAAATCGAGGGACTGGACACGTGGCAATGGCCAGCAGCACGCACCGATGGACAAACCCAATTTAATGGATCCATCGGGGCATACTTAAGCTGTATTACAATGTTCAGGGTTTACTAATCTCATCCACAGAATAAAGATAGAAATATCAGCAAAAGAAATAAACAACATCCAGACACAAGTAATTAAAAAATCGGGGAACAACCCGATATTAAGTCTGATACAATTGTTCTCATAAACAGGAAATAAAGAGTTTAATTGCTGTAACAACTGAGCATAGGGAAGCAGATGTTCATGAGAAGTCCTCAGCGGTCACCTCGTCCTCAGGTACTGGTACTGTTCTGAGAAGTACTCCTGTTCCATATACCTCTGGATAAACCTCGTCTGCTAAACCTGGGGACATAATCTGGATCCAGGTCCTCAGGGGACATAGCAAGGTACAAGAAAGCTCAAGCCAAAATAAATGCAGTACAGCAAATAAATAAAATAATAGGGTCAACTATATAACCATCTATGTGAAATGCAAGTTGAGAGCATCAGTAGAACTTAGGCTGATACCACTACAAGCTCTGTGTCGGGGAGCCGGTAGCAGTTATACTATGTATTTTACTATGAATTTACTATGGATTATATATATATAATCAGCCTGTAGCCTGTGTGTCTCTCCCCACCCAATGTAACCATACGTCTCATGTCCATGTCACGTGAGATCATATCTAATGCAGTGAGTTATACTATGTCTATGAATTTAATGTCTAGGAATATCCTGTCTATGTCATAATCCTGCAACCTACACAGAATCACCTTGAATATTTCAGGAAGATTCTGATCATGATTTGTGTCAGGTGTCCTGGGTATAATGAACTTGAGATGTCAAGTACAAGAATGTAAATGTCACGATAACCATCTCTTAGGTGACGTTACATAATCCCGCGTACGGTGTTGGCACCCGATTGTTAATCGGAAGCGAAGTAAGTCACACGGCCCTAGGGTTGAGCATTTACAACAGTTAATTAAGTCAAGTAATATGTAATAAAGACTGCAAGTTGGTAAGGTACACTTGCCTGGGTTTTCAGCTCCAATTGTAGCTCTGTCAGTAGCAGGATTTGCAGACAGTACTCCGGTTGCTAGAACAAACATCACCATCAGATTCAAAAAATATTAATCAGCTAGAAACGCCTGTCCTTAAGTCCAATTTGGACACAGGGGCAAAAATGATATTTCAGGGCAAAACATGGTCCAATTGTGGGCCGCTTTGCACGGAAAAACGTGTCTGGGTCAAAAGTCTCCAAATCAGTCCAACTTAGTGTCAACATGTCAGGAACGATGATACGAACCCAACGGAACTTCCAGAATTGGATTCCGATGAGCCGATCACAAAATTGCCCGTCGAGTGGAGCCTGTGGGGCGCACGACACATGATTTTGTCAACGTTCTCAGAATCGAACCAAACTTGGCTCACAGGACCAGCATATTGCTACGAGTCTGATGGCGTAAGTTTTATCTCGATCCGACGTGTGTATACTAAGTTACAGCGAGAATCAGAATGGTCGGATACGGGGCGGTGTCCGCGGATACGCGTTGATTCCGGTGTGCACGCACATCCGAATCAGCTTCTGTGAAATCCTGCACGTCCGTATCAACGATGCGCATGTATCTGTGAAGACCGCATGCGACCAAGTCGTCCCGTTTGGCGGGGCGTACTCAGTTCCGGGGTAAAATAGGGCGTTGGTTTTCCTGTTTTTGGATCGCGGTTCGCGATCACCACAGGACGAGATGTACCGAGCGGGTTGCACAGGCACCGAGAGGGTCACGCAGGGGTCGCGATGCAACAGACGAAAAAGAAATCAGAGCTACGAGGAGTGAGATACGAGTACCTGAACTGGGCTTCGCAGAACCGGGTTTTCGTGTCCGACACGCGTCCTGTGTCCAGCCGTGTCCACTGTTGCTCGACCTAGGGTTTCGATTAGGGTCTGCGACAGGAGATGGCTGGGCTCACCGAAGGGTTGCTGGGGCGTCGCCGGAGTTCACTGGTGGAGGTGGCGGCGGATGCTGCGGCGTCGGGTCTCCGGCGAGGTCGGCTGGGACGGAGTGGGCAGCGGGGAGGAGATGGGGCTCGGGTTCTACAGTGGAGCCGTGGCGGAGAGAGGCTGGGAACAGAGGGGGATGGCCGGAGGAGATGGCCCTACGGCGCTCGGTTGAGGTAGAGGGCTGGAGTCGGCTCGTGGGGACTGGCCGGAGAAGTTCAACTGGAGGCGGAGAAGAGGGGAAGGGAGACTCGGGCCGGTGCTGGGCGGGGCTCTAGAAGAGGTTGGCGTAGCTGGAGGGCTAGGGTTTATATAGGGGTGGAGGGAGGCTGATGGTCGTCCGGTGAGGGGAAGCCGGAGTGGAGGGGTCGGACGTTGCGGGAGCGGAGGCGACGCTGGGAGACGAGCGGGCGGTGGCGGCCGGCGGAGCTGAGCAGTCGGGTCTAGGCGTTAGGGAGAGGATGGGTTTAACGGGTCGGGTTTGGGTCTAGCGGGTCGGGTCTGACCCGGATCCGACCCGCTAAGGGGGTTGGGCCGGTTCGGGTAGACCGGTCGGTCCGGTTCAATTTAAATTGGGTTGGGTTTAGTTTAATGTAAATAAACCCGGTTTAATTAGGGTTCAATTTGGTTTAATTAATAAAAAGTTTTTAGGACTTTAAAAATACTTCCGGGGTCCAATAAATTCTCGAAAAATTACCCTAGGTCCAGTTTTTCATTTCACACCATAAAATATTATTTTCATAATATTTTAATATTAATTATTAACATTTAAAAATCTTTCAATATTCAAATACCTCAGTTTTAATTACTAAAAAATTACAGAAAAATTCCATAAAATTGTGAAAATCCAAATTTAAAATTTTCTAAAAAAGCAGGGGGATTACAATCTACCCCCTTAAGAGTATTGCGTCCTCGCAATCAAAAATAACCGATCAACAGAGATGACACGGTTGCAAAATTTATTCGAATCAGAAAATCAATGTTGAATGTTTAAACGCATAGGAAAAATTATTTCCCTAAGCAATGGAAGTTATGCAATTTCCCAAATGTAGGAAATCTAGAAAATTACAGTTTTTAGAAAAACAGGTTATTCTTTTAAAGCATATCAGGTTAACATTTCTAAAACATTCTAAGTTATTCTTTTAAAACAATTCTAGGTTATCACTAGATTATCTATTATCAGCAAGTTAACACTTTCAGGTTAAGTCTAGGGTCACGAACCAGCAGGCACGAACTACAGAAATGCTAGAAACGGAACTACAAAAACTTACGCGCATTAGCTACTCCATGGTCCTGCGCGTCTTCCAAGGTCATTGCGAAGGCTTGTCTGCGTCCTGGTGGTGGATTCCTCTGCTGCTGCTGCTGGGCTTGTTGGAAGAGTGCTGCTTGTGGTGCCAATGGTGGCCTTGGTTGATACCCTCCTGGTGCTGGTAGAGCTTGTTGGTTTGCTCTTGTTGCTCCTCCTCGATGATAAGGACAATCCTTGGCTAAGTGTTGATTGGTTTCGCAAATCAAGCATAATTCCAACTTGCGTCTGCAGTCCTTCTCAGTATGGCCTACCTTGCCACAGTATTGACATGTAGGTAATATCTGCGGAGAGGCTCTGGGTGGCTGGTGTATATGAGGCCTCTTTGCAGCTTCTTCTTGTGGTGCTTTGGCTGATGTGGAAGACCGTTTCAGACTGATCTCTCTCCTGGTGACGCGTTCCAGGCGTCGGGCTGCAGCAAGAATATCCGAGTAAGAGGTAGGTGCGACGGATCCGATGAGTCTCTGCAGCTCAAAGTTTAGTCCGTCGAAGAATTTCTCAGCCTTCTCTTCTTCCGTCGGGATCATAGTAGGGGCGAAGCGACTTAGACGAATGAACTCGGTGTTGTATTCTTCTACCGTCATGTTGTCTTGAGTGAGGCGATGGAACTTGTCCCGAAGTTCTGATCGAACGATGGCTAGAATTTACATCTCCTGAAAGAGTCTGGAAAACTCTTTCCAAGTGACTCGGTCTGGTCCGAGCCTGGTCTCTTCAGATAGCCACCAGTGATGAGCATTGTCCGTCAATTGTATTCTGACGGCAGTCATCCAACGTTCTCTTGGAATCTCAGCTGCTTCTAATTGATGTTGTGTGTTGGTGAGCCATTCATGAACTTCTGTTGGTCCTTCCTTGCCCGAAAAGATACGGGGCTTGAGTTGACGGAAATCGGTGATAGATCCCGTTGCTGGTCGCCTAGCTTGTGGGTTCACTTGCTCCAAGGCGGTTACTAGGCTGGTCCTCAAATACTCCGCCTCATGACGGTGCGTCTCCTGATGAATTTGTTGTTGAGCTTGCATCATTGCGTAGATCATTTGAAATATCTGCTGCCCGTCTATAGGTTGCCCTTGTGGAAATATGGGTATCGGTGGAACGAACTGCGGAGGCGGCAGGATGTCATCACGCCAGAACCTTGAATTCTGCTGGGCTGCTTGATTGCTTTGAGAAGATTGCCCTCGGTCTTCGGGTGTCACTCCTTCATCATAAGTGATCACAATATCGTGTGGTGTACTCAAGGAATTCTCGTCGCTGGTTCTCGGATCCATTACTCTGCATCAAAAATAAAATATAAGAAGCGCACAGGATTCAAGGCAAGATGCAAGTCAAAAGTTAATTTGAATACGATACAGATATCAAGAACGATTCAAGCAAGTGGACGAGATCCTAAAAAATTATCCTATCTTAGTGCAGGCCTGTTCGGTCCCTAAGATGAAACCGAACAATTTAGTCGTTGACCTGCATGGGCCACCACAAAAACTATGTCACGCCCCAGTCCCAAAAATCGAGGGACTGGACACGTAGCAATGGCCAGCAGCACGCACCGATGGACAAACCCAATTTAATGGATCCATCGGGGCATACTTAAGCTGTATTACAATGTTCAGGGTTTACTAATCTCATCCACAGAATAAAGATAGAAATATCAGCAAAAGAAATAAACAACATCCAGACACAAGTAATTAAAAAATCGGGGAACAACCCGATATTAAGTCTGATACAATTGTTCTCATAAACAGGAAATAAAGAGTTTAATTGCTGTAACAACTGAGCATAGGGAAGCAGATGTTCATGAGAAGTCCTCAGCGGTCACCTCGTCCTCAGGTACTGGTACTGTTCTGAGAAGTACTCCTGTTCCATATACCTCTGGATAAACCTCGTCTGCTAAACCTGGGGACATAATCTGGATCCAGGTCCTCAGGGGACATAGCAAGGTACAAGAAAGCTCAAGCCAAAATAAATGCAGTACAGCAAATAAATAAAACAATAGGGTCAACTATATAACCATCTATGTAAAATGCAAGTTGAGAGCATCACTAGAAATTAGGCTGATACCACTACAAGCTCTGTGTCGGGGAGCCGGTAGCAGTTATACTATATATTTTACTATGAATTTACTATGGATTTTATATATATAATCAGCCTATAGCATGTGTGTCTCTCCCCACCCAATGTAACCACACGTCTCATGTCCATGTCACGTGAGATCATATCTAATGCAGTGAGTTATACTATGTCTATGAATTTAATGTCTAGGAATATCCTGTCTATGTCATAATCCTGCAACCTACACAGAATCACCTTAAATATTTCAAGAATATTCTGATCATGATTTGTGTCAGGTGTCCTGGGTATAATGTACTTGAGATGTCAAGTACAAGAATGTAAATGTCACGATAACCATCTCTTAGGTGACGTTACACAATCCCGCGTACGGTGTTGGCACCCGACTGTTATTGGAAGTGAAGTAAGTTACACGGCCCTAGGGTTGAGCATTTACAACAGTTAATTAAGTCAAGTAATATGTAATAAAGACTGCAAGTTGGCAAGGTACACTTGTCTGGGTTTTCAGTTCCAATTGTAGCTCTGTCAGTAGCAGGATTTGCAGGCAGTACTCCGGTTGCTGGAACAAATATCACCATCAGATTCAGAAAATATTAATCAGCTAGAAACGCCTGTCCTTAAGTCCAATTTGGACACAGGGGCAAAAATGATATTTTAGGGCAAAATATGGTCCAATTGTGGGCCGCTTTGCACGAAAAAACGTGTCTAGGTTAAAAGTCTCCAAATCAGTCTAACTTAGTATCAACAGATCAGGAACGATGATACGAACCCAACGAAACTTCCAGAATTGGATTCCGATGAGCCGATTACAAAATCGCCCGTCGAGTGGAGCCAGTGGGGCCCACGACACACGATTTTGTCAACGTTCTCAGAATCGAACCAAACCTGGCTCACAGGACCAGCGTATTGCTACGAGTCCGATGGCACAAGTTTTATCTCGATCCGACGTGTGTACACTAAGTTACAGTGAGAATCAGAATGGTCGAATACGGGGCGGTGTCCGCGGATACGCGTTGATTCCGGTGTGCACGCACATCCGAATCAGCTTCTACAAAATCCCGCACGTCCGTATCAACGACGCGCACGTATCTATGAAGACCGCACGCTACCAAGTCGTCCCATTTGGCAGGGCGTACTCAGTTTCGGGATGAAACAGGGCATTGGTTTTCCTGTTTTTGGATCGCGGTTCACGATCACCACAGGACGAGATGCACCGAGCGGGTTGCACAGGCACCGAGAGGGTCACGCAGGGGTCGCGATGCAACAGACGAAAAAGAAATCAGAGCTACGAGGAGTGAGATACGAGTACCTGAACTGGGCTCCGCGGAACCAGGTTTTCGTGTCCGACACGCGTCCTTTGTCCAGCCGTGTCCACTGTTGCTCGACCTAGGGTTTCGATTAGGGTCTGCGACCGGAGATGGCTGGGCTCACCGGAGGGTTGCTGGGGCGTCGTCGGAGTTCACTGGTGGAGGTGGCGGCGGATGCTGCGGCGTCGGGTCTCTGGCGAGGTCGGCTGGGACGGAGTGGGCAGCGGAGAGGAGATGGGGCTCTGGTTCTACAATGGAGCCACGGCGGAGAGAGGCTGGGAACAGAGGGGGATGGCCGGAGGAGATGGCCCTGCGGTGCTCGGTTGAGGTGGAGGGCTGGAGTCAGCTCGCGGGGACTGGCCGAAGAAGTTCAACTAGAGGCGGAGAAGAGGGGAAGGGAGACTCGGGCCGGTGCTGGGCGGGGCTCTGGAAGAGGGTGACGTAGCTGGAGGGCTAGGGTTTATATAGGGGTGGAGGGAGGCTGATGGTCGTCCGGTAAGGGGAAGCCGGAGCAGAGGGGTCGGACGTTGCGGGAGCGGAGGCGACGCAGGGAGGCGAGCGGGCGGCGGCGGCCGGCGGAGCTGCGCAGTCGGGTCTAGGCGTTAGGGAGAAGATGGGTTTAACGGGTCGGGTTTGGGTCTAGCGGGTCGGGTCTGACCCGGATCCGACCCGCTAAGGGGGTTGGGCCGGTTCGGGTAGACCGGTCGGTCCGGTTCAATTTAAATTGGGTTGGGTTTGGTTTAATGTAAATAAACCCGGTTTAATTAGGGTTCAATTTGGTTTAATTAATAAAAAGTTTTTAGGACTTTAAAAATACTTTCGGGGTCCAATAAATTCCCGAAAAATTATCCTAGGTCCAGTTTTTCATTTCACACCATAAAATATTATTTTTATAATATTTTAATATTAATTAGTAACATTTAAAAATCTTTCAATATTCAAATACCTCAGTTTTAATTACTAAAAAATTACAGAAAAATTCCATAAAATTGTGAAAATCCAAATTTAAAATTTTCTAAAAAATCAGGGGGATTACATTGAGCCTACTAGGAAAGCAACTTCATGCATATCATATCCTTATTTAAACTGATCCTAATTATATTCAAATTAACTAATCCTAGTCGTATTCAATTAAGTAGTCTCCACCATTATAAATATCTATTAGACTTATGGAATAAACTCTTCTTTCATATTTTTTTCCCAAACTCCTCTCTTTATCGTCCAAAAACAATTAAAATTTGTCATAAATTCAGCCTCATTTTCTAGAAGTTATGACGATTTAAAAAGACGATATCTCCTATCTCCGGAATCCAAACGTGCTCCAGTTTTTTTGTTAGAACCATATCAAGGTTAGTTTTCTGAATATTTAAATTATTTTAATAATTTATAAACCTATTTTACCAAAAAATTCTAAAAGTGTCAGCTGTCCAAAATCAGACGCGTTTTCGTATTTTCGAGATTTCGGGAGATCCCGAATTCGAAATTATGAACCGTTTGAAGTTTCAAAAAGTTGACATGATGAACTTTCATAAAATAATTTTTTAAATTAAACATGTAAGTTTAATCTACTGTAAAATTCGTGTAACATAGACGTAAATAGAAAATTACAAAAAATTGTCACCTGTGTGCCCTTGTGGCCATAACTCTTTACCGATTTATGATTTTATGAAACCGTCGATTTCAGAATTCATGTAGCGCTAAAATCTATAGGATTTTACACAAAAATCTAGGATTTGAGTTGGTAGACTTTTTGGTCAACGGATTGCCTCGATTTGTATGCCACGGATCACAAATACGTAAAGTTGACTTTCTTTGGACAAAAATTAGGGTTTAACAATAAAATTAGATTATAATAAGATTAAAATACTATTTTAGGTTATTTTATTCAGAGTTAAAATAGATTAAAATGGTGGAAACTATTCACCCACTTTTGTAACCTAACTTGTTTAATTTATTTGACGGGTAGATCGGACGACACCTTGAGTTGGGACATTATCCTTTTAAGACCAGGCAAGATACGTGGCCAAATTGCTTATAGTACTTTTTCATGCTTATTATATTTTATATATTCATTGCATGTGTGTTTTCTTTCAGTCATAATTATATACTATATATATGTTGACACACACTTGACACATAGTATCATGGGAGGGGAGGACAATCAGTAGGCGTATGGGCTATAACCACTCTGGTAAACCATAGTAACTAGCACGTACTATGGTAGTCGTGTTCGATGGTCGCTACCCTCGCGGTATGTCCGCTGATGGTGTCACGATGGTCGCTACCCTCGCGGTATGACGGCTGATGATGTCCCTGACGTGTGTGTGAGTTGTGAGATTAGATAGAGTAGCCTACCCATGCCCATACGTCAAAAAGTTGTCCTCATTATGAATTTATTAAGATTGTCTTGTACAATGTACTTATATATTTTATACCTATTATGCATGCTTACTGTATTCAAATTGGCATTCTTCTATGTATCTTGTTACGTTCCTCTGAGGAACTGGTCCCTTTCCAGGTGTAGACGATCATGACTATTCGCAGGAGCACGGATCAGGACTTGCTACTTATCTCTTTCGAGGAGGTCGTCTCTTCGAGTCTCATTGTTCATTAGATGTTCTTATGTGGTTTCCGTTATATTCTAGTTTGGCAGTAGATTTATTTCCACCTGACTAACATTCTTTGATACTTCATATTAAGATTCAGTTATATAGTAGATTGATTATTTATTTCTATTTGATTATGTGGATGAGATCTAGTTATGCCCTGTGATAATATATATATACCACATATGAGTTATTATTCATATTACAGCGTACGTGTGTATTATGGTATCTATAAATTGGAGTTGCCATATACATACGGCTGACATGCTTATGTATTCCTAGTCCTACGTATTTTGGGACTGGGCATGACATATTTTTGTGGTGGCCCATGCAGGTCGAGAGTATATTGTCTTGGTTACGTTACTGTACCAAGCAAGCCTGCAAATATGATTAGAGTATAGGATCTCATCTATATTTGACTATGACTCACCTTCCTTCTAGTCTGTTCTATTTAGATAATTGTATCCTGCTTAATTCATGTGCTTCCCTAATAGTTTCTTGAGTATAGCCTTCTGCTAGAATATAGGAATCCTTATTATTAGGATGATAATTAGGGTAATATTTCTACTAAGAATACAACTAGAATATTGACACATCACTAAGTTTAGAATACCTAATGAACCCTAGCATACCTTACTTGTAGGTTAATTGACCACTATCCCTTGATATATTTATGAAGAACTTGAGAGTAGTATAGACACGACTAGAGTTAGTAAAAAATTTGACCATATTGTTTAACCCTAGTATTGAGGAACCAATATAAATCCAAGATTGAACATTAGGACTAAACCTAACTTTCATAGTGAGATAATATTAGAACTATAAATTTAGATCATTGTCTTGATATTAGCAGAACAGTACCTTAGGAAGCCAAGAGGAAAGAATATGACACTTTCCTTGATCATACCTCGAACACAGATATTAGCATGCCACATTTCCCTAGGAAACCATGATATTATCAAGAGTCTCTCTATTTAATTTCATATCTTGTTCCTCCGAAACCTTAACGCTCGCTATTGGTGTGACGACTAAAATTTTGTTTCATCTTTCAATTCGTGCCACATAACCCTTTTGATTGAAGGCCAAGTAATTTTCTTTTATGTTAGGATATATAGTTTGGTAGGATTATAGTTTGTTAATGTTAAATTATGTGCTAAGTAGTTAGAACTTGATAGTTGAGTTGTTCATTTAGATTATGATTTTATGATTATCCTTTAGTTTCAAATCACGTAATTTGTACTTTCACTCATTATAATCCAGCATACCTATATTTTCTGTACTACCTCGACTTATGCTACTATTATAGCCTAGTTTTGTAAGCTTATTATTTTATCGAGCTTGTTCATGACATATGTATTATTGGAGGCCCATACTAATATATTGTCTAAATCAGAATCAGTGTATTATGGTCTGATCAACCTTAGTGCACTTGGTTCGCTCTTCGCATGACTACTTTACGTGGATTGAGATATAGTTGACTCAACTTGTTAGACGAATATACTTTCCCTCTAGACTGGTCAGAGCATATCACGTCGGGTACATAACCGTTCTGATGTGAACATGCGAATAGGAATTTACCAAAATAAGATTTCAATCAATAACTGCCTTGGCCACTCCTTTTTGAATTCTTTAATCACTTTGAACCCCGTACTTGTATTCTATCACCTCCTCCGACCGTACTTACTATTGGCCAACGATAGTCGTTGATGTTATCGACTATACTTGTATCCAGACGGTATATGCCAAATCTATACTGACTTCATCCACCAACCCATCGGAGTTCTTACATCCGACCGTTGCATCTTAGTCGTTCGAAGCCTGGGGCATGGATATCATAGGACCGATCAATCCACCTTCGTCTAAAGGGCATTAATTCATCCTTTCCATTATCGACTACTTCTCCAAGTAGGCAGAAGCCGTACCACTCGCTGAAGTCAAAACGTCAAACATGATCAGCTTCTTCAAGCATCACGTCATATACTGCTTCGACTTGCCATGAAGGATCATCCATGACAATGCTCCACAGTTTGCAAGTCATGCTTTTTATAGGTTTTGTGACAAAAATTGAATCCAGAATATGGTCTCAACTGCCTACAACCCAGCAGCAAATGGTCTGGCGGAAGCTTTCAATAAGACCATCATAAAGCTACTTAAGAAGTTTTTGTCATCCAAAAAGCGTGACTAGAATAAGAAGCTGGGTGAATGTCTTTGGGCCTACCGCACAATGGTCCGGATACCTACTGGCAGTACGCCATTCTCACTAGTGTACCGGAGCAAAGCAGTCCTCCCCCTCGAGGTCCAAATTTTTTGGCTCCGAGTGGCTCTCTCCAACCGGTTAACCGTCGACGATAATTATCGTTAACGGCTATAAGAGTTAGAAGCACTCGACGAGAAGAGACTCTTAGCTCAATAGCGTATTCAGCTGTACGAAGCGCATGTTACGCCCCAGTTTTACAGAAATAATTTGTCCTCTCATTCGTTTCCAAAGAACCGTTTGTCCTTATTGGACGTGATATCGTACAAGTCTGGGGTTGCACTTGTACAAGGCAATAATGTGTACATGTGTCAAATAACTTTTGTAAATAATTCCATAACACAACAACAGATTATAAAGCACACAATTGTATAGGAAAAAAATAATTCTTTTATTGATTCATTGCAACGAAGTACAAATTTTTTAGCACCGAAATAAAAATGCCTGAACGGATTACATAGCTTTGTATAAAAGAAAGAATGATAGGCTGACATAAAATAATATTCTTATCCCATACATTATGTAAGCAGCAACTAGAAATCTTTGAAATACTTTAAAATAGAAAGAAGCTTGAAAAGACTGCAACGAAAACTTTATATCCCTTGAGCGCCCACGGTATCTAGGTAACCTGGTTTGCCCACAGAGACGTGGGTCAGTACTCAACTTGTACTGGTGAGCAGAACTGGCCCACTCACCTAAGCTAACACTTCTTAATTAAAGCAGCAGTTTATTAGGCAATATTATATATGCAATATTTTAATAGGCAACAGTTCATAAGCAACAGTTCATGCAGTAAAATACATATAAGCTTTGCATAAATGGAATTCTTACTTCGGCCAATGGTCGTTCCTGTATGATCTACATAATTGTTTTTACCGTCTCTACATAAGACATCATTAGTATGCAACTCATTCCCACTAGATCATTTATGGTATAGCACCACGATGGACATGCCATATAAGAGTTCGAGGGGCATGCAATATACTATTCAAAACAGGTAGCAAGCCTCAATACATGTCTCGCTTATACCCGGTGCTACCAAAGCGCTACTATTTTCCCTGAGCTGAACGGTCCCCAGTGTCCCAGGTTTCATTCGAGGAAATTTACTACCTTGTGCACAAGTTTTCCATGACCATATAATGCATCTACGACTATATGATAAGCATAAATAGCAGTGTAAGGTATTAAAATATTTAGAGTAGCAATGCACATTTAACCATTCTTATTTTTGCATACTTATTCATTGATTTGATTGGTAGTCTGTAGACTCCAATTTATCGCTAAGGCATGGCACAAAATAATGACATAATGATTATATCATTTCCTGTGTTACATAATTGAACTTCTCTCTTATCAATGCAATTCATTCATTTATAATAGTGGTATAAAACTTATGGAATTAGTGGCTTTATCGATCATTCGACTTAGCAAAGTTACAAGAGAACATTATTGATTATTGGCATGAAGGAGTAGAGAAGAAGGGACATAACTACTCACCAAAATAGAGAATGCAGAGAGAAAATGATGCTTGCTCACTCAGGCTCTGGTCACGCGTCTATCTGCATTTAGCACCAATATTTGGTTAAACTACCATCTTTATTTCTCTCAGAGTTCTCTATAATGAATGCATGTAATCGATAAAAATAGGCTAAATAATTAATCATAGAAAATTAATCATGAAAATGCATTCATCGAAACCAAGCAGCAAAAATCCAAGAAGCCAACCAAAAAATCCAATTAAACTATTGGACTCATTCCAACAGAAGCCGATCCATCAATTGGAAAAGTTTATTGCATTGTCCTTGATCGATTTTACCGTAAAGTTTCTCCATACTCAATTTTGACTGAGTCAATCGAGCCACAAGCCTTATATAGTGCACCGCTAGGAGCTGGGCACTACATAATATACCACTAAAAAAAGTTTTATCCTCAAAACTTAAAACAAAGGTTCTACCTTTAGGTTAACGAATAAGGAAGGGTACTTCTTTTGCATCTCTTTCTTAAGCTCCTATGTCAATTCCTCGACTGCATGATTTTGCCATAATACATGGACCAAAGCTACTGATCGATTCTGTAGGGTCTTCTCTTTTCTGTCTAGGATCTGTACAGGTTCTTTCGAGTAAGATAGGTCGGCACTCAGCTCAAGCTGATCGAAGTTCACTACATAACTCAGGTCATGCACGTATCTCCTTAGTTGGGAAATAATAAAGAAATCGTGCACTTCCACGAAAGTAGGAGGTAGTGCAAGTCGATAAGCCACTGGTGCCACCCTATCTAGAATCTCGAAAGGTCCGACAAACCATGGACTCAGCTTCCCTTTGACACCGAACTGCATCACACGTCGTATATATGTCACCTTTAGGAACACATGATCACCCTTCATGAATTCCAAAGGTCACGTATATACATCCGTGTAGCTTTTCTGACGACTTTCAGCGACTCGAAGATTTTTTTGAACAATGCAAACTTTTTCGATGGCTTATTCAATAAGTTCCGGTCCGAGTACATGTAGTTCACCTACTTCCTCCGATACTTGCATGCATACAATGCTTCATACGGGGATATCTGAATACTTTCTTGATAACTGTTGTTATAAGCAAACTTTGCCAATGATAGATAGGTATTCCAACTTTCCTTCAAATCTAGCAAGCACAGTCACAACATGTCTTCTAGGATTTGGTTTACTCTCTCGGTCTATCTATTAGTCTGTGGATGGTACATCGAGATAAAATACAACTTTATTCCCATTGCCGCCTGAAGGCTTTTTCAGAATAGATAAAAGAACCGTCCATCCCTATCTGACACAATTGAGACTGACACTCCATGTAACCGAACAATCTGATCTATGTAAATTTGAGCCACCCGGTCAGCGCTCCATGTATTTTTGATTGCTATAAAATGAGCCGACTTGGTCAGTCTATCCACGACGACCCAAATCGCATTATTTTCCTTTGGCATCTTTGGTAAGCCCACTATGAAATCCATTGAGATATCCTCCCACTTCTATTCCGGAATGGCGAGGTCCTGTAACTCTCTGTCGGATCGCCGGTGTTCTTCTTTTATACGTTGACAATCTAGACATCGTGACATGAACAATGCCAAATCTTTCTTTATGCTATGCCACCAAAATATTGTGCGCAGATCCTTGTACATTTTGGTACTTCTTAGATGTAAGGTGTACTTAGCATAATGAGCCTCAGTCAGTATCTCCTTCCTGAGTTTATCAACCTTTGGTACACATAATCTGCCCTTAAGACACAACGTTCCATCCTCGCGTTCCACAAAATCGGTTGCCTTTTTTTTCTGAAATCAACTCGCGTATCCTCTGCAAGAATATGTCATTCTTTTGCGTGGATTTGATTTTTTTGAGCAAGTTTGGTTCTACCTGCAATTGAGCCAGCTGTGCTCCTTGTGCATGGACTTTGTATTCGATGCCCATTTATTCTAGCTCTCGAAGTAACATGCTTTACACAGATAATGATCCGACGAATTTTTGACTCAATATATCTGCCACAATGTTTTCTTTTCCTGGCGTATAAGCAATCGTCAAGCCATAATAATTTATCAATTTCAGCCATCATCGTTACCTCAAGTTTAATTTCTTTTACGTGAATATATACTTAAGACTTTTATGATCAGTAACGATCTCGTAGGACACTCCATAGAGGTAGTGTCGTCACAATTTTAACGCGAACACAATTGCCATAAGTTCCAAATCATGCATTGAATAATTTTTTTATGTTGTTTCAGCTGTCTTGAGGCATACACAATTACTTTCCCATGCTGCATAAGAACATATCCCAATCCAAGCTGATATGCATCGTTGTATATTTAAAATCCCTCAAGTCCATCTAGAAGAGTAAGAATTGGAGCCGAGACGAGCCACTGCTTCAGTTCCTGGAAAATGCTCTAACAGTCATCTATCCATTTGAATACTACTCCCTTTTGGGTGAGGCGAGTCAGAGGCGACGCAATCTTTACGAAGTTCTTTATGAATCTCCGATAGTAGCCAGCCAAGCCAAGGAAACTTCTGATCTCACTAGCCAATGTAGATTGTTTCTAGTCTACCACTGCCTCTATTTTCTTTGGGTCAACTGATACACCATATGCTTAAATAGCATGCCCAAGAAAAGCTATACTGCTCATCCAGAACTCGCACTTGCTTAACTTCGTATATAATTGATGTTCACGAAGTGTTTGTAATACGGTCCCTAAATGTTCAACGTAATTTTCTCTATCTGTCGAGTAGATTAAGATATCATCGTTGAACACAATGATGAACTTGTCTAAGAAGGGTCAGAATACTCGATTCATCATATCCATGAAAGCCACTGGAGCATTGGTCAAACCAAAAGGCATAACCAATAACTCGTAGTGTCCATATCTTGTAGGAAAAGTTGACTTTAGAATATTCTCTGGTTTGATCTTCAACTGGTGATACCCTGAATGAAGATCAATATTTGAAAATACTGTCATCCCCTGAAGTTGGTCAAACTGATCATCAATTCTTGGCAACGGATAGTTGTTATGGACTGTCACTTTGTTTAATTCCCGATAATCTATGCAAAGACACATTGTGCCGTCTTTCTTCTTCACAAATAGCACTAGAACTCAACAAGGTAAAATACTGGATGAATGTAGCCACAATCTAGTAACTATTGTAGTTATGACTTTAATTCTTTCAATTTGGCAGGAGCCATCCGATACGGAGCTTTTGATATCGGTTGAGTATCTGGAAATGTGTCAATATTGAACTCAATTTCTCGGTCTGGAGGCATTCTAGGTATCTCCGCTGGAAATACGTCAAAAAATTCTGCTATGACTTTGGTTTCACCCGAGTCTGCGCCCTTCATCCGAGTGTCTCGTATAGAAGCAAGGAATCCTTCATACCCCTAATATAGCATATGCCTTACCATCATTATCGATACCACCATAACTATTTTAGCCGTCGAACTACACGAATAAGAGAACTCTGCCTCTCCCGAAATGTGAAACATAAATCTCTTCTCCGTAAAGTCCATTGTCTCATTGCATGCCCCGAGCCAATCCATGCCTAAGATGATGTCATAATCGTCGATGCCCAGGATGATTGAATCCAAGGACATGTACTTTCCTCTAATACAAATGTAACCATCCCTGCAAATCCAACTAGCAGGAAAATCTATTCCGAACGGAGTATTGACACTAAGTTTCATATCTAACGGTGTCTTATAAAATTTGTGTTCAATAGCAAATGCAGTTGATATGAAGCTATATGTAGCACCAGAATCAAATAGTACACGTGCATGTATTTCTCTGGAAAGTAATATACCTGTTATGACAGTGTTTGAGGCAAGCACTTCTTCTTGAGTCAGTACGAACACTCTATCCTATCCTCCTAGTCGTGGGTTCTAAACATTCACAACTGCCGCCTGCGGAGCTTGTGGCACTTGTCCACGATTTTGATTGTATTGTTGATCATGATTCTGATTGCAATATTAATCGTGATTCTGATTTCTTTCCCCACTATTACACCATGCAGCTTTGTGATCCAAACTGCCACACTTAAAACATCTAGCCCAACACTCGTCTTGACGGTGTCCAACCCGCTTGCACCTGTTACAGTACGGTCGCTGAAAGGGTTCTCTATTTTTATTTGTATTTTGATGCTTGGAAGCATCAGACCCGCTTGCTGCCATGGGTCATTTGTAGTTGTTCCCACGGTTGTCCTATGTCTCCCCTCGATGATAAAATTTTCTATCTCAAGAGCCGCTTCGTAGGCTTTCCGATATGTCGCACACTTTTGGTTGTGAATATTACATTATAAGCCTTCATTCAGACCCTCAATGAATCTCAGTCATTTTTCCTCATCATTCGGTATCATGTAGCCGCCGAACTTGGATCGCTTTAAGAACTCTGCTTCGTAGTCGCTGACGGAATTATTGCCTTGCTTAAGCGCTACGAACTCTTTTTCTTTTCTATAGCGGACAGCTGGTGGAATGAAGTGTGCGATGAACGCCTGCTTAAATCTCTCCTAAGAGACTTTGGCTTCTTGGTTGGCACCGCACAGTGATTGTCTCTTCGACTCCCACCAGTTTTCTGCTTTGAGACGCAACTGCACAGCCTCACAATCCACTCTTTTGGTGCCTTGCATATCCAACATATGGAAGATGCTCTCCAAAGTCTTTAGGAAGCCCATTACTTCCTCTGGTTCCATCTTGCCATTGAACTCAGACGGATTGTAGCTTTTAAATTCAGAAAATTTGAATGTCAGTCACCTTCTTGGAGGCTGTTCAGTTTCCTCTGCTTCTACTACCACTGTCTCTTTAGCGGCAACCACTTCGGTCATGTTGTTATTCTCAGTTAATGTAGCCACCAGTTGAGACAAGTTCTCAACTTGCTGTTGTTGCATGTTAAATCATGCCGAAACTGGTTTGTTAGTTGCGCTTGAAGCTCATAATGTTGTTCCTCAATCATCTTGTGATGTGCATCACTCTGCTTTTTTTGTGCCTCTTACATTTTTATTACTTTCTCTATTAGGTCAGACGACGATGTCGCCTTGGCGCTATCACCCTTAGTCATCTGTAAAAGAAATAATTTCCATTAGCACTCATAAAATATTTATGGGCTTATTGTATGGAACATTATTTCATATAGCACTATCGAAAAGAAAATTATCTGAGAAAATCGTTATTGTTTGAAAACTTTCACTTGAAAATCAATTATTTTTAAAATTCAAGGAACTTTAAACCATGCTCTGATACCAACTTCTCATGCTTCAGTTCCATAGAACCGATTCGTTCTCGCATTCAGTTCCGCAGAACCGTTTGTCCTCAATGGACGTGATACCGTACAAGTCTGGTGTTGTACTTGTACAAGGCAAGAACGTGCACACGTGTCAAATATCTTTTGTAAACCATTCCACAATACAATAGCTGATGATAAAGCACACATTTATATAGGAAGAAAATAATTATTTTATTGATTCATTGCAACAAAGTATAATTTTTTCAGCACCAAAATGGAAATGCATGAACGACTTACATTGATTTGCATAAAAGAAAGACTGATAGGATGACATAAAATAATATTCTTATCCCATACATTGTGCCCCTTTATTACTTCCTTGGAAACTTGAAAACAGCAACTAGAAATCTTTGTAATACTTTAAAATAGGAAGAAGCTTGAAAAGACTACAACGAAAGCTTTACCTCCCTTGAGCGCACTTGGTATCTCGGTCACCTGGTTTTCCTACAGAGACGTGGGTCAGTACTGAACTTGTACTGGTGAGCATAACTGGCCCACTCACCTAAATCAATACTTCTTAATTAAAGTAGCAATTTATTAGGCAACATTATATATGCAACATTTCAATAGGCAATAGTTCATAAGCAACAGTTCATATAGTGAAATACATATAAGCTTTGCACATATAGAATTCTTACTTTGGCCAATGGCCGTTCCTGTATGATCTACATGATTGTTCTTACCGCCTCTACATAAGACATCATTATTATACAACTCATTCCCACTAGGTTATTTGTGGTATAGCACCACGATGGACATGCCGTATAGGACTTTGAAGGGCGTACAATATTCTATTCAAAGCAGGTAGTAAGCCTCAGTGAATGTCTCGCTTATACCCGACGCTACCAAAGCGCTACTATTTCTCCCAGGCCAAACGGGCCCCAGTGCCCCAGGTTCCGATCGAGAAAATTTATTACCTTGTGCACAAGTTATCCTTGACCATACAATTCATCTACGACTATATGATAAGCATAAATAGCAATATAAGGTATTAAAATATTTAGAGCAGCAATGCAGTAGCAATGCACATTTAACCATTCTTATTTCAGCATACTTATTCATTGATTCGATTGGTAGTCTGTAGACTCTAATTTACTGCTAAGGCATGGCACAAAACTACGACATAATGATTATCTCTTTTCCTGTGTTACATAATTGAACTTTCCTCTTATCAATGCAATTTATTAATTTATAATAGTGGTATGAAACTAGTGGCATTAGTAGTTCTATCGATCATTAGACTTAACAAGGTTATAAGAGAATAATAATGATTATTGGCATGAAGGAGTAGAGAAGAAGGGCTTAACAAAATAGATAATACCGAGAGAAAATGACGCTTGCTAGCTCAGGCTCCGGTCACGTGTCAATCTGCATTTGGCACCAATATTTGGTTAGACTACCATCTTTATTTCTCTCAGAGTTCTCTAGAATGAATGCATACAATCGATGAAAATGGGATAAACAATCAATCATAGAAAACCAATCACGAAAACACATTCATCATAACCAAGCAGCAAAAATCCAAGAAGCCAACAAAAAATCCAACAAAAACTATTGGATTCATCCCAACAGATGTCGATTCATCAATTGGAAAGGTTTATTGTATTGTCCGTGATCTATTCCACCATAAAATTTCTCCATACTCAATTTCGACTGAGTCAATCGAGCCACAAGCCTTATATAGTGCACAGCTAGGAGCGGGACACTACAGCGCGCCTCTCAGGAGCCTTCAACCAAGGGTCAAGAAGAGGACTTACCAAGTGGGTGATCTCATCTTTATAGTAAGAAGGCTGATGGTCATGACCCACAAAACGACCGACAAGTTCCAACCAAAATGGGAAGGCCTATTCGTCGTAGAATCGGTATTATCCAACGGCGCCTACCGACTGGCAAAACCTAATGGTGACTTGCTCATGATGCCCATCAACGGTAAGTTCCTAAAAAAGTACTATGTCAAAGGCTAGGCTTGTGCTTCTCTCTATCCCCAGTAGGACAACAAAGAAGTATGGTGCTCCCACTCTTTGTTGTTCATCCCCAGCAGGTGCCTATGCACATCATTATCTTTCCTCAATAAGCCATTATCAATATTCAGGAGTCTTGGATATGCAACAGATAATGGATCCTCAAAAGCTCCCCAGCAGGGCAGTCCCTAGGTCCACCTGCACACTCCCACAGGGACCACCAAATAAATAAATAAACCCAGTCTCGTTAAATGCTAGCTATGTCCACATTACCTCTGAGCTATCGTCCTAACAATCTCTCCAGCAGAGCAACTCCAAGGTATATCTACATTTTTGGATAGACCACACTCAGCAAACTACTCCTCGATGAGTTTCCCTGACATTGGTTCACGTCCATATTATCTCTGAACTAATATCCCAACATTTATACCCGACCGAGTTTGCCATGTCCATATTACCTCTGAACAAACCTTTCGGGCTTGGCTATCGACTATCACATCTATATTACCTCTCATATCAGTTATTATCTTAACTTAGCACCCGTATTTAACTTTAAGTATGCCAGCGGTATTAAATCCACAAAATCTGCCACGTCCATATTACCTCTGATAAGGTTTGTTGTAACGTCCTTTTCTGTTCAAGTGGATAGCCGATTCAAACGGAGCAAGTACAATGACCCGACCCGTTTTGCTCAGCGAGAAAATTTGTTTAAGGCAAATGATTCCAGACTTGGCCCTTCAGGAGTTCAGAATTAGACTTTCAAAGGCTCGCTCGGAGTATCGCTCGACCGAGGCAAATCATCACTAAGGTGGGTGGCTACGATGAACTTGTCTTTGCTTAGCTAGCACACTTAAAATATGGATGATACATGCTAGTCGCTAGGTGAATCACCTCTTGCATGCTAATAAAGAATATAATGCACCTACCTAAGGGAATAATCCTATCTTGTATTGCTTGTGTTAGAACATGGAAAAAAACTTGGCTTAAAAATGGACCCTCGTATGCTACCTTTGCTTTGTGTAAGTAGACCCCGCTATGCCTCGAGTAGATCATTATATACTCTCCTTAGGTCATTGCTCACTTGTTTATACTACTCGTCCCCTAGATTATGCCGCTTGATATGTCCCTGTACGACATCACTCCTCGCACTACACTATAGACAGTTCTAACGTAAGTGCTTATGTTTCAAATATAAATGCATGCTTTCCTTCTTATATTGTAACTTGTACTCGTTTGCCTCATTTTAATGCTTGTCACATAATTTATGCCACGACCGTGTAACACTATCCTTGTATTAAATTTATCTAATTTTCCCAGAAGACTATCAAATAGTCATTCCGCACAAGAATGAACCTAAAAGTACTTGGGACCATTAGGTCGCCGAGGCAGTCCCGAACTAGGGACTGCATCTTGACAAGTTAAACAACACTCGTCCTGTACTAAATCGAACGGCTCAGGGAGTTAATATATTTATGAACAATCCTGAACTTGAACTTGAATCTGACCCAAATATGTACCTGATAAGAGACCCAAGACTAGAGACTTTCCTGGTCATGGACAACTCGTGCACGAGATATCTGATTCGTCAGACGATCACCTGGGTACCGAGATCCTACCGGCCTAGGAGGAACGACTGGTATATTGTATGCCAAATTCGGTTATGGTATGCGACACCATCTTTGGGACAGGATAATACACGGTATTCGGGCCTTGGTAGAGCATACTACCTTGGACTAGCCGTCTACCCATGATAGTCGAATAAATCGGAGGGATGGCGTATAATGCCTCTGCTGTATCACCTGTTGCCTTGAATTGCTCATCTTGTATCAAGCGTTGTACCCTATTCTGTCACAAGACTATAAATCGTTCCTTTATGGCTAATCCAGTGACCTCCTGTTCATATAGACTAAGTCATCCTCGCTTAGCGGTAATCCGTGTGCGAGTCATTTCTTCACATCCAGTAAGCTGAAATATCTGAACGATCATGAGTATAACACACTTGTACATATTGAACACTTGAGCATCTTCTATAACACACCTAATAATTTATGTAACTTGTGCACTTGAACAGAACCTCACTTACGATACTTGTGTTTGCTTATGCTATTGCCCCTGGATTTTATTATATATGCTCATGCTTGGTTTAACTTGGTTTGACTTGGACAGGGAAGAAAGAATGATAAGTTTGTAAGTCTCATCGTGTTACCCATATATTCTAAGGTAAGACTAGAAAGATAACTTAATAGATGGTGTACGAAACCTTTATAACGTATTTGGATTTGTCGAACTGGCAAAAAGCCTCCCCACCAGTGCATTCATGTACTGATAATAAACCAAATTGCTTGCAGGGTACAGAAGAATCTCCTTCGGTGTAAAAACCCCTGCTTGCGTGCTAAGGCGTGGAGTTCGCTCTGAAGCCTTGGAGCGTTGCGTCACGAACTGAAGCACATATATAAGATATAATGTTGGAACATCGCCTATGTATTATTACACAAATGTAGCCACTTGGTATACTTTTATTATTTTGAGAGAGAGGTACTTGAGTGACTTGTAATCTTGGTCTAGCGCCGCTTGTAATACTTGTGCAATATCAATAAAGTGCTTGATTATGACTCTGTGAACTTGTTACCAATCACTTGTTCGTTTTTTATTCCGCTGTATTCAGACTATCTGTGTGACTCTGTGGCTTAGTCATTTTATCGCATATTTGGATCATGGCCTTACATGGGCGTAGCTTGTGCTCATGCAATATCATGTCCAGATAGAAAAGATTGTCCCGTAGGAGCGTTGACGCGGTAATTCGCGCCCAGAGGGGACGGTCGATACCTGCGGAAGATCGAGGTGTGACACTTGTCTTGAACTTATTACTTGAACTCAGGCGCATAAGAAGTAATTGGTCCACAAAATCTATCACATCCATATTACCTCTGAGTAGGTTTCATTTTAAACTTATTACTTGTACTCTTATGCGCAAGAAGTAATAAGTCAACCAAAGATCCTCCAGTGGGATGTCCTCAACGGAAGCAAACAGTTCATGTCCATATTACCTCTGAACTATAAGCTGCCCATGTTACCCATCCAAAGAAAATAGATACGTCCATATTACCTCTGTCTTATTTTCTTTTTCTTCCACAAAAATATAAGGATCGTACCTAACCTCTCGGTATGACTATCAATTAGCTCACGTCTACGTCACCTCTGGGCTATCATCCTCACATTCTTTTCTGAGAGTTTGCCATATCCATATTACCTTTGAGCAAACCTCTCTCTACGACTATCATCAGTCGTTATCTAAACTTATTACCCGTACTCAACTCTAGGTACGCCAGCGGTGTTAAGTCCATAAAACCTGTAACATCCATATTACCTCTGGCAGGGTTTTATTTCGAACTTATTACTTGAACTCCAGTGCGCAATAAGTAATATGCCAACCAAAGATGCCCCAGTGGGATATCCTTAAAAGACTACGGTGTTGTACTACGTCCATATTACCTCCAGTACAATGCCCAAAGTCTAAAACATATAGTATGACAAGCATAAAAGAGAATTTTTGGGAAAAGATATACTTTTCATTAATATTCAAGATCATGAGTACATACGGTAAAAGTCCATTACATTTTAAGGATTTTCATTAATATTCAAGATCATGAGTACATGTGATGGAAACTACTAAAATCAAAAATTTCTTCATCCAGGCGCCATCTGTGCTGTCGTTGCTACTAAAATAAGTGGACCCAGCAACAGAGCTCAATGCTTTCTGGATCACCCCTCCACAATGCAAACCTCAGTATATGGAAAATATTCCATACTGATGGATAGCACGCGAGGAGCATGCACTCTACAACCATATGGGAAGACCGAAGACAGGAATGACAATTAATCTAAATCCTGTCATCGATGCCACAGCCCCCCGACTGGTAGCAAGCAGCATAAAGGAGAGAAACGCAGCCAACACGCTGCATGAACAAGGATAGCTCTGTGCATGACACATTATGTTCATCCTTGTCTCCTGGATCAGTTCTTGGTGAACCGTCATCATCTCTTGGATCAGTTATTGACGATGAACTGCCGCATAAGGGGGCATTCTCTTCGAATGACGGGTTTTATGATATTATTCCATGCTCCATCTAGGGCATCGCAGAAGATGGTATATCCCACATAAAGAAAAACTATGTTAGTCTCAACAAAGATTGTAAAAGTGTACAATGGTGTCACGCCCCAGTCCCAAAATACCGAGGGACCAGATACATAGCAATGGCCAGCAGTACGCACCGATGGACAACCCAATTTAATGGATCCATCAGGGCATACTTAAGCTGTAAAATCAAGTCTATGACAATATGGCACAATTAATCTCATCCACACAAGATATAAAATATGATCCACAGAATAATAAGGAATGTAAATTATCAGCTAGTCTCAACAAAATGCTTCGGGGAACAACCCGATAAATATCTAATACAATGGTTCAACAGACCAGAAAGTAAATGACTAAAATAAATAATAAATACTGAGCATGAAACATGGATGCTCAGGAGAAGTCTTCGGCTAACACCTCATCCTCGGATGGCGGTACAGCTCCTGGATCAGCTCCTGCTCCGGTCCCGTATACCTCGGGATAGATCTCGTCCTCAAATCCTGGGGACATAATCCGGATCCAGGTCCTCAGGGGACATAGCAAGGTACAAGAAAGCTCATGCCAAAATAAATGTAGTGCAGCAGATAATGAAATAAATAGGGCAAATAAGTAACCATCTAAGTGAAAATTCAAGTGAGAGCAGCACGAGTACTCAGGCTGAGCCACTACAAGCTCTGTGTCGGGGAGCCGGTATTGGTAATAACACGTAATGTGCCTAGCTCTGCTACGAGAGTCTACGGCCTCACAATAGTAGTAGATATATATAGAAAATAGCCTGTAGCCTGTGTGTCTCTCCCCACCTAATGTAACCATGCATATCATGACCATAACGTCTCATGTCTATGTCAAGCGGGATCATAGCTAATGCAACAAGTCATATATATCTATGAATATAGTATCTCTGTCAAGTCCTGTATCCTATACAGAATCACCACGAATATCTCGGGAATATCCTGTCTCATGAACAGTGTCAAGTGTCCTGGGTCAAAGTGTACTTGGTAAGACAAGTACGAGAAGATAAAGTGTCACGAATATCCATCTCTAGATGACCATACACAACACTGCGTACAGTGTTGGCACCCGACTAATAATCGGACGCTAAGTACGTCACACGGTCCTAGGTTAAGCATGCATAGCAATATAATAAAGCAAGAAAAATATATAACAATACTGCAGAGTTTGGCAAGGTACACTTGCCTGGGTTTGAATATCAACAGTCGTCCTGGTATTAGTGAATCCTGTGGGTACTCCTCCAAAAGCTGTAATAAACATCACCAACCATCTCAGAAGATGTCAAATAGCTAGAAATGCCTGTCCTTACGTACAATTTGGACACAGGGGCAAAAATGACATTTTCGGGCCAAAGCGGGGTCCACATGTGGGCCACTTTGCACCGAAAAGCGTGTCAGGGTCAAAGGTCTCCAAATTCCTCAAACTCAGTGTCTACAAGTCAGGAACGATGATACGAATTCAACGGAACTTCCAGAATTAGATTCTGATGAGCCGATCACAAAATCGCCCGTCAAGTGGAGCCTGTGGGGCCCACGATACGCGATTTTGTCAACGTTTTCAGAATCAGACCAAACTTGGGTCATAGGACCAGCGTATTGCTACAAGTCTGATGGCACAAGTTTCGTCTTGATCTGATGTGTGTACACAAAGTTACATCGTGTTCCAGAATGGACGGATACGGGACGGTGTTGGCGGATACGCGTTGATTCCGGTGTGCACGCACATCCAAATCAACTTCTGCGAAATCTCACACGTCCGTATCAACGACGTGCATATTTTGGTAAAGACCGCGTGCGACCAAGTTGTCCCATTTGGCAGGACACACTCAGTTCCGGGGTAAAACAGGGCATTATTTTTCCTGTTTTTGGATCGCGGTTTACGATCACCACAGGACGCGATGCACCAAACGAGTTGCACGGGCACCGAGAGGGTTATACAGTCTACGCGACGCAACTGACAAAATTAAAAACAAGGTTACGAGGTGAGAGAAAATGTTACCTGAACATGGCTCCGTGAAGGCTGATTCTCACGTGTCCGAGCGTCAACTTCGTGTCCGTATCGAGTTGCTGTGTCCGGTCACGGGTTCAGGGTGTTGCCGGAGAACCACCAGAGAGTAGCCACTCTGTTCGGCGGGGGGGGGGGGGGCTCGTCGGGCTGAGCAGAGATGGCTCGTCCGAATTCAAATTCATTTGGGAATTATGGCACATACAAATTTTGTATTGTGCACCGATGATTAAATTCTAACCTAGAAGTTCTACAGAATTAACAGTATATAAATACTTCGAATTAAATTCTGGAAAAAATATATGTCAATGATCTCAACATTAGATTTCCGAAATTTTAAACGGTTCGTGATTCTGATTCCGGGTTCTCCCAAAATTGCAAAAACATCGAAACACGTCTATTTTCGGACATGCTATGCTCTACGAATTTTTCAGAATTTAATACTAATAATTTCGAAAAACAATTTATATAATCAGAAATCTAACCTCAATATCTTTCTAACGCAAGAAACTAGGCCTCGTTTGGAGTCCGGAGCTAGGCCTCGAAACATGTCTATTTTCGGGAAGATGAAGGAACCCTAGATGGCAATTCTCCAAAAATTGGCTCAAGAAAAACCCTAGAAAATAACTTAAACTATTATATATATATAGAGGAGAGAGAGTGCAGTCACGGTTCGGAAAGCGCCACGTGACAGCCATCCGCGGCTCCCTGCTAAGATCGAACGGTCGTGGATCCACGCGGCTCGGCTCAGCTGAGTCCGAGTCGAACTCTGACTCGGCTCGGCTCGAGGTCGGCTCGGCTTCATCCACACCCAACCCGCGGTCACTGACAGGCGGGCCCCGCACTGTTCGCTGCGAAAGGCTGACAGGTGGGCCCCCTGTTTGCTGACTGGGCAGAAATAACTACTTTTTAGGTTTTTTTTCAGAAAATAGTTTTTAATTCAGTTTTTCATAATTAACTCAAAATAAATGCTAAAAATAATCAAAAAATTCTTAAAAAATTCTAGAAAATATATTTTATTATTTAGAACCTAAACTAAAAGTTTGGAATATTTTTAATTAAGTTTGAATATAAAATAAATTCTTCAAAGTCATAGAAAATTAGTGTTACTAGTTTTAAATTAACTAAAAATTATGAAAAATCCCAATAATCTAAAAAATAATTCTAAATAAATATTTATAAAAGTAAATATACTAAAAAATATTTATTTTTTAATTAACTAAGAGAATGCTCTAAATAAATTCAACATCTATAATAAATATAATAATATAAAATATACACAAAATACCTATTTTGGGTGAGGGAGTTTACAAATGGCTGCATGCCGCTCCCAAGTCACAGCCATACGCCGGAGGGGACATCTCGAGATAGCCAAGTCAGCACGCACGAGCAAAAATAATTATTACCCATGCGGCTAAGCCGCAGAGGGACCGAGTCCTCATCCATGCAGCTAAGCCACAGATAGGCTCTACGCGTATGGTATGGGCCGAGTCCTCATCCATGCGGCCAAGCCATAGATAGTCTCTTTGTGCATGTTGCAGAAGACTGCACAACGATGCAATATGACTCTATGAGGGTAGGGCCTATGCGTGTCCTAGATGATTTCTTATCTATGCTACAAGGTCGTATACTTGTGTCTCTGTGTGTGTGTCCCTGCCACCATGACACCCGCTCTCACCTCCAAAGAGAACGCTAGCATCAGGGGGACACAGATCGACGTCGCTCCTGACAAACTCCTTGGCGAGATAAATAGTAGCCCTTGGCATATTCTTTCACAAAGAGAGAGGGAACCGAGATACGAGAATTCTCTCTCCTCCTCACTAGATGGCCAATTTATAGGCTCCTAGGGCAAGTGAAAAGATTGAGATGATGAAACAAATAGTTATGAGGATGAACATGATGTCTTGATTTACGTGATCCACAGTTATCTCCTCGAAAATGGCCGATGGCTCAGAATCCTAAGAAATTCACTCGAGAATCGAGTTGAATCCGACACTAAATAGAGATTTGACAGCTTGACAAAGACTTGTCCATGCGACTCGCCATTCATGCGGCCCAAAGTCATCTTCTCCATGCTTCTTATTCAAAGTATTCCAAACTTATCAGTTTAAAAACTTTGAAGGGGGTCTTGTAGAAGCATAGAATATCTGGATCCATCTGTCCAACAACCATGCACCCCACATTCGACTCAGAAGAAACCAAGACGCAGGATGACCATGCCGTAGAGAAAAATCTACATCCTTACACCCCAAACATTGGCCGCATAAAGGCTTGACACAAGGATTATGTCCAACACAGAATCCTGACGAAAAGAATTTTTTGAGCGCTTCGAAAAATGTGTGCACATTAAGCGACAAGAAGCTCTCGTCAGAAAAATAATGACTTCTGACAAGCGTGTAGTGCCACTTGTACGAGAATTTGCATTCCATGCATCTTTGGTCCTATGCGTTCCAGACTCCATGTGTTTCATGCGTCCCTGGCCCTATGTGTCCCAGACTCCATGCGTTCCATACGTCTCTGGCCCCCGACGTTCCTGACTTTATACGTTCCATGCATCTCTGGCCCCCTGCGTTCCAGACACAATACACCTTATGCGACAAAATCTTCTTATTGTGACTGAAGCGATTCTCTCCAACTAAATGCGGGCTACGTGTCAAGCTGACCAAGTCACGCAAACAGAAGACGAGAACCGCTAAGATCTCCGACAACAAAAAATCCCAACCAAATATCTACGTGGCAGCCTGTCCTGGACTTAACCCATACTATGCGCCCACAGTTGCAACCGTATTCTGTTGAAGGAGTCCCCTACGACCACTAAACAGAAGGACATGCGACATCTATAGCCCATCAACATGGTGGCTATAAATATGAACAACTTGGACGTCCCAAAAGCGGGCTTTTTCTGCTTCAGAGAGAGACCATACCCTCCCAGAAAACTACATGCGTGCACACAACAGAGAGAGAGAGAGAGAGAGAGATAGAGAGGAAGAGAAGAGAGCACCTCTCACTCACTCGTCTGGCCGTCAACGGAGTAAAAGAGCCGCCATAGATCTCGATCTCCACCGCCACCAGATTAAATATTGTACTTAGATTGTCTGTTTAGGACTTCTTTGTACTTTTTGTTTGTTATTGAACGAGGACAATTTTAATGGAAAACAGAAACGTCTAAGTCTGAACTTCTTCTGAAGGGTCAAGTCTTAAAGTCTCTGCCTTAGCGAGAAATATGGGGTATTTATAGGTTTACAAAGCTTGGGGCCCAAGTTTGTTGAGTCCAAGAATATGTGATAATTGTGTTTTTAGATATTTCTAGAAAAAGTTTGTTACAACTAATTAACTCACTAACTAACTAAATAACTAATCACTAATAATCACATGGGTTAATTAATCCCAAATATAGAGAGTTCTATTTATAATGGAAATTATGGGTTTACGAAGTTGCTTAGAAATTTAGTTAATCACTAATTAGCTACTAATCTAATACATAACTATATTAGTTAATAAAGTAAGTAATAATCTTTTCTAAAATTTTATAATACATAACTATATTAGTTAATAAAGTAAGTAATAATCTTTTCTAAAATTTTATATTATTATTAATCAAGTCTTTTTTTATTAATTCTAAATAGTTAGAATAGTAATCAAAATCTTTTAAGTTCATTTAAAACTTTTATATTATTAACTTCTTTAATGAATTTCTAAATGGTTTCTTAGAGATTTGATAAAAACGAAAACTAAATAATTTTGAAATACAAAAATTCAAATTTGGGTATCAGGATTCAGGCATTGCACATTTACTTTATCACTAAATTTCTCGAAAACAAATATCTCAGAAGATGCAGCTTCTTGACGAACAACAAATCCTTCGTCTTAATCTGTCAATAGTAATAATTGGATCCGTTTAGGTTTGCCATGCGCATCAATTTCGTGTTCATCTCTTCTCCTTGGCTTGATTCTCTGATAGGGCAGTCCTAGGGATTGGGTTGCCTTAACCGGAGCTAATTTTGGTTTTCTTTCATCTCTATTAAAAATATTCATGTTTAAGTTGTGCTTGGACTGGGTTGATCCTAGAAAAACTAAACAGCCTAGGAGGTTGCTGTCACGACCCGATTTCGTAGAATTGTTTGAGGCGTCCCCCGAATCGTGACCGCCGTACGGGCCTGGAGTTGCGCCCGTACAAGGCTTTAATGATTTGCATAACAAGCACATATTCAGAGTACGCAGATAAATTGAAACACAGATTTGAAACATGGAAAAGTTCTCTTTATTGATAATGAACATCTATTACAAACTCCTGAACGAGTCAACTAATATGCCGAACGACTTACAAAAGAGATGACTCAAAATGAGATAGCAGTCCTGTACATTATATCCCTTTATAAACTCAAAATGATAAAGACCTCCAGGCTGGAGGATAGCTTTGCCACGGAGCTGCATTTGTGTATGAAGAGTTGCAGCTTCTGTCTTCAAAATACTTCAAGGGACGCGGTGAATATGCGCCAACAGCTGGACTGGATCGGGTAGACGACTTCGGCTCCTCGCTCGGTTCACCTTGGTGCGGAGAACCTGTTTCAATGAGGGTCAGCATGTCAAAATATACTGGTGAAGGCGAGCTAGCCTGACTATACCAATCAATACGTTATTTTAATGAAGCATGCATATTTGTGGGTTTCTATCTTGCCTTAGTTCATTTACAAGTAAGCAGCATATAGAATTTACTGAAATAAATGTGCCACCGTTCGGTGGATTTTACCTGCCCGTCTGAATTACCTGCACAATACTTACCATGCCTTCCCTGCCACGAAGACACAAGTTAGTTTGCAACAGGTTTAAATATACAAGAGATCACTGGCGTGATGCCACAATGGACACTAGTCACTGGCGGGAATGGTATGCAGCGAATGAACAAAGAGCGCTACATGCTACCCCGTCCAGCACAATGGACTATACAATAGAGTTCCGTCCGGACTGGATCTGTGCCAGTGTCCCAGCGACCGTCCGCAGGAACCAATGACCTTGTGCACAAGTTGTCCGTGATCGAACAATTCGTTTACTTAGTTAACAGTTCATGCTTTTGAGGCAACAAGAGTACAAGACAAGCAATTGTACAAGACAAGCAATAATTCATGATTTATTCCCAAGCGAACAAGCATGCCATTAAGTATCCGTTCGTGCAGTTATTGACAAGCATATATACCAAGTCTATTCTCTTTTATCTTGGTTTCTTTTATTATTACTTGGTATCGTTTGATCGGGGCAAAGAAGAATGCAGATTTATTAGATGTGAAGCTTGGAAGCAGGGCTAGCTAATCGGGTTGGTAGCCACTCACTTAGATTGTTGAAAGGAGAAGGAAAGAGGCGCTTCACGACTCCGCTCGCAAGCCACCTACTGCTCGTTCACCTGCACACGAACAGCTCGATTAATACTTCTTTCTCTCTTTCCAATCTCGGAATAAAAGTGCAGTTCAATGAACGAAAATAATGTAAACCATCAAAACTGTTCAAGGAAAACAAGCAAATCCCAAAACCAACTCAAAGTACGAAAACAACAAGCGACATCGAAAACCGAGGCAATAAAAGATAGCAGCGGAGAGGTCCCTCCTGACTCTGCCGCTAAGCCGATCCTTGGGGCGCAGTGCACTGAATATGGAAATCGATTCCGAAGAAACAAATCCATAACGAGGACGAGTTCTTAATTCAATCTATCCCGATCGAACGATACCGTCTAGTATTTCTTAGCCGCGATCTCCGCACCGGGAGAACGGGACGCTACATCCTACCCAACTAATTGGAAGTTTCGTCCCAAAACTTAAGAATGGGACCTACCGTTAGGGATTATTGCGTTCAGGACGGCGATCATGACTCAAGAAACAATCACGAACAGAATGGTCTGATCCACCACAGGCTAGGCATAAACCAAGTTTCAGGCGACAATTATCCTTCGTATGCCCCGGCTTGTTACAGAAGTAACATAGCTGCCCTGGTTTCCCTCTTTTCGAACCACCATTGTTTCGACGCTTTGTAGCGGTATTTTCTCTCTTGTCGCTTTGGCGTTTGTGACTGGATGTATGCACAGCGCCGACAGGAACGTGAGGATAGTGTGGTTCAAGCGATAGGGCATGATTCATGACTTCATGCATTGTACGATACTGAGGAACGACTACGTGCGTATTGATGGCAGGGCGTAGTCTACCTTTAAACCTTCTTGCTCGACTCGCTGCATCAGGTAAATAGGCCCTAGCAAATTTGGAGAGTCGGTTGAATTCGGCGGAGTACTCTTTATCTGTCATACTGCCTTGCCTCAGTTGCACGAACTCGTTCTCTATCTGACGTTGTACTGGAGGGGATACAAACTCCTCTTCGATCGCGGCACAAAAAGTCATCCACGAGATCGCCTCCTCTCCGTGATCAAATTGGAGAGATCGTCGATGCATGTCCCACCAATCGTGCGGGTTAAGGCGGAGCTGTAGTTGCGCACAGGCGACGCACTTCTCTTCGGGGAGCTCTAGCAGAGCGAAGTGATCTTCAAGTTCGGCCAACCAATCTAGAGCTATGACTAGGTTCTCAGTCCCGTTGAATGGGGTATTGCAGACTTTCTTGAAGTGGCCAAAGTCGAAGGTAGTTACGTCCCTCAGTCTTGGAATTTGCTGCGTCTCTACTTCAAGCGCTGGTTGTTCCACCGGAGTCGCTGGCGTCGCCGCGGACTGGTTGGATGCCAAAGTCTGAACGATCTACTGCAGGGTATCTACCTGCTTCTGTTGGACTGAGAATCGTGCTTCTATATTGTCTTAAAACTTGAGCTGACTCTCTTCCGCTCGCTTCTCGGCCCGTTCATAGCAAGCCTCGTCCCTTTGTTGGTTTTCCTCCAACATCCGCAACATTTGCTGGATGGGATCGATGCTTGGCGCGGCTCGCTGGCTCCTTGAACTTCCCGAAGTGTTCGAACTACTTTCGTGGCCTTGCGTTTCGTCCGATGTTTGCGCTACAGATTGCGCTGGAGCCATTCCTTCAAAAGAAGGTAAATTACATTAGGATCATAATGTATTAAGGACTTATTGCATGAACGTATCTCATTTTGGCCTAGCGAGTTCAAGAGTTCGTACAGGAATTTGATCGTTAAAGGAACTTTTCCAGTACGAAGTCTAAGGAACTTTGAATCTGTGCTCTGATACCACTATGTCACGACCCGATTCCGTAGAATCGTTTGAGGCGTCCCCCGAATCGTGACCGCCGTACGGGCCTGGAGTTGCGCCCGTACAAGGCTTTAATGATTTGCATAACAAGCACATATTCAGAGTACGCAGATAAATTGAAACACAGATTTGAAACATGAAAAAGTTCTCTTTATTGATAATGAACATCTATTACAAACTCCTGAACGAGTCAACTAATATGCCGAACGGCTTACAAAAGAGATGACTCAAAATGAGATAGCAGTCATGTACATTATATCCCTTTATAAACTCAAAATGATAAAGACCTCCAGGCTGGAGGATAGCTTTGCCACGGAGCTGCATTTGTGTATGAAGAGTTGCAGCTCCTGTCTTCAAAATACTTCAAGGGGCGCGGTAAAGATGCGCCAACAGCTGGACTGGATCGGGTAGACGACTTCGGCTCCTCGCTCGGTTAGCCTTGGTGCGGAGAACCTGTTTCAACGAGGGTCAGCATTTCAAAATATACTGGTGAAGGCGAGCTAGCCTGACTATACCAATTAACACGTTGTTTTAATGAAGCATGCATATTTGTGGGTTTCTATCTTGCCTTAGTTCATTTACAAGTAAGCAGCATATAGAATTTACTGAAATAAATGTGCCACCGTTCGGTAGATTTTACCTGCCCGTCTGAATTACCTGCACAATACTTACCATGCCTTCCCTGCCACAAAGACACAAGTTAGTTTACAACAGGTTTAAATATACAAGAGATCACTGGCGTGATGCCACAATGGACACTAGTCACTGGCAGGAATGGTATACAGCGAATGAACAAGGAGCGCTACATGCCACCCCGTCCAGCACAATGGACTATACAATAGAGTTCCGTCCGGACCGGATCGGTACCAGTGCCCCAGCGACCGTCCGCAGGAACCAATGACCTTGTGCACAAGTTGTCCATGATCGAACAATTCGTTTACTTAGTTAACAGTTCATGCTTTTGAGGCAACAAGAGTACAAGACAAGCAATTGTACAAGACAAGCAATAATTCACGATTTATTTTCAAGCGAACAAGCATGCCATTAAGTATCCGTTCGTGCAGTTATTGACAAGCATATATACCAAGTCTATTCTCTTTTATCTTGGTTTCTTTTATTATTACTTAGTATCGTTTGATCGGGGCAAAGAAGAATGCAGATTTATTAGATGTGAAGCTTGAAAGCAGGGCTAGCTAATCGGGTTGGTAGCCACTCACTTAGATTATTGGAAAGGAGAAGGAAAGAGGCGCTTCACGACTCCGCTCGCAAGCCACCTACTGCTCGTTCACCTGCACACGAATAGCTCAATTAATACTTCTTCCTCTCTTTCCAATCTCGGAATAGAAGTGCAGTTCAATGAACGAAAATAATGTAAACCATAAAACCGTTCAAGGAAAACAAGCAAATCCCAAAACCAACTCAAAGCACGAAAGCAACAAGCGACATCGAAAACCGAGGCAATAAAAGATAGCAGCGGAGAGGTCCCTCCTGACTCTGCCGCTAAGCCGATCCTTGAGGCGCAGTCCACTGAATATGGGAATCGATTCCGAAGAAACAAATCCATAACGAGGACGAGTTCTTAATTCAATCTATCCCGATCGAACGATACCGTCTAGTGTTTCTTAACCGCGATCTCCGTACCGGGAGAACGGGGCGCTACAGTTGCCCTATGGAGGGGAGTTGCCTAATCCCGAAGTCATGTCAGGCTTACCCCAGGGCTGACCTTGAACTCTGATACCTGATACGTTAAACTCAAAGCTCCAATACCACTTTGTTGGTATCAGCAGAACCAACCTGGCTCTGATACCACTTTGTTGGGAGCGAAGTACAAAAATTGTTCCCTAAACCAAGATAACTGCGAGGGAGCCAAGCAATGCAATAAAATGCACAGAAATCAAATCGTCAAAATCACTAAAAAGCCAAAACACAGACACATCAATTTTGACGTAAAAAATTCTTGCAAAAAAAATATCACGGGTCGATCAGAGTCCAACCCTGAAAAGCCTTCACTATTGAATTAGAGTATTACAGTCTTTACGAACATTTTACCGATCCAACAAGATCACCACAACTACTTGGACGATGAAAACATATTACAGATTTTCGAAGAACAAAGACAATAAGAAGATTATTCGAAACTTGTATCTAGAATAAGTAGCCGTCAATCTCTCTTTATCACTCCAAAAGTTGTAAATAGATCTATTGATGTAGATTAGGGTAAGAAAATAAAACTATATATAGTCTTCTCAATTCCGCAACAAAAAAAAATCTATATATAGTCTTCTCAATTCCGCAACAAATCTGGACCGTCCACACGATCTAACGGTGTAGAAAAAATTCTCCAAATTCACGGTATACCACTGGTATACCATGGTGTATCGGCAGTATAATGGATCGGCGAATACTAACCTGAAAATAATAGCAGCAATAATTTTCCTACAATGACGATGTATCGACGATATACCGCGGTATTCCGTCGGTATACTAAGTCAACGAATATTGGTGAATACGAGCCTGAAATAAAACATTAGTGAAATAGCTACAACGACGATATACCGTCAGTATACTATAGTATACCACGGCTGCTCTGTTCTTCATAATAACTTCAAAAATAAACTCCGTCTTAGACACCTTCAACTTTCTGAAATTCTTCGACATACGAATGACGCTCGTCGCACTCCAAAATATTCTTCACATAGATTAAGAACCTTCCCCAACTCCAACAATACCTAGTCCCCCAACCAACTCCAGCCACCCCTACCCGGTTTTTTTATTCCGTCCTTGGCATGCACAATGCTCTAGATCGTCCCTGCGCGTCGCATCCTCTCCTCATCCGGGTGGATACCGAAAAAGTACATGGCATGAACCAAAAATTCTACTGGGGGACCATTTCCCCTCAACTTAGGTGGATCCGTCACTAAGATGATTGCAAGCAAAATATTGCACTGGATCCTCAATGGTATATAGCTGCTACTCATCTCTCTCGTTGTTGTGTGGACTAGTCTTGAACACGAACGAGTACACGACCTAACTCAAAATATGCATACACGTTACTCGCATTCTTCTTTTTACTGGACACTATTATGTCTCGTTGATGTCGATACTAAGCATGGTGATTCAAGAACAAGAAATGCCCTCTCTTTTCTACTATGAACATAAAAAATGGAATGTGGGTTTTTGCTCATATTCATCTCAAAGTGCAATTTTTCTAATGAAAAATAAAATTCAATACGTAAGCCCAACATGTGGGCACGCATGATCCTTCATGGGTATGCAAAATCGGTCCATGCCAACTTCTCCAATGCATTGCATATCGCAATTGAATACAATACAATGTGGACTCGAAAGGTGCGTACAATATTGTAAGTTTGTCAAAATATCAGCATGCTACGATTTTGAAATAACAAGAATAATATAGTTGTCAAAATCTAATTGTCAACTTGCTTGAAACTGAATTTTCATCAAGTAACACTATTTTCTGTGTGAAGATCTTGAGCTGGAACTAAGGTTACAAATACCACAATTATGATACGACCTATATGGACCACACTTTAGTCCGCAGCCACGTGTCAACCTCCCATTGGAGGGAGGCTGAGTTTTCCGAAAGTGGGCCCAGAAGTTTGCGGAGGAGAGAAGCAGATCCAATTGGAAAGTGCAATGTCAGCTGCTGGTTGCGTGCGGTCACCCCCTTGCAGTTCAATTAGCATTTTCCATTATGATATCCCTAAACAAAAATCTCAATATGATGACATCCACTAATGCAACAAAATTCTGAATATTTCATTCCTTTTTACTATGTGTAGGCAATTGTTTTGATATTGCTAAAAACAAATCTCGAAATATGATGTTAGACTTTACTAACTCAATGTTAATTTATCATTTCAAAACTTCTCCGAGCTTGACGAATAAGACGCTATACGAGATGACACGAAATCAGTATAACCAACATCAAAGTGTTCGATATTGGAAGTCCAGCTTGATTTTGAGGTGTACCGCAGTCTAGAGTGTCCTGATGTCGAAGACGGAGGTCGAGACGAAGAAGGAAGATTAATTGGCGAAGCGATCGGGGCTGATTGTAGCCAGCAACAGCTAACCAGCTCCGACAAAATACTGACGATATACCAGTGAGTGAGCATGTTGCTGCAAATTCGCTCATCCCAGAGCAAATAGATTTGAACCGGTAGCCAAATCGGCACACCGGCGACGAACTGTCACTATACCAGTTCGTGGCGGTGTAGTTTATTCAATACAGATTATGGAGCTAGTTTTGGTGAGTATGATCAAGATAAACAGTTCAGATTTGACTGGAACTAATTGATTTAGGGATTCCCTAAATATTAAATTAGGTTTATTAATATAGGCTAGGGGAGTTGTTCTTACAAAATTTCTCATTGAGGAGATTAAGGGGGGGGGGGGGGGGGGGGGGGGGGGGGAACATTCATTAAATTCTGCAAGAAGATTTGTGCTCGCTTGTAGGGCTTACAGTTCAAGAGATCGATAAGAAGGTGTTTTCGGCGGGAGAATCATCAACATCGTCGATGGACAACCGCTTGCTAGGTGAGAAGTTAGCTAGGGTCAGGATTTTATTATAATAAATCATTGTATTCGTCTTCTTGAGATTTATAAGTTGTCGTTCCTTGGGGCAAAAGAAATGACTAGTTTGTATTTACAATATTGGATGAAGTGCAAAAAATCTTCCCTTAGATTTGCCTCGGAAGCAAAATAAGACCTCTTAGACGTTTAGAGCAAATAAACTCTCTCGTAGTAAAATTTTAGATCAAAAATGTCCTCTCTCGTCAGCAAAACGTTAGGATAAACGGTAAAAAAAAAAATTTTAAAACCCTAAACTACCCTTCCTCCTCACCCCTCCAGCCCTTCCCCCTCATCCTCCTTCTCCTTTACCCTCCTCCTCCTCCTCCCCTCCTCCTTGTTGCCGAGCTCTGTAGTGCCCCGCTCAGCGTTGGCACTATGTACAAGAAGTATTGGTTTGCTGACTCAAAAAGAAAACCTTCTTGTAGTGCCCCGATCAAACGATACCAAGTAATAACTAAAAAGATGTCAAGATAAAAAGGAATAGACTTGCGGTTATATTGCTTGTCAATCAAACTTGTGAACGGTTACTTATTTGCATGCTTGTTCGTTTGGACTGTTCATTATATGCATAAATACAAGCTAGAATGTTTATTTCTTCTTTAAGTTGTGCTATGTGTAGAACTCATCCTGAATGCAATAAACTGAACAGGAAGACTATGCAAAAGTAGATCTAGTCATGTTATTGTCTTGTGCCTGATATTACCCTGATTTGCCTCAACTGCTAACTTAGTGTACTACGCTTGATCACGGACAACTTATGCACAAGGTCTTAGTTCCTGCGGACGGTTGCTAGGGCACTGGCATCGATCCGATTATGACGGAACTTTCGATAGTCGCCTACTTCGGATGGAGTGGCGCCTCTTGTCCTCTGCATCGTATGTTATTCCGTCCCAAGACTAGCCCGTCCATTATGGCAATGTGCCAGTGACCCCCTCGTATATTTTAACCTGTTGCAAACTAACTTGTGTCTTCGTGACAGGGAAGGACATGGTAAGTATTATGCAGGTAGTTCATACGGGTAGGTAAATGTTACCGAACAGTGGCAGGTTATTTCATTGATTTCTATATCTATTGCTTGTTGTAAAATGAACTAAAACAAGATAGAAAGACCACAAATAATATGCATGCTTAACCTAAACAACGTATTAATTGGTATAGTTGGGTTAGCTTGCCTTCACCAGTACGTTTCGATGTACTGACCCTCGTTAAAACAGGTTCCCCGCACTAAGGAGAACCGAGCGAGGAGCCGAAGTCATCCCCCAATCCAGTCCAGCTGTAGGCGTGTCTTGTTCGTGCCAACTTTTGAGGTATTCTGAAGCAAGGAGCTAGCTACTCAAAACACAATGCAGCTTCATGGAAAGACCATCATTCTACCAGGAGGTCATACATTTTGAAGTTTAGTAAAGGATGTAATATACAGGACTGCAATCTCATTTTGTGTCAACACTTTTGTAAGTCTGTGTGGCAACCTTATGACTCAGTTCAAGAGTTTGTAATAGATGCTCATGTTATCAATAAGAAGAGAACTTTTTCATGTCTCAAATCTGTGTTTTAATTTATCTGCGTACTCTGAATATGTGCTCGCTATGCAAAATACCTTAGCCTTATGCGGTGCGCAACCTAGGCCCGCACGGCGGTCACGTCCGGGGGACAACTATCGATTCCACGGAATCGGGGCATGACAATATCCCTGAGCTCCTTGATGTTGCGCTCAAGCGTATCAAATCGTGCGATGAGCGTCACATCGTTCGCCTGCGGCTGGGACAGGGACTGCTCATCCATCCTTCGCAACAACTCGTCACGGAGAAACGCAATCTGACGGTCAACGGTCTCCTGGACTCGGGCAGACGCCTGCGAGGGTTATGGAAAATGCGCACTTGCAGTGGAGGTCCTAGAGGACTGTGTCGCAACAAGGGTGTCATAGGATCTCGTACCGTAGTACATACCCCTCTTGAGACCACAAGCGGCGGCCATCCACAACTCGTCCGTCGACGGAGCTGGAGAGGGCTGCGAGGAAGTACCAGCCTCTCCCGCTGTAGGTGCACTAGCAGTCGTCCACTCACGCAGCCTAAGATACTCGGCCTAGAAAAGTTTGGATACTCGATAATTGTTATTGTGTCTAAGGTACTTATTACTGACTATATGGATATTTATTTGCATAAATCCTAAGTTATACTAAATTTAACACAAAGTAAAGTAATACTTACATAGGTCTGCGAGACCCTCTTATCAATGAGATTACTGCCCTTTCGATGGGTGGCTAGGAAGACAGTCACCATGTTGGCATCCTCACCCCTCTGTACCTGTTAAAAATATATTATTTAGTACTAAAATTAAATATTTTATCCTACTACCATTTTATCGTACTTGCATTAAAATAATATATCTGAAATAAAAAATATACCAAACGACGAAAATATTCCGTCATCGGAATCGAACCACCACACCACTTTGCTGCCTTCTTCCTATCCGCCTTGGCCTTCTCAGACCTTTCCTTGTACATCGGAGATGCTTAAGATCGGTAAACTGGAGTACTTTGCAACGAGAATCCAAAATCAGTACCCTGTACCTGAGGAGCACTCCGTCTAGAGGATCAACCTCTGAAGATTCGCATTGTCCGGCCATACTCGATAATAACATATGATGATAAAACAAATACATATACTTATAATAGTTCATAAAAGTAGACAGGCCCGGAGCAACCCTCCGTTGAATTTCCTGGGTACGAAATATCACAAAAGTATATAAAATATCACAGTCACACAATAAACACAAAATAAAATTATCACAGTCACACAAAAAGCACAATATAAAAGTATCATAGTCACATAATAAGCACAATAAAAGTATCATAGTCACACCATAAGTCTTATCAAAATTTTCAATCTCTTAAGAAAATACAATATGCTGGAGCAGAACCCACTCCCTCTGATGCTTCGCATAAGCAGCGTCTCGGTGATCAATCTTCGCTATAGGTGCTGGGTGACTGGAACTCCACCTTTGAGCCGGTGCCTGCCCAACAGTAGAAGGTACCACTTCCTTCTTAACAGTAGGAGTTGTCACTTCCTCCTTAACAAACGCTTCCAATTTAACAATAAGAGATGTCACTTCCTCCTTAATAGTCACTTCCTCCTTAATAGTAGGAGGTATCACTTCCTCCTTAACAGTAGGAGGTACCACTCTTAAGCGACGTGCACGTGCTCGGGTCATGGGTGCCATCTGGTAAGATAGATAAAACAAAAAATATAATTAATAATAGATATAAATATGTGTACCCATATAGTTAAAATGGATATTACATTCCACATTATAAATATAGTACATGTATCAGTATCGGCTATATCGGGTCAGTATCGGCCAATATTAAGTTCAAACTCGTCCACTTTTCCAAGCTTTGGTTCTGTAACACCCCGTTCCGCTCAAGCGGACTGCCGATTCAAACGAAAAAAATGCAACGTCCCGACCTACTTTGCTCAGGCGAGAGTACTCGTTTGAGGCAAAGGATATCCAGACTTGTCCCTACAGGAGTTCGGCTTAGTCTTTCAGAGGCTCGCTCGGAGTATCGCTCAACCGACACATATTATTGCTAAGGTGGGTGGCTACGGTGAACTTGTCTTTGCTTAGCCAGCATACTTAAAATATGGAACGATACATGCTAGTCGCTAGGTGAATTACCCCCTGCATGCTAATAAGAATCCAATGTACCTAGCTAAGAAAATAATTCCAACTTGTATTTCTCGTGCTAGAACATGGAAATGAAACATTGCTTATAATCATACCCCTTGTATGCTACATTTGCCTTATGCAACTGGACCCTGCTATGCCTCGATAGAATGTTACGTATATGCTCTTCTTAGTACACTGTTCACCTGTTTACACTACCCGACTCTAGCTCATGTCGCCTGGAGAATCCCCTTACGGTTTCACTACTCGGCTTACCTTCGGGCCCGAGCTAATATGAATGCTTATGTTATAAAAATGCATGCTTGCCTGCTTATATATATTGCCTCGATTCAAAGCTTTTCATATAATTGTATGCCAATATCTAGTGAATGCTATCTTGCCTTGTTTCATCCAAACCACCGGAAGACTATCTAATAGTCGTTCCGTGAAAGTATGAACATTGAAAGTATCCGGGACCGTTAGGTCGCCAAGGCAATCCCCGAACCAGGGAAACGCATCATGTCAAGTTGCATCTGAATAATGAATCAAGGATTTTCATGTCTACTTATGTGAAATTCAGAATAAATGAACCACTGAGTCAGGAATTGCCTAGGATGGCTTGTAGCGAGGATCATGACCTGCGCCTACAATTATTGCCATTTACTCAGAATAATGAAAGAACAACAACGAAATCATTCATTCAGTCGCGGACGCTTGTGCACAAGCTTGATCTCCTCGGACGGGGTGCCGGGACACCGGGACCGATCCGGCCTAGGGGGAAGATCCGGTAGTCGTGCTAGTTTGTTCCTAGCACGGATAAGTTCGGTCGGGTTGCTGGGGCATCGGGACCACCGTCTTATTGCGACTATGTCCATAAATGGCTACGCCAACGACTCATGTGCATACATGATCATATTCGCTTAGCGGCAATCCGTGTGCGAGTGATTGCATTGCATCTATGAATCTGAATCCAACTATCCTGATAAAAGAATATTGAATCTGTGAATCATCCGTGAATCTGAGTAACAAGTATACTTGTGTTCTATAGTTTAAAAGAAGAACTTGTGTATCTGATTTAGAACCCGCTCGTAGCACACTCATGTTGCATACAATATTGCCCATGAATGTTTATGAATGCATGTGCTTAAATTAACTTGGTTTATACTTGGACAGGGAAGGAGAATTGGTAAGTTGGTAAGTCTTGCCGTGTTTTCTCTTATATCGCACGATGCACTGCCACACGAGTTTGGTCTTTTACATATGCCATGAAACTGATCCTAAGGCACAACTAGAAAGACAACAAAATAGTTGGTACACGGAATCTATGTTACGTATTTGGATTTGTCGAGCGGGCGAGTAGCCTCCCCACTAGTGCATTCGTGTACTGATAATCCACCAGGTTATTTGCAGGGTACGAGAGAACCTCGTTCGGTGAGGATGTCTCCTCCGTGCGTGCTAAGGCGTGGAGTTTACTCTGGAGCCTTGGAGCGGTGTGTCCGGAACTGAAGCACGTATACAAGACATAATGTTGGAACATAGCCTGTATCATTCCACAAATATAGCCACTTGGCACGCCTTTACTGTTTCAGAGAGAGAGAGAGGCTTGAGCGACTTATAATCTCGGCTATACGCCGCCTGCAATATTGCACAATATCAATAAAGAATTTATTTTACTTCAACTTGTGTTATTCAATGCTTCCGCTATTGTCGACTCAGTGAACTTGTTACCAAATCGCACATACGTTTATAATTCTGCTGCACTCGGACAATCTATGCGACTCTGTGGCTTAGAACTCTTACCTCCAGCCAATGAACCACGGCCTTGCACGGGTACGACTCATGCTCGTGCGGCATCATGTCCAGATGGGCCAAAGCGATCATCCCGCGGGAGCGCTGGCGCGGTGATTCTCGCCTAACGGGGACGGCCGATTTCCTGTGGGAGATCGGGACGTGACAGGTGCCACACTGGATAGAGTTGAACGAGGATGGTGTTATATATATATATATATATATATATATATATATATATATATATATATATATATATATATATATATATATATATATATTCAAACAACAACAATAAAATATGCATTGTAGTTTTCTAGAGGTCTTATAATAATCTTTATTTTTGTAATTTTTTAGACTAAACGGTGGAAACTTATATATACTCGTTTCAATTGGTTGGACATATCTAGTTTTGCTTTAGCCCTACCTCTGCAGAATCTATTTTTTGGTTATGAATTCATTCAACTTGTAGCTGATGACTGACTTTCGGTTCAAATCAACATATGTTAATGTCTCTTAGTCATGTGGTATGATGGTTTGAAAGAAAAGACGTCCATGCTCTGTAGAGCAATCTTTTTGCATGTCTTGATATATACCATGATCTTGAAACTGTAATTTGTATGACTAATATTTTGTTTTTCCTCATATTCTTTGTGTCAATTGATTTATCTATAAATATTTGTGAAATAATGTTTGATTTCTTGTACTTCTAGTGTGTTGGCAGTGAAAAACCTAGGTGAACATCTTACGATAATTTCTTGGATCACACTTTCATTAGTGACCGGAAGACGACTATTCACCAGTATTTGGATTCTACTGGCTATGGTATCATGGAAGAAAAGTCTCATGAAGCACTCATGACTGGCTACGGAGGATGAGAATTTTAGATAATGCATCAATAAAGAACCGAAAACTTCAATTCTTACAACTTGCTACGTAATGGCTTGCATATTGAATACAAATGGTTATTATCTTGCAAATGTTAGAAATAAAAAACCTAGTGATGGTGTAATAAAATGGTTATCATCTTACAAAATGTGTGCAAGCAATAAGCCTAAACATTTTTCATCTATTGGTGATGGTAGTAATGATTTATCATATTTTCAAGCTATGCAATTATAATTCTCGAGTGCACGATATTTGTGGAGTGTCATGTTTGCATCAGATTCTGCTCGTGTTATACATATTCTCTTATATTTTCATATTTGTATGGTATTGACCTTTGTGTTAGGTAGTTGAGGAAAAATTATTAACGGTTGGCATATGAAGGATACAATACGTCTGGAACACCCAAAAATTTCTCGTAGTTGTGAAAACCAGAATAAAAATTTTTCTCGAATTTATATGAAATGAATGCTTACATATACATTAACGTCTAGTCGGCATATAAACGTTGATGTTGCAGTAAGTTGGGTAAATGGAAAGAAATACAACATAGTACCAACACACATACACCGGTTTGGACTGTATTCACTGTCTAGACCCAGCCCGGCCCGTTAAAACCCGATGTGTGTGTTAGGGTTAAGGTTGCGTCTTGTGTGTGTCCATGTGTCCTGATTGTGTCCAGTATGTGTGTGTGTATCCTAGTTGTGTCTGGGTCAGGGTTAGGGTTTACCGAGCCCGAAGGAAGGGAGGAGGAGCGCTTGAGAGAGTGGTCGACGGAGGAGGACCACACCGGACGGGAGGAGCCACGTCGGAGGGGGAGGAGCCGCGTCTGGGGTCGCCTGTGTCGGGGTTGGGGGGGCGAACACGGCCGCGTCGGGGTGGGGGGCGAGGGAGGCGGTCGAGGAAGTGGGTGGGTCGCCGGAGCCGCGGAGGGTTGCCGGGGGAGGGTGGATCGCCGGTGGGGGCGCGCGGAAAATGAAAAGTTGGGGAAAAAAGAAATGAAAAGTCGAATAGATGAGGGAACCCTATATTCAATAATTTAGTTACGTCCACTCTAGACGTCGCTAATTAAAAAAATTAGCGACGTCATCAATAAACGTCGCTAATTGAAAAGTTTACGACGTTAGAGATGTCACTAAAAACGTCGCTAAAAATAAAAAAAATAACGTCGATAAATACGTCGCTAAACGTCGTTAAATCATAAAAATCAACGACGTTTAGCGACGTTAAAGAAGCTTATAGCGATTATTCTTTAAAAAACTGAAGTATAGTCGCTAAACGTCGCTATGTGTTGCCAATAGCGACGTTTATTTTAGGTGTTGCTCAAGTCTTTAATATTAGCAACGTTTTATTTTGACGTCGCTAAAAATGTCGCTATTTTATCATATTTTGGTAGTGGCTGGATCGATTCCCCTGGATGGCATTTGGGAGAATTAAGTGGTGCGATGGTGGTGGGTGCAGTGCTGGTACGGTGCGACTCGGGTGGTGCACGGATGCGATGCAAGGTGCATGTGAGGTGCTAGTGCGGAGCTGGTGTGGCGCGGTGCGACTTCGACTGCATGAGGTCTTCGAACAGGATGGGACCTTCAGACGTGGTGCCTGCGGGCTGGGATGAGACCTTTGGTCTAGGGATTGTATATATAGACCTTCGGACTATATTGGTTGTAAGCCTTCAGACTGACTTATAGCCTCTCGAAGGGACCTGAATAAAATTTACCTGCTTTGAAAAAAATATATATATACATGCACACATCATACTCGAATTATTGTTTTTCCTCTGACACTATTATCTCTTGCTGATGTTGATACTAGCATATTGATTCAAGAAAAAGAAAGTCCTATCATTTCTACTATGAAAAAAAAAAAAAACTTTTAATCATGTTCAGCTAAAAGTGCGATGCTTTTTTGAAAATTAATTTACACAATATATATGTAAGCCAACATGTGAGCGTGCATGATGGAACGGTATCTAGCCATCAGGCCTTTATGGGTATGCAAAATCTAGCAATGCTTTCATGTGGTCCATGCCAATATCTCAATTCTATATAAGACAACGTTCTCGAAAGGTACAATGAAACTTTGCCAACTTGCTTGAAACTGAATTTTCATTAATGTTTTTTCCATTCTTTTCTTTTTTTACTATTTTCTAGAGGTGAGCATTATGTAGTTTGAAACCGACAACCGCATCGTATCGAGCTGTACTAATCGATTTGGTATTTGGGATGCGCCGGTTTTAGTTTTGGAGGATAAGGTTTTTTTGATTGGCAAACCGTAAACATGAATATGTTATACTTTGTCAAAGGGAAGTCTTTGTTGTTGTTTAATTTTTAGTGATCATATGAAGAGAATTCCTATTACTACGACTGTTTAATGATAGAAAAATTGCATATAACCATAAGGCCATATTTGCTCCAAAAGCCCAAGAAGCGGCCTATAACAAACAGTTCATTAAGATATTTGAAACAAACTATACCCGGCCCATTGAAACGAGTCCAGCGCATAAACTGAAATGAGCTGAATTTAAATGTGGTTCACTTCAGTTCAGTTCAGTTTTGAGAAATTATGGTTTGGTTTAACCAAATATACCAAATGTTCACCTTTAGTTTCAGTCATAGTTTGCAATATCGACTGATACCGATACTTTGGCATATTTCGATCTGATGTCGAAACGGTTTGGCATATTCCGATTGGATCCGGATCGATATCTATACTGATCGATATCGATATTGGAGAATTTATTTTCAGTCAATTCGACAAAAAAAAAAAGAAAATTAAACGAAAAAGACCAATTAGCAAGAATGTAAAAGCATAGTTTAGTTGTAAAACCATGTAAAAAAAATAAAATTTATCCATCGCACACAAACCAATCGACAAATGTGACTATTATTTTATCCATTTCAAAACGAATAAGAAACAACAAAAAATACTTAAAATTATACCTAAACGTATAAAATATTTTTTCTAAACTTTTACGAATTTATTAATAATTATTTGCTTTCTGATACCTCAAAATTTGATACTTCCATTCTATAAGTATCGATATTGCCAATATAGATACTTATAGAAACGACATGATACCGATTCTGACATCGATATCGTGAATCTTAGTTTTCAGTATGGAGATATTTAACTTAGAACTACGGTCAACAAATAGTACACTAATGATTTTCCTAAGCAAAAAGTCTAAATATTGTGATACAACAAAAATCTGAATAATTGATTGCAATTGCTAGGACATTCCTAAAGAAAAATCTTAAAATATATATACATGAAGTACTGTTAGACTCTCTACCTAAACTAACTCTATGTTCCTTACCATTTCAAAGCTTCTACGAGTATACTATACGATATGACACTTCACGCAAGTATCAAAGTGCTTGATATGGAAATTAACAAAAGTGATTCAGTCGTATCCGACTATATATTCACTTCAGTTAATTTTGATTTGTGACCGCAGAAGCCTTATATAGTATCTAGGTCACATTCAAGAGTATATATAATCATGAAAAATAAATTATGATACGAGTAGCAATCTTATAGCTTAGCATGAAAACTAATAAAAACTTTTCTTTTTCTAGACATTACTAACATATTTATTCATTTGAGACTATATTTCAAAATTGAACCAATGCACTTGCCAAGGCCGGAGCCAAAATTTTTTGTTAGGAGGGGCTGGGAAAAAAGATTTGTAAGAAGAAAAAAAAATTTGACAAAGGCTTGGGCCACTGGTATTCAAACCCAGATCTCCACAGCCACAGCCTCACTCACTAACCACTAAGTGACAACAACTTTTGTGTTTATTTTAACAATTGTTCAATATACAATAGCTAGTAATTTTTTTTTATTACTAAGCCAAGGGCTACAGCTGTCACTACCACATTTTTAGAATAGGAATATTTTTTGTCATTTGCATATATATATATATATATATATATATATATATATATATATATATATATATATATATATTGTGCTATATTTATTTATTTATAATAATGTGCATGTTATAATATGTGTAACTAATATTATAGAGGTTAGTAGTTTGGACTATTTAATTAGACAAGACCCTAGTGGACCTAACCAACTTGACATAACAACTTAACCATTTAGTTGGACTAGCCATGTAGAAACAATTAGCTAACCATCCACTTTAATTAGAGTTAGACTTTATCCTCATTAGGAAGAGAAGCTTCCCCCACAAATTATTCTTCATGACAACCCCAAAGGGCATTCTAGTCTTATTACATTACTTGGGAAATGAGCCTAGGGTGGCCGATCCTATTTTGAGGAGGAAACTCTCTCTCTCTCTCTCTCCTCCATTCATTCATCCCATTTTAATTCCTAATTAGTGTTCTTTCCCAAATAGTTCATCCCTCCACCAAATTCTTCACAAATTTCTCTCAAATTCACTTATCCTCACAATCTAAGGAGACTAGAAGCTTAAGGTTAGCATGAGCACTTGAAGATGAGACTTTGGGGCTAGAAGCTTGTGTCCTAATTGTGTCCATAGAGCAATTCATTGAAAATTCATCTCCCAATAGGTTTAATTATGAATTTTTCTTTAATTTAGACTCTAATTCTTGCATTTGATCATTAGGCACCCTTTCATGGCTTAGAGCTACCCATAGAAAGAAGAACTAGGTTCAACTGACCCCTATAGTGACTTCTACATTGATTTATGTGCCAAATTTGGGAAATTCCAAAATTGGTGCACCAAGTGTTTATCATTAGGACAACTAGGTCCAATTGAACTTAGATTGGTAGTGTGAGACTAGCTACATGTCCACAATTGGATATGAGTATGCCATATCATGATGCTTTGTGATACGATATGATATGGGGGTTCATTTTGGGTGATTTGTGTATGTTAGCATAATTATTTATGAATTTTATTAGAACTAATTACTTTAGTTGTATTATGATGATTTTGATATGTATGTGTGGTATTTGTTATATGGTTGGGGTTTTGGCATTTAATTAGAGTGTGTATCATGGGTATCCTAATTGTACACTGAAGGTGGTTGATGAATTGGCTATCAATTAGTGTGTATACTAGTGTAGATCTATTTATGTATATAGTAATGAATCATATATACATGCGTCCTTATATATATAGATGTGAACATTATGTGGTTTTGTATATGTGCTTGTGAGGGTGCTTGAAAAGGGTATGTGGTATTGATGTTTTTGTACAGAGAAGTAGAAGAAGCCATAACAAGTTGTGGGGAGAACACACTGATGTTGGGATCAGTGGGGAGAACACATTGATGTTTGCACTGATGTGTGTATCATGAGGGAACTGCAGTGACTATAGTAGCAGTCAGCAAAGGGAGTTGTGGGGGCATAATTAAGTGCCGATGCAAGCTAGAGAATGAAGGAGATACACTGCATCAAGTGCAATGGTGCCACAAGTGCTGTAGAGTATCAATAAGTAATGGAATGATAGCATGGGTGTGATGCTTTTGAGAAAGAAGGGGAAGTGTTGTATGTGTGAAGAGTGGAATACAGGATTTTGTATAAATTATATAGATGTGCACATTGGTGCCAGGTTCCAGTTGAGAGTGCTTCACTGTGAAGTGTTGCACTTAAGGTAGCAGTGAGGAAGTGATGGTATAAATAAGTTTGGGTATCCAGGGTGTATCAGAATTGAGATGCAGGTCAATGATAAGTAGGAAGTAGGATTGTTCAGTAGGTAATGGAGTTAGAGGAGTATAGGGGTGGAGTAGCTTTATCTGCTGTATGTAGACAGTGGGACTGCAAGGTTGCAGTCCATGTTGGGGGTGTTGTGGGTTCAGACCTGTGCATATTGGTGCACAGGAAATAGTGGGGTGCGTTTATAAGGTATTGGTATTATGATATCTAGCTTTAGTGAGAGGTACTAATGTAGGGTATGAGATATCCTAGAATGTATTAAGATAGTATACTAAGGTGTCACCTAGGTCGAGGTATTAGTATTAATAGATACCAAGGTATAAAAAAGTAAGTTGAGATACTAGGGTATAAATTAAGGTTTTAGTGTTGCGGGTATTATGTTTTATTATTGATATTAAGATGGTTGAGTTAATAGCTATTAATATGATAATGTGTGTGTGTGTGTGTGTGTGTGTGTGTGTGTGTGTGTGTGTGTGTGTATATATATATATATATATATATATATATATATATATATATATATATATATATAAGATATTGGTACTATACCAATTAGTGAATGTATACTAGTTATAGATATTGGTATTAGTATATATAGTATCTTAGTACCTAGTAATAACCATATTAACCATCACCTTCAAGTTATGAACATAGAAAACTAGGTATGACCTAGTATTACCTAGAATGAGTTAGTATAGACTTGTAATCAACCTAGAAGTTAGGTATGTACCTAAAAGCAAGGTATTGGCCTAGTTTGACCTACTTTGACTAGTATGACCTAGAAATGGCCTAGAAATCATATTTTGACTTACTTTAGTTATTTATCACTTCTTTACACCCAAGTGATATGATATTTCATATATAGGTTTGTGTGACACCAGCTCGGATATCGAGATATACCATTTTCTCAGGACCACAGGCGAGTACATCTTTCTGTTAGTTTTTATTACATGATAGTGTATATATCACTTGTTCTAGAGCTATTATACTTGATTCTAATACATTGTTACACGGACTGGTACTATATGGATCATTTTAGGAGATGTTATTCCCTCTACCGTATATAACGGGTACTCCTTATACATATACTTTATCGTGTGCATCTGGTATTCTTGTGCTCGTGTTTATTCATGTGCTTCATGTGCTCATACTATTCTTATGTGCTCAGTGTGCTTATATTATAATCATTTGCATATCGTGTCATGATTGGATCCATGAGTATTGGTTGGGGCAGGGGAGTAGAAGTTGGTTATGTTATCAAATCCCTTAGCGTAATCATCTGTATGTCGATTTTATACCTTATGTATAATCGAGTTACCGTAGATTAATCATGTACAACCCAAGCCGATCACATAACGAACTTGTGCTCTAAATCACATAGACAATATTCTAGTTTCTTTTACTTACAGTTCATTCCATATTGCCTGTATTTACCTTTCCAGTTTTTATTGTATTTATTTGCCTGTTTTAGCTGTTTTTCCATTTCCTAGTTACTTGTACATCTTGTATTCTTTTATATTATTTTTTATATATTCTTTACCATGCATTTGGAATAGCTTTCACAGTTTTGTACTTCACTCCAATCCTGACTGGACATATTTTTCAGATAATTTGTTGGAGGAGATGTGTCCCACTTATTACGGGCCACAGGTTGGCGAGCCAGTTTAGATAGCACCTGTAGAGCATGTTGAGCTATAGCCAGCCGTTGAGGAGACTTAGCTAGTTTCTTTATTATATTGGATATGTCTCAGTTTAGACATTTTGGCATGTATTATATTTGAGCCTATTATGCTTGTATTTTAGACTTGGCTATGAGTTGTATTTGTGACCTATGATTTCTATTTCTTCTATTCCATATCGTACCATATCTTTCTCTAGTTTTATTATAATTGAGTACTGATTATCATATTCTTATATTATCCTCCATTGGAGTTGAGATATCTTGAAAGGTACATCATATATATTATTTGAAATATCTAGATAGTATTGTTGACCTAGACAATATTCTACCGCCGATGTTGAGGCGTAGGCTGGACATACCCATTTACTCATGCCCTTACACCGGATGCGGGTCGTGACACATTTTTATGGTGGTCCATGCAGGTCCAGGGTCGCAACTAGTACGATATCATAGTAGTGCTCAGACTTAGAGTACTGCTACAAGCCTGCTATAGGATTTAGGATATATGATGAGAGTATACTCAATCACAACTAAGAATATTTTTAATCTATTAATTTTGCTATCCTTAGCAATTTGAATATTTTCTCGCTTTGAATATAACTGTCATTCTTGATGATATTGTATCTTGTGCACTATTAATTTAACTAGGAGACTGCTGGAGCTGGTGCCGAAGATTGGTTTGAAGAGTCCCTCAAGGTATAGTGAGACCTATTTTGGCTCCCAATCCTATCAACTATCCTCTAAGAGGTGTACTCGTGCCTCCTCGTCGCTCTCATCACAATATCGAAGGTCTGAAACTCATGATGTTCCCCTGCCAGTATGATCTCCAGATGAAGCCCCTGCTAAAATCTACTAGCTCGATTTAACTTGGTCGCCACTAAGGTGGGGGCAAACTGGCTAAGTCTACAGAACTCCGCCGCATAGCCGTCGACGGTCCTTCCCATCTTTCTGAGGTTGTTAAACCCCTGATGTAAGTCATAACGCGATACTGCATCATAGTACCGAGTCTGAAACCTTTCGTTGGAGTCCGCCCATAGAATCAACGTCGTCAGTGACAACTCCTGATATGCCCACAAGTCGTAGGCAAAATCCAGCAATTGCAGTCTTACCACTGAGACACGCTCTCTATCTGGGGTCCCTGCTGCCTCCAAGATGGCCTTAGTATCCTGGAGCCATGCATCAGATACTATTGTATCCTCAGTACCTTAGAAGTACGGGGGACGGAGACACCTGAAGCTATTCGCAGAATTATAGATCTGAGCACCACCTCGTTACATGTCCATCTGGACTGACAGAGTAAGGATGTCACTATGTCGCTGGTGAGTTGCCATAAAACTCGTCAGTACGTTCATCAGTGCTCGTACAATATTTAGCTGCTCTGGCTAAACTGGTTGCACAGGTACTGCCAACGGATTGGGCTGAACATGCTGCTCTATCCCGGGATCAATCCTCGACTTTACTCCTGAATGCTGATCCTCAAGAATCGGCTGGTCTACTGGTCTCTGCTCTGCCATCGCCGGAACTTGAAAAAATTGATCAGAACGATCAGGAACAGTGCCTCTGAAAGTCAAAGGACACAAGGAGTAAATCGAAGGGACATGATCGATCAATGAGCAAATCAGGTAAAAGGTCAAGACCAGAGGTATAGAGCAAGATGAAAGATATTATGGAGGAAATAAGTAGATTGAGATATCTAATCAGCAATAACCCCCATATGTCTGAAAAATAAACCTGCATGGGCTACCACTAAAACCATGTCACGTCCCGTAACCAGAATACTGGAGAAAGGGGGAAGACAACGATATATACGTATACTTGGAGCACGCCGGTACTCCGTATATACGGTAAAGCTTAAAAATATGGGGGTTAACACTATAATCCATCAGTCAATCCTAGATCAGATGGTCCCAGGTGTCTCAATTACAAGCAAATAAATAATATACAAGAAATATGATCATTAGGAGCAAAATAATAAAGTGTCCCATACCAAATATACATAGATGATCATGAAGCTATTAATAAAACATAAAGAACTAGCAGAGTATAAGTCCACTAGCCATGGACTAGAATACGCTAATCATGTCATTGGCTGTAGGCAGAATTTCAAGTCCAAAATACGAGCTAACACGTGCTTGGTGGCCAAACGCCTCAAAAGAATATACAGTACGAGAGCTAGTGGGGATAGAAGAAAACCCACTCAGGCTGTCTGGTGCTCCTGTTAGTCACCAACCGTAGGAAGGAAAGTAAGATCCTCGAGCTCTGCTACCGAATTTGGCCAAGCAAAACCAGTGGGGTCAGACCGCCAAATAACAAGTACCACGAAGGAAGCCAAAAACTAAGAAATAAAATCAGCAAAACAATATAGAGCTACGAAATGCTAAGCAACATGAATAAACAATTGTGATTCGAGACTCGTGTGCTACCACTGCACTTATCCCGAGAAAAGAAAGACAATAAGCTGAATAACATATAACCACTAGGAATATAAAGAGCACCATGTAAACACGGAAATAACTGGATACATGAAGCACGCCAAGGAACTAAGACATGCCAAGGAGAAGAAAATAAAACATGAGTAAGGATAAGTCGGTAAGAAACGAAAAGATTCGGGAACTCCTCGAAGGAGGAATCATAACGCTTAAACCAAACAAGGACCAGGATTATGATTCTTTTCCCTAGTCGGACCTAGTCTCGAGTCATTTATCAATACACATAACTATAACAAAAGGTAAAAATAATGGTAACATAAATAAATATCACAACTACACATGAACAAGACGGATCAATCACAAGTACACAGGAAATCGCAAAGCTAAGGAGCATAACTCAAATAACAACAAAAAATGCCACAAACAGGGAACATAAGAATGTTACTACTACACACGGCCTACTATACACTGGTCAAATGTACATAAGGTATAATCATCCCCTACTCATACAGATATTTGGTCGAGTCAAGTGTACATAGAGTACAAATCATCCTATACTAATACAAATACCTGGTCGTGTCAAATGTACATAGAGTGTAATCATTCTCTACTAATATAAATGCCTGGTCATATCAAATGTACATAGAGTGTAATCATCCTCTACTAATATAAATGTCTGGTCATATCAAATATACATAGAGTGTAATCATCCTCTACTAATACAAATGCCTGGTCGTATCAAATGTACATAGAGTGTAATCATTCTCTACTAATACAAATGCTTGGCCGTGTGGTATCGATAGGTAACATGTACTGGACATGTGTATATATGATGGAAAGCCACTAACTATACAAAATGTCGTGTCGAGACAATAAAGCATATAATAGACATACAAAGCAATAAATACAAGGAATCCGGATACAAACATTCAAGGAGCACAATAAAAGAAATTACTTGCAAAAGAGAGCACAATCGGTATACCGTCGGTATACTGTAGTATACCGTCGGTATACCAGTCAAGAGACAAGAAAAATATAATAAGTCTGGATTCCAACATATCACGCCTCAGTACCGGAATACGGAGACGGACATGGCCAGCTACCCCATACATGGTATTATACGTCGTATGGTGATCACGGCTGTATAAGACAAGGGGTGCATGCTACAATCAAGTCTCCTTTAGTCAAGAACTTCTATGTCTCAATTATTCAAACAAGCAACAATAAGCATAGAGCATATATGATAAACAATAAGGCATCCCAAACGCTTTCTCAAAATATTCTGGAGTCCAACTGTGAAAAAATAAGAAGCTGGAAGAGTAACAAAATTACATGACAGTGATCAGCTGTCGTCTGATTTAATACAATCATGTAAGAAAAACTAATGTCCAAATGAGCCGACTAACAGGTGTCGGTGGGTAAATGCCAAAAAGGAAGTAAATGTGCAAGACGATCAGGGAAGAAACAAACCCACACCCTATCCCCTGCGACCATAGTCCTGGTGCGTGCCATGAGTTTGGGGAAAGAATGCTGGATCCTCAGGTGCTGGCTCAAAATTTGGCCATATAAAACCATTGGGGTTAGACCCCAAAATAGCAAGTACTACAAAGGAAGTATGAAATAGAGAAACAAAAATCCAAGGAAAATATATAATAATATATATGTTTAGTATCGTAACTTAGGTCCATGGCATATCCTAGCGCTAAACAAGGACAAGGGTTGCACCATCACACTATGACAGTCCACTTTCCTAGGCTACTAGCTGAATAAATACAATCACAGCCAATTCTATTTCTCCCTAAATCGGCCAATCATTTGTACAGCTTGCTATTATGGAGTCTTAGGTTATCTCAGAATAATGCATAATAAGTATCCTCAGATCCTACCAATGCCGAACATGATCTAACCGAACTAATATAATAAAATAGGCACTTGCAGGATGCACAGTCTCCCGTAGGACCACTGCGCTAAAAAAATAGTATTAGCGGTTCCAGTACTCTTATATTGAAACAGTGGCTCGGCATAATAATAAGTCAGATAATTCACTCCGTTAAGGCGGATGATATACAGTATCTGTGGTGGCCAGCCCACAACGCACTTAGAATGAATCTATGTGAGAAGGTTCGTTGGCATGATCTCGAGATACCGTTCCCTCCAAATGTTACTACCACTTTTAGTTATTAATTAGTCCTATGTTGTGTTTGAAATCTCAAGACGTGGTCACATGAAAATTTTCCTTAAGATGTCGTACAAAGTACGGGCACGCTAGATACGAATCCATGGAAGTCAAATCTGGATTCACCCGAGCGTGTATGCAATATTCATACAATCAATAACCTAGCTATGCTTTGGTAGTTTGACTCGCTTATTATGCCCATGCTAGGAAAATAATGTATATATATAATATCACGTGTTCAGGAATTTGGAGGCATTCTTGATGCACAACCCAAATATAATCTCTTAACATGTGACAGGATGTGTCGTACCTCGATGCACATTAAAACATGAACAATAATCAGGCAATAGGGGCATCAACACGGATACAGTATTCGAGTCCATTTACCAATTATACATTGGATCACAAGAGTCAACAAGACATTCAATCAAAATAAGCAGGGTCCTATAGGAAGTCCAGGCCGCATGAAGAGTCAGGCCGAATGGACCACTTGGCCGCATGCCCAGGGTTAAGTCAACTCCTTGGGACAAGTATTGAACTAACAGTTAAATAAAATAAAGTGTCAGTGATGTGACATAAACTGACTGATGTGACAAGCCATAAATTGTAACACCCCGTTCAGCTCAAGCGGACTGCCGTCTCAAACGGCAATAGTGTAGCTGTCCCGACCCGCTTTGCCTCAAACGAGAAGCAAAGGATATCCAGACTTATCCCTACAGGAAATCAACTTCGGCTTTCAGAGGCTCGCTCGGCGTATCGCTCTACCGAGGCGAATCATCGCTAAGGTGGGTGGCTACGGTGAACTTGTCTTTGCTTAGCCAGCACACATAAAATCTAGAATGTTCATGCTAGTCGCTAGGTGAATCACCCCAGCATGCTAATAAATCCAACACACCTAGCTAAGGAAATAATCCCAACTTGTATTGCTTGCTAGAACATGGAAATTAAAATACTGCTTATATTCAGACCCTCGCATGCTAAGTACCTAACGGCTTCATCTCTCGGCTTACCTTCGGGTCCGAGCAAACGTGTTTACTTATATTTCTTAGAAACGCATACTTGTCTGCTTGAATGTTGCCTTATTTTCATCCAACCCCGGGAGACTACTAAGTAGTCGTCCCGTGCATGATTAAACCTGCAAGTATCCGGGACCGTTAGGTCACCCAAGGCATCCCCGAACCAGGGGAATGCATCAAGACAAGTAATCACTGTATAAAATCATGATTCAAGCATCTCCTGTAATCGTGCACTACTGTACTACTGTTCTACTGTTCTACTGTACTCCTGTTCTACAGTACTCGAGTATCACGTAAAATTGGAAAAGACCCTGACCTGCATGTTATAACACCCTGTTCCGCTCAAGCGGACTGCCGTCTCAATCGGCAATCGTGCAGCTGTCCCGACCTGCTTTGCCTCGATCAAGAGGCAAGGATATCCAGACTTGTCCCTACAGAAATCCGGCTTGGACTTTCAGAGGCTCGCTCAGACGTATCGCTCTACCGAGGCAAATCATCGCTAAGGTGGGTGGCTACGGTGAACTTGTCTTTGCTTAGCCAGCACACATAAAATCTGGAATGTTTATGCTAGTCGCTAGGTGAATCATCCCCTGCATGCTAATAAATCCAACGCACCTAGCTAAGGGAATAATCCCAACTCATATTGCTTGCTAGAACATGGAAAAGGAAATACTGCTTATATTCAGACCCTCGTATGCTAAGTCCCTAAACGGTTTCATCTCTCGGACTACCTTCGGGCCCGAGCAACGTGCCTGCTTATGTTCCTTTAGAAATGCATGCTAGCCTGCTTGAATGTTGCCATGTTTTCATCCAAACCCCGGGAGACTACTAAGTAGTCGTTCTGCACATGGAAGAACCTGAAAGTATTCGGGACCGTTAGGTCACCAAGGCAATTCCCGAACCAGGGAATCTGCACCCTGAATGAATAAATCTCTGAATCACAGCTCGAGGAGCAAACTACTGAATCAACTGGCCTGGCAATCGATATACGACTGTGAACAATCATGCCTGTACATTGAACATGATATGTCCTATCCTGAACTTGATCCTGTGCCTAGCCAGACCTGAATACAGACCTGCATGTCGCGGACAACTCGGAAATGAGGCACCGTTCCACGGGCGGTCACCGGGGCACTGGGGCCGACCCGATCCGGATGGAACTCTCCTATTTAGTCATCCTGTGCAAAGACGGAATGGTGTGGAGCGCATCCTGTACTCTCGCTGTACCCCATTCTCGTTAGTAACTAAAATTGGTAACTCTCCTGTTTAGTCATCCTGTGCAAAGACGAAATGGTGTGGAGCGCATCCTGTATTCTCGCTGCACCCCATTCTCGTTAGAGACTAAAATTGGTCCTTTATGGCTATGCCAGCGACTCCTGTTCATATAGATAAGTCATCCTCGCTTAGCGGCTATCCGCGTGCGAGTCACTGCATTGCATCAAGAACAAATAAACACCTGAACGATCCTGTTAAAACGACCCTCCTGTTTGCATATGCTATGCCTCCTGAATGTTTATACATGCCCCTGCTTAAATTAACAATGTTTGCCTGGACAGGGAAGGATAAATGGTAAGTTGGTAAGTCTCGCCGTGTTCCCTCAAACATCGCACGGTGCACTGCCCGACACGATAAGCTATTCAATGTCTGCATGAAACTGATCCTAAGGCAACTAGAAAGACAACTTAATAGTTGTGCACGGAACCTGTATTACGTGTTTGGATTTGTCGAGCGGGCGAGTAGCTTCCCCACCAGTGCATTCAATGTACTGATAATCCACCAGTTTGATATGCAGGGTGCGGGAGAACCTCGTGCGGTACGGACGCCTCCTTCGTACGTGCTAAGGCCAGGAGTTTCCTCCGAAGCCTTGCAACGGTGCGTCCGGGAATGAAGCACATATACAAGACATAAGTTGTGAACATCGCCTGACCATCGCCTGTACAATCATTCCACAGTTGTAGCCACTTGGCACGCTTTTACTGTTTCGGAGAGAGAGGCTTGAGCGACTTGTTGTCTCGGCTATACGCCGCCTGTAACACTTGTTTCATATCAAAAAAGAGATTACTTTACTTGTTTCTATGCTTCCGCTATATTTGTCGACTCAGTGAACCTGTTACCGATCGCCTATGCGTTCATGACTCCGCTGCACTCGGACAATCTGTGCGACTCTGTGGCTTAGAACTCTTGCCGCCAGCCAATGAACCATGGCCTTGCACGGGCGTGGCTCACGCTCGTGCGGCATCACGCCCGGATGGGTTAAGCGATCGTTCCGCGGGAGCGCTGGCGAGGGTGATTCCCGCCTAGCGGGAACGGCCGACTGCCTGCGAGAGATCGCGGGGCGTGACTTGTTGGTATCAAAGCCTGGCTTCTACGCCTTTGTCCTCAATTCGGTATCTCTGTTTCGAAAGCTCGTTCGTGGGTTATGTGCACGCTCTCTCTCAATGCCTCGATGGAATGTTCCAACAATAAGTCTAAATACTTTCAAAATACGTTTTGAATGATATGCTTGCTTGTCTGGTTGTATGCTGCGAGTGGCCTTTGTGCCAACCTGTGTGAACCACTTGAGAGTATCGCTAGTAGCTTGTCCGATTTTCACTAACCCTAAGTTTGGTTGAATGCATCTATTCGAGGGACGCCTTGAACTAGTGCACCATCCAAGACTTAAGAAAAGGTGAAACTCGAGTGCTAAGACTTCGCTATCACTGAGCTGGTTGACGTGTTCACGCTAGAGGGTACCTTCGAAAGTGCGCACGATCCAGTCTAAGCGATGTGCTAAGATCGAAGCTTGTGCAAGTGAAGATCCAAATGAACAAGTACAAACGACTTGTCTAGGATTGCCTCAACCCTAGATTACTGCTTGTCCTCAGTAAGTCTCGAGGACGAGACTTTTCCTAAGTTGGGTAGGATGTAACACCCTGTTCCGCTCAAGCGGACTGCCGTCTCAATCGGCAATCGTGCAGCTGTCCCGACCTGCTTTGCCTCGATCAAGAGGCAAGGATATCCAGACTTGTCCCTACAGGAATCCGGCTTGGACTTTCAGAGGCTCGCTCAGACGTATCGCTCTACCGAGGCGAATCATCGCTAAGGTGGGTGGCTACGGTGAACTTGTCTTTGCTTAGCCAACACACATAAAATCTGGAATGTTTATGCTAGTCGCTAGGTGAATCACCCCCTGCATGCTAATAAATCCAACGCACCTAGCTAAGGGAATAATCCCAACTCATATTGCTTGCTAGAACATGGAAAAGGAAATACTGCTTATATTCAGACCCTCGCATGCTAAGTCCCTAAACGGTTTCATCTCTCGGACTACCTTCGGGCCCGAGCAACGTGCCTGCTTATGTTCCTTTAGAAACGCATGCTAGCCTGCTTGAATATTGCCATGTTTTCATCCAAACCCCGGGAGACTACTAAGTAGTCGTTCCGCACATGGAAGAACCTGAAAGTATTCGGGACCGTTAGGTCACCAAGGCAATTCCCGAACCAGGGAATCTGCACCCTGAATGAATAAATCTCTGAATCACAGCTCGAGGAGCAAACTACTGAATCAACTGGCCTGGCAATCGATATACGACTGTGAACAATCATGCCTGTACATTGAACATGATATTTCCTATCCTGAACTTGATCCTGTGCCTAGCCAGACCTGAATACAGACCTGCATGTCGCGGACAACTCGGAAATGAGGCACCGTTCCACGGGCGATCACCGGGGCACTGGGGCCGACCCGATCCGGATGGAACTCTCCTGTTTAGTCATCCTGTGCAAAGACGGAATGGTGTGGAGCGCATCCTGTACTCTCGCTGCACCCCATTCTCGTTAGTGACTAAAATTGGTAACTCTCCTGTTTAGTCATCCTGTGCAAAGACGAAATGGTGTGGAGCGCATCCTGTATTCTCGCTGCACCCCATTCTCGTTAGAGACTAAAATTGGTCCTTTATGGCTATGCCAGCGACTCCTGTTCATATAGATAAGTCATCCTCGCTTAGCGGCTATCCGCGTGCGAGTCACTGCATTGCATCAAGAACAAATAAACACCTGAACGATCCTGTTAAAATGACCCTCCTGTTTGCATATGCTATGCCTCCTGAATGTTTATACATGCCCCTGCTTAAATTAACAATGTTTGCCTGGACAGGGAAGGATAAATGGTAAGTTGGTAAGTCTCGCCGTGTTCCCTCAAACATCGCACGGCGCACTGCCCGACACGATAAGCTATTCAATGTCTGCATGAAACTGATCCTAAGGCAACTAGAAAGACAACTTAATAGTTGTGCACGGAACCTGTATTACGTGTTTGGATTTGTCGAGCGGGCGAGTAGCTTCCCCACCAGTGCATTCAATGTACTGATAATCCACCAGTTTGATATGCAGGGTACGGGAGAACCTCGTGCGGTGCGGACGCCTCCTTCGTACGTGCTAAGGCCAGGAGTTCCCTCCGAAGCCTTGCAACGGTTCGTCCGGGAATGAAGCACATATACAAGACATAAGTTGTGAACATCGCCTGACCATCGCCTGTACAATTATTCCACAGTTGTAGCCACTTGGCACGCTTTTACTGTTTCGGAGAGAGAGGCTTGAGCGACTTGTTGTCTCGGCTATACGCCGCCTGTAACACTTGTTTCATATCAATAAAGAGATTACTTTACTTGTTTCTATGCTTCCGCTATATTTGTCGACTCAGTGAACCTGTTACCGATCGCCTATGCGTTCATGACTCCGCTGCACTCGGACAATCTGTGCGACTCTGTGGCTTAGAACTCTTGCCGCCAGCCAATGAACCATGGCCTTGCACGGGCGTGGCTCACGCTCGTGCGGCATCACGCCCGGATGGGTTAAGCGATCGTTCCGCGGGAGCGCTGGCGAGGGTGATTCCCGCCTAGCGGGAACGGCCGACTGCCTGCGAGAGATCGCGGGGCGTGACACATGTCGCGGACAACTCGGAAACGAGGCATAGTTCCACGGACGGTCTCCGGGGCACTGGGGCCGCTCCAATCCGGATGGAACTCCACTATTTCAGCCAACTGTACTGGACGAGATAGTGTGCAGCACCCACCGTTCTTTCGCTGCATATCATCCGCTCCATGGCTGAACTTTACTGTATAGTCTACTGTACTAAACGAGATGGCTTGTAGCGCCCACTGTACTTTCGTTGCAAACTATTCTCGTTTAAGACTAGTGTCCTTTATGGCTATGCCAGCGACTCATGTTCATATAGATAAGTCATTCTCGCTTAGCGGCTATCCGCGTGCGAGTCACTGCATCGCCTAAATAAATAACTGAACACCTGAACGATCATGTTAAAACGACCCTCGTGTTGCATATGCTTTGCCTCCTGAATGTTTATACATGCCTCTACTCGAATTAACAATGTTGCCTCAATGTTTGCCTTGGACAGGGAAGGAGATGGTAAGTTGGTAAGTCTCGCCGTGTTTCCTCTCATGTTGCACGGCGCACTGCCCGACACGTTAGGCTATTCAATATTTGCATGAAACTGATCCTAAGGCAACTAGAAAGACAACTTAATAGTTGTGCACGGAACCTGTATTACGTGTTTGGATTTATCGAGCGGGCGAGTAGCTTCCCCACCAGTGCATTCAATGTACTGATAATCCACCAGTTTGTATGCAGGGTGCGGGAGAACCTCGTTCGGTGCGGATGCCTCCAACGTGCGTGCTAAGGCCAGGAGTTTCCTCTGAAGCCTTGCAACGGTGCGTCCGGAACAGAAGCACATATACAAGACATAATGTTGGAACATAGCCTGAACTCGCCTGAACATCGCCTGTACAATCATTCCATAAGTGTAGCCACTTGGCACGCTTTTACTGTTTCAGAGAGAGAGAGGCTTGAGCGACTTGTAATCTCGGCTATACACCGCCTGTAACACATGTTTATATCAATAAAAGTGATTGCTTTACTTCAACTTGTGTTTCAATGCTTCCGCTATATTGTCGACTCAGTGAACCTGTTACCGAATCGCTATGCTTTCATGACTCCGCTGCACTCGGACAATCTGTGCGACTCTGTGGCTTAGAACTCTTGCCGTCAGCCAATGAACCATGGCCTTGCACGGGCGTGGATCACGCTCGTGCGGTATCACGCCCGGATGGGTCAAGCGATCGTTCCGCGGGAGTGCTGGCGAGGGTGATTCTCGCCTAGCGGGAACGGCCGATTTGCCTGCGGAAGATCGGGGCGTGACATAAAGTATGCCAGGAAGAAAAGATAAAGCCTTAGAAAGTAAGTTCCAACGGTTCAGAGTCATGCATCCAAGAAATATGGGCCGCACGTTCTCTTGGCTGCATGGGGTTCTCTAGGACTTAGCAAAATTTTTATTTGTTCAGTGAGTGAAAGCACAAGGTGTTCAAGGACACTGTGGAAATTAGCAGTCATACGTCCAACAAGATGGACGCATGTTGTCAGTATGCGACAAGAGTTTAAAATCTTCATTTGAAGTCCAAATCAGGTGAACCAAAAGCCAAAATGCGCTAAATCGAAAGCTCTATCATGTAGCAAAAACTAGTTTTCAAAGACACAAGTTTAATAGATCAAAACCAAGAAAAACTCATAAAATCTATAAAATTCTAAATTAGAAATATAGATCTACACAAATCCATCCATCAAAATAGAAAACTCTAAGAACTAAAAGTGCTTAAAAATACATAATAAAGATAATAGAACAATAATATGGAGAATTTTTTATTTCTCATGCAAGGTGTACTTGCCTATGAAATGGGGAGAGAAAACTAAAGGAGGAAGTAATGAATAAGTGAGGAGAGAGAGAAAATGTTAGGTTATATATGGTAGGGTTTGAGGGTTAAACCAAAGGTTCTTATGTGTTGAACCAACCCACAAAATAAACCATGAACCAGGTTAAACCAAAGAATAGTTCTAGTCTCTATGCACATACAACCATGCTAAAATAAAAATATATTCCAAATACGTATATCGGGAACGGGGAGGGATATCTCTATCCACCTTAGAAAAATTTTGTCCTCGAAATTAGAATCCAAGCAATAGTTAGAGAAGTCAGGACAAGCACAATATAAATCTACTAGCAACTACACATGCAAGCAATATCATCACAACATAAAGGTGATCACTTGATCACCGAATCCGAGATATGAAGGCGTAAGAAAGAATATACCTTAAGCAACATCGCCTACCCGCTCGAGAATATAGAACGGACCTACGTATCGCAGACTAAGCTTCCCAAGAACCTCGAATCTAACGACTCCACGGGTAGGCAAAATCCATAAAATACATGGTTGTCGACACGAAACTCTAAAGGTCTACGATGTTAATCTGCCTAATGCCGATGCATATCTTTTGTAACCCGAAGTCGCTCTCTGATCTGCTTGACAACCTCTACTTTCGGCATGATCATTTCAGGTCCTAACATCTTTCCCTCACCAATGTCGTCCCAAGCCAATGGTGACCTACACATCCTGCCGTATAGTGCTTCAAAAGGTGCCATTAAATACTGGCCTGATAACTGTTGTTGTATGAGAATTCTACAAAGTGAAGATGATTCTATCAAGATCCACTAAGATCTAAGGTACAAGCTCGTAGCATATCTTCCAAGGTCTCGATGGTTCTCTCTGATTATTCAACTGTCTGGGGGTGGTAAGCTGTGCTGAATCTTATCTTGGTGCCCAAAATCTGATACAAAATTTTTCAAAAATGAGAAGTGAACCGTATGTCTCGATCTGACATGATACTTACTGGGATACCATGTTGTCTCACTATTTGTCGCATATATATTTCAGCCAATTATTCTGTAGACTGTCCTACTCGAAAAGGAAGAAAGTGAGCTATTTTTGTGAGATAATCTACTATCACCCAAACTGCATCTCGACCAGTCGGTGATCTAGGTAAACTAGTCACAAAGTCCATCATGATGTGTTCCCACTTCCACTCTAGAATAGGAAGCATCTGTAATAATCCTGCCTGTCTCTGTTATTCTGCCTTCACTTGTTGACATATCAGACATCGTAATACGATGCGTGCTATTTCTTTCTTTATTTTGTTCCACCAAAAGTATTGCTTGATATCTTGGTACATCTTCGTACCTCCCGGATGAATGCAATACTGGAAACTATGTGCTTAAGTCATAACTTCTTATCGAATATCCCCGCTTGGTACACATAGTCGATTCCCAAACCTTAGCGTTCCATCCACATGTATTATCAACTCCTTTCGAAGACTTGACTCACATTCTTCTAGTATCTTTTGAATCTTCGATTTCTCTGCCTGAGCTAGCTTGATTTTATCTACCAAAGTTAACTGAATATGTAGGCTAGCCTGAATTTCTGTACTCTGTGAAAGTACTATCTCGATACCCATCTCTCTTAAGTCTTCTAGAATGTGCTTATAAGTAGTCAACATAAATTTTTTACCTCTTCTTCTAAGTGCATCGGCTACTACATTAGCGTGGCTTGGATGGTACTGAAGTTCCACGTCATAATCTTTCAACAACTCTAGCCACCTTCTTTGCCTTATGTTCATGTTCTTCTACGTGAGCACATACTTCAAACTCTTATGATCCGTGAATATTTCTACTCGATCACCATATAAGTAGTACCTTTATAGCTTAAGTGCAAACACTAATGTTGCTAACTCCAAATTGTGAGTTGGATAGTTCTTCTCGTGATCTCTGAGCTGCCGAGAAGCGTATGTTATCACTCTCCCTTGCTGCATCAAAGCACATCCAAGTTCCTTGCCAGATGCATCACAGTACATGGTGAATCCTCCGAAACCTGCTGGAAGATTAAGGATTGGTGCAAAGATTAACTTCTTCTTGAACTCTTCAAAGGATATCTGACATTCCGTTGACAATACAAATTTAACTTTCTTCCACGTCAACCGAGTTAATGGTGCCGAGATCTTAGGAAAATCTGACACGGATCTTCTGTAGTATCCTGCCAAGCCCAGGAAACTACGCATTTCTACTACTATATTCGGAATTTGCCAGTTCTCTATTGCCTCTACCTTCTTGGGATCAACTAACACTCCTGCTCAAAAATAATGTGTCCAAGAAAAGATATACAATCCAGCCAAAACTCATACTTACTAAGCTTCCAATATAACTGGTGCTCCCTCAAAGTCTGCAGAACTATCCTGAGTTATTCTTCATGATCCTCCTCATTACGAGAATACACCAGGATGTCATCGATGAATACTACCACAAATCGGTCTAAGTAAGGCATGAAAATACAGTTTATCAAGTCCATGAATACCGCTGGAGCATTAGTTAGTCCGAATGGCATAACTAAGAATTCATAATACCCATATCGTGACCTAAATGTTGTCTTTGGTATGTCCTGCTCCCGGACTCGCACATGATGATATCTTGATCATAAATCTATCTTAGAGAAGACTCTTGCTCCACTTAATTGGTCAAATAAATTATCAATCCTTGGTAATGGGTACTTGTTCTTCACTGTTACTGCATTCAACCTCCTGTAATATATACACAATCGTGTCGATCCATCCTTCTTCTTCACCAATACAGCTGGTGCTCCCCACGGTGATACACTTGTCCAAATAAACTTATTCGCCTTTATTTCTTCCACGTGTCAATATAACTAATCAAGTTCTGTTAGCGACATAAGGTACACCTTCTAGGATACTAGTTCTGCTCCTGACATCAACCCTATACAGAACTCTACTGCTCTTACTAGGGGTAATCCGAAAAGATCATTGGAAATGACATCCATGAACTCTTTAATTATCTTGGACAACAGGTTAGCTTTTCTTGCTATAGTTGTGAGTCATCCTTTATGCTGGTCTCTTGCTATTCTATTAAGGACAAACTCTTCTAGACCAGAAATTATAAACAATACTCTACCCTCACGATAGTCTATCGTTGCATGACTGTCTCTCAACCAGTCCATGCCTAAGATAACGTCAAAGTTACCCATAGGAAACTCGATCAACTTTGCAGGTAATAAATGCCCACATACTATGACTGGACATGCTAGGCACACCCTATTAACTTCTACGATCCCATTGCCAGTGAGTATATTCAGCCTCGCTGGCAATGCCTCAAACTTCAATCCAATATGTGTCGCATATTGTGCAGATATAAATGAGTGCGAAGCTCCAGAATCAAATAATCCTATGGCAAGAAAGGTTGTAACAAAAATGTTACCTTCTACTACGTCGCCCGATGTCATAGCTTCCTCCAAAGACAAGGTGAGTGCCTACCCTTGGACTTATTGAGCTTTCTGCTGCTGTCTTTCTTTCTGCCGTGGTTGTGGCCCTTGTGAATTTTGTTGTTGCTGTCTATAAAGCTGGGCCTATATCAAAAACAGACGCTGAGCCAAAGGTCGTACTGCTACTGCTGGGCCTCCTTGTTGTACTGCCATTGGAGCTGGCAATACAGGAAACTGTTGTACTGGCCCTCCTGGCCTCTGCATCAATGGGCACATAGAAATCTTGTGATCAGGGCTCCCACATCTCAAATATAGTTTGTTAGCTGCCACAAATATCTCGGGTATGACCTTCTTTGCCACAGTAGGTACCTATCGGTGCTCCCCGTCATTTTTGTTGTTGTTGTTGTTACTGCTGCCTCGGCTGCTATTACCGAGTTGGTACCATCATTATTGAAACGGTCATCCTCTGCAGTGCTGAATCATTGATATGAATGCAAGGTAATGGTTCTGAAGTTTGGGGTACTGGTCCTCCCTCATTGTTATGTCCTTGTGGCCTCTTCCGATCCACTCTTCTTGATGCCATCCTCTGAGAAGTAAGCTCAACCCTCTTGGCTGCTATTAATACCACCTCGAAGGTTTAGTAGTCGTGCACCTCTACCATGTGCAAGATCTCCAAGTGAAGTCCCCGCTGGAACCTCATTGCTCTTTCCAACTCTGTTACCACCATGGTTGGAGCAAATCTGCTAAGTCGACAAAACTTCGCCGGGTAGCCGTCTACTGTCTTTTCTGCTTGCATGAGGTTAATGAACCTTTGTTACAATTCACACTGAGCCACAATCCCAAAGTACTTCACCCTGACTCATGTCCTAAAATCCACCTATGAAATAGGATTCCTCTGTCCTACCGCTATCGTAGCCCACCAATTTCTTGCCAGATATTAGAGTTGTAGGCGAACCAAGTCAACTTGTTCCTCGACCGAAACTTTAGCTGGAGTTCTTTCCTATTGCCGATTGAGAGCCAGCCCACCGTCAGAATGGTTTCAATATACTGGAGCTAATCATTAACCGTGATTACGTCCTCCGTGCCATCGAAATATCTTGGGTTCAGTATTCAAAATCTAACAGATATCCCAAAATCTGTTCTTTTGCCTCATTCTAGGGCCATCTGCAACCCTTGGTTTAGCAAGACATTTGTTCCTGCTGCTGAAGCTGTTGTTGCTGGTGTAGGTGTTGATGTTGTTGTTGTACCACCATCTGGTGTTATTGGGCAGCCAATAATACACGGATAATCTCTAGCAAGGCCGGGGTATCTAGTACTGCCGGAAATACGGGAGGTACGGGAACACCTGGAGCCTGCTGCTCTGTACCACCCATCGTGGGCTCTCCTCGGATCCTTGGATGGGGTTCCACAGCATTTTGTTCCACTGGCAACTCTACCTCTCTTTTTACAGTAGCATCAGGGGAAGGAGAAGCCCTAAAGAAGAGCACAAGAAACAATAAGCGCAGGACGAGAAGGAACAAGGAAGCAATCAATCTGGAAGAATTCAAGCTGAGTATCGAAGATGTCGAATTTGGAATTTCAAGAAGGATCATATTTTATTGAGACTCCTATGACCATGAAACCCCACAAGTCTGAAGAACAGACCTGCATGGGCCACCACTTAAAACTTGTATATGGTAGGGTTTGAGGGTTGAACCAAAGGTTCTCATGAGTTGAACCAACCCATAAAATAAACCATGAACCAGGTTAAACCAAAGAATGGGTCTAGTCTTTATGCACATACAACCATGCTAAAATAAAAATACGTTCTAAATACGTATATCGGGAACGGGAAATGACACAACAAATCGGTATACCGTCAGTATACTGTAGTATACTGTCGGTATGCCGACTAAGACAAACATCCAGGAAGTCAGTTAATAATGTCGGCAAGGATCGGTATACCGTCATTTTACTGTATATACCGTCAGTATGCCGATAAGGGTTCAGTCAAAATATCTGGAAATCTAAGTCGGTCGAAATTGATATACCGTCGGTATACAGGTTTCCAAGGAAAAAACTAAGCCAAAATCAAATCTGATTCCTGGGACCAAAAATAAACCCCAAAAATTACCAAAACCAAGTCTGACAAGGATTCAAGTCTAGTGATAAATCCCATATCACAATATGGACTAAATCTCACGGTCACAACTCTGGTATCGTTTCTGTAACCGAGTTACCAAAAAGGGACAGAATAAGATTCTACCAAAAATCAAAATTGAGACGGTCAAAAGGCTAGAAATCATAAGATGAACTATAATAGTAAAGCAAGTCTAAGATAAAAATCAATAACCAAAGTTCTAGGAAAGTAAAATGACAGAAAGTAAAATAGTTCATAGAATCAGCAAGGTGTACTTATCTACAGCAAGCTCCCAGCCTTAGCCTTCTAGTCCTCCACTACGAAGAGGTTCATAAACCATACTCCAGGTCTCAAGACCAAGCTCCAAGCTCAAGAGAGAAAGGGTGGAGAGAATAGAGAGAAAGAGAAATGAAATGAAACTTAAGTACTATTTATAGAGATATCTCAAAAATATCTCGAAAATATCTCAAAAAAGTAAAACAAATATCTGCGGTCAATATATTTATAGTAGGTATACTGAAGTATACCGTCGGTATACCGGTCAAGAATAAATTTTTTAAATTTTAAAATCCCACAAAATCCAGAAAAACAAAACATGCAGTATAAAATTCAAATCCATATTCCGATATAAATACTGTGAGACAGAGTCTCACAACTCTTCCATCCTTAGAAAAATTCCATCCTTAACATTTTACTAAAGCACCAAAACGAAGAAGCTCAGCAAATATAGCTAGCCCAATAAAGCAAGCACGACATATAAACAGGAAATGGATGCAGTCAACAATATAAATAAAAGCACAAGCAACTACACGACCAGGAAGAAGGGATGGAGGCTCAAGGATAAATATGCCTCTCGAATTAGCTTAGTAGGAATCCGTCCTCGCTAGCCTACGTTGATTTCAAAAATAGAAAATGATCAAGTCTCAAGATAAGTCGGTACCAACGACTCAGTCGAAGACATGACTCTACACAGGATGTGTCTTCATAATTATAATATATGACAAACATCATGTATCACGAGTTACATAGGCAGAAGAGTAAGAGGCGAGATACTTATCTTCACTCACAGAATATACGAGAACCCAAGAAAAGATATGAGACAAAGGATGCTAAGGACATCACCTGCAATATGACCATCCCCGGTCAATACTTGCTCCAAGATGCCAAACTCTCCATGCATTTGCCTCGGGACTGCTGTCCTATTTTGCTGTTGATCCTGTCATCTGGGTGCAGGTCCCCTCTGCTGCTGGCCTCCATGCTTAGTCTGAACCTGAGCCTGAGAATAATAATGCGGCCTCTGCTGCTGTAATGTCTGGGTCTGCGTGGGTGTAGTCCTCGGGGCATGATGCTGCTGGACCGGTGCTGGTGCCTTGAACTCTGGGGCTGTTGGCTGGACTGATGGGGATTCAGCTGGAGTCCTCCGGGGACAAGTCCTCATCATGTGGTCTGCTCCACCACACACCAAACATAAGTGTTGCGCCTTACGATACTCCGAAAGAACAAGCCATGGCTTCCCACAGTGGGAACACCCTACTGAAGAAGTCGACCTTTGTTTCTGGGGATGCGTCTATGCTGACAGCTGAAATAAAGATACCGATGCTGGCCTCCTTTGGGATCCAATCTCTAATGCCCTGACTGCTGGTGCTAGTGCCGAAGACTGGGTGGAAGAGTCCCTTATGGTAGAGTGGGACCTATTTTGGCTCCCAATCATATCGACTATCCTCTGAGAGGTGTACTTGTGCCTCCTCGCCTCTCTCATCACATCATCGAAGCTCCGGATCTCATGATTCTCCACTGCCAATATGATCTCCAGATGAAGCCCCTGCTGGAATCTCCTAGCTCAATCTAACTCGGTCGCCACCAAAGGGGAGAACCGACTAAGTCTATAGAACTCTGCCGCATAGCCGTCGACGTTCCTCCCCATCTACCTGAGGTTGTTAAACCTCTGTTGTAAGTAATAACGTGATACTGCATCATGGTACCGAGTCTGAAACCTCTCGCTGAAGTCTGCCCAAAGAATCAGTGTTGTCAGTGAAACCTTCTGAGCTGCCCACCAGTCGTGGGCCAAATCCAGCAACTGCAGTCTCACCACTGAGACACACTCTCTAGCCAGGGTCCCTACTACCTCCAAGATGGCCTCAGTATCCTGGAGCCATTCATTAGATGCTATCGCATCCTCAGTACCGTAGAAGTAAAGGGGATGGAGACGCCTGAAGCTGTTCACAGAATTATAGATCTGAGCACCACCTCGCTCCATAGCCATCTGGACTGACTGAGTGAGGACGTCACTCTATCGCTAGTGAGTTGCCATAAAATACTTCAGTACATCCATCAATGCTTGTACAATATCTGACTACTCTGGCTGAACTGGCTACATGGGTATTGCTAACAAATTGGGCTGAATATGCTGCTCTGCCCCAGGATCAATCCTCGACTCTGCTCTTGAATGCAGATGCTGATCCTCAGGAATCGGCTGGCTTACTGGTCTCTACTCTGCCATCGCCGAAACTCAAAAAATTTGATCAGAAGGATCAGGAACAGCGCCCCTGAAAGTCAAAGGACACTAGGAGTAAATCGTAGGGACAGATAGATCAACGATCAAATCAGATAACAGGTCATGACTAGAGGTATAGAGTAAGACGAAAGATATCATGGAGGAAATTAGTATATTGAGACATCGAATCAGTAATAACCCCCATATGTCTGAAAAACATACCTGTATGGGCTACCACTAAAACTATGTCACGTCCCAGAACCAGAATACTGGAGAGCGGGGGCAGACAACGGTCAGCTATGTATACTTGGAGCACGTCGCTACTCCGCATATACGGTGAAACTAAAAAATATGGGGGTTATCACTAAAATCCATCAGTCAATCCTAGGTCAAATGGTCCTAGGTGTCTCAATCACAAGCAGATAAACAATATAGAAGAAATATGATCATTAGAAGCAAAATAGTAAAGCATCCCATACCACATATACATAGATGATCATGAAGCTAGTAATCTAAAATGAAGAACTAGCTAAGTATAGGTCATATATATCAACACTAGCCAAGGTCTAAAGTACGTTAATCATGTCATTGCCCATAGGAAGAATATCAAGTCCAAAATACGAGCTAAGACATGCTCGACGACAAAATGCCTCAAAAGAATATACAGTACAAGATCTAGTGGGGATAGAAGAAAACCCACTCAGGCTGTCTGGTGCTCCTGGTAGTCACCATCCGCGGGTAGGAAAGTAAGATCCTCGGGCTCTGCTACTGAATCTGGCTAAGCAAAACTAGTAGGGTCAATCCCCCAAATAGCAAGTACCACAAAGGAAGCCAAAAGCTACGAACTAAAACCAGCAAAACAACATAGAGCTACGATACACTAAGCAACATAAATAAATAAATGCGATTCGAGACTCGTGCGCTACCACTGCACTTATCCCGAGAAAAGAAAGACAATAAGCTGAATAATATATAACCATTAGGAATATAAAGAATACCATATAAATACGAAAATAACTGGATACATGAAGCATGCCATACTGAGATATGCCAAGAAGAAGAAAAATAAAATATGAGTAAGGATAAGTCGGCAAGCAACGAAAAGATTCTGGAACTCCTCGAAACAGGAATCATAACCCTTAAACCAAACAAGGACCAGGATTATGATTCTTTTCTCGAGTCGGACCTAGTCTTGAGTCATTTATCGATACACATAACTATAACATAAGGTAAAAATAATGGCAACATAAATAAATATCACAACTACACATGAATAAGAAGGATCAATCATAATTACACAGGAAATCGTAGAGCTAAGGAGCATTACTCAAATCATAACAGAAAATGCCATGAATAGGGAACATAAGAACATTACTACTATACACGGCGTACTATACACTGGTCAAATGTACATAAGGTGTAATCGTCCTCTATTCATACATATATCTAGTCGAGTGAACTGTACTTAGAGTATAAATCATCCTCTACTAATACAAATATCTGGTCGTGTCAAATATACATAGAGTGTAATCATCATCGACAAATACAAATACATGGTCGTATCAAATGTACATAGAGTGTAATCATCCTCTACTAATACAAATGCCTGATCGTATCAAATATATAGAGAGTATAATCATCCTCTACTAACACAAATTCTCGGTCGTATCAAATGTAAATAGTGTGTAATCATCCTCTACTAATACAAATGCCTGGTCGTGTGGTATCGATAGGTAACATGTACTGGGCCGGAGTATATAGGGTGAAAATCCCCTAACTATACAAAATGTCGTGTCGAGACAATAAAGCATATAATAGACATGCAAAGCAATAAATTAAAGTAAGCCAGATACAAACATTCAAGGAGAACAATAAAAGAAATCATATATAAAAAAGAGCACAATCGTTATAATGTAGTATACCATTGGTATACCGGTCTAGAGAAGAAAAATACAGCAAGTTCTGGATTCCAACAAATTGGTATACCGCGGTATACTGTAGTATACCATCGGAATGCCGGCCAAGACAAACATCCAAGAAGTCAGTTAACAATATTGGCAAGGATCGGTATAATATCGTTATACTGTAGTATACCGTCGGTATACCGATAAGGGTTCACTCAAAATATATGAAAATCTAAGTCGGTCGAAATCGGTATACCGTCAGTATGTCGGTTTCCAAGAAAAAACTAAGCCAAAGTCAAATCTGGTTTCCGGGACCCAAAGCAATTCCCGAAAATTACCAGAACCAACTCTAACAAGGATTCAAGTCTAGTGGTAAATCCCATATCATAATATGGACTAAATCTCAAGGTCACAATACTGGTACCGTTTTTGTTACCGAGTTACCAAAAAGGGACAGAACAAGATTCTACCATAAATCAAAATCGAGACGGTCAAAAGGCTAGAAATCACGAGATAAACAATAATAGTAAAGCAAGTCTAAGCTAAAAAATAATAACCAAAGATCCAGGAAAGTAAAATGACAGAAAATAAAATAGTTCATAAAATCGGCAAGATGTACTTTCCTACAGCAAGCTCTCAGCCTCAATCTTCTAGTCCACCACCATGAAGAGGTTCAGAAACCATACTCCAGGTCTCAAGACCAAGCTCCAAGCTCAAGAGATAAATTGTGGAGAGAAGAGAGACATAGAGAAATAAGAAATAAAATAAAACTCAAGTACTATTTACAGAGAAATCTTAAAATTTATCAAAAATATCTCAAAAAAGTAAAACAAATATCTGTAGGACAGTATACCGTCGGTATACTGAAGAATACCGTCTGTATACCGGTCAAGAAGAAAGTTTACAAAATTTCAAGTTTTAAAATCTCACAAAATCCAAAAAAATAAAACATGTAGTATAAAATAGGTATCCATATTCGGATATAGATACTGTGAGACAGAGTCTCACAACGCTTGTCACGACCCACACCCGGTGTAAGGGTACAAGTCGGAAACAACGCCCAGCCTTCGCCGTAGTATCGGCGGTAGAACGCTGTCTGGATAATCTATCTAACAATATAATAAACCACCAACAATAACAATATACTCAATCACAGATCTAAGATGGAAAGCATGAATCAGATAAAGAATAGAATAGTCACAATATAACTCATGAGTCTAAAATAATACATCAATGAGTCTGAAAGAAATAACAAAATAAGATGGAGACAAATCCAGTACAACGAATACTAAGAAGCTACTACTCCTGGGTCAACTGTCTCAGTTGGGATAAGTCCCTCCTGAGCCAGGGTCTTAGACTCTAAACTCATAATATCCTGAGGTCCATAATAAGTAGGGTACCACTCCTCAGTGTCATCTGGAAAAATATATCCAGTCAGGAAAGGAGCATAGTACATCTCTAACAGCAGTTCTAATCAATGATAAAAACTATGTAACAGTAAATAGATGTGAATATATAAGATACACAATAGATACAAGAGATATATATACAATAAGAAAATACTGAAAATAATACAATAATGAGCAATATGTCAATGAGCAAGAATACTAATGTCTAAGTGTGTGAGTACTAGCTTTAACATGTGATCGGCTTGGGAACTTGATACAAGAGATACAAGATTTATGGCCTGGCTAATCATATGTGCGGTGTATGATTAACACTATTTAAGATACAAGATGGGTATGATCATATATCTACACTACATACTCTCCACCCCCGACTGGTATAATAGATCCAACCATGGTACGCTATGGCACATGATTCCCCAAGAAGATAACTAGTCTCCCTGAGAATCAGTGTTTATACATGTACAAGATAATCAATAAAATAAGGCTTGCACAAGATACACCATATACCAAGGAATAATATCTCATGACGAGATCCGGATATACCAATCCGTGTAACCATCGTGTCAAGAAAAATATGGATATCTACACTAGATACAATGAACATAGAGGATATCATAAATGAGAAACTATCAGAGAATGTACTCGCCTGAAGTCCAATGAATAGTCTCATTGATGTCTGACACGGTGCCTCAAAGACCTAGATATGGAATACATCATCAATACAAGGTTTCAGAAAGAGAATAAGTTAAACTAGTCAACTTCTAGGCCAATACGTCAATTCTAAGTCAAAATTCAACTACGGTCAACTATGGTCAACTATGGTCAACTATAGTCAAACTATGGTCAACTATCTATTTCTAGGTTACATACTAATATATATATATATATATATATATATATATATATATATATATATATATTAGTATGTTTTAGCAACGGAGGGATTGGTGACAGCCACTGTCATTTAATGAAGCAGCAGCAGCCGTTGTAGCACTGGCAGCAGCCGCTGTAGCAGTGGCAACAGCATTAATGACAACAGCCGCTGTCATTAATATAGCAGTAGCAGCAGGAAACATAGACAGCAGCAGCGACAGTAGATCGGTGACGGGTTGCAAACCGTCACCAAAACAGCAACAACAGTGGGAAAAGTCAGCAGAAGCAGCGACAACAGCTTCAGCGACAGTCAGAACCGTCACAATAAGGGCAGCGTATCAGAATATCAGTTTTCAACACAGCTTTTAGCGACAGTTGGCAGATTATATATATATATATATATATATATATATATATATATATATATATATATATATATATATATATATATATATATAATCTGCCAACTGTCGCTAAAAGCTGTGTTGAAAACCTATATTCTGATACGCTGCCCTTATTGTGACGGTTCTGACTGTCGCTGAAGCTGTTGTCGCTGCTTCTGCTGACTTTTCCACTGTTGTTGCTGTTTTGGTGACGGTTTGCAACCGTCACCGATCTACTGTCGCTGCTGCTGTCTATGTTTCCTGCTGCTACTGCTATATTAATGACAGCGGCTGTTGTCATTAATGCTGTTGCCACTGCTACAGCGGCTGCTGCCAGTGCTACAACGGCTGCTGCTGCTTCATTAAATGACAGTGGCTGTCACCAATCCCTCCGTTGCTAAAACATACTAATATATATATATATATATATATATATATATATATATATATATATATATATATATATATATATATATATATATATATATACACTAATAAAACTATACATACACCGTCCCTATTATGTACATACTATGATATAGCAACATGCACACACATACATAAATACATTGATAATTATACATATATGCATATATATATAATCACATAGAAACTATATATAATATAATTATCCAATTAAACATACATATATTTATACATGCTACACTATGTATGTACTATACAATATCACCTATAATCAACATAGTATCATATATATATGTATTGCTACAACCATATAGAATATATGTACCTAACAAACACATATAATAATAATAACATACATATATATATATATATATTGTAACAACATATATACATATTTACACATAACACATATACTATAACATATGTATTTATATATGTAGAAGAATGGCTACATAATATATATACTCTTAGTACATACATAATACATAGATCTAAGATACAAGAAGCCCAATTATATATACACTATAATATATATATATATATATATATATATATATATATATATATATATATATATATATATATATATATATATATATATATATATATATATATATATATATATATATATATATATATATATATATATATATATATGCACAAATACAAACTTTATGAATTAAGAGCACAAGAATTAGATCTACATATAATTACACAACATATTGAGAGTATCACACCGTATCCCACTAGATCTAGGATACGCATGTGATACGAGTCCACCGTACATTTAATTGTACCCCGAAGGACACAAATAAGTCACATATATTATTTATGAACAATACGAAGAGTCAAATATAGATCTACGTGTCCGTATCAAAATATGATATGTACAAAGTCCCGTGTCGGAGGGAAAAACTCCCAAATCAACACGTATCACCAAATTATTGGGATACGACCTACACGTACCCAATTGTGGACACGATACTAGCCCCAAACACACAAACACATGCCAAATTGATCTATAGGATCAATTGACACACAGAACAATTGTCAATCTCGGAATTCTCCCAAAATTGACACAAAAAGTACCATAACTTTCTCAATATGTCTCCTATGAACACAAAACCATATCCTATGGGTATCTTATGCATATGGGTTGATTTTTCATGGTTAAATCTCAGATTTAAAATCTAAATTAAAAGTAAAAACTGAATTGTACCTATTGGGAGATGGATTCCCAATGAAACCTCCAATTGAGATAAAATTGCCTCTAACTTGTAGATCCTTGCTCCTCTTTGTAGATCCTTGCTTCCTCCTTCTAGATCCTTTCTTCTCAAGTCTCTAGTGGTGATTTGGGAAGGAATTGGAATGAAATTTGGTAGGAAAATGAAATAGGAATAAAAGAATTTGGTAGAGGAAAATTCTAGATCTAGTTTTGGAATGAAAAGAGGAGGAAGAATTTTCTCCCCTTTATAAATAGGCCGGCCCCTATTTCCCCTCCCTCAAGCTACTATAAAATATCCATTATACCCCTTGGGGCCTCTCATGAAGAAATAATTAAGGAAGGAAGCTTCTAGTCTAATGATTTAATTAATTTAATCCATCTCCTTAACAATGGGCCTTCTAATTGGGCTAATTCTAACTAATTAATTCATGTTGGTCCATGGGTCCAAACTAACTAGTTAGGTCCACTAACACAAGTCCAAATTAAAAAAATTAACATCTAACAACAATTAAATAATACAACAAATAATTATTTATCATGCATAATATTTAATTAAATAGAAAATTACTAAAATACCCTTTCCTAAAAAATATGGTAGTGACAACACTGTCGAGTTTTATCTATTGGGCAGATTCATAGAGGTACAAAACCCATTTGTGAGAGCAAGGAAGTTCAGGAAAGGTTTAATTATGGAAATTAAATCACACACCAGGGGTCACCTTATTGCGACATTCGAGGAGATTTTGGCAGATGTCCACGTAGCAAAGGATGACATGGAGCTCAGGTCCAAGAGAGGGAGAAATACATCAGGGAGATCTAGCCGTAGTATGGGTCCAGCTAAGCGGCCTTATTTCTCGCAGCAGAGACCTTTCCAGCCACAGAAACTTTAGTTTCCTGCACCGATCAGAGCACCAATACAGCAGGTACACCAGATGTAGAGGCCGGCCCAACCAGCTCTTTTTTGCCCTTTATGTAAGAAGCCATGGCACGGATGAGATATTTGGAGGAAGAGGTTGGGCAGGTAATTATTGTGTTGCTCAGCCGACCATCAGCGGAGAGAGTGTCCGATGTCTTCCACTTGCACAGCTCAGGGTGGAGCCCCAGTTCAGGGAGTACCAGCGAGGCCACTTGCGGGTCGGTAGAGGGGACCTCCATTGTAGACACAATATCAGAGATTCGCCCAACAGCAGCAGCAGCAGATAGGTTCATAGTAGGGGAAAGCATTCACCATGACAGTTGAGGAGACCGAGCCAGTTGGAGATATGATATCAGGTTTATTTTTTCTTGATTCTATTCCAGCATATGCTTTATTTGATTTTGGTGCTTCTTATAGTTTTGTATCTGTAGCTTTTGCTCTTAAGCATGATTTAGAGGCTGAACCTTTGACTAGGACTTGCAAGATCACGACTGGGGGTAGCATTATCCTGGTCAGTGATGTTTACAAGGATCGAAGAGTTGCACTAGGAGGCCAGGAGTTGAGTGCGAGCTTACTTGTAATACCACTTTTGAGCTATGCCATAGTACTCAGGATGGATTGGTTGAGTAGGCACCATGCTAGTATAGATTATCGTAGAGGAAAGGTATTGTTTCGACCGCCAGGAGAGTCAGAGTTTAAGATTTCTACAGGAACAGCAGAGAAGAGCGAGGATGCCATATGTGGAGCTATGGTGGAAGAGAAGGAGTTGTCATATCCGTTGATAGCAGAGTTTATGGATATTTTTCGAAGAAGTTGCCGGACTTGCCGCCAGATCGATATATGGAGTTCTCTATAGTCTTAGTGCCAGACGTAGAGCCGATATCTTAGCACGTCTATAGAGTCAAAAATAGCGAACTGGCAGAGTTGAAGAAGCAAGTGGATGAGTTACAGGATAAGGGCTTCATTAGATCTAGTTCATCACTGTGGGGTGCTCCGATATTATTTTTACTGAAGAAGAATGGGTCGGTATACATGTGTATCGACTACAGGGCTCTGAATAACCCCACTATCAAGAAAAAATACCCGCTAACGGGGATAGATGATCTCTTCGATCAGTTGAGCAGAGCGAAGGTATTTTCGAAGATAGATTTGAGTTCAGGCTACCACCAGATAAAAGTGAAGAAGGAGGATATTTCGAAGATAACTTTTCAGACTCGGTATGGCCAGTTTGAGTTCATGGTGATGTTGTTTTGGTTGACCAATGCCCCGACGGTATTCATGAAACTGATGTATAGGGTGTTCCATCAATATTTTGATAAGTTTGTGGTGGTATTCATTGATGATATTCTGGTGTATTCGAAGCCCCGGAGGAGCATAAGGAGCACTTGAGAAAATTTTTGGAGACTCTCATGAAGGAGAAGCTTTATGGGAAGCTTTTGAAGTGTTAGTTCTTCCTGGACAAGGTTGAATACAGTTGACCCAAATAGGATTTCGGTAGTGGAGTCATGGGCTACTCCATGTTCAATGGCAGAGATCAGGAGATTTCTGGGTCTAGCATGATACTATAGGAGGTTTGTACATGACTTCTCTAGGATTACAGAGATGATGACTAGGCTGACCAGGAAGGACGTAGAGTTTGTATGGTCAGAGGAGTGTTAGGCCACTTTCGATGAGCAGAAGAGGAGATTGACGACAACCAATATTGAGGTTGCCATTGGGTTCAGGTGGATTCATTATCAATAGTGATACTTCAGGGAAGGATTTGTGTTGTATTTTACAGCAGAATGGGAAGGTGATTGCCTATGCTTCCAGGCAATTACGTCCTCAAGAGAAGAACTACCCTACCCATGATCTGGAGTTGGCAGTAGTCATTTTTGCTCTAAAGATGTGGAAATACTATATGTACGGAGAGCGTATGGAGATCTTTACAGACCATAAGAGCTTGAAGTACGTATTTACACAGAAAGGGCTGAATATGAGATAGCGACGGTGGTTGGAGGTGATGAAGGACTTCGACATATTATTACAGTATCATCCAGGGAAGGCCAACGTAGTCGCTAATACCTTGAACAGGTATCCAGTGGCTTTGTACTTGACGACATGCAGACACTTATTGGCCGATCTTGAGAGCTTGGGTATTCAGGTGCTAATTCCTGGTATCAAAGCACAGATGTGGGGATTACAGATATAGTCTGAGTTGATGGACAGGGTTAGGGATACATAGTATGATGATGAGTCTCTGAGAAGTATAAGGGTGTAGGTTCAAATAGGATTATCAAAGGACATCAATATTATTGATGATGGTTCGTTGTGGCATAGTACCATATTATGTGTGTCGAGTGGAGAGTTGCGTGAGGAGGTTCTACAGGAGGCACATCGCTCTCAGTACTCTATGAATCTAGGTGCCAACAAGATGTATAAAGATATGAGGTAGCATATATGGTGGTATGGTATGAAGCGGGAGGTGGCGCGCTTCGTATCCAGGTGTTTAGTATGCCATCAGGTAAAGACAGAGAGGCAGATGCCAGGTGGTTTACTTTAGCCTTTACCCATTCTAGAGTGAAAGTGGGAGCATGTTACCATAGATTTTGTTTCGGGGCTTTCGCGTTCTCCAGGAAGAAAATATATGATTTGGGTCATCGTGGACATGTTGACCAAATCAACCAACTTCTTGCCATTTGAAGTTGGTAGGTCTACGAAGAAGCTAAAAAAGATGTTTGTGCGACAGATTATCAGATTGCATGAACTTCCTGTGAGCATCATCTTGGATCGGGATAATCACTTTATATCCTACTTCTAGAGGAGTTTGCGGGCCAGCTTGAGTACCCAGCTCAAGTTCAGTACCGCATATCATCCTCAGATAGATGGACAGTTGGAGAGGACTATCCAGACTCTCGAGGATATGCTTCGCACGTGTGTTCTGGATTTTGGAGGTTCTTGGGAGGATCATCTACACCTGGTAGAGTTTTCTTATAACAGTTACCAGGCCAGTATTGAGATGTCACCATTTGAGGTTTTATATGAATGGAGATGTCGTACCCCTTTATCTTGGAATGATGTTGGTGAGAGAGCCTTGTTAGGGCCATATATGATTGTTGATGCAGCTGAGAAAATAAAACTCATTTGTCACTCCTCATTCCCTATATATGTATTTGGAATATATTAGTTTCTCTGCTTATATTATTTGTTACTTGCATGTTAATTAGGTTGCATACATGGAGACTAGACCCATTCTTTGGTTCAATTAAATCCATGGTTTAATTGTTGGGTTGGTTCATTCATGAGTTGAACCCATGGTCTAAAACTCAAATCCTAAATATAAAACCCAATATCTTTTCTCTCTCTTCCCCCATTCTTTATTTTTTTTCCTCTTCCTTCATTTAGGCAAGTAAACCTTGCACCACATGGAAAAATCTATTAAATTTTGATTCTTGCTTTTTCCTTTCAGTCAGTTATGTGCTCATGATCATTCTAAACACTTTTAGTACTTGGATTTTTTGGTTTTGATGGGTGGATTTGTGTGGATCGACTTTTCTAACTTACGGTTTTATGGGTTCCTTGAATTTTTGGTCATTTTGATCTACTAAAACATAGTATTTTTGAAAAATAGTTTTTGGGATGTATGTAGCACTTTGTTTCGAACATTTTGGCTTTTGGTTCACTCAATTCAGAGTTAAAATAAAGTTTTTATGAAGAAAACAAATTTTTGTTTTAGAGCTTTCGTCATGGCTGAACCTGCTGTTTGGGACGATGAAGATTTTATGCGGACAATACCATATGCGGCAGAGAGTTTTATGCGGCATTGAAATATTTGCGACATGAACTCCTTGCCGCATACCAGCATGCGACCATCTCTTTTGGACGCATGACTGACTAATACACATGTGTTCTCAAAGGACTCCTTGTGTTTATTCGCTGAACGAATGAGAAATTCGCTAAATCCAAGAGACACCTATGCGGTAGGACAGACCATGCGGCAAGGTAGGCTATGCGATCGAGTCTCTTTTGGACGAATTCGCTAACCCTTTTTTGTCCTTGCACGAATTTTATAATTTTGTCCTTTCCTCTGACACACTTTATGGCTTGTCACATCAATCACGTTAGTCACTTTTCTGACGCACATTTATTACCCGTTGTTTCTGCACTTAAACCGAAGAGTGAACTTTGACTTACTCTATGCGGCAACTGATCCTATACGGCCTAGACCTATGCGGCAATTGATCCTATGCGGCCTAGACCTATGTGGTAACTGATTCTATGCAACAGCTGATCTCCATGCGACCTTGATCCTTATGCGCGCATATGGCCCCTTGTAACGTTTTATTGGACTAGTTTTGTTGAATGTTCCTTTGGACTTTATGGGTTGTATGTAAGACTTTGATGACCACAAGAATATTAGACCCATCTATGCATCATAACCCGACCACTTGTATCCGTGCTGATACACTTACTACGTGCTATGTGTTCTACATGCTAAGTGTTCCTACGCAATTATATTACATATTTACACTATGGTGTATGTGCTACGTGACATGTGATATGACTCAATCTCTCGCATAGATATAAGGGTTAGTAAATGACCAATCGTGGCTAGGATCTGTTGATTGTTGCATCAAGCTGTGGTGAATTCAAGTTGGACTATCAAGTGACAAAGTGGATTCTTATCTAGCATGGTCATACTATGGTACGTCATATAAGGGGAATACCATATGACCACGCCTTAAGATTTTAGTTAACAATAGGGTTAACTAGGCAACTAAACTTGTAGAGCATTGGGAGAGAATAGAATCTCGAGATCGTGCCTAACTAGCCATCTCCAGTCATTTAAATTGGGGTGTGCAGGCTAGTCCCCATGGATATTTTTTAAGTCCTCATTAGTATATGGCAATATCCGACTATTATACTATACTATGTGTTCTATGTGATCTTAGCACAGTGGCCTTATGAGGGACCGGTGTGCAATACTATGTGCTATACGATGATTTATGGCTCGGCTAACCCTGCTAGTACGTGGTTCGATATGAGGATTCCTATATGCATAATATCTCTGGGATAACCCAAACTTCATCTAGTAAGCCATATAAATGATTGGTCGATTATGTAATTGAGCTTATTTGTGTATTGTATCTGCTCTCAATTAGTCTAGGGACATGGACTATCATGGTGCGATGGTCTAACCCTTGTCCTTGTTTGGTTGTAGGGTTAGATTATTGTGACATGATAGGCTATGAACCAAACTACAAGACAAAACTATAAATACATCTATTTCATAACCTGGTTTTATTTTTCATTCGTGCTTCCTTTGTGGTACTTGCTATTTGGGGTCTAACCCCACTAGTTTTGCATGGCTAGGTTTATAGCCAGCACCCGAGGATCAAGCGTACTTTCCCTGAACAATAGTGCGCACCAGTCAGATGGCCGTTAAAGGAAACGAGTAAGCTTCTTCTTTCCTGCTCGTTATTGCACACTTTACTTATTTTGGCCGTTTAGCCACCGGCACTTGTTAGCCATAAAATTTGGACATTTAGTTTTCTTTACATGATTGTAATTAATCAGACTGCAGCTGATCATGGTCATGTACTTTTGTTACTCTGTCAGCTTTTTTATTTTGTATAGCTAGTTTTTAGAATATCGTGGCAGGCCGTTTGGGAAGCCTTACTTCCTTGTCATATATGTTCTATGTTTACTGTTCTTGCTTAACTGATTGAGATAATAGATGTGTTGTGTGACACTAAGTGACTTGCTTGTAGTATCAAACCCCTTGTCTAGTAGCCGTGACCGCCGTACGACGTTCTATACCTTGTACAGGGGAGCTGGCCATGTCCGTCTCCGTATTTTGGTACTGGGGCATGACATTATTAGAGATAGACTTCGGGTCGCGTAGGACAGACAATGGCATTAGTCCGACAACCACCAGAGACCTTTGGAGTTTGAGGTATATATTTTATTTTGTATTGCTTATGATTGCTTTGTTTTAGATTGAGTGTTAAGGCTGTATTTTGTTCTAGGTTGGCAATCTGGTATTCTTAAAGATTTCTTCCATATGGGGAACGATTCACTTTGGTAGAGGCGGGAAGATTAATCCAAGGTACATCGGACCCTTCGGTGTTCTTGCGAGGGTCGATGCACTGGCCTACAGACTACACTTGCCGCCTACACTAGAGGGAGTTCATAACGTGTTCCACGTGTCGCAGTTGAGACGCTACATGGAGAATCCTAGTCATGTATTGGATCACTCAGAGATCGAGGTGGGCCCTACTCTCAACTATCTAGAACAAAGAGTGGAGATTTTGGATCGCTGGGAGAAGGTGCTGCGAAACCAGACGATTCTCTTGGATCGCGTTGCGTGGATGCATCACTCTCCGGGTGAGTCAACTTGGGAGAGGGAGGATAAAATGCGCGAGCGATACCCTTATCTCTTCGAGCCTTGAGGCATTGATCTTTTTGTTCTGTTGAATTCTTGTGCTAGTTTCGTCTTTAATTTAGAGGACAAAATTATTTTTAAGGAGGGTAGACTTGTCACTACCATATTTCTAGAATAGGAATATTTTTTGTCATTTAAAAATTATATATATATATTGTGTTATATTTTTATTTATAATAATGTCCATTTTATAATATGTGACTAACATTATAGAGGTCAGTAGTTTGGAATATTTAATTAGACATGACCCTAGTGGACCAACAAACTTGACATGACAATTTAACCAATTAGTTAGACTAGCCATGTAGACTCACTACTAAAATTTATCCAATTAGCGACGTCATTGGCGACGTCAAAATAAAACGTCAGAAAATCCTAAAAATTTAACGACGCCAACAAAAAATGTTGTAATATGTCGCAGTTGGTGACGTCCAACGACGTCTAACGACTAAAATTATTATTATAGAAATAGACGCCGGTAAAAGTCGATGAACATCGCTAAAATTTTAATTACAACGACGTATTTAGCGACGTTGAAACATTTACGTCGCAGTATATTAAAAAAGCGACGATTAGCTACGCCTTTTTGATACGTCGCTAAAATTTTAATATAGGGTTTTTATTTCCCCCTATTCGTTTTCATTCCCACAATATTGACCCCCCCACTCCTATTGAGACCCAGGCGACCTCGAGACCCAGCGACAGTGACCCCCTCCGGCGCTCTGGCTCCGTGACCCCCTCCGGCTCCCCCTTCGGCTTCCAACCTCCGTGACCCACTCTGACTCCCCCCGACGCTCCGCCCCCCTTACCACCGCTCTCGATCAGTTAGCCCTCCTCATCGGTCAGGTAAACCCTAACCCTAATTCTCATGACATCGATATAGACACACACAGACATTTTGACACGGACATACATACTAATTATTCTGACATTGACACGGACACACTAACACTGACATGGAGTATGTGTATGTGTGGTGACTGGTGCGGACACGTTGACACTAACACTAACAATTTATAGCCTATTCAAAATAACACTATCACGAACACATTGACACTGACACTGACACTGACACACACTACAATGGGAGGTGAAGGCCTACGGGCTATATGCTTGTGCTATAAATTAGGGTTTGTGAACTTAAGAATCATTTATAGAGTTTTTTTGCTAGTTTTCTCTTTTCAAATAGTGATTTTCATAATGTCTAGGTGTTGTTGGATTAGGAATTTGTAGTGTTAAATCTATTCAACTCATCTTAGGGACTAGAAATTCTTTTAGATGTAGTTGGATATGATTATGTGTTGGTCGTTCTATTATCCAAGTTTATATGTTTGTAGACTTGAAGAAATACTTTAAGGCAACCATACCCTCCCGATATTTGTATTCATGTGTGTCAATTAGTAGTGTATATGAGTATCGAGTGGTAGAGTATCCTTGGGTGGATGATGGTGTATTTGTACTAGTGTATCGTGTGTGTAAGTATGCGTTTAAGAGAGTGGGGTCCGGGGTGTATGTACACAGTGCATTGTATGTGTGTGTATGTGCGTGCGTGTGTGTGTGTGTATGTGTAGGTAGTGAGGGTTACTAATCTATATAGATAGATACATATATAACGGTATAAAAATATACAGTTATAGAAGTAGGTATAAATATGTGTTGAGTATGTGTGTGTAAATTGCACTCATGGTCGTCTCTCATGTCCGTATTGTATGGACCGTACTACGGCTTTTTGTTTGAAATATGGAGGAAAATCGTGCTTTTTCGATAAAATTTTATCGACAATTTCTGTCGTCGGATCATTCGTTCCGGAGGAACATGAATGAATTTTGTGCCAGCGTTATGGAGAAGGCAAATCCACCTCCAAGGTGGCCCAGAGACACGATATGGGAAGATGTTAAAGATTTACCAAGTGCAATCAAAGAGCCTACTAAGGGTTACAGGTGCGATAGATTTGGTCACACTCATAACTGGACGAAGAGGAGCATATTTTGGGATCTGTAATATTGGAGCACCAATCTGATCAGAAATAATTTTGATGTCATGCATATCGAGAAGAATGTATTTAACAAAATAATTAATACTGTGATGGACGTGAAGGGGAAGACGAAAGATGCCACGACCCGCACCCGGTGTAAGGGTACTAGTCGGAAACAACGCCCAGCCTACGCCGCAGAATCGGCGGTAGAACGCTGTCTAGATAAACTATCTAACAATATAATGAACCACCAATAATGATAGTATACTCAATCACAGAACTAAGGTGGAAATGAGCACGAATCAGATAAAGAATAGAATAGTCACAATACAACTCATGAGTCTAAAATAATACATCAATGAGTCTGAAGAAAATTACAGAAATATGCTGGAGACAAATCCAGTACAAAGAATACTACAAAACTATAAAGCTACAACTCCAGGGTCAACTGTCTCAGTTGGGATAAGTCCCTCTTGAGCCAGGGTCTCAGAATCTAAACCCACAATATCCTGGGGTCCATAATAGGTAGGGTACTCCTCAGTGTCATCTGGAAAAATATATTCAGTCAGGAAAGGAGCAGAGTACAACCCTAACAGCAGTTCTCAAATAATGATAAAAACTATGTAACAGTAAATAGTTGTGGATAAACAAGATGCATAAATAGATACAAGAATGTATAGACAATAAGGAAATACTGGAAAGAAATACAATAATGAACAATATGCTGATGGAACAAGAATACTAATGACTAAGTGTGTGAGTACTAGCTTTAACATGTGATCGGCTTGGGAACTTGCACAAGAGTATGATGGCCTGGCTGATTATACGTGCGGTGTATGATCAACACTCACAAGGAACAAGACATGCATAAGGAGGGTATGATCACATATCTACACTAAAATACTCCCCACCCCGACTGGTATAATAGATCCAACCACGGTACGTTATGGCACTAGATTCCCCAAGAAGATAGCTAGTCTCCCCGAGAATCGGTGTCTGTACATGTACAAGATAACCAATGAAACAATACTTGCACCATATACACCATATACCAAGGAATAACATCTCATGACGAGATCCGGATATACCAATCCGTGTAACCATAGTGTCAAGAGAACATGTATATCTACACTAGATACAACGAACATAGAGGATATCATAAATGAGAAACTATCAGAGAATGTACTCGCCTGAAGTCCAATGAACAGTCTCACAAATGTCTGACTCGGTGCCTCGAAGACCTAGACATGGAATACCACATTAATACAAGATCCCGGAAAGAGAACAAGTCAAACTAGGCAACTTCTAGGTCAATAAGTCAATTCTAAGGTAAAAGTCAACTATGGTCAACTCTAAAGTCAACTAAAGTCAACCATGGTCAAACCCAAAGTCAACCTCACAAGACATCTATAAAATAATATAGAGATAAACTATAATAATTTAGGAATCAAATTAGATTCAAAAAGAACTCACACAAGTATACTAATAATACAATTAATATATACCCTAAAATAATATATACAACCCAACATTTATATAAATAAAATAATATATTATTACAATTATTATTCCTCACAAAACACATATATATATACATATATATATATACAATTATAATATATAATATATACATTAAATCTGTCAAAGCGTCATTGAAAAACAGTGAATAAAATAGGATTAAATCAAAACAGTTTAAATAGTGACAGTCGGGACTGTCACCGAAGGACTGTCACCGAAACCCAAATAATAAACTGCCACTGCTTTGATTTTCGCTGACAGTTAAACTGTCGCGGAAAAGCGTCGCAGAAAAGCTGCTGTTTCCCGTTGCTGCAATTAATGACAGGTTTGTCATTAATTGCCCGAAGGCTACAGCGGCTGCTATTAGTCGGCTAATTAATGACAGTTTTTACTGTCATTAATTCACTGTCACTAAAACAAGTTATATATATATAATTATATATATAAAAACAGAATATATAAAACAATATATATATATATATATATATATATATATAAACCATTAATACAAAAATGTACATATATATATTAATATACACATAAACTTATACCTTCAAATATTTAACAAAGAACATATAATTTACATGGCTAGAAGCACACCTAAAATATTTACATTAATATCCAAATAATTACATAATAATTATAAATAATATAATTACACAATTAAACATACAAATATATTTTATAAAATATTTTATGTATAAATTATATTATTTAACAAGTAGTAACATATATATTTGCATGCAAGAAAGCTACATATTATATTGTACATTATATTAGCACGCCCAAAATATAGATCTATGCTACAATAATTACTATAATAAATACACAAAATAAATATTTAATATCCATATATATATACTAATTATAAATGAAGAATTGAACCACAATTAATTAGATCTATACAAAAATACACACAATTGGAGAGTATCTCACCGTATCCCACTAGATCTAGGATACGCATGCGACACGAGTCCAACACACAATTAAATGCACCCCGAAGGACACAAACAGATCACAAATAATATTTATGAACAAATCAAAGCGTCAAAAGTAGATCTATGTGTCCGTGTCAAATTACGACATGTTCAAAGCCCCGTGTCGGAGGAAAACCCCCAAATGACACGTATCACCAAATAGTTGGGATACGAACCACAAGTATCCCAATATGGACACGACACTAGCCTCAAACACAAATCTCATGTCCAATTGATCTATAGGATCAATTGACACACACAAACAAATGTAAATTCGGAATTCCAACAAAATTGACACAAAAAGCACCATAACTTTCTCCATGGGTCTCCTATGAACACAAAACAAAGTCCTATGGGTAGTACATACATATAGGTTGATTTTACATGATTAAATCTCAGATTTAGAAGCTATTTAAATGGGAAAATCTGAATTATACCTATTGGGAGATGGATTCCCAATGAAACCTCCAATTGAGATGAACTTGCTTCCAAATTGTAGATCCTTGCTCCTCTTTGTAGATCCTTGCTTCCTTCTTCTAGATCCTTGCTTCCTCCTTCTCTAATGGTGAATTGGAAAGAATTTAGAATGAATTAGGTAGGGAATTGGATTGGGAATGGAGGGAATTTGGTAGTGGGAGAATTCTAGATCTAGATTTGGAATGAGATGAGAGGAGAGAGAAATTTCCCCCCCTCTTTAATAGGCCGGCTATAGCCCCTCCCCCAAGCAATTGTAAAATGTCCAATGTACCCCTTGGGACCTCTCATGAAGAAATAATTAAGGAAGGAAGCTTCTAGTCTAATCATTTAATTAATTTAATCCATCTTCTTAACCATGGGCTTTCTAAATGGGCCAAGTCTAACTAATTAATTCATGTTGGTCCATGGGTCCAAACTAAACTAGTTGGGTCCACTAAAATAAGTCCAACATAATTAAATAATATCTAACAACAATTAAATAATACAACAAAAATTATTTACCATGCACAATATTTATTTAAATAGGAAATTACTAAAATACCCTTTTTTCTAAAATATGGTAGTGACAAGTCTACCCTCCTTAAAATAATTTCGTCCTCGAAATTCAAAGACGAAAACTACCCCCAGAAAATCACAGAACAGAACTAAAGAATCACAACTAACTAATGAACAGAACATAACAATGAACAGAACATAACTAAAAATAACATACCTCAAGGTACAAACAAATATGGATAACGCTCTCGCATTTCATCCTCTCTCTCCCAGGTAGACTCCCCCGGAGAGTGATGCCTCCATGCGACGCGCACCAAAGGAATAGTCTGGTTCCTCAGCACCTTCTCTCTCCGATCCAGAATCCCAACTGGCTGCTCTGGATAGCTAAGAGTAGGGCCCACCTCTATCTCTGAGTGATCCAATACATGACTAGGATCTGTCACGTATCGTCTCAACTGTGACACATGAAACACGTTGTGCACTCCCTCCAATGCAGGTGGCAAGTCTAGTCTATAAGCAACTGCATCGACCCTCTCTAGAATAGTGAAAGGTCCAATGAATCGCGGACTAAGCTTTCCGCCTCCACCGAAGCGAATCGTGCCTCGTGTCGGAGAAATCCTCAGAAACACCAAACCACCAACCTAGAACAAAACACCACCTTAAGAACTTATCTATAACAAATAACCAAGAACAAGCACACAAAATAAAATCTAAACTATACCTCAAACTCCAAGGGTCTCCGATGGCTATCGGCCCAATGCCGTTGTCTGTCCTGCGCCACTCGAAGTCTGTCTCTGATTAACTGAACCTTCTCTGCTGCATCCACAACCATCTATGGCCCAAGCAAAACTCTCTCTCCAACATCGTCCCAAGACAAAGGAGTACGACACCTCCGACCATATAGAGCTTCAAAAGGTGACATCTCTATACTGGCCTGGTAACTGTTGTTGTAAGCAAACTCTACCAAATAGAGATGGTCCTCCCAAGAACTCCCGAAATCTAGTACACAAGTGCGCAACATATCCTCGAGAGTCTGAATAGTCCTCTTTGACTGCCCATCTGTCTGGGGATGATATGCAGTACTGAATTTGAGCTGAGTGCCCAAACTCTCCTACAAACTCCTCCAGAAATGAGAAGTGAAACGACTATCTCGATCTGAGACTATGCTGACGGGAACTCCATGTATCCTAACGATCTGCCTCACATACATCTCTGCCAGCTTCTCCGTAGACAAACCCACCTTGAAAGGCAAAAAATGGGCCGACTTGGTCAATCTATCAACAATGACCCAAATCGCGTCTTTCCCTCCTGGAGATCGTGGTAGTCCGGACACAAAATCCATAGTAATGTGTTCCCACTTCCACTCTGGAATGGGTAATGGCTGAAGTAAACCTCCTGGCCTCTGCCTCTCGGCTTTCACCTGCTGGCACACTAAGCATCTGGATACAAACTGTGCCACTTCCCTCTTCATGCCATACCACCACACACTCTCTCGCATATCCCGATACATCTTGTTAGCACCTGGATGTATGGAATACTGAGAGCGATGCGCTTCCTGCAACACCTCCTCGCACAACTCCCCACTAGGCACACACAATCTAACTCCATGCCTCAAGGATCCATCCTCTGCAATAGTGAAATCATCCTCCAATCCTGCTCTCACCTGAGCTCTGATACTCCTCAAAGATACGTCATCATACTGTGCTGCCTTGATCCTGTCCATCAAATCTGAATGTATCTGCAATCCCCACATCTGCATAGCACCACCCGGAATAATCACCTCAATGCCCAAGCTCTCCAAGTCCTCCAACAAATATCGATCCTGCGTCAAGAACATAGCTACCGGATACCTGCTCAAAGCATCGGCAACTACATTGGCCTTCCCAGGATGATATTGCAAAGAGATATCAAAATCCTTCATCAGTTCCAACCACCGACGCTGCCTCATGTTCAACTCCTTCTGCGTGAAAACGTAATTCAAGCTTTTGTGGTCTGTGAAGATCTCCACACGCTCTCCGTACAAATAATGTTTCCACAACTTCAGGGCGAATATGACAGCTGCCAACTCCAAATCATGGGTAGGATAGTTCTTTTCATAAGGACGCAATTGCCTGGATGCATAGGCAATCACTTTCCCATGCTGCTGAAGAACACAACCTAAACCCTTTCCCGATGCATCACTATAAATAGTGAAACCTCCGGACCCTGATGGCAATGTCAAAATAGGAGCAGACGTCAACCTCTTCTTCAACTCCTCAAAAACAGCCTGGCAATCTTCCGTCCAAACAAACTCCACATCCTTCCTTGTGAGTCTGGTCATCGGCTCGGCAATCCTCGAAAAATCTTGCACAAACTTTCTGTAGTAGCCTGCCAATCCCAAGAAACTCCTGATCTCTGCTACCGAACTCGGAGTCTTCCAAGATTCCACTGCTGAAATCTTCTTCGGATCCACTGAAATACCATCACCAGTCACAACATGCCCCAAGAATTCTACCTTGTCCAAGAAAAACTCATATTTGGACAACTTTCCATACAACTTCTCCTTCCTCAGCACATCCAACACAATCCTCAAATGCTCCTCATGCTCCTCCGGTGTCCTCGAGTATATGAGTATGTCGTCGATGAGCACCACCACAAACTTGTCAAGGTACTGGTGGAACACCTTGTTCATCAAGTTCATAAATACCGCCGGTGCATTAGTCAAACCAAACGGCATCACCATAAACTCGTACTGACCATACCAAGTTCTAAAAGCAGTCTTCGGTATGTCCCCCGGCTTCACCTTCACCTGATGGTAGCCTGATCTCAAATCTATCTTAGAAAATACCTTGGCACCACTCAACTGATCAAACAGATCATCAATCCATGGCAAAGGATACTTATTCTTGATAGTAAGATTATTCAAAGCCCTGTAATCAATGCACATGCGCACCGATCCATCCTTCTTCGGTACAAACAATACCGGGGCTCCCCTTGGTGAAGAACTCGATCTGATAAACCCCTTATCCTGTAATTCGTCCACCTGCTTCTTCAACTCGACCAGCTCGCTGTTGTTTACTCTATAGACATGCTGTAAAATCGGTTCTGCACCTGGCACCAAGTCTACAGAAAATTCAACATCTCGATCTGGCGGCAATCCTGGCAATTCTTCAGGAAACACATCCAAAAATTCTGCTATCAACGGATGTGGCAACTCCTTGTCTTCCACCATAGCTCCACAAATAATACCTTCTTCCTGCTCCGCAGTTCCTCTAGCAAACTCGAACTCTGGCTCTCCTGGCGGACCAAACAAAACTCTACCTCCTCTACAATCTATGCTAGCACGGTGCCTACTCAACCAATCCATCCCGAGTACAATGTCGTAGCTCGGAAGTGGCATTACAAGTAGACACGCACTCAACTCCCGGCCTCCCAGAGTAACTCTCCGATCCTTGCAAATATCATTAACCAGGATAATACCTCCCCCGGTCATGATCTTGCAAGTCCTAAGCAAAGACTCAGCTACCAAACCATGCTTTAGAGCAAAAGAAACAGATACAAAACTATGGGAAGCACCACTATCAAACAAAGCTAAAGCTGGAATGGAATCAAGAAGAATAGAACCTGCGATAACATCTCCGGTGGGTTCCTCCTCTTCGACGGTCATAGCAAACGCTCGTCCCTGTTGAGCACCTCCCTGCTGCTGATGCTGGACAAAATGCTGCTGCTGTGTCGGAAGCGGTCCCCTCGGTTGTGCTGCAGGTGGTCTCATCTGTGCCCTCGGAGCTGGAGCTGCTCCCTGAACTGCACGACGAGGACACTCCCTCAATTGATGCCCTTCAGTACCACAATACAAACAAACTCCTAGCCTCTTTCTGTAAACTTCCCAGATGTGGCTGGGCTTCTTGCAGAAGTTGCATAGAGCTTGCTGTAACTGCCTCTGCTGCTGAGGTGCCTGGTGAAAAGGCGCTCTAGTTGGAGTCTGGTTCTGCTGTGGCTGCTGGAAAGGTCTGGACTGGAAATGAGGACGTTTGGCAGATACTGCACTGCCGTTGGCCCCCAGAAAAGAATCACGGTCTCTCTTGGTCTTCAAACCCAGATCCCGCTCAACCTTGCGTGCCTCCGCAAGTATCTCCGAGTATGTCTCATAAAAAGACGGAATAAGGATCAATATGGCACAAGATGTAAGACATCAAGGAAAGGACAAGTTTAAGAGATCAAGTATCAATATCAAAGGAGAATAGTTGAATCAAAAGAATTTTCCTAGATGTGATTGAGTATCTCAGCCTATATCCTATATCCTATCGCAGGCTCGCAGTAGTACAACTAAGTTGTCGCACTACCACGACATCACATACTTGTGAAGCTAGACCTGCATGGGCCACCACCAAAAACGTGTCACGACCCGCACCCGGTGTAAGGGTACTAGTCGGAAACAACGCCCAGCCTACGCCGCAGAATCGGCGGTAGAACGCTGTCTAGATAAACTATCTAACAATATAATGAACCACCAATAATGATAGTATACTCAATCACAGAACTAAGGTGGAAATGAGCACGAATCAGATAAAGAATAGAATAGTCACAATACAACTCATGAGTCTAAAATAATACATCAATGAGTCTGAAGAAAATTACAGAAATATGCTGGAGACAAATCCAGTACAAAGAATACTACAAAACTATAAAGCTACAACTCCAGGGTCAACTGTCTCAGTTGGGATAAGTCCCTCTTGAGCCAGGATCTCAGAATCTAAACCCACAATATCCTGGGGTCCATAATAGGTAGGGTACTCCTCAGTGTCATCTGGAAAAATATATCCAGTCAGGAAAGGAGCAGAGTACAACCCTAACAGCAGTTCTCAAATAATGATAAAAACTATGTAACAGTAAATAGTTGTGGATAAACAAGATGCATAAATAGATACAAGAATGTATAGACAATAAGGAAATACTGGAAAGAAATACAATAATGAACAATATGCTGATGGAACAAGAATACTAATGACTAAGTGTGTGAGTACTAGCTTTAACATGTGATCGGCTTGGGAACTTGCACAAGAGTATGATGGCCTGGCTGATTATACGTGCGGTGTATGATCAACACTCACAAGGAACAAGACATGCACAAGGAGGGTATGATCACATATCTACACTAAAATACTCCCCACCCCGACTGGTATAATAGATCCAACCACGGTACGTTATGGCACTAGATTTCCCAAGAAGATAGCTAGTCTCCCCGAGAATCGGTGTCTGTACATGTACAAGATAACCAATGAAACAATACTTGCACCATATATACCATATACCAAGGAATAATATCTCATGACGAGATCCGGATATACCAATCCGTGTAACCATAGTGTCAAGAGAACATGTATATCTACACTAGATACAACGAACATAGAGGATATCATAAATGAGAAACTATCAGAGAATGTACTCGCCTGAAGTCCAATGAACAGTCTCACAAATGTCTGACTCGGTGCCTCGAAGACCTAGACATGGAATACCACATTAATACAAGGTCCCGGAAAGAGAACAAGTCAAACTAGGCAACTTCTAGGTCAATAAGTCAATTCTAAGGTAAAAGTCAACTATGGTCAACTCTAAAGTCCACTAAAGTCAAACATGGTCAAACCCAAAGTCAACCTCACAAGACATCTATAAAATAATATAGAGATAAACTATAATAATTTAGGAATCAAATTAGATTCAAAAAGAACTCACACAAGTATACTAATAATACAATTAATATATACCCTAAAATAATATATACAACCCAACATTTATATAAATAACATAATATATTATTATAATTATTATTCCTCACAAAACACATATATATATACATATATATATATATACAATTATAATATATAATATATACATTAAATCTGTCAAAGCGTCATTGAAAAACAGTGAATAAAATAGGATTAAATCAAAACAGTTTAAATAGTGACAGTCGGGACTGTCACCGAAGGACTGTCACTGAAACCCAAATAATAAACTGCCACTGCTTTGGTTTTCGCTGACAGTTAAACTGTCGCGGAAAAGCGTCGCAGAAAAGCTGCTGTTTCCCGCTGCTGCAATTAATGACAGGTTTGTCATTAATTGCCCGAAGGCTACAGCGGCTGCTATTAGTCGGCTAATTAATGATAGTTTTTACTGTCATTAATTCGCTGTCACTAAAACAAGTTATATATATATAATTATATATATAAAAACAGAATATATAAAACAATATATATATATATATATATATATATAAACCATTAATACAAAAATGTACATATATATATTAATATACACATAAACTTATACCTTCAAATATTTAACAAAGAACATATAATTTACATGGCTAGAAGCACACCTAAAATATTTACATTAATATCCAAATAATTACATAATAATTATAAATAATATAATTACACAATTAAACATACAAATATATTTTATAAAACATTTTATGTATAAATTATATTATTTAACAAGTAGTAACATATATATTTGCATGCAAGAAAGCTACATATTATATTGTACATTATATTAGCACACCCAAAATATAGATCTATGCTACAATAATTACTATAATAAATACACAAAATAAATATTTAATATCCATATATATATACTAATTATAAATGAAGAATTGAACCACAATTAATTAGATCTATACAAAAATACACACAATTGGAGAGTATCTCACCGTATCCCACTAGATCTAGGATACGCATGCGACACGAGTCCAACACACAACTAAATGCACCCCGAAGGACACAAACAGATCATAAATAATATTTATGAACAAATCAAAGCGTCAAAAGTAGATCTATGTGTCCGTGTCAAAATACGACATGTTCAAAGCCCCGTGTCGGAGGAAAACCCCCAAATGACACGTATCACCAAATAGTTGGGATACGAACCACAAGTATCCCAATATGGACACAACACTAGCTTCAAACACAAATCTCATGTCCAATTGATCTATAGGATCAATTGACACACACAAAAAAATATAAATTCGGAATTCCAACAAAATTGACACAAAAAGCACCATAACTTTCTCCATGGGTCTCCTATGAACACAAAACAAAGTCCTATGGGTAGTATATACATATAGGTTGATTTTACATGATTAAATCTCAGATTTAGAAGCTATTTAAATGGGAAAATCTGAATTATACCTATTGGGAGATGGATTCCCAATGAAACCTCCAATTGAGATGAACTTGCTTCCAAATTGTAGATCCTTGCTTCCTTCTTCTAGATCCTTGCTTCCTCCTTCTCTAATGGTGAATTGGAAAGAATTTGGAATGAATTTGGTAGGGAATTGGATTGGAAATGGAGGGAATTTGGTAGTGGGAGAATTCTAGATCTAGATTTGGAATGAGATGAGAGGAGAGAGAAATTTCTCCCCCTCTTTAATAGGCCGGCCATAGCCCCTCCCCCAAGCAATTGTAAAATATCCAATGTACCCCTTGGGGCCTCTCATGAAGAAATAATTAAGGAAGGAAGCTTCTAGTCTAATCATTTAATTAATTTAATCCATCTTCTTAACCATGGGCTTTCTAAATGGGCCAAGTCTAACTAATTAATTCATGTTGGTCAATGGGTCCAAACTAAACTAGTTGGGTACACTAAAATAAGTCCAACATAATTAAATAATATCTAACAACAATTAAATAATACAACAAAAATTATTTACCATGCACAATATTTATTTAAATAGGAAATTACTAAAATACCCTTTTTTCTAAAATGTGGTAGTGACAAAAGACAATACCAAGGCTATATTGGACTTGGAAGAAATATGCATACGCCCTGCGTTGCATTTGATAGAGGAAGGGAATTGGAAGTATAAGCAGCCTAAGTCAATTTTCTCACTGGATAAGGAGGATAAAATGAGACTTTGTAGGTGGATTCATGGGCTAAAATTTTTAGACAGGTACTTGTCGAATCTGAGAATATGCGTTGACCCGAAGGAGAACAAACTGACGGGTATGAAGAGCCACGACTGTAACGTATTCATGGAGAGGTTAATTTTAATTGTATTTCAGAAATTCTTACCGCAGATAGTTTGGGATCCATTGACTGAGCTTAGCATATTCTTCAGGGATCTTTGTTCTACAAAGTTGATCGTCGATCGTTTAGAAAAGCAAGAGAATAACATTACGGTAACACTGTGTAAGCTTGAAAGAGTGTTCCCTCCTAAATTCTTTGACTCCATAGAGCATTTGCCAATTCATCTTTCTTACGAGGCACGTATTTGTGGTCCTGTCGGTTATCGGTGGATGTACCCGTTCGAGCGTCAACTGAACAACCTAGAGAGAAAGGTAAAAAATAAGACACGGATCGAGGGTTCTATTTATGAAGCCTATATTCTTGAGGAGATTACAAACTTTTGCTTGATGTATTTCAAGCCACATGTTGCTACTAATAGAACAAGAGTTCCCAGAAACAACGACGGATATCAGGAATCTAATGATGCAATACTGAAAGTATTCAATGCTTTTGGTAAGCCTTCGAGATAAATGAATAAGAGATATCTAAATGACGATGAGCTAAGGGCTTCTCAGTTGTATATATTACTCAACTATGACGAGGATGAATTAGAGAAGCTAGAGGGTAAGTAATTAATACGTCAATGTTTAAGTTATCTTAATGTAATAGTATACGCTAATATTGTTACATTAATCGGATGATATTTTATTATTTTTAGCATATTTAATGTTGAAGTGAGGTCGATGAGACCATACATAACAGATGAAGAAGTAGAACAGGAAATGAGACTTTATTTTCCTTCTTGGTTGAGTGCATATGTAAGGATCTTTTTGTGTATACACTATACACAATAATTAACATAACATTGAACTTAATATAGTTTTCTTGGTATTTAGGTCGATAGTCCCCACACAACACTCGGGAATGAGTCTATTAGAACTTTAGCCAAGGGACCAATTTATGTCGTCAAAATTTGATCAAGCTACTGTGTGAATGGATTTAGGTTCAAGTCAATAAAAGCCACGATAAGAGATAGATTCTTCGATCTCGATTCTATGAAAAATAGTTGTTGTGTATCAGATCTTCGAGCTACAAAGATGTCGATCCAAGCAATAATTTCTATGACATTTTACGAAAGATTGTGGAGTTGACATATAATTATAAAACAGAGCCTGCTAAGATCGTTTTATTCAGGTGTGATTGGTTTGATCCGATTAACCCAAGATCAAGGTTAGAAAATAGACAAGCATGATCTTGTGGATATAAACTACCGGCGTCGATATCAGGGCTATGAACCATTTATCCTATCAAGTTAGGCTCAGCTCATGTACTTCATAACTTATCCTAAACGGGGAACAACGAGGCCAGACTGGTGGACAGTATGCAAGACAAAAGTTAGTAATACCTTTGATGTTAACGAAATAGCTTATCAGGAGGATGAGCTACCTATTGTAACAAATATTGTAGATGTAGATTCCACGGAAGTTTCTCATTACATGTCTAATCGTGTGAAAGAGGTAGAATTATCCAAAGATGAAGACGAAGTAGATGAAAGTGAAGATGAGGAGAAAGAGAAAGAGGAGGACGAGGAAAACGAAGAAGATGAATTTTCAGAAAAAATTGAAAGTAAAATAAAATCTATCTAGAATTCTAGCCATATATTATTTTTTAATGTGTAATATAACATCTATTTTTAATATGGAATGTGCTTATTGTGTGACTGTGATACTTATATATTACGCTTATTATGTGACTGTTACACTTTATATTGTATTTATTATGTGACTGTGATACATTTTTATTATGATAATTTCTACCCAGGAATTTCAACGGAGGGTTGCTCCGAGTTTGTATATTTTGATGATCTGTTGTAAGTCTTTGTATTTATTTTATCATCATATGTTATTATCAGGTATGACAGGACGATGAGGATTATATAGAAGTAGATCCTCTAGTCGGAGTGTTCCTCCGGTATCGGCTACTGGTTCCGGATCCTCGTCGAGGAGTACTCCAGTGTACCGACCAGTCATATCTCCTACTCCATCGACGGAATATGGCAGTACTCTTGGGACCAGCAGTTCTATACCTGAGACTACTCCCCCATCCAGCCTTCCTCCTGCTGATAGCACCATGGAGACAGAGGAGCAGATGGAGGAGGTCGATCCGACTCTGTCTGTGCATGATCAGAGCGATCCTCCATGTGCGGCTCCGGGCGAGACGAGGATGGAGATTCGGTGGGACGGGCCTAGCAAGTAAGTTAAATAGTTAACATTTTCCAAATGATTATACCTATATATTCATGAATTTAATTAGCTTTTTATAGATATCGTCCCTCAGCGGTACAAAGAGCACTGGAGTATTTTTTGAGGAAGAACTATGGTGGGCCTTGGATCAACTACTCAGATGCTTCTGAAGATAGGAATGCATTTTGGTTTGCCCACTTCAGGGTAAAAATATATTTACTTTTAATATCAATAATCATTTATGCATATTATGTAACTCTCTATTTTACTTCTTATAGAAAACCTATTTCTATCCACCACACCGGGATGAGAAGATTGAGGAGCATTTTTCTGTCGTCGTCGCCAAGCTGATCTGTGATGCGATCAACAACCAAAAGGTTCATGATCGCGACGGAACCGATCCACGGTTGGATCACGCCTGAGCTGTGGACTGCAATGACGACGAGATTCGATGAACCCAAGTACAAGGAACGGTTGGAGAAGGAAAAGGCGACTAGGTCGAAGGCAGAAAAGTGGGTGGTGGCTCGATTCCCATGACAAAACATTTATGTCATCAGGTATATATTCTACTGAATATATATTATTTTAATACAAGTAGGATAGGATGTTTAATTTTAATAACAAATAATATAATTTTTAACAGGTATAGAGGGGTGAGGACCCTAATATGGGGACAGTCATCCTGGCCACCCATCGGTAGAGCGGAAAACTCATCGATGAGAAGGCCACGATGACCTGTGAACGTTTTACTACCCTGTGTTAGTTTTGATATAACTTAGAAAAAATGCAAATAGATATCTATATAGTTAGTAATAAGTAACTTTGACATTAGCAACCACTTTTCTAGGACGAGTATCTTAAATTACGTGAGCGGGCGACTGCTAGTGCACCTGCAGAGGGAGAAGCTGGTACTTTCTCGCAGCCCTCTACAGCTCCGTCGACAGACGAGCTCTGGATGACTGCTGTTGGTGGTCTTCAGAGGGGTACGTACTATATTATGGAATCCACTACCAGAAAAAGTCAAATTAGCGACGTCTAAAAACGTCGCTAAATAACCAAAAATTGTCGCTAATTAGGTTTAGCGACGTAATTAGCGACGTTTCAAAGCAGTCGAAAAACACCAAGTCGCTAAAATAAAAAACGTCGCTAAACGTCGCTATGCCGACGTTTTTTAGCGAATTTAATGTGTCGCTAAATTTAGCGACGTTTTACGACGCCAAGTCACTAAAAAGCGACGTTTAGAAAAGTCGCTAAACGTCGCTGATTAGCGACATCTATCGCAACGTTACACCGACATCTTTAATGACCTGGCTATACTGCCATGTCAGCAATTGGCGACGTTTAGCGACGTAATTAGCGACGTCATTAGCGACGTCCTTAGCGACATTTTACAGCATCGCTAAGTAGCGACGTAATTAGCGACGTAAATTAACGTCGCTAAACGTCGCTAATAACGTCGCTAATTTTTAAAAAAAATAAAAAAAAATAATGTGCAGAAGCAAACATTGGTGATTCCCTGCAGTTTTACATCATCTTCATCATACACACCAACATGATTCAATCTAGTTAACTATATAATCCAATTAAATTAAAGACCACAAGAAGTATCAATCCAATTAAATGTGGATAACTATATAATCCAATTAAATTAACTAAAAAATTAAAGACCACAAGAAGCATCATACATCATGTCTATTGTTGAAGTATCAATAATTCATAAATAATAATAAAAATAACTATACTACTACGGATCTGCAGGAGGCTGACCAGCGGCGCGCTTGAAGGATAACAACTCCTCATACTCATCCCGTGGAATCGACACCGATGTCGATGGAGAAGGCAGTGACGTCGGTGGAGGCCGTGCCCGCTCCAAGTCTGCGAGTCGCTGGTTGTAAGAATCCAGGGTAGATAACAGCCTCGTACTGCTATCACCCATTGAATCCTGCATCCTCGTCAGGTTCTCGCCCATCGATAGCTGTGACGCCTGCATCCTCGTCAGCTTCTCGCCCATCGATAGCTGTGACGCCTGCAGCTCCATGATGTTGCGATCATTGGAGGCTCTAATATCATTTGTCAATTCTCGTAGCTCCGTCATGCTGCGGTCGAGCATATCCAATCGTACGATGAGCATCGGATCGTCCGCCTGCGGCTGGGACCGGGACTGGTCCTCCATACTTCGTAGCAAGTCGTCACGGAGAGACGCAATCTGACGGTCAACGGCCTCCTGGACGGTCTCCTGGACTCTGGCCGACGACTGCGAGGGCTGCGACTGCGAGGGGTGTGTGGAATACACAGCTGTCGGGGAGGCCCTAGATGACTGCGTCGCAAACAGGGCGCCATAGGAGCCCGTACCGTAGTACGTACCCCTCTGGAGACCACCAGCTGCGGTCACCCACAGGTCGTCCGCCGACGGAGATGGACCGGGCTGCGACGAAGCACCAGCCTCTCCAGGTGTAGGTGCACTAGCAGTCGCCCGCTCACGAAGCCTAAGATACTCGGCCTAGAAAAGGTTTGGAAACTCAATAATTGCCTAAGTTATATTAAAATAAACACAAAGTAAAGTAATACTTACATAGGTCTGTGAGGCCCTCTCATCAATGAGATTTCCGTCCTTGCGATGGGTGGCCAAGAAGACGGTCACCATGTTTGCATCCTCACCCCTCTGTACCTGTTAAAAATATATTTTTTATTACTAAACTTAAATATTTTTTCCAAGTACCATTTTATGGTACTTATATTAAAATAATATATTTTAAAAGAAAAAATATACCAAACGACGGAAATGTTTCGTCATCGGAATCGAGCCACCACACCACTTGGCAGCATTCTGCCTAGCCGCCTTGGCCTTCTTAGACCTTTCCTTGTAGCTCGGATCGTCAAATCTAGCCCTCATCGCAGTCCACTGCTCAGGCGTGATCCAACCTTGGATCGGTTTTCCAGCACGATCATGAGCCTTCTGGTCATCCAGAGCATCTCGGATAAGCTTGGCGGCAACAGTAAGAAAGAGCCGCTCGATCAACTCGGCCCGGTGCGGAGGATAAAAATACGTTTGCTACAATAAATAATTCATTAAGTTAGCATCACGAATATGCATAAATTAGAGGATTTATTTAATATACTTTTACCTGGAAGTGCGCAAACCAGAACGCCTTCCTCTCCTCCGGAGCCTCAGAGTAGTTGATCCAAGGGCCACCGTAGTTGTTCCTCAGAAATTGGCCCAGGCGTCTCTGAACCGACGATGGACGATATCTATACAGAAATAATAATTTAGATTACTGAAAAAGTCAATATACGATGAATAAAGAGAAACACAAATATATACTAAACCATCTAATTGACTTACTTTGTACCGTCGGCCCAAATCTCTGTCCTCGTCTCCTCCGGTGGTGCGCATGGAGGATCTTGCTGATGCTGGGACAACGTCGGCACGATCTCCTCTACATGCTCATCTGTCTCTATGGTTCCGTCAGCAGGAGGAACGCTGGACGAGGGAGTACTATCACGCCTAGAACTACTCGTCCCAGGAGTGATGCCACGCAACGTCGTCGCAGTCGGAGATATGACTGATCGATATACTGGAGTACTGGACGACGATGATCCGGAACCAACAGTAGGCAGTACCGGAGTGGCACTCTGTCTACCTCGGGACCTGCCGAATCCTCCGCGTCGTCCTGTCATATCTGATAACAACATATGATGAATATAGATAAACATAAATATATACTACATTCTACAGTCGAAATGTGATACATATCTTAAAGCATTATACAGTCAAAATATAATACATATATTCGTTAATGTCAACATCTACTTCTACATGCAATATTTACAGTCCAAATACAGTTACATTCTACATGGAATATTTTATATTTTCAATCATCTTCAGAAAATTCATCTTGTTCGCCTTTCTCGTCCTGCTCTTCCTCTTCCTCGTCTTCACTTTCATCTACTTCATCGTCCTTTTCGGATAATTCTACATCTTCTACATTATTACTCGTGTAATGAGTAACTTTCGTTGAGTCCATATCTACAATATTTGTTACAAGAGGTAGATCGTCCTCCTGATAAGCTATTTCGTCAATGTCAAAGGTATTTCTAGCTTTAGTCTTGCATACTGCCCACCAATCCGACCTCGCTGTCCCCCGTCTAGGATAAGTTGTGAAGTACACGAGCTGAGCCTGACTTGATAGGACAAATGGTTCGTAGCCTTGATATCTACGCTTGTAGTTTATATCCACAAGGCCATGCTTGTCAATTTTCCAACCTTGATCTTGAATCGGATCGAACCATTCACACCTGAATAGCACGATATTAGCAGGTTCTGGGCCATAATTATATGTCAACTCCACAATCTCTCGTAAGATGCCAAAAAAATCATTGCCCGGATTGACGTCTTTGTAGTTTGTAGATTTGATACACAAACTACTGTTTTTCGTGGAATCAAGATCCAGAAAGCTGTCTCTGATAGGAGCATTTGTTGACTTGAACCTGAACCCATTCACACAGAAACTTGGCCATATTTTTACGGCAGTAATTGGTCCCTTGGCTAGAGTCCTAATAGATTCAGTCTCGGGTGATATTAGACGATCGACCTAAATACCAAAGTAGCGATAGTAAGTTATTTGTTTTGCAAGTGCAGAAATAAAAAGTAATTACCAAGCATCTTACATATGCGCTCAACCAAGAAGAAAAATGGCATCTCATATCTTGTTCTACTTCTTCGTCTGTTATGTAGGGTCTAACCGACCTCAACTCATCATTATATGTGCTGAAAAACAATGAAGCAACTGCTGATTAGTAGCATAATAGTATCTTATACTATTACATTGAGATGATGTAAACGTGGACGTATTAATTACTTACCCCTCTAGCTTCTCCACTTCATCCTCGTCGCAATTGAGTAATATATACAATTGAGCAGCCCTTAGCTCATCGTCATTCAAATATCTCTTCTTCATTTTTCCCGAGGGCTTTTCGGATGCATTGAATACTTTGAGTATTGCATCATTAGATTCCTGATATGCGTCATCGTTTCTGGGAGCTTTCGTCCTATTAGTAGCAACATGCGATTTGAAATACGTCGAGCAAAAGTTTGTAATCTCCTCAAGAACATAAGCTTCACAAATAGAGCCTTCAACCCGTGCCTTATTTTTTACCTTTCTCTTTAGGTGATTCAGATGGCGCTCGAAGGGGTACATCCACCGATAACCGACAGGACCACCAACACGTGCCTCATAGGAAAGATGAATTGGCAAATGCTCCATAGAGTCGAAGAATCTAGGAGGAAACACCTTCTCGAGCTTACATAGTGTTACCGCAATGTCCCTCTCTTGCTTTTCTAGACGATCGACGAGCAACTTAGTACAACAAAGATCTCTGAAGAATATGCTCAGCTCTGTCAATGGGTCCCAAACGACCTGCGGTAAGAATTTCCGAAATACAATCGGAATTAACCTCTCCATGAATACGTGACAATCGTGGCTCTTCATACCTACTAGTTTGTTCTCCTTGAGGTCGACGCATCTTTTCAAGTTCGACACGTACCCGTCTGGAAACTTTAGACCCTGAATCCACCTACAAAGTCTACCTTTATCCTCTTTATCCAGTGAGAAAACTGACTTAGGTTGCTTTAACTTTCCATTCCCCTCCTCTATCAAATGCAATGCAGGACGTCTACATATGTCTTCTAAGTCCAACCTCGCCTTCGGATTATCTTTCGTCTTCCCCTTTACATCCATTACAGTATTAATTATGTTATCAAACACATTCTTCTCGATATGCATGACATTAAGGTTATGTCTGATCAGATTGGTGCTCCAATATGGCAGATCCCAGAATATACTCCTCTTCGTCCAGTTATGGGTGCGACCAAATCCGTCACACTTGTACCCCTTAGCAGGCTCTTGGATAGCACTTGGTAAATCTTTTACCTCTTCCCATATCGTGCATCCGGGCAACCTTGGTGGTGGATTGGCCTTCTCCACAACTCCCGCACGAAAAGCATTCCGATTCCTCCGGTACGGATGATCATTCGGCAAAAATTGTCGATGACAATCGAAGAAGCACGGTTTGCCTTCGTGTTTCAAACGGAAAGCCTGAGAACGGTCCATGCAATATGGACATGAGAGACGACCATGGGTGCTCCATCCCGATAATATTCTATAGGCCGGAAAGTCGTTGATGGTCCACATAAGTACTGTCCTCATCTGAAAATTCTGCTTTCTAGAAACATCGTACGTGTTGGCACCGACTTCCCGCAACTGATTCAACTCATCTATCAAAGGCTGTAAATACACATCGATGTTCCTCTTCGGATTGTTCGGACCCGGGATAATAACGGTTAGGAACATATACGGAGTCTTCATGCACATCCAAGGCGGTAGATTGTACGGAGTGATGATCACAGGCCAACACGAATACTGGGAGCCCGAAAGTCCGAATGGGGTAAAACCGTCAGAGCAGAGCCCCAATCTGACATTACGCGCTTCCTCGACAAAATATGGATACTCTCGATCAAAGTTCTTCCATGCTTCTCCATCGGATGGATGATCCAATACTCCTTCGATCTGTTTTCGCCTGTGCCAACTCATGTTTTCTGCAGTCTCCTTAACCATAAACAACCGCTGCAACCGCGGCGTCAAAGGCAAGTAGTGCATCGAATCGGTAGGCTTTCTTGCACCGACAGACTTTCCTCTAACAGTGGCCTTGTAGCGATCGGCACCACAGAATCTGCACGCATCTTCATCCTTGTCGTCTTTGTAGTACAACATGCACCCGTTGCGACATGCATCGATTTTCTCGTATCCCATCCAAAGCGATCTCACCATCCTTTTAGATCGATAGAAGTCTTTAGGCAACTTTGCACCCTCGGGCAAGATCTCTATAATCAAATCGAGCAGTCGATTATAGCATTCTTGCGACATGTTAAAATCGGACTTGATGCTCAATAATCTTGTAACCACCTCCAACGGTGAATGATCCTCACAACCAGGATATAGTGGAGTCCTTGCATTCTCAAGCAACTCCATAAACTTTGCAGCATCGGCATTCGGTGCCTCCTCAGCTGCATCATAATTGTCCGGATTGAAACTAGGTCCCGCCGCATCATAATTGTCAGGATTGAAACTAGGTCCCGCCGCATCATAAACCATGTTCACCAACCCGTCGTCATAAGCATCGTGGTCTTGGACATCCATATACGGCTCCACATAGGGCTCCGACTCTGATGCTAGAGATACAAGTTCTCCGTGCGCGGTCCACTGATAGTAATTTGGCGTAAAGCCCTTCGAGTATAAATGATATGTAACTTCCACTTCAGGATGATATTTCCTGTTGCGACATCTCACACACGGACACTTAATTTTGGTACCGTCCATGTATTGAGGGAACGCCTTTGCGAACTGCAGGAACTGTTGTACACCCTCAATGAATTCATCCCGCACACCGTACATGTCATCAGGATGACGGTTGTACATCCACGAACGATGACGCAGATAGTAATTTATATCCATTTCTAGAAACTTCTGCAAAATTGACAGTATGTATCATATAAATCATTACATGCAAAATTAACCGTACTATAAAAATCATAACTGATATAATACATATTTTTATTTATCAAAACTGCAGCTGCCCCCAACCTCATAGTACTATGAACTGCACTATAAGTGTGCAGTCAACACTACAAATAGTGTGTCATACTATAGAACTGCAGCTGCCCCCAACCACACTCCTAGGTCAGTGTCCGTTATGGGAAAAGCAGTCATGGCATTGCACTAAGGCACCTGGTGCTTGAACAATTTTTGCATCAAAAGTTTCCCAAGTACACGGGCTATTGCTCTATGAAATGGATAACCCCATGCATTGTGGTTGTACTCACTCACATTTACCGGCAGATTACTGCACTCCCTTTAGTAAAAAAACCTAACACCCCAAACTGGCACACTGATACACACATACACTCTTAAGAATTCTGTAATCAAAACTCACCTGGTACCAACAACACCTATTAAGTACTCTAAATTCTATACTTCATATAAACACTCCATCTATACTCATATAAACACTCCATTTATACTCCCAGATCTGGGATACACCTATATGAATGCTCAACCTTCACACCTATTACTTATTCTCTTCAACACATATATTCACTCAAACACCTGACTAATACACCTCTTTAAATCAGTCACCCACTGCTACTGCTTACCTTCTTCCTCAATATTTGATTACCCCTTATCCCGAGCCACACACTCATGTGTGCACTATAGTATCACTATGAATACCCAATCTTCTCTCAGATGTTGGTGTTATATCTGACACTTGCCCTCATGTCCTTCAAATCATACGAGTTCAAACCCCATCTCAAACACATCCAAATCCTGCCCTGCACTAGTTGCTGACTGGCTCAGTAAGTTGCTGCACAAGGATGCAGTGTTTACACTGTATTAGGACCCCCTCACACCTGCCTGCAGAAGCTAACAACCAACTACAATGCACCTAAACCTTAATGCACACTATGTTCAGCTGTGCAGTGCCTCCCCAAGTTGCCTGTTGCACATTGGGCTGATGTGCCTCAAGTCTTCCCCTGCTCACTGCTAGTAAGCAGTGCTCACTGCTGCTGTTACCTCTCTCGTCGACTTGGGCCAGTCGGCCCTAACCCTAACCCTAACCCTAACCCTAACCCTAACCCCATGTCAACAAACCTAACCCTAACCCTAGGTCCTGATCAGTGTCTGTGTCAGTGTGTGTGTGTGCCGTGTCTGTGTCTGTGTCAGTGTCTGTGTGTGTGTGTCGTATTTGTGTCAATGTCACATGTGTCCTGTGAGAGAGAGAGAGAGAGAGAGTAGGGTTTACCGGAGTAGTCGCGGTGGAGAGCGGGTCGACGGAGCGCGGGGGGGGGGGGAATTTTTTTTCTTTTCGAAATTTTAGCAGATGGGGAAAAATGAAACCGATCCCTAATTAACCAAATTTTAGCGACGTTTAGCGACGTCGAAGAAAAACTTCGCTAATTTAAATTTTAGCGACGTCAATGCGTCGCTAAACACGTTGCTAAATATTTTCAATATTAAGGTCGCTATATACGTCGCTAAACGTCGCTAAATTAGACATATTAGCGACGTTTAGCGACCTAAACTGAACTTATAGCGACTTATCTTTTAAAATCTTAATAAAAGTCGCTAAACGTCGCTAAATGTCGCCATTTAGCGACGTCTAGCGACGTTTTAATAAGGAGTCGCTAATTTTTATATTATTAGCGACGTTTCTTTTGACGTCGCTAAAATACGTCGCTAAGACCGCTTTTTCTAGTAGTGATCCTACGGTACCTATATTACGATGTAGTCATCCATGGCCCCCTCTGTCAGTGTGCATTCCTCACAGCCTTCACAAGAGTCGGTACGAGCCTAAGAGAGCGTTAACCATCATATTGTTGACCTGTATGACGAGTTTATAAGGAGGATTATGGAGCAGCCACAGTCTGCGCTGCAGACGGACAATGCAATGATCACCACACATTTTGATTCGCTCGAGCATAGCCTTATAGAGCTCAGGACTCTGAGCCATATGACAGAGCACAGCCTTATGGAGCTCAGGACTATGGGCCATATGATATAGCGCAGTTTGGAAACTCTGGCCGCGTCTACGGGGTGCAAACACACATAGCTGGAGGGGTTACATACGGCCATGAGCAACTCACTTGCGAGGATCCATGCGACGCAGGATTTGTTGAGCCGGCCAGTGGCGGAAAACATTTTGAGGGTGGAATCTGCCATGGATTCATGCAATGCTCGATTGCTATAATTGGAATACGTCCTCCTGGTCCGCCGATATCAACATCGCCTCCATCACTGTCTTCTTCATCGGCATTTATGCTGCTTTCACCGGAGCAGTATGAGTTCCTTCTATCCAAGATGTGCGGCGACGCTCCTCCTGATCAGTAGTAGTCCTTGTTTGGACAGGTTTTAGTATGTTTGTGTATATTGGCCTATTCTTGGGTCTTTGATGTTTTTATTTCATACTTTTTATTATATTCTGAGACGCATGTGACACTTATTTTAAATTTATTTATCTACTTCTTAGGACATATTTAGTGCAATATAACTTTGTAGTTTTATTTCTATGTGAGTTTAGTTTATTATTCATATTAACTGTACACCAAAATTTATCCGTGTTGAATGTTCCACCGAAGGGGTCGACGAACCCAAAGAATTCAACGGAGGGTTATTCCGGGTCTCTTTATATAAACTGTGATTTTATAATTGCAGGTACAGTTTTATTGGGAAATATTTTACAAACTGTACTATATTATATTTATTTTTTTTAATTTAGCGACGTGTTGCGACGCACTGCGATATTCTGCGACGTACATTTACGTCACTAAAAAGTATCGGAACGTCGCTACCTGATACCAAGGATGTCGCTAGTATGTCTCTAAACGTTACTAACATGCTAACATGACAAAATTTGCCATGTCAGCATTGTTGTAGCAAAATATCGCTCATAATGTCGCTAATGTAGCAACATTTTACAACCAAATATTATGTCGCCATATAACGATGACACGTCGCTAATCGTCGTATATTCTTCGACGTCGTGTCATCGCAAATATACGTCGCTACAGCGACGAATAGCGATATTTTTGTTATCAGCGACCATGAAATATGCGACACCATAAAAATGTCACTAATTACGTCACTAAATTATTTTAGCGACGTTAGTTTACCTATTAGCGACATTTTTAGGCGTCGCTAATATGTGTTTTTCTGGTAGGGACTCAATTAGCTAATAATTTACTTTAATTAGAGTTAGACTTAATCCTCATTAGGAAGAGAAGCTTCCCCCACAAATTATTCTTCATGACAACCCCAAAGGGCATTATAGTCTTATTACATTACTTGGGAAAGGAACCTAGGGTGGCCGGCCTATTTTGAGGAGGAAACTCTTTCTCTCTCTCCTTCATTTATTCATTCCATTTTATTTTCTAATTAGTGTTCTTCCCCAAATAGTTCATCCATCCACCAAATTCTTCACAAATTTCTCTTAAATTCACTCATCCTCACCATCTAAGGAAACTAGAAGCTTGATGTTGGCAAGAGCATTTGGAGAGAAGACTTTGGGGCTAAAAACTTGTGTCCTAATTGTGTCCATAGAGCAATTTATTGGAAATTCATCTTCTAATAGGTATAATTCTAAATTTTCCTTTAATTTAGACTCTAATTCTTGTATTTGATCATTAGGCACCCTTCCATAGCTTAGGGCTATCCATAGGAAGAAGAACTAGGTTCAATTGACCCCTATTATGACTTCTGCAATAGATTTTGTGTCCAGTTTGGAAGAATTCGGAGATTGGTGCACCAAATATTTGTCATTAGGACAACTAGGTCCAATTGGACTTAGATTGGTTGTATGGGACTAGCTACGTGTCAATAATTGGATACGAGTAGGCCGTATCATGATGCTTTGTGATACGCTATGATATGGAGGTTCATTTTGGGTGATTTGTGTATGTTAGCATAATTACTTTATAAATTTTATTAGAATTAATTACTTTAGTTGTATTATGATAATTTTGATATGTATGAGTGGTATTGGTTATATATTGGGGGTTTTGGCATTTAATTGGAGTACGTATCATGTGTATCCTAATTGTGCACTCTAGGTGGTTAATGAATTGGCTATCAATTAGTGTTTATACTAGTGTAGATCTATATAGTCATGAATCATATATACATATGTCCTTATATATATAGATGTGAGCATTATGTGGTTTTATGTATGGGCTTGTGAGGGTGCTCGAAAAGGGGATGTGGTGTTGATGTTTCTGTACAGAGAAGTAACAGCAGCCATAACAAGTTGTCGAAAGAACACACTTATGTGGGAATTCGTGGGGAGAACACACTGATGTGTGCACTGATGTGTGTATCAGGAGGAAACTGCAGTGACTGTAGTAGCAATCAGCAAAGGGAGTTGTGGGGGGCATAATTAAGTGCCAATGTAAGCTAAACAATGAAGGAGATGCACTGCATTAAGTGTAATGGTGTCACAAGTGCTGTAGAGTATCAAAGAGTAATGGAATGATAGTATGGGTATGATGCTTGTGAGAAGGAAGGGGGAAGTGTGTATGTGTGAAGAATGTAATACATGATTTTTTTTTATCAATTATATAGATCTTCACATTGGTGTCAGGTTCTAGTTGAGAGTGCTTCACGTGAAGTGCTACACTCAGGTAGCAGTGAGGAAGTGATGATATAGATAAGTTTGGGTATCCAGGGCGTATCAGAGTTGAGATGCAGGTCAGTGATAAGTAGGAAGTAGGAGTGTTCAGTAGGTAATGGAGTTAGAGGAGTAGAGGGGAGGGGTAGCTGTGTCTGCTGTGTGTAGAGAGTGGGATTGCAAGGTTGCAGTCCATATTGTGGTATTGTCGGTTTAGACCTGCGTACATTGGTGCACAAAAAATAGTGGGGTGAGTTTATAAGGTATTGGTATCTTGATATCTAGATTGAGTGAGAGGTACTAATGTAGGGTATGAGATACCTATAATGTATCAAGATAGTATACTAAGGTGTCACCTAGGTCAAGGTATTAGTGTTAATAGATACCATGGTATAAAGAAGTAAGTTGAGATACTAAGGTATAAGTTAAGGTTTTAGTGTTGAGGGTATTAAGTTATATTATTGATATTAAGATGGTTGAGTTAATAGCTATTAAGATAAGAAGGTATATATATAAGATATTGGTACTATACCAATTAGTGAATATATACTAGTTATAGATAGTGGTATTAGTATATATAGTATCCTAATACCTAGTGATAAACAAATTAACCATCACCTTCAAGTTATGAACTTAGAAACCTAGGTATGACCTAGTATTACCTAGAATGAATTAGTATAGACTTGTAATCAACCTAGAAGTTAGGTATGGACCTAAAATCAAGGTATTGGCCTAGTTTGATATAATTTGACTAGTATGACCTAAAAATGGCGTAGAAATCATATTTTGACTTACTTTAGTTATTTATCACTTCTTTACACCCAAGTGACATAATATTTCATATATAGGTCTGTGTGACACTAGCTCGGATATCGAGATATACTATTTGCTCAGGACCACAGATGAGTACATCTCTCTGTTAGTTTTTATTACATGATAGTGTATATATCACTTGTTCTAGAACTGTTATACTTAATTTTGACACATTGTTACATGGATTGGTACTATATAGATCATGTCAGGAGATGTTATCCTCTTTGCCATGTACAACCAGTACTTCTTACATATATACTTTATCGTGTGCATCGGGTATTCTTGTGCTCACGTTTATTCATGTGCTTCATGTGCTCACACTATTCTCATGTGCTCAGTGTGCTTATATTATAATCATGTGCGTAAAGTGTCGTGATTGTATCCATGAGTATTGGTTGGGACGGAGGAATAGAAGTTGGTTATGTGATAAAATCTCTTAGCGTAATCATGTGTATGTCGATTATACACCTCACGTATAATCGAGTCACCGTTGATTAATCATGTGCAACCCAAACCGATCACATAATGAACTTGTGCTCTAAATCACATAGATAATATTATAGTTTCTCTTACTTATAGTTCATTCCATATTTTTTGCATTTACCTTTCCAGTTCCTATTGTATTTATTTGCCTATTTTAGTTTTATTTCTATTTTCTAGTTACTTTTGCATCTTGTATTTTTTCTATTTTTTGTCATATATTATCTACTATGTATTTAGAACTGCTTTCAGAGTTTTGTACTTCACTCCAATCATGAATGGATATATTTTTTAGATGATTTGATAGAGGAGATGTGTCCCACTTTTTACGGGCCACAGGATGGCGAGCCCGTTGAGATAGCACATATAAAGCATGTTGAGCTAGAGCCAACTATTGAGGAGACTTAGATAGTTTCTTTATTATATTGGATATTTCTCAGTTTATTTATTTTTGCATGTATTATATTTGAGCCTATTGTGCTAGTCTATTAGACTTGGTTATGAGTTATATTTGTGACCTGTGATTTCTATTTCTTCTATTCCATATTGTGTCATATCTTCCTGTAGTTTTGTTGTGATTGAGTACTGATTATCATATTGTTATATTGTCCTCCATTGGAGTCGAGATATCTTGACAGATACATCATATATATTGTGTGAGATATCTAGATAGTATTGTTGACCTAGACAACGTTCTACCACCGATGCAGCGGCGTAGGCTGGACGTACCCACGTACTCGTGTCCTTACACCAGATGCAGGTCGAGACAACACCGGGCCAGTCTGGCTTATGCTCCGCCACAGGCACTTGCACTCAAGAATTGGAAACCTATAGAGATTTAGATCGAGTATAGCAATGAGTCAATTTGGCTATTATGTAGATGAAGTATAAGTTTGTAGCAAACCATTTTTTTTTCTTACAAACAAAACTTCCATAGCAAAACTAAAAATATATTGGAATAAAGAATCAACTTTGTGTTTTCTGATGAAGATATTACATAAATAACATATGATATAAGAAAGAAAGACTAAGACTACAAATAAGTAAACCACCTTTGAAAACTCCAACTTCCTTAATTTAGATAATCAATATGCATCCAAATCTGAATGTATATTAGTTTCTATGTATGTTCACAACTCATCCTAGCAATGACATTTTATTTTTCACTAAAATACAAACATATTATGTTTGAAATATGTTTTAGAAACAATACTCTAATAAATATCACCAAAATATGTTTGCTTTAATTGAAGTTGATTTTACAAAACACAGATTTTATATATATAAAAAAAGAAGCATACATATTTTAGAATGTGATTCTTTTCCTAATAAAATCACTTCGTATATTTGGAAACACGACTTCGAAACTGCAATATTTGTTCTGAAAGATTGCTGTATTTTACACAAAAATTCCGATATGTTAATTATACCTTTAGCATTATCAATATTCATTCCAATATCTGCTGAAGAAGAGTAGTCAGACTTTAATATTGGGACCAACCGTGCTATATAGCTTGCACAGTACTCGTGCAGTACGTACTCGTACGAGCCAGCGGAGGGGGCCGGGAAGGCCGCATGACCGAACATGAGGGGGAAGAGAGGCGACAACGTAGCAGGAGGAGGGGTGGGAGACGTCGTCAGAGCAGGAGAGGGGATGGAGGCTATGGAACAGGAGAGGGTGTGTGCATGTGTTTGGGGGTAGTTTGTGCGAGTACTGTGTAAGCGATACATATTTTTCTTATTGGAACTCCTAGGCTAGCTATCAAGTAAAGTACATAGGTATGGAAGGATTGAGGACCGTTTTCTCAATCTAGATGTGGAAAGCTCACAAAAAGCACTTGTATCCAGAGCCAACTTTTCTAATATAGCTCTGATCCCCGGCCTTCCATGCATGTGTAGACTAGTAGTGGGTGGGTTTCATGTGAACGGAGGACTATGCATGTTGGTCTTCTGATGCATGCATGGCTCTTGTTCGATATGAATGTGATGGGGTTGGCTAGCACCAAAGGCTAAGCTTTCGTGACCTAGCTGACCTATATATAGATGTGTGAAGAGGGGACAAGCACTCCTAACTAGTGGCTATGTAGAGTGAGAGTCATCTCCATCAGATGTTGTGGATTCGAGTTCGGAGAAAACATGTGAATTTTTAAGTGCTAGAGAAATAACATAGTGCAACCGAATGAGAGCTGTGGGTCAGGTGGGCAACATCATATCTTGTGTGTGTACGTGATTCATAATTCATAATTATGAGATCCAACTACTGTAATTGATGTTATTCTGCTGAATTACTTTGTGACTATCGTGTGTGTGGTATAATAAAAAGAAAAAGACAAAGAAAAGTAAAACTTCAGAATTTTTTTTTTTTAATTGAACATGTTATGACCAGGGTCTGAATTTTAAGGTGCTATAAAATGGACACTACAATTGTATCACCAAAATTGGGCACAAGAAGAGATGATGGGACATAAGAATGGAAAGAAGGTGTCCTCTCCTCTCCTCACAAAGTTAGGTTAGGCCTCCTCGCTACCACCAAATTCAATAATTGCCTCTCTAATTTGGCCTCAATCTTGTGTTCCATAAGTTAATGCAGAAATTAACATGTCGCAAATATGATCATGCACAAATGTCAATATGAAGACTAATGTGCACTGCAAATGTCCATTTTGAATCAAAACTAAGCACATGACTGATATGTTACTCAGCCGTATAGAAAATTCATACCTTGAATTTGTCCTCCTCCTCTAGTTTCTTTTAACTAGTGGATAATACCCATCTACGTATGCCCAATTTGTATAGCCAGCTAACTTGTCAGTTAAAAAGCTAGTAAAGCTTGCTAGAAGCCCAATTCATACAAAACCAGCTAAGATGGGAAAAAGAAAAAAAGGCCTAGGTTGATATTGCAAGTAGGGTTCAAATCGAAAATAAAAAAATTCGATCCCAAATCGGTTTAGTTTTTCAATTTGTGTTTGATTTTCTATTTTGGCTATGAATTTTTTTGGTTATTCTATTTTAATTTTGATTTCGAGTTTCAAAACCGAACCAAGCCAAAAACCGACTTACAATTACTTATCAATATATTCTGAAAATAGGATTTGTAACTTTGTGTTGTGGTGTAGACTTGTAAATGTATTTAACATTTATAAAATTATTTTTATTTGGCTTTATTTGTTATTTTATGATTTTTATCTACACTTTGACTGTCAAATTTGTTGTAAAATGTAACTGAAAATATATAATAAATCCTAGATTGGTCCCTTATGCAAAGGGCCTATCAAAATCTACACCCTTAATCCGGCCTAGTATGTAAAATTCGAATTAACCGAAAAACTGAACCGTTTTGGCCTGCTTCGGTTCGATTTTACAAAATTTTGGTTCGATTTTCAATAAAACAGTTGGGTTGAAGTTCGGTTGAAGACTGGACCGACAAAATGCTATAACCCCTCGCTGCAAATACGGACATGACAACACCAATATGAAATTAATTTTTGTGTGTCCTAGTAATATTTTAAAAATGGTACCACTGACACCAATCATTAAGGAAGTGATAAATAGGACCTTAAGATTACTTCTCCTTAATTAGTAATCTTTATTCATTTATGGGAGTATCCAATTATCTGGACAATAATTAACATTTCAAAGAAATTTTGATCCTACGAAGAATTAGCTCAGCTAGGTAGGCTATTAGTCAAAATCTTTTCACTTAAACTATGTTTATCGCACTTGTACCTCTTTTCGACATGATCCAAGTTATTATGTCAACATTATCAATTTAAATCTCAATCTAAATTTCTAACGTGTCCATTTGCACCCAAGATCAATTCTCAACTATGTCATGGTCCACACAACGAACATCAATAGAGTTTAATAGTAAAAAAAATCCATCTAACACAAAAGTCTAATCGTCCACGACTAAGCATTTTTTAAGGAGTTAAGTCCGTCATCTATTCAATTCTCAACTGAGTATAAAATTGTCACCAATAATTTCCCAAGGATCACTTTTGAATCACAACTCGACTGTAAATGTAACTTCGATTATAAATCCATCTCAATTTTTAACTGTCAATCAATTCCTGGTCAAGAGCACAGTTTCCAGTAATAGTCCAATAGTCCAGTTTATCATTAAAATTTATCCGTCATTCCAACTTGATTGTCATTCAACTAAAATAATTCTAAGATAATCATTCAAACAACCAAATCCAATATCAAATTTGAAACCCAGCCGAAGTCATCAATCAGAATCCCAAATTCAAAAAAAAAAAAAAAATTATGATCACCTCTCAACATGCACTAATTAAATCCCAATAACCATCATAATTTCTCATACAACATCGTTAGGATTCCCTTATTCGTCTCCAACGACCACCTTACCACGTCGGCCAAACTCTAAGGCTAGTTATCCTATAAGTTAAACTTTATCATTGCGATACCTCATCTAAGACAGAAGAGGAAACCACATTCATTCATATCTTTGAGGTTGAACCATAACCCAAGCCAATCTAAGGGACTCTACTCAAAACTCTGAAAGCAATTCTAATTCGAACAATCGATATACCAACGTATATCATCCCACTAACAAAAAAATATTCAACAGTCTAGGGTCAAACTCTATCTAGCAAAAGATCACATCCAACTGACTATAGTTCAATTCATGAATTCATACGGTAAAGTTAATCACTCTATCTCGTAAATCTTAATTACCCATTCTAGTAATACATCCATAATAAACTTACTATCAATTCAATTTTAACACATACTCAATTTATATGCCTAAACTTTACTCGTATGGTCCAAATCGACTTAAAATCAATCACTCAGTAAGAAAGAGTAGGTACCTGGGTTCAGATAGTGTAATAATTAAAGGTGCTCAACATTGCCTTGCATTGCAGTTAATAAAAAAGTTGCTGACTGAAGGGGGGAACAAGTATGTTCAGTATTTAGTTCAGATGAGGGAGTTTTAGTCCCCAACTACAGCATGTGTCGATGTCTACAGTCATGAGGGCAGTTCGGGTAGTGTTCTCCAAGGGATGGTTTACAGGTAGGGTGTTGGAAAGGCTCGTGTGTCACGTCCCGGTCCCGCAGGATTGAACTGTTGGCCCATCCAGTCTCAGTCAACTTGATTTTAATAGTTAACTAAATCATGCATTGATATGCCATGATATGAAGCCTCAATACTTCTATTACATGTCGTCTGTATTACGTCTATTCAAATATAATGTCTATTCAAATATAATGTCTATTCAAATATAATCTTTTATTTATTTGAGTCTAGGACGGATGTAAGCTGAGTCGCACTGGCAAAACCCAAATATCTATACCTAGATACCTAGTCCACTCAAATGAACCAAAGAACCTATCCACTAAATCAGGCCACATTTATTTACAAAGTCTACCATACTAAGAGACCGAACTTGGGCCAAACTCGGACAGAACTCGGTTACCCTTTTTGTATGAAATCAACCAGTTCAATAAGCTCCTGATTTCTTGGCCCAACGGTTGGAAATTTGAATTAAATTTTATCCTCTTTCTCCAGTGAAAAAACTGACTTAGGTTGCTTTAACTTTCCATTCCCCTCCTCTATCAAATGCAATGCAAGACGTCTACATATTTCTTCTAAGTCCAACCTGGCCTTCGGATTATCTTTCGTCTTTCCCTTTACCTCCATTATAGTATTAATTATGTTATCAAACACATTCTTCTCGATATGCATGACAGCAAGGTTATGTCTGATCAAATTGGTGCTCCAATATGGCAGATCCCAGAATATACTCCTCTTCGTCCAGTTATTGGTGCGACCAAATCCGTCACACTTGTACCCCTTAGCAGGCTCTTCGATAGAACTTGGTAAATCTTTTACCTCTTTCCATATCGTGTATCTGGGCCACCTTGGTTGTGGATTGGCCTTCTCCACAACGCCCGCGCGAAAAGTATTCTTGTTCCTCCTGTATGGATGATCCTTCATTAGAAATTGTCGATTACAATCGAAGAAGCACGGTTTGCCTCCGTGTTTCAAACGGAAAGCCTTAGTAAGGTCCATACAATACGGACATGAGAGACGACCATGGGTGCTCCATCCCGATAATATTTTGGAGGCCGGAAAGTCGTTGATGGTCCACATAAGTGTTGCCCTCATCTGAAAATTCTGCTTTCTAGAAATATCGTACGTGTTGGCACCTACTTCCCACAGCTGATTCAACTCATCTATCAAAGGCTGTAAATACACATCGATGTTCCTCTTCGGATTGTTCATACCTGAGATAATAACGGTTAGAAACATATACGGAGTCTTCATGCACATCCAAGGCGGTAGATTATACAGAGTGACGATCACAGGCCAACATGAATAATGGGAACCTGAAAGTCCGAATGGGGTAAAACCGTCGGAGAAGAGCCCCAATCTGATATTACGCGGATTAGAAGCAAAATCTGGATACTCTCGATCAAAGTGCTTCCATGCTTCTCCATCGGATGGATGATCCAATACTCCTTCGATATGTTTCTTCCTGTGCCAACTCATGTTTTCTGCAGTCTCGTTAACCATAAACAACCATTGCAACCGCGGCGTCAAAGACAAGTAGTGCATTGAATCGGTAGGCTTCCTTGCACCGACAGACTTTCCTCTAACAGTGGCCTTGTAGCGATCAGCACCACAGAATCTGCACGCATCTTCATCCTTATCGTCTTTATAGTACAACATGCACCCGTTGCGACATGCATCAACTTTCTCGTATCCCATCCAGAGCGATCTCACCATCCTCTTAGATCGATAGAAGTCTTTAGGCAACTTTGCACCCTCGGGTAAGATCTCTATAATCAAATCGATCAGTCGATTATAGCATTCTTGCGACATGTTAAAATTGGACTTGATGCTCAATAATCTTGTAACCACCTCCCATAGTGAATGATCCTCACAACCAGGATATAGTGGAGTCCTTGCATTCTCCAGCAACTCCATAAACTTTGCAGCATCGGCATTCAGTGCCTCCTTAGCTGCATCATAATTTTCCGGATTGAAACTAGGTCCCGCCATATCATAATTATCCGGATTGAAACTAGGCCCTACCATATCAAAAACCATGTTCATCCACCCATCGTCGTAAGCATCGTGGTCGTGGACATCCATATACGGTTCCATATAAGGCTCCGACTCTGATGCTAGAGACACAAGTTCTCCGTGCGCGGTTCACTGATAGTAATTCAGCGTGAAGCCCTTCGAGTATAAATGATATGTGACTTCCACTTCTGGATGATATTTCCTGTTGCGATATCTCACACACGGACACTTAATTTTGGTACCGTCCATATACTGAGGGAACGTCTTAGCGAACTGCAGGAACTGCTGTACACCCTCAATGAATTCATCCCGCACACCGCACATGTCATCAGGATGACGATTGTACATCCACGAACGATGACGCAGATAGTAATTCGTATCCATTTCTAGATACTTCTGCAAAAATGACAGTATGTATCCTATAAATCATTACATACAGTATGTATCCTATAAATCATTACATACAGTGTGATTATGAACTTAGTTAGGACAAGTCGTCACACATAAAAAGTGAGTAGACAACTATAATTTAACTTAGTTAGGACAAGTCGTCACACATAAATGCATCAGGAGAACGAGGCTTCACCCGGATGACAAAAATGGTCAATTGTAAATGTCAAGATGCCCTATGCTTTTATTATTTTTTGTAGGAGATATCAGGAAATGTCTAGGAAGGGGCACCTAGCCTCTCCTGTATGTTGTACTTGAAATGAATCAAATCAATTATTATTGTGCCAGCTTCTCAACATTACTCATGGTTCTTGTTTCCCCTACTGAATGCTAGAAATGCGAACACTAACCCTAATACTGACACGAACACAAGGACACGGGAATGAGGGTGTATATGTGTGTTCGAGTTTGTTACGAACCCAAACCAGTAAGCTTCACTTCCAGTAGCAATATCGAAGTGTACGCAGTACAGTGACAAAGTGCAGAGGTTCAACAGCAGCTCAGTAGGTTAGTAGCAGAGTAGCAAGAGTCTCAGGAGAATAGCCAACTCATCATCTACTAGCCAATCGTATCAGTAGTCCGAGACATCATCTACGAGCTAGTATCAGAGTGAGCCACATGAGTATCACTCACATGCGAGTATATAAACATTTCTTAAATTCTTGAGGTAGAGAGAGAGAGAGAGAGAGAGAGAGAGAGGGCAAGAGGTAGCAACATTTAGATCTATAACCTACACAAGCAGGCATCAAATTAAAAAGAAACCTTCTCATAATTATGCATCGCCGTCAAGAAGGGCCTACTACGTAAATTTATAGGCGCAAGACAATAACAGTTTTACATGGCCAAGTGCTATAATCATGCCCTCCATACGCACACGCACACAATGTAACCCTTGTCAAGCAATTATATACATATAATCCAGACATATCTAAAATCATATTCATCCTGGATGTTCCAAGCTTCCAGCCTTAAAAATGATCTTGATGTGGTCATCCAGGATTTGTATGAATATTTTCTCTAAGAACCTTATGTACTAAATTTTGTATTGATAGATAAAGAAGCCACAATATACTATTCAAACATACAGTATATCTGAACATAGTTCCCAGAACCTCGAGTATGCAAATTTTGTATGGGGAAGGAGCTAGCATCTACTGAGTTCATTATCTACTTCTTTTAGCTCTACTTGAAAGCATGTCCAAAGGACATTTATCATAGTATATGAAGGATTTATGAGGTCATAAGGTGCTTTAAAATAAAATTTAACACTAACAGGTCTCTGCACAGTGAACCGTTATCGAGAGCCAATAAATAAAAATGAAGGACATTGCATTTGGGGACACTCCAAGCTGAAATCAGCAGCAGAGAGTTAGGGTTAGTGTCGTGTCGTGTCGTATCGTATCTTTTAGAGAGAGAGAGAGAGAGAGACAGAGAAAGGAGACAGAGAGAGGAGCTCATCGAGGAGGGGAGCCTGAGGAAGAAGGTGAGCCGGAGGAAGGAGGGGACGCGGCCGGAGGCATGAGGACGCGGCCGGAGGGGGGTCGCCGAGAGGGAGGAGGGGAGCCGGAGGGGGAGGACGCGGCCGGAGGGGGGTTGCCGGGAGGGAGGAAGCACGTCGCCGGAGGGAGGAGGGTCGCCGGAAGAAGGAAGGGACGCAGGGAGGGGGGAAAAATATTTGGGAGAGGGGGAAAAATATTTGGGAGAGGGATCGAAAGAAAGGGGGGGGAATCAGCGCTAAATAAAACTTATTTAGCAACGTTTTAGTGACGCACGTCATGACGTCGCTAAGTTAGCCGCTAAACGTCGCTAAATAAAACAAATTAGCGACGTTTAGCGACGCCAGTAAAGAAGTCGCTAATTTAGCAACGTCCTGGACGTCGCTAAATGTCTAAAAGAGGAACGTCGCTAAATAAGTCGCTAAATGAAACAAATTAGTGACCTTTAGCGACCTTAATTAAACTTATAGCGACTAATATTTTGAAAACTGAATAACAGTCGCTAAACGTCGCTATATGTGTCCAATTAGCGACGTCTAGCGACGTTAATCCTTGGAGTCGCTGATTTATTTAATATTAGCAACGTTTTACTTTTACGTCGCTAAAAAATGTCGCTAATCTCGCTTTTTCTGGTAGTGGAAGCAATGCACCTATACTCTTCTTTCCTCTCAAAGAAGGGACTTGTGCCTATTCTCGGAGAGAATGTGCTTTTCTCATTTTCGTCTAGGCTGATACGATCTTGATGTCTCATGTACTGTTCGAGGAATCAAACCTTGTACACAAATTGTCCATGACCATGCAAATACGTATGCTCTAACTATAATAATATAATATGCATGGTAATAAAACACAATACCTCCATTCAGAACGGAACATTACAACGACGACCAAAGTACTTGCAAAGATAATATCGTATCATTAATTTTCTTTAAATATAAATCAGAGGACATCATCTGTCATAATGGTAAGACTTGTTGTTTACATCTTGAAGAATATATGATCAAGTAAAAAAAAAAAAAAAAAAGGATACCATAATAAATACGACACCGAGCGAGACAGATGTGCCCAATTGAGCCGAGATGACTCAACAGAGAAGAACAACTCTAGTGATAGACTGGAAAAGATTGACATATAGAGGTGCTTGCTCAAGTATTACATTCTGTAATTTATGTGGTTTTTCGGAACGCAATGTAGTTAGTTATTCCTTGACTATTACACGGGAGAGAGATACGGAATGGTAAGATGTCCTCAGCATATAGAGGATAGAAATTGGCACTGTAATTTTTTACTTCCTTGTGTTAATGGCTACAACTTTGTCCATACATATACATAGCCGTTGAGCATTCATGTGAGGTGCAAGGGGTTAATATATATTGTTGTTGACAAGTTGTGATGACAGAAGGAGATCGGCAGTGGCGGCCCAGGTGATTGCGATGTATCAATGGGGGCGGTCGGCCTCTGGCAGGCTTGGAGAAAAGAAACTTGTACTCTTGTGTTTCATTACCCATCTGTCTGTCTTGGAGAAATGATACGGAGAGATCGCTCCTTGTAAATGCTGAATTCAGCTTCTTCCACCAACAAAAATGTGTTTGGTGTCCGTCTGTCTCTGCTGCAAAAGAAATATATAATCCAGATACGATACGGACACACATTAAAGGAGGCTATTTGGTTTCCGTTCGAAATGATGACAAAGAGTCGTTCCGTTTCAAATAACAAATGGTATTCCCACAAGCGTTTGGAGTCCGGATCAGCTGCTGTCTGGAATATCCTGTCTTCTTTCTCTGTACCCTCTCTACTTTTTAGTTTTTTTTTTTTTTTTACTGGTGGACCCCATGAGGCAAATAAGGGAATACAGGGAAGGGACAGTGTATTCCGGACAGCAGATTTGTTCTGAAGCGTTTGGGTTATGCTCATTTCAGTCATTTTTTGCATGGTAAAAATGACAGAACGTTGAGAACCGAACATATTTATTTCTCCAAAATTCTAATTGCAATGATACGTCACATCTCAAACGATAATCAAACTAGTCCTAATTTTGGGCAATATAGCATATTTTGGAGTGCATATGTTTTCGATACGAACACAATACAATACAATACCAAATTTGATATAATTGTGTTTCCTAGATGATGGTTGTCATCTTCACGTCGTAGTACCACGAGCCTCCCGCTTGCATAATGTCTCAGAAAAGTCAAGGTGTACACAGTGTTATTCTCGTATATATGGTGAACTTGGCGATTCAAACATGCGTCTTCTTCCGGAATTCAAACAAGAAAACGTATCATCTGTATGTCAGGTGACAACCCCTTCCATCTTCAATTTTTTTTACCAAAACGGAACTGTTATGCAGGGCCGGCCTAGGAGGTTGGATTGTCCTAGCTAAAGGTAAATTTGGTTGTCCTTTGTTCTTGACTCCAAAAGAAGATCTAAAAAAAAAAAATTGATGGCAAGTGAGGTTGGCAGCGTCATCGAAGTCTCCGGTTCTGATGACGTCGTGGACCTCAGATTCTGAATTTCTCTCCTTGAACTACTCGAGACATTTTCAATGAGAACTCAAAATATGGATCTGGTGGATTGCTACTTCAACTGACAGAGAGGAGTTGGGTGGACTGCGGAGACTCTATAGTCGAAAAGTTGAAAATTTAGGGATTTGGGAATTGTACTAACGAGAGGAGTTGTCCAAATCCAATAATTTATCTGACTTACTCCAGGACCGACCCTGCTGTTATGGACACCTAGCTATGTAACTTGGTTATGGAACCCTGGCTATTTAGCACCTAGATGTCTTTCATGCATGCCCCAAATGACCTGGCAACAAGTGGTTGATTGTCTTGCAAGCAAGGGAACCTAAAGACAGTTGGGTCCATGTATTCTATTCATGAAGACAGGGACATGCATATAAGTGGCTACTTTTGGCTGTCTTGTGCAAAAAGAGCAATGGAGTCCAATGCCATTTTAGTTCTCTTCTTCACCCAAATGAAGAGAATTTTTGGGTTTCACATATTCAGCAATGGGGAACAAGCCCTCATGCAGCATCATTATAATGATCCTCCACCAGCAATGCAATGATATTACATTCAATGTGTGTACAAGTTTCATACAAATTTGGATTGGAAAAGGGACACCAATGAGTTCAAATTCGGACCTGTTTATCTAACGAGTCTATTTTCCGGACCAAACTCGTATGCTCGTCTCCGGTTTTTTCTTCTTCATAAAAGCAAGCTCAAGCCAACTCGTGAATTGCTCGGTTAATTAACAATTATGGGTGAGCAACGATTCGATTTGGCTCAAACCGAATCAAATATATAAATAAAAAAAATTGTAAATCGTATTTCTCAAAATCGAAAACCGAACAAAACGGAACCGAATTAATTCAATTCAGTTTTCGATCGATTCGATTTAATAGACCAATTGGTCGGTCGGACCTTTACATTTTAGCAAATAAGCAACCATGCTAAAAAAAAGCACCAAATGGAGAATGGGAGGAGAGTACGTTAGAGTTAGAAAAAATATTAGTATATATAGATGGAATATTTTTACAAATGCCTCCAGTGAAAATATAAAACCTAGCATATGTCTCTATTTTTAAAAAATACTAGCAAATGTTTCCATTTCTTGTACTGACCAGTTAAAAAGTTAGGATCTACCCCCACTATTTTAACAAAAAATTTGGTTGTTTTACCAACAATAGAGGTATTTGCTAAATTTTTTTTTAACTAGTGGAGGTATATACTAGTTTTTATATTTTGACTGGAGACATTTGTTAAAATATTTCTATATAGATTGATGGTAGTTTGATAAATTACTAAATCTAAATCAATTTTCGGTTTGGTTCGGTTCGGTTCGGTTCGGTTCGACTTAGTTAATCGGATCAAGAACCGAAAACTCAACCGATATTTTTAAATTTACAAACCGAAAATTAAACTGATAACCAAAATTCGAACCGTCTGTCATATTTACGAAGGGTTTTCATTTTCCAACCGTTATATGCTCCCCCCAGTAAACATCTCTAATTCTCATGTGACACGAATTTATGGATATGAAGAGAACAAGATGTATGTAGCCCTACTTTCTACTCCCAATATTCGAAAGATGAACCAGAAAAAGAAGATGTTCCAGAAGTTAGAGACCCACATGAGGGACTTCCTAAAGCATCATTGTAAAGAAGATGATGGTGTGCAGGCTACACTACAGATCAGAGAACCATTAAAGGTGGCATTCATTCATTCAAGGGCATCTGGAAACTCCTAAAAAGGCCCATATAATAAACACAGTATGAAGGAAAGGTGATCTACTGCACAAAGTCTCCCTCTTTTTTCATTTTATCTGTATAGTGCCATTCTTTTCCCTGCAACAACTGTGAGAGCCATAAACACAACAGGCTGAAAACTTCATTCTCAGTTGCATATGGATGTGCAGCCATCAAAGCTAACTTAGTACCATCTGAAATATTATCAAATATGTTAGTGTTTTTCACTTTGCTTAAAGTTTTAGTCTCACATTCAAAAATCAGCAATGTGTATATCTCAATATATAACTTTGCTTAGTATTGGTATATGTACATGATGTGGTGGTCCATGTGGGTTAACTTTTCTAGAGGGATTAAGTGTAAATTCCATTATGACAATCTTTATTTTGCTATCACTTTTGGGAAGTTTTTCTTAGGAGCTAAGTCCCAAAGGGATTTAGCGACTCGGACTCGGGTTCAAGGGCGATGGCGCTTTGTGGGCGCAAAATGGCGCTTTGTGGGCACAAAATGGCGCTTTGTTGGCACATGCTTCGTGGAGCCATGCGGCCTCGAGTTCATGCGGCCAGAGGCCATGCGATCAGGAGCCCATGTGGTCAGGTGCCCATGCGGTCCGGTGCCCATGCGGCCAGGGCGCATGCGACCAGGTTCCCATGCGGCCAAGAGTGCATATGGCCAGGGGCCATGCATTCAGGGGCGCATGCGTTCAGGGGCGCATGCGGTCCGGTGTGCATGTGGCCAGGAGCCCATGCGGCTAGGACCTTTCGGCTTGGAGCTGTGCGGCCAGCAAGATAGCTTAAGCAAGTCAAGTGTGGAGGGGACAGGGACTGTTGTTGGCGGCTCGGTGCGACGTTGTCTGCTTTGTGCAGTACAGCGCGCAGGCGGCGCAAGCGGCTTGTGGCTCTCTGTGCCACGCAGCTGCAGCAACTGCAGCTTTTTGCGCCTAACAGCGTTGTTTGCTTTGTACAGTACAACGGCACAGGCGGCTTATGTGGCCTGGTTTTTTCCTCAAGCTGCATGGAAGCTGATATCCTCTTTAAATAGAGGCTCTCCTCATTCATTTAGTGTTTTGGAAAAATTGAGAGAGAGAGAGAGAGAGAGAAAGAGAAACCGAGAGTACCAACAGGACCTGCGGCAGTTTTTAGCATACTTCCAAAGGAATCTTTCGAGTGATCCGAAGGTGACCAAGAGCGTTTCAGAAGTTCTCATGTGAACTTGCTAGATCATGGGGGCAGATCGTTGTATAGCTCAAATCTTGCCTTGAGCTCTGGTAGTTTTGATCACCCCAGCAAGAGTTTTCTTCTTTGTATTTCTGTTCTTGTTTCCGTTTTTCTCGGTGTAGCGTCTGCGAACGTAAAGAGAAGAACGAATTTCTGATTCTTGTTGTATTTGTATTTTTTTTGTCAATTTGTAACATGTTCCTTGTTTAGTGCTTCTGTGGGGTTGTATGTCACTGTAGAGGAACTCTTGTGTGAATCTCGGTTCACCAACTTCTCTTCTGGAATTTGTAGAGGCGAACTCTTGTGTGAGTCTCTACTTTGTGGCTACCTCTTCTTCTTTGATCTGACTTCGGGACTAACAATCTCAAGGCAAGATCCGAGTTAGAATGGACAACCGCTCAAACCTTCTCGATACTAGCTTTCACAAGCTTGAGAAGTTTGATGGCAAACACTACAATATTTGGAAGAGGAAGATCTCCTTGAATCTTCGTCTTGTCAAAGTTGCTTATGTGTTCGTTGATCCTGAACCTACCATTCCCGAAGGTGGAGAATAGCTTACAGTTGGTTTGGCGCAGGACGCCCACTCCAAGTGGAAGGAAGACAACGACATCTACATGTTGTTGATTCTCAATGCTATGGATGACTCGATGGCAGAGTCCTACAGCAAGAAGGAGAAGGCAAGAGATGTTTGGGAATCTCTTGAGAAGCACTATAAAACTGACGAAAAATGTCTAAAATCTATCTCGTCGAGAAGTTCTTCACTTTGCAATTTGAGGACTAGAATGTGATGTAACCACAAGTTAAGAAACTTTTGAATATGCAGCATAAATTGGAGGAAGAGAGCATGAAGCAGGAAGACAAATTTATGGTGGGGGCTATCGTCACCAAACTTTTTCCAGTCTGGATCAGGTTCAAGATTGACATGTACCATAAAAAAATGGAGATCCAGCTCGAAGATCTTCTTCACTGGATTCACATTAAAGATGAAGCCAGGGGACAACTGAATTTGGACTCCTTGTCCAAGTAGTTGGTTAAGGCCAATATGGTACATGCTAGTGACTCTAAAGGGAAGCAAAAAATTTCTTACAAGAAGAAGAAGAAGAACTTCAACCAGCTGAAGGTGAAGTCGGCTCAGTTCAAGCCAAATCCGAAGACTGATGTGACATGCTACAATTGTGACAAGAAGGGTCACTACAAGAGCGACTGCAGGTCGAAGCCTAAATTGAAAGAGCAAGGTGAGCTTAACCTAGTTGCTATGATTGTGCAGGTTGAGTCACATGGCGTAGACACTGACTGGTGGGTGGACACTAGTGCATCTTGCCACGTGCGCTCTAAGAAAGAGATGTTCGTCAAGTATGAGCCTACCTTTGAGAAAGTCTCGATGGCGGATAAGTTTCAAGTTGCAGTGATGGGGATCGGGACGGTAGTGCTGAAGCTGACTTCTAAAAAGTCACTTATACTAGAGAATGTGAAGCACGTACCAATGATCACCAAGAATCTAGTTTCTGGGAGTCTGTTGTGTAAGGCGGGCCTGAGGATGCTGTCACTCTCACTTTTCCAACTAGGGGTAGTTTTTTAATTTGATATTGGTATTTAAGTTTAGGAATATAATATTGAATATTAGTATGATGATTATATTAATTATTTAATTATGTTGAGCTATAAATTATTTGTGACTTGTATTATGTATTTTAGTAAGGAGGCTAGTCTAATAGTTAGACTTCTTGTAAGCCCAATTGGACTTATCATGACAACTAGTGACCCTAACTTGGACCCAAGCCCCATTAGACCTTCTCACAAATTAATTAAGAAGAATTAGCTTAATTATAATTAGTTAGAGACTTCCAAAATTATCCTTCCTAATTATTTCTCATAATTCACCTTGTTGGGATAACTTGGACCTTTGCAAGTGACTTGGGGAAGGGGGAAGGGGGACGGCCACTATTAGAAGGGGAACTTCTCTCTCTCTCTCTCTCTCTCTCTCTCTCTCTCTCTCTCTCTCTCTCTCTCTCCTCTCATTTGCATTCTTTTAGATCTAGAAATTAGATCCCCAATTTCCCATCATTTTTTCTATTGAATTTCTACTCAATTCACCTCTATTTTCTTTTTATTTTCATTCCTCAAGAAGTTTTGGAGCTTGGAGAAGCAAATAGCACAAGGAGGAGGAGCATTGGTGAAGAGATCGTGTCTGAAACATGTCCAATTGTATTTTCATTAAAAATCCATCTCCCAATTGGTAATTTTTAAAATTCTTCTTCATTGTAGTTTCTTAATCATGCATTTGACCATTAGGAATGACCCCATGGCATAGGACTACCTATAGGAGCAATTTCTAGGCTAATTGGTTATGTATTATTAGTTCTATGTGGTATTTTGTGTGCATGTTGGAAAAATTATGAATTTGACACATCAATTGTGTGTCATAAAACCAATTAGATCTAATTAGACTTAGATCGGGATTGTGTGACTAGGTATGTGTCCACAAATGGATACGTGTAGACCGTATAATGGTATTTTATGATACGGTACGACACGGGGCCTAATTTTGGGTTTTTTGAATAATTGCTCTTCAATTCTCATTGTGCCAAGTTACTTTAGTAGGATTACGATGATATGGATATGCACATTAGTATTGGTAGTATATTGGAGATCTTTTGACTCTTGGTTGAGGGTGTATTCTAGAGTACCACTTGAGGGAACACTAAGTATTTGATTTAAGGCATTAGAGGAATATTATGGTGGTGCATATGGATTAAGAGGATATATATATATATATATATATATATATATATATATATATATATATATATATATATATATATATATGTGTGTGTGTGTGTGTGTGTGTGTGTGCGTATGTGTGTGTGTGTGTGTGAATTAATGATAACTATACTTATATATATGTTCTATATGTGTGTGTGTATTGTTGGGGTTTTGGTTATAGGCAGTAGAGGAATTGGGCTCGGGCAGATCATTAGAGTGTGCAGGTAGTTAGTAATATGAGTTAGTGATGTTAAATGGTTAGTGTGCTTAGGGGGTGTATCAGTTTCTGTTGTGCACTCGAGCATGGCAGACAGCAGCAGATAGTGCACACATGATGTGCACTCAAGCATGGAAGACAGCAACAGCGTGAATTCTTTGCAGCAGCAGTATCAGAGGAGTGAGGGGTTTTGTATCAATTTGAGAGGGGGGCTCGAGAGTAAGGACTGCAGTGCAGTTCACTACGTTCAGTGAGGAGTTGGTAGAGTTGTTGTTCACTTGTGTTCAGTGATCTATTTTGGTATCAACATACTTTTGAATGGATTATCAGTGATTGAGTTAGGTTCTTGTATCAGTCATAAACAAGGCAGTGAATGAAGTGATGTAAGTTGGGGTATTAAGGTATCCTAGATGAGGGGTCGAGTTAATGATTGGAAGGTGGGTGCATCAGTGACTGGCAATAGGTGTTATGAGAAATTGTGTGTATCAGCATTTCAGTGGTGTGGGGGTTTATGTGCATCAGTATGGCTCGAGTGAATGTGTGTGTCATGTGAGCTTGGTTATGGTGTGTTGTGAAGGCCGGGTAAGGCCTGTAGAAGGGACTGACACACAGTGGAAGTTAGGAAGTCTGATACCAAGTGGGCAATGGAATTATGGAGGTGATGTTGGGGGAAACTCTGGTTACAAGTTGGAGTGATGGCAGTAGACTGCAAGAGAAGTATACCAGTGATACAACTTGTTGCTCGGGCTGCACCAATCTACTAGCAGTAGCAACAGTGGCAGCAACCTAGGCAACAAGGGAAGATGGGTGAATTTGTGTGTCGAATACAGTGAGGGTCCAGCTCAGTCATAAGTTTGTAGGGGTCTTGAAATCGGGTAAATCTGATACTCTTGGGAGTATCAGATATTATAGTATCAGATATTGAGATATTCAAGAAGGCAACAGTAACACTCTTGAAAGGAGCTTGAATATAATGATACTTGGATCATTAGTGATTAGAGTATCAGGGAGGTGAGATGTATCTGGAATAGGAAGTGGTAAAGCATGAACAAATAGAGAGAGAGGGAGCCTGTTAGTACTGATATCCACATGAGCAAGGATGTGTATCTGAGTGTAAGATATAATATTGTTGGTAAGTGAGCATAGGGCATTCAATACTTGAGTTTTCAGTGAGACCTTAATGTCAGTTAGTGTATATTAGAATTTAGTTAGTATATGTGTCAACTAGATATATCAGTTAGTATGATGTTAGTGCTCAATTGATGGCTATAGTAATTATTAGTTAATTTAGTACTAGTTAATTAGTGACCAATATAGACAAATAAACCTAGAATGAACCTAGAATCATACATTAGTGTATTTTTAAACCATTTCTCTCTCATTACATCAATTAACATAATATTTCCTAAATAGGATTGTGTGACACCGGCTTGGGTATCGAGAGACACCCTTTGCTCAGGACCAGAGGCGAGTACATCTCTATGTTAGTTTTTATTTTATGATAGTATATATATCACATGTTCTAGAACTGTATACTTTATTCCGACACAATGGCAACACGGACTAGTACTATATGGATCATGTCAGGAGATGTTATCCCTTACCATGTTCGTCGGGTACTCCTTCACATATATTTTATCGTGTGTATCAGGTATTGATTATCGTGTACTTTGTGTTCACACATTGCTCATGTTCAGTATGCCCAAATTTATATTCATAACGTGTCATGATTGGATCCATGAGTATTGGTTGGGGATAGGGGAATAGGTGTTGGTTATGTGATCAAACCCAAGTCTAGTTGTGTAAATGTCGATTACATATCACACATGTAATCGAGTTACCATATTGTATTCGTGTTCAACCCAGCCCGATCATATAATAAACTTGTATTCCATGGCACCTTAGCTAGTTTTATCTATTTCCATTAAATTGCAGTCATTCATATTGCATGTTCTTCATTCCAGTACATTATCCGTTCACTATAGTTTATTACATTCTGATGTTTAGTTATCTTGTAATCTTTTCTATTATCTGTTATATATGCTCTATTATGTATTTGAAACTGCTTTCAGAGGTATGTACTTCGCTCCAATCCTGACTGGATATATTTTTCAGATGATTGGCTTGTGGACCAGTATCCTACCTACTACGGGCCGTAGGACGACGTACCATTAGAGGATACTCCTTTAGAACAGGAGGACCCATTACCAGATGCTGAGAAGGCTTAGACTTATTATTTAGACCTGTATTAGACTTTATTGAGATTATTGGCATGTATATATATTATTTTGGACTTGTGGATGTATTATGACTCTTCTTTCGTATTCAATCTCATGCTTTATCTTCCTTAGTTTGCTATGTGTTTGAGTATTGTTTACCATTATCATAGACTATATTATTCCTCCGTTTGGAGTTGAGACGACATTGACAGGTACCTTATACATATTGTGTGAGATGTTAGATTGTATGTTTGACCCAGACAGCATTCTACCATCGGTTCTACAGCATAGGCTTGGCGTTGCTCACTGCTCGTGCCCTTATTTCGGGTGTGGGTCGTGACATATTTTTAGTGGTGGACCATGCAGGTCTAGAGTCGTAATTAGAACGATATTGTAGTAGTGGTCACCTAGAGTACTGCTAGGAACCTGCTTTAGGATATAGGATATAGGTTGAATGTATACTCAATCACAGCTAGGGAACAATTCCAAATATTTGTTTTGCTTTCCTTATCCATTTGAATGCTTGCTTTACTTTGAATAATTTTGTCCTTCTTTGATGATATCGTATCCTACTCGATATTGATTCCTGTGTTCAATCTATCTTTAGGATGCCGCTGAAGATGCGTTCCCAGTGCTCAGGCGCAATGTCAGCGAGATCGGTCACTTCGTCGTCGATGAGGGCAGCACCAGCAGACACTGTTCCAGCAGCTACATTACAGAGGTTCGCTTCACCGATTCATGTGGACATTTTTGTAGCAGCTTTCGGAGGTGCTCCACCTCCGGTATAGAGGATAGCGTCGACAGTTTCAGGGGATCTTCTACCCCCACCATCCGCAGTCGATCAGACACAAATGTTTGCCCTCTTTCAACAGATGATAGAGGTGCAGCATTACTAGATAGAAGTTATAAGGCAGGGTATTGAGAATGCCCATCATATTACGCTCGTAGCAGTCGAGAGAGTCTCCTTAGTCCAGCCACAGACGGTACCACCTCAGTTCACCCCGCAGCAGCCGAGGCCGGGGACAATCATAGACTTTAAGAGGATAGGGCCGAAGGACTTTAAAGGCACTGAAGGGATTATTTATATTGATGATTGGATAGAAGACATTGAGAGGAACCTGCGGCTGGCGCAGATTCTAGAGAGGTTGCAGGTAGAGGCCACATGAAGCATGATATTTGACATCGCACTGACTTGGTTCAGGACGGACCACAGGATCTCAGCACCGGGACTTACTTGGAAAGCTTTTAAGGAGCTCTTCAAGAAAAAGTTTTTTCCAGATGTGGCTCTGACGTCTCTAGGGAGCCAGTTTTAGTACCTCGTTCTGGGAGGTATGACGGTGGATGAGTATGTGACAAAATATTGCAGATTAGGCTAATTTTTAGAGGGGCAGAACCCTAGAGGAAGATCCAGGAAGTTCATGATGGGCCTGAACAAGGAGATCAAATCACATACGAATGGTGACCCTACCGCTGCTTTTGAGGAGATTCTAAGGCAGGCACAGCGGGTAGAGGCTATTCTAGAGCTTGGTCCAAGAGGCCGAGGGACATAGGAGGATCCAATACTAATACGGGTCCAATAAAGCAGCCTCACTTTTAGCAACAGCATCAGAGACACTTCCAACAGCCGAGGCAGCAGTATCATGGACCAGCTAGATCGCTAGTACATAAGACGCATCAGATCCAGAGGCCAACAATTCCTTGCCAATTCTGTAAAAAGCAGGGACATGGATGGGATACGTGCAGGATCAGATTGGGCCAGTATTTATTTTGTGGATCGAGAGACCACCAGTTGAGGGCTTCTCTTAGAGCTCCAGCTCATCCAACTCAGGGCGGGGCCCAGGCACAGAGAGCACCCGCGAGACCACCAGCGGAACAGCAGAGAGGACCTCCCCTACCACCACAACATCAGCAGTTCACTCAGCACCAGCAGCAGCAGAGAGGAGCCCAGCGACAGTGGCGAGCTTTAGTCTTGACCATTGAAGAGGAGGAGGAGCCAGTCGGTGATATTATTTCAGGTTCAGTCTATCTTGATTCTTTTACAGCTCATGCTTTATTTGATTTCGGTGCTTCACATAGTTTTTTATCTGTATCTTTTGCTCTGAAATATTACCTTGAGACTGAACTGTTGGCGAGGACTTGTAAGATCATAATCGGGGGTGGCATTATCCTGGTCAGTGATGTTTGCAAGGATCGAAGAGATTCTTTGGGAGGCCGAGAATTAAGCGTATATCTACGCGTAATGACACTTTCGAGGTACGATATAGTACTCGGGATGGATTCGTTGAGTAGGCACCATGCTAGTATTGATTATCGTGTAGGCAGAATTTTGTTTCAGGCGTCAGGAGAGCCAGAGTTTGAGTTCGTCAGAGGGGCAGCAGAGCAGAGCGAGGGATAGTTCTGTGGAGCTATGGTGGAAGAGCAGGAGCTGCCACATCCATTGCTTGCAGAATATATGGACGTCTTTCCGTAGGATTTGTCGGGGTTGCCACCAAACAGAGATGTGGAGTTCTCTATAGACTTAATGCCAGGCGTAGAGCCAATATCACAACACGTCTATAGAGTGAACAATAGCGAACTGGTAGAGTTGAAGAAGCAGGTGGATGAGTTGCAGAATAAGGGCTTCATCTGCTCCAGTTCATCACTGTGGGGTGCTCCGGTATTATTTGTTCTAAAGTAGGATGGGTCGGTATGTATGTGTATCGACTACAGGGCACTCAACAACCTCACTATCAAGAATAAATATCCGTTACCACGGATTAATGATTTATTTGATCAGTTGAGCGGAGCGAAGGTATTCTCGAAGATAGACTTAAGGTCGGGGTACCACCAGGTGAAAGTGAAGAAGGAAGACATTCCAAAGATAGCTTTCAAAACTCGGTATGGGCAGTTTGAGTTCTTGGTGATGCCGTTTGGGTTGACCAATGTCCCGACGGTATTCATGAACCTGATGAATAATGTATTTCGTCGATACTTGGATCAGTTTGTGGTAGTATTCATTGATGATATATTGATTTATTTGAAGACCCCGGAGGAGCATGAGAAACACCTGAGGATTGTTCTGGAGACCCTCAGGAAGGAGAAGCTTTATGGCAAGCTTTCGAAGTATGAGTTCTTCCTTGATCAGGTTGTATTCCTTGGGCATGTGATTACAGGAGACGGAATCTCAGTAGAACTAAAGAAGATTTCAGTAGTTGAGTTGTAGTCTACCCTGAGTTCAGTGGCAGAGATCAGGAGTTTTCTTGGATTGGCAGGCTATTATTGGAGATTTGTTCAGAATTTTTCCAGGATTACGGAGCTGATGACTAGACTAACCAGGAAGGACGTGGAGTTCGTCTCGACTGAGGATTACCAGTATGCTTTTGAGGAGCTAAAGAAGAGGTTGACTACAGCTTCAGTATTGACATTGCCATCAGGGACAAGAGAATTTTCTATATTTAGTGAAGCATCGGGTAAGGGCTTGGGATGTGTGGTGTAGTAGAACGGGAAGGTGATTGCTTATGCTTCCTGACAATTACGCCTGCATGAGAAGAATTACCCTACCCATGACTTGGAGTTGACATCAGTTATTTTTTCCCTTAAACTGTGGAAGCACTACTTGTATGGAGAGTGGGTAGAGATCTTTATATATCACAAGAGCTTGAAATATGTGTTCACACAAAAAGAGCTCAACATGAGGCAATGACGCTGGTTGGATTTGATGAAGGACTTTAACATTTTCTTGTAGTACCATCCAGGAAAGGTCAACGTAGTCGCTGATGCCTTGAGCAGGTATCCAGTGGCTATGTACTTGACGAGGGACAGGCACTTGTTGGCCGATCTTGATAGATTGGGTATTAAGGTACTAGTTCCTGGAGTTATGGCACAGATGTAGGGACTTCAATTACAGTCAGAGTTGATGGACCGGATCAGAGTTGCACAGTTCGAAGATAAGTCTCTGAGGAGCATCAGAGCATAGGTCGGTATTACAAAGGATGGATCATTGCGACACGGTACCGGATTGTGTGTGCCGAGTGGAGCATTGGACGAGAAGGTTCTTCAGAAGGCGCTTCGATCTCAGTACTCTATGCATGTAGCCAACAAGATTTTTAAAGATATGAGAGAGCATGTTTTGTGGTTTGGTATAAAGCGGGAAGTGGCTAGCTTCATATCTAGATGCTTGGTATGTCGGCAGGTAAAGGCAGAGAGATAGAGGCCAGGTGGATTGATTCATCCTTTACCCATTAAAGAGTGGAAGTGAGAGCATGTGACGATGGACTTTGTTTCAGGGCTTTCGCATTCTCCAGGAGGGAAAGAAGCAATTTGGGTCATCGTGGACAGGTTGACCAAATTAGCCCACTTTCGGCCATTCAAAGTGGGTCTACGGAGAAGCTCACGGAGACGTATGTGCGTCAGATAGTCAGGTTACATGGAGTTTCTGTGATCATATAGTCACTTTATGTCCCACTTCTGGAGGAGTTTGCAGGCCAGCTTGGGCACTCAGCTCAAGTTCAGTACCACATATCACCCTCAGACAGACGGGCAGTCAGAGAGGACTATGCAGACTCTCGATGATATGCTACGCACCTGTGTTTTGGATTTCAGAGGCTCTTGGGAGGATCATCTTCACCTGATAGAGTTTGCTTACAACAACAGCTACCAGGCCAGTATAAAGATATCACCATTTGAGGCTTTCTATGGACAAAAATATCGCACTCCGTTATCTTGGGATTATGTTGGTGAGAGAGACTTATTGGGACCAGAGATGGTCATGGATGCAGATAAGAAGGTGAAGCTCATCAGGGATATACTTCGGGTGGCGCAGGACAGACAGCGACATTGGGCCGATAGCGACCAAAGACCATTGGAGTTTGAGGTATAGATTTTGTTTTTATTGCTTGTTTTAGTTAGAGTGCCAAGGCTGTGTTTGGTGCTAGGTTGGCAATCTGGTATTCTTGAGGATTTCTCCGACATGGGACACAATTTGCTTTGGTGGAGACAGGAAGCTTAGTCCACGGTACATCGGACCCTTCGATGTGCTAGAGAGGGTCGGTGCAGTGGCCTACAGACTAGACTTGCTGCCTGTATTAGAGGGAGTGCACAACGTGTTCCATGTGTTGCAGTTGAGATGGTACGTGGTAGATCCTAGCCATGTACTAGATTACTCGGAGATCGAGGTTGGTCCGACTCTCAGCTACCCAGAGCAACCCATGAAGATTCTGGATCACAGGGAGAAGGTGCTGTAGAACTAGACGATTCCTTTGTTATGCGTCGCATGGAGGCTTCACTCGACAGGAGAGAGTACCTGGGAACGAGAGGCCGAGATGCGCGAGCGATATCCTTATCTGTTTGAGCCGTGAAGTATAATTTCTTTCTTGATTGTATTGATTGCTATTGGTAGTTAGTTTCTTCTTAAATTTTGAGGACAAAATTTTCTAAGGTGGGTAGGATTGTCACTCTCACTTTTTCAGCTAGCGGTAGTTTGGTAATTTGACATGTGTATTTAATTTTAGGAATATAATATTGAATATTATTATGATGATTGTATTAATTATTTAATTCTGTTGAGCTATAAATTAATTGTGACTTATATTATTTATTTTAGTAAGGAGGCTAGTCTAATAGTTAGAATTTTTGTAAGCCCAATTGGAGTTGTCATGACAACTAGTAAGCCTAACTTGGACCCAAGTCCATTAGACCTTCTCACAAATTAATTAAGAAGAATTAGCTTAATAATAATTAGTTAGAGACTTCCAAAATTACCTTTCGTAATTATTTCTCATAATTTACCTTGTAGGGATAACTTGGACCTTTTCAAGTGACTTGGGGACGGGGGAAGGGGGCCGGCCACTATTAGAAGGGGCTCTCCTCTCTCTCTCTCTCTCTCTCTCTCTCTCTCTCTCTCTCTCCTCTTATTTGCAGTCTTTTAGATCTAGAAATTAGATCCCTAATTTTCCATCATTTTTTTCATTGAATTCATACTCAATTCACCTCCATTTCCTTCTCATTTTTATTCCTCAAGAAGTTTTAGAGCTTGGAGAAGCAAGGAGCACAAGGAGGAGGAGCATTGGTGAAGAGATCGTGTCCGGAACGTGTCCAATTATATTTTCATTGGTAATCCATCTCCCAATTGTTAATTCTTAAAATTCTCCTTCATTGTAGTTTTCTAATCATGCATTTGACTATTAAGAATGACCCCATGGCATAGGACTACCTATATGAGAAATTTATAGGCTAATTGTTATGTATTATGAGTTCTATATGGTATTTTGTGTGCATGTTGGGGGAATTATAAATTTGACACATCAATTGTGTGTCATGAGACCAATTAGATCTAATTAGACTTAGATCGGGGTTGTGGAACTAGGTACATGTCCACAAATGGATACGTGTAGGCCGTATCATGGTATTTTATGATACGGTACGACACAGGGCCCAATTTTGGGGTTTTTGCATAATTTCTCTTCAATTCTAATTGTGGCAAGTTACTTTAGCAGGATTATGATGATATGGATATGCATATTAGTATTGGTAGTATATTGGAGATTTTTTGACTCTTGGTTGAGGGTGTATTCTAGAGTACCACTTGAGGGAACACCAAGTATTTGATTTAAGGCATTAGAGGAATATTATGGTAGTGCATATGATTTAAGAGGATATATATATATATATATATATATATGAATTAATGATAATTATACTTATATATATGTTCTATATGTGTGTGTGTATTGTTGGAGTTTTGGTGATGGTCAGTAGAGGAATTAGGCTCGGGCAGATCATTAGAGTGTACAGGTGGTTAGTAATGTGAGTTAGTGATGTTAAATGGTTAGTGTGCTTAGGGGGTGTATCAGTTTCTGCAGTACACTCAAGCATGGCAGACAGCAGCAGCTAGTGCACACATGTTGTGCACTCGAGCATGGCAGGCAGCAACAGCGTGAATCCTTAGCAGCAGCAGTATCCGAGGGGTGAGGGGTTTTATATTAATTTGAGAGGGGGGCTCGAGAGTAAGGACTGTAATGCAGTTCACTGCGTTCAGTGAGGAGTTGGTAGAGTTGTTGTTCACTTGTGTTCAGTGATCTATTTTGGTATCAACAAACTTTTGAATGGATTATCAGTGATTTAGTTAGGTTCTTGGATCAGTCGTGAACCAGGTAGTGAATGCAGTAATGTAAGTTAGGGGATTAAGGTATCCTAGATGAGGGGTCGAGTTAATGACTGGAAGGTAGGTGCATCAGTGACTGGCAATAGGTGTTATGAGATATTGTGTGTATCAGCATTTCAGTGGTGTGTGGGTTTATGTGCATCAGTATGGCTCGAGTGAATATGTGTGTCGTGTGATCTTGGTTATGGTGTGTTTTGAAGGTCGGGTAAGGCCTGTGTAAGGGACTGACATATAGTGGCAGTTATGAAGTCTGATACCAAGGGGGCAGTAGAATTATGGAGGTGATGTTGGGGGAAATTCTGGTTACAGGTTGGAGTGATGGCAGTGGACTGCAAAAGAAGTATACTAGTGATACCACTTATTGCTCGGGATGCACCAATCTACTAGCAGCAGCAACAGTGGCAGCAACCTGGGCAGCAAGGGAAGAGGGGTAAATGTGTGTGTCGAATACATTGAGTGTCCAGTTTAGTCAGCAGTTGGTAGGGGTCTTAAACTCGGGTAAATCTAATACTCTTGGGAGTATCAGATATTATAGTATCAAATATTGAGGTATTCAAGAAGGCAGCAGTAACACTCTAGAAAGGAGCTTGAGTATAATGATACTTGGATCATTAGTGATTAGAGTATCAGGGAGGTGAGATGTATCTAGAATAGGCAGTCGTAAAGCCTGAACAGACAGGGAGAGGGGGAGCCTGTTAGTACTGATATGCACATAAGCAATAATGTGTATCTGAGTGCAAGATATAGTATTGTCGGAAAGTGAGCATAGGGCATTCAATACTTGAGTTTTCAGTGAGACCTTAATGTCAGTTAGTGTATATTAGAATTCAGTTAGTATATGTGTCAACTAGATATATTAGTTAGTATGATGTTAGTGCTCAATTGATGGCTATAGTAGGTATTAATTAAGTTAGTACTAGTTAATTAGTGACCAATATAGACCAATAAACCTACAATGGACCTAGAATCATGCATTAGTGTATTTTTAAACTATTTCTCTCTCACTATACAAATTAACAAAATATTTTCTAAATAGGATTGTGTGATACCAGCTTGGGCAACGAGAGACACCCTTTACTCATGACCAGAGACGAGTACATTTATCTGTTACTTTTTATTTCATGATAGTGTATATATTACATGTTCTAGAACTGTATACTTTATTCCGATACAGTTGCTATACGAACTAGTACTATATGGATCATGTCAGGAGATGTTATCCCTTACCGTGTTCAGTGGATACTCCTTCACATATATTTTATCGTGTGTATCGGGTATTGATTATCGTGTACTTCGTGTTCACACACTGCTCGTATTCAGTATCCTATATTCGTGTTCGTAACGTGTTATGATTGGATCCATGAGTATTGGTTGGGGATGGGGGAATAGGAGTTGTTATGTAATCAAACCCAAGTGTATTCGTGTACATGTCGATTACATATGACACGTGTAATCGAGTTACCATATTGTATTCGTGTTCAACCCAACCCGATCACATAATAAACATGTATTCTATGGCACCTTAGCTAGTTTTATCTATTTCCATTAAATTATGGTTATTCATATTGCATGTTCTTCATTCTAGTACATTACTGGTTCTATAGTTTATTACATTCTGATGTTTAGTTTTCTTCTAATATTTTCTATTATCTGTTATATATGCTCGATTATGTATTTGAAATTGCTTTCAGAGGTATGTACCATTAGAGGATACTCCTTTAGAGTAGGAGGACCCATTACTAGAGGCTGAGGAGGCTTAGACTTATTGTTTAGACTTGTATTAGACTTTATTTTATTGAGGTTATTGGCATGTATATATATTATTTTGGACTTATGGATGTATTGTGACTCTTCCTTCTTCTTCCATCTCATGCTTTATCTTCCTTAGTTTTCTATGTGATTGAGTATTGTTTACCATTATCATAGACCATATTGTTCTTTCGTTTGGAGTTGAGACGACATTAATAGGTACCTTATACATATTGTGTAAGATGTTAGATTATATGCTTGACCCAGACAGCGTTCTACCGCCGGTGCTGCGGCGTAGGCTGGGCGTTGCTCACTGCACGTACCCTTATTCCGGGTGCGGGTCATGACAATATCAATACCGGTCTGATGGTGATGTCCTACAAAGGTACATACTTTAAAAAATCTTTTTGTACCAAAGGAATGTTTAAACTGCAACTTGTAACTCCTTCTGTTTGTATCAATACAGTATATACTTCTGGTTGTTCTCTTAAGTTGTGGCATAATAGACAAGGACATGTGCATTGTGAATACATTAACAAGATGTCTAGTCTATGCCTTATCTCCAAATATGGGGGTAAGGAGGTAGAGAAACTTGAAGTATGTGCGCAGACGAAGATCGTCAGAAAGCCGTTCAGAAGAGTGAACCAAAGCATAGATCTTTTAGAGTTAGTACACTCAGATATCTGTGACTTCAAGCAATTCTCCACAAAAGTCAGAATGAAGTATTTCATCACTTTTATTGATGATTTCTCGAAGTACGCATTCGTATATCTTCTCAAGTCGAAAGATGAAGCGTTCGAGAAGTTCAAGGACTTCAAGGCTGAAGCAGAACGTCAAACCGGTCAACAACTCAAAAGACTCAGAAGCGATCGAGGCAGAGAATATCGTTCCTTGGAATTTGTATCGTTCTACAAAGAGCATAGAATTATTAATGAAATGACTACTCTATATTCTCCACAATCTAATGGTGTAGCAGAAAGGAAGAACAGGATGCTGACAGAGATGATGAACTCCATATTGCTGACAGCAGGACTTCCAAAGTGCTTCTGGGAGAAGCAGTGCTTACGGCTACGTTTATTCTGAATATAGTACCGTTCGCAACATCTGACATTACTACTCATGAACTCTAGTTCAAGGTCAGACCTAACTTGAATGTCATTCAAGTATGGGGGTATTTGGCATATGTGAAGCTTCCAGACCTCAAGATTCAGAAGCTGGGAATGAGAACTAAGAAGACCATATTTCTGGTCTATGCTGATAAGAGTGATGCTCGGAGGTTCCTTGATATCGAATCTAATCATATCATAGACTCTCACGACACAGAATTCTTTGAAGACAAGTTTGCTAGGCACAAGAATGTTGTTCTCACAGATGTCCCGAAGAATGTTGCTATCACGGACGATGCAAGTACCTTCCAGAGAGAAGTAGTCCAAGAAGGAGTTGTCGTCGATAAGATATTTGAACCAGAATTCGCTGAGCCGAGAGTAAAGTGAGTGAGGAGGCCGAAGAACTTCAGAGAAGACTTTGTTACCTATCATGTGGAAGCTGATTCGCTTACCTATGATGAGACAATGAAGACCAGAGATGCTATTTTCTGGAAAGAGGCTATCTATGACGAGTTTGACTCGATAACTTCTAATAATACTTGGAAGTTAGTCGATCTGCCTGAAAGAGCTAAACCTATCGGATGTAAGTGGATCTTTAAGTAGAAGATGAAAGCAGACGAAACTGTTGACAAGTTCAAGGCCAGGCAAGTGGTCAAGGGATTTTCTCAGATACAGGGGGTTGACTACTTCGATACCTATGCTCCCATTGCACGGATGACTACTATCAGGAAGCTGATTTCTCTAGGTACTATTCACAGAATGGTGATTCATCAGATGGACGTCAAAACAACATTTATGAATGGTGAACTGATTGAGAAGATTTATATACAGCAGCCAGAAGAGTTTGTCGTCAAAGGTCTTGAAGACAAAGTATGCAAACTGGTGAAATCTCTGTATGGTCTGAAGCAAGCTCCCAAATTATGGCACGAGAAGTTTGACAAAGTTATCAGATCAAATGGCTACAAGGTCAGCAAAGCTGATAAGTGTGTGTACACGAAGTTCACTGGCGATAGAGGTGTCATCGTTTGTCTCTATGTGGACGACATACTAATCCTAGGCACGGATGGAGAATGTGCCATTAGAACAAAGATGTTCCTATTGTCTAAATTCAGTATGAAGGACATGGGAGATGCATATATAATCCTTGGGATTAAGATAATCCGGACAGAAGATGGACTTGCTCTATCACAAGCTCACTACGTGGAGAAAATGCTCACACGCTATGGATATCAGGATCTTCCAGGGATCGATACTCCATATAGGTGTGACAAGAAACTGAAGCCTAACCCAGGAAAAAGTGTCAGATAGTTGGAGTATTCTAGCGTCATCGGGAGCTTGATGTATGCTACAAATGCCACTAGGACTGACATTGCTTTTGGTATGGAGATGCTGAGTAGATTTACGAGTAACCCAGGTGTTGAATACTGGAAAGCTGTGAAGAGGGTAATAAGATACCTCAAGAGGACTTAGAAGTTTGCACTTTACTACAGCAGAGATCCAACAATGGTAGAAGGCTTCAGTGATGCTAGTTGGTTCTCAGAAGAAGAGAGCGAGAGATCCACAGGAGGATATATTTTCTTAATGGAAGGAGCTGCCATATCGTTGAAGTCGAAGAAGCAGACTATGATCTCACGCTCATCGATAGAGTCTGAGTTCTATGCACTTGCAGCTGCAGCAGATGAAGTAGAATATATTCGAGAGCTCATGTACGATCTTCTAATTGATGGAGTGCATATTTTAGCTATACCGATATACTGCGACAACTAAGAAGCTACAGCAGTAGCATCTAATAATCTCTTCAATAGAAAGAAGAGAACTGTGCGGCTTTGGCACAGAGCACTGAACAACCTCATTAAGACTGGTGTCATTATTGTGGTGGATGTTCGGAGTCAGGAGAACCTGGCAGATCCGTTCACTAAAGGTCTCAGGCGCCAGCTAGTCGAAGACACAACAGGTAAAATAGGCTTGAAGGACCTCTGATATTGTGTCTATGTAATCCTACCATTAAGTTTTATACTATTATTTCAAAGAGAAATCTACTAGGCATCTAGCTTTTGGTTCAAGGGAGGACCACTGACTAAAAAAATATCAGGTACAGTGGGTAGTCCTTATAGATAATGTGGGATACGTACCCGAATTACTGTAGTCTACTATTTTGTTCTATAGCAAAATTCCTGTGTAAGGTTGGCTTTGATGTCTTAATGAGTTCTCGGACAGAGTGAATGTCCGACGTGTGCTGCAAGAAGCACGTGTAGTTCAGTACTACAAGGGACTTGTATCCCATGCTACAGTAGTGTGACACCACGATGAGGTAAAAGATGTAAAGCCTCAGCTGCGATCCATGTCACAGCAGCAGTAGCACCGTAAAAAGGCAGGTAGCCTAATGCTGAAAAGATAGAGAGTTGTAGCATAGTACTACTAGGAGGCCAGTGACCTCATTCTACAGTGAGTGACACCACATGAGGTAGTTAGCATCGCCTGTGAGCCATGTCACAGCGGCGTACCACCGCACAGAAGCATAAGGCTTCATGCTAGGATGTAGTACCTCACTACTAAGAGGCTAGTGACCTCATTCTACTGTGGGTGACACCACATAAGATAGTTAACCTCGGCTACGAGCCATGTCACAGTGGTGTAGCACCGCACGGAAGTGCAATGCTTCATTCTAGGAAATATTAAACTCTCTTAAAAAAAAAAACTCACCTAAGTGTATGGACAGAGATATAGGCCATCTCTTGAGGGTAAACTTGTAGACACCCAAGATACATACACCGAAATCAGGTCAGTACATGGCCTTTAATGTGTGACCAACGACATAGCTGATATCATTATGCGAGTGGAAAGAATAGCAGCTATGGTTCAAAATTCAAGGCATAGTCCATTCTTGTATCGTACTATTATTTGACCCATGCGGGAAGATTCAAGTAATGGGCGACATCTATCCTAATGCATAATGGGTAGTCACTGTGAGGAATGCTCGACCATATATTGTGATATATGTGGGGGATTGTTGGTATTTTTAACTTTGCTTTAAGAGTTTTATTCCCACATTGGAAAATTACCAATGTGTATATCTTAATATATAGCTTTGCTTAGTATTGGTATATGCACATGGGATGGAGGCACATGTGGGTTGACTTTAGAGGGATTAAGTGTGAACTCCATTGTGATAATCTTTATTTTGTCACCACCTTTGGGAAGTTTTCTATAGGATCTAAGCCCCAAAGAGGCTTAGCGACTCGGACTCGGACTCAAAGGCGCAAAGTGGCACTTTGTTGGCTCACTTTGCACTTAGCACGTCAGCATCGTCGCATGACGCTCGTACGTTCCTTTTATGCACGAGTTACACGCACGGTTGCTTACTCGGGCGCATGCTCGGGCACATACTTAGTGGAGCCATGCGGCCAAGAGCCCATGCGGCCAAGGGCCATGCGGTCAGGAGCCCATGCAGCCAGGGGCCATGTGGTCAGGGTTCAAGCGGTCAGGTATCTATGAGGTCAGGTGCGCATGCGGCCCAGTGCCTAAGCAACCAGGAGCGCATGCGGCCCAGTGCCTAAGCAACCAGGAGCGCATGCGTCTAAGTGCGCATGCGGCCCAGTACACATTCATCCCGGTGTCATGCAGCCAATAGCGCATGCGTCCAGGGGCCATGCAGTCAGGGGCGCATGCAGCCAGGTGCCTATGCGGCCAGGGGCCTTGCGTCCTGGAGCTATACGGCAACCAAGTTAGCTTGAGCGACTCAAGTACGGAGGGGAGATGGACTGTTGTTGGCAGCTCAGTGCGGCGATGTCTGCTCTGTGCAGTATATGGCACAGACGGCGCAGGCGGTGCAGACGGATCATGTCTCTCTGTGCCACGTAGCTGCAGTGGCTGTAGTTTTTGGCGCCTGACGACGTTGTCTGCTCTGTGCAGTACAGCGGCACAGACGGCTCATGTGGCCTGGTTTGTTCCTTAGGCCGCATGGAAGCTAAAATCTCCTATAAATAGAGGCTCTCCTCTTTTATTTAGTGTGTTGGAAAATTTGAGAGAGAGAGAGAGAAAAACCAAGAGCACCAGTAGTACTTGCAACAGTTTTTAGCATCCTTCCAAAGGAATCTTTTGAGTGATCCGAAGGTGACCAAGAGTGTTCCAGAAGTTCTCGTGTGAACTTATTGGATCATGAGCGCAGATCATTGTATAGCACGAAACTTGCCTTGAGCTCTGGTGGTTTTGATCACCCCAGCAAGAGTTTCCTTCTTTGTATTTCTGTTCTTGTTCCCATTCTTCTCGGTGTAGCGTCTGCGAACGTAAAGAGAAGAATAATTTTTTGATTCTTGTTGTAATTGCATTTTCTTTGGATTGTAAGTTTGTAACATGTTCTTTGTTTAGTGCTTCTGTGGGATTGTGTGTCACTGTAGAGAAACTCTTGTGTGAATCTCAGTACACCAACTTCTCTTCTGAAGTTTCTAGAGACGAACTCTTGTGTGAGTCTCTACTTTGTGGCTTCCTCTTCTTCTTTGATTTGAATTCGGGACTAACAAAATATTGACATCGTAATGTGAGTGTTGTGTTGGTCATTTGTATCTTGGTCGGACTGCCTTACCATTCCGTGTCGTTATATGCTGTTTTGGCCTACTTTGTCATCCTTTGTTGTCGTACATGTACATGTTTTGGGGTTTATTTTAGATAAATCCAAAAATACCCTCTACCAAACAAACATTAACGTACCCCAATATAGAGACGAATGATTGCATAAAAAAATTCAAAAATATTATTAGCCACCAAAATTTTTAGATAATTAACATGATTTAAATATTAATATTAATATTAAAATTAAAATTAAAAGTAATATTAATATAAAAATAAAAATAAATTAATATTAATGATAAATAATTAAATAATTAATTTTTTTTGGTTAAATATTTTGCTAAATTGTAACTTGATACCCTCAACTATTCAAGTTTTGTAATTTCATACACTAAATTTTTAAAATAGTTACCTTGATATCCTGAAAAAAAACTTACAAATATACCCCACACTTCCCCAGCCCCTCCCTCCCCCACTATCCCTCCTCTCTCTTCCAGCCGCTCATCCCCCCTCTCGCCTAGTCCCCGTAGGCGTCGCCTCTCCTGCGCGTCGCTCTGCCGCGCTTGTCGTCCGCACCTGCTAGAGTGACTAGTCACGTGGGTCACATGACCAGCATAACGATGTGAATTCGATGGGTCACAGGACCAGCATAACACTGCGAATCGAACCAAACTTGGGTCATAGGACCAACGTAACACTGCGAATCCGATGGCACAAATTTTCTTACGAAACGACAAGCACACACGAAATTATGACAAGTATCGGAATAGGTCGATATGGTATTTTTTGATGGATACGCGTTGATTCTGGTTTGCACGCGCATCTAAATCAAGTTTCGTGAAATCTCACACGTCCGTGTTGACGATACGCCCCTTTCGGTAAAATCCTCACACGACGAAGTCGCCTCGTATGGCGGGACGCACCCCATATCAAAAAAATTTGGATTTACGAAATCAAGTTTTTGACAGATTTTAGCATTAAATAAATCACATAATAGGTCGAATTAAAAGAAAGTGTTTAAAGGAATTAAAACTAGGTTATGTTGTCCAGAAGTCTGTTTAAGTAGAATTTTAGCATCGCGTGCCGTTATGGAGATAACGGGACTCAAACACGCGTACCTGGAATAGTTTTTGGTTCCAAAAACTAAGTCATTTTTTTCTATTTTGTGTCTCGATTTGTGATCGACACAGGACACGATAAGCTAAACTATTTAAACAAGTTTCAAGGGGGTCATGTGGTCTTCACATAGGATTTGACGGTTCGTTGTTTGGTTAACTGTGTAGGGAGAAACAGAGGTGGGAAGAAGGGTACCTCGTTTACTCTACTGCTCGCGATTTCAGGTGTGGCTGTTCGTGGCGGCACGCGGCGGCGGTCAGCGGCGGTCGACGATGGTCGTTTGGACGCAGGGGAGAAGACTGAGGGTGTGGTCTATTGTGATGATATATATATATATATATATATATATATATATATATATATATATATATATATATATATATATATATATATAGTGAAGGGGGTTTCGGGATAGGAAAAGAGGGGTCGGGGGCGTTACAGAATAGGAACGGAGTCGGGGGGTTTCAGGGAGAGAAACGGAGAATTTGGGGGGTTACTGTCGCTAGGGGGTATTTCGGGTTTAGATTTGATTCGGGTATGGGTTTGGGTTTAGAGTTTAGGGTTTAGGGTTTAGTATTATTATTATTATTATTACTATCCCAAATATATGTGTATATATAGCCATTATAAATAAGTTTGAACCGCAAATAATTTTTAGAAAAAATCTACAATACTTTAATAATAGTTGTACACCCAAAATATTTTTTTGTAATATTTGTAATTAATTAAATATACATAATTATCTGTCCATGAATTTTATATTTTTTAATTAGATAAAAATAATAAATTTTTAAATTTTTAAAAAATAGGGGGTTTACAATGGTGTAGCTTATAGATCTTGGTGGGGAGCTCCTCTTATCAATAACCGATCCTACAGATATGAGGAGTTGCGATTCCAACATCGGGTCGTTGATGATGCTAGTTATCGTGAATGGTATCAACGTGTAAATGAGAAGGTACGTATTTTATTGATAAAATGTTTCTCTCCATAGTTTTTTTATATGAATTAATTGGATTATACTTAATATTTTAGCTTCCAAATTTGAATCTAGCATGTGAAAATCATCCAGTGAGAGACCCATTGAGAACAACAGTAAGATCATTTTTGGATGTTGTGCAAGCAATTCTGACTCCCCCGAACCCTCCGTTTCATATTTCGTCGGAATATCCTCAAGGCTTAGTTAGCCGACGGCAAGCACATTCGCGTAGAAAATATACCAATGTTTGGCATATGGATAGTCCGCCTCAAAAATATGACGAGGTCCCTCAACAGGCTGAGCAGGGAAATTTCTAGCGGGCTGACCAGGGAACTTCCCAGCAGGCTGACCAAGGCACTTATCAGTGGGCTGGCCAGGGCACTTATTAGTGGGCGGGCGAGGGGACGTCACGGGCACATACCCCACAGATGGACTAAGAGGCGGGAGAGGGGACATCATAGTCTGGTGGTGACTATTGGGATTATTACATGTAGATAACCACTTGTATATTTGATGCACCACAATTTGATACAGCTACTCAGTTATTTGTGACTCCAACAGCGCTAGTGCAGACACAGGATACTGATGAATTTGACCCATGGTAACCATTGCTAGGGGAGAGACCCGAGGATATAATAGCAAAAATAAATAGACTTGGTCTTAGGCCAAAGCCTCGTAAGTATTATGACAGGATGGCTAGAGGCAGAGAATAAAAATTGTGTACATCTAGGTTTTTATTAGAAATGTATGTATTAGAAATAAAATTACATCAATGAACTTATAACTTTTCTCAGAAAATCTATGCCAACGCATTTATTCTCTTGGTTGGTTGGTACATCTTCTTCTATTGTGTCCTAAACCATTACAGTTGCTACATCGGAGATCTCTTGAAGATTGATCATTCATCATAATGCGATTCTTCTTTGGTCTTCCTGCTTTTCGTCGTACATCTGGTACTCCAATGTCGCCTATAACCAATGTACTTTAAATGTTGTAAGGGACTGGAATTGGCTCCAGGTGCGGCTCATATACGCTTCTTTGTAAAAAATACCAGGATAAAAACTCTCGATGCTAATATTTTTAGAATTACAAGCATAACATAGATGTACACATGGCAGACATGTATGTTATTATTTAAAACATGTACAATATTTTTCATCTAAGTTAACAACATATGTTCTGTTTGTTTCACGATCTATTATTTTAAACAAATAATGAACTATACTCAATTTTTGCAGCTGGTGTCTTTTTCTTGTGATACTAGCCATAGTATTTAACATCTTCGGACAATAATCAGTTGCATGATTTTCAGCTTTTTACTAATTTTTTTCCTGAAGTGTTATAATTTTGGCTCGAATACCATCAAATAGTGTTGTTATTAGTTTATTGCGTAAGTTTCTAACCCAATTATTGAAGCATTCAAGAAGGTTCGACGTGTTAATATCTAATCTAGGACAAGGAGAATAAGCTGTTATCCAGTATGATAAAACATAAGTTTTATCATTTACTCCAACAAGCCAATTGCTAACATCGATGTTTTCAGCCTTAATTGTTTCAAAGCAAATAGTCACATCTGTTTCATTGTAACATCTTGCAAGGTAGTTTAATTTACGTTAAAAATAAGGCAATCTACATACTTGTTTTAGATTTTGTTTAAAATATTGAATATAATAAAAATGAGGTAATTCTGGAAAAGTAGCACGCATGGCATTTATTAATCCTTTCTGTTTATCTGATATAAAAAAAATGTATCCCACACATTAAAACTACCTTCAAAAGATATTTTTAAACTGTTAAAAAACTAAGTCCAAGAATTCGTGTTTTCGCTCTCAACAACAGTATAAGCAATTGGATATAATTGATAGTTAGAATCATGAGCACACGCAATAAATAAAATACCTTGAAATCTAGAGGAAAGAAATGTAGCATCAGTACTTATCACATGTAAACATTCCCTTAAAAATCCATCAATGCATGCCTTGAAACAAATAAAAATTATTTGAAACTTATTATTTTCTGTAGTCTTCATATAACATCTTCTACCTGGATTTGTCTCAATGATTGTAAAAGCATACTCTTTAAGACTACTATATGTATCAATATAACTACCATTTATTTCTGATAGAGCAATTTTTCTAGTTTTACAAGCTTTACAATATTTAATATGTATTCGGTGTTCCCTATAGATATCCTTTACAACATGCGATGGACTATACGACTGATTATCAAGAATTTTATCAATAATCTTATTCTTAACCCATACAATTGTCGCTAATAGATGATTTCCCATTGTAAGTCCACATAAACAAGAATGTACATTTTCTATCGTACTAATGACGAATGTTTCGCCGTTGCCAATATCTTTATCGTACACTATCCAATTACAACTAGAAACGTTATATTTATATACAATTCGACTAGCATTGTTTCTAGTAGCCCTGTAACAATTTTTTTTTGCAATTGCTATATCACTAATAAAACTTCTAAATGCATGACGATTCATAAATTTTCTTCCAATGAATAAATTATTTAAACTATCAACATTATCATTAAGTTCATCATCTATATTTTCTATTAAATCATCACTATTTTTATCGTTGGTATTACCATCATCTACTATATGTTCTTCTTCAGTAAATGAAATAACTTGGTGAGAAGAACTAGGAGTACTACTAATTCTTGGTGGTGGTGGTGGTGGTGGTCGTGGTGGAGTCACAAAAATATTAATATACGGTGATTGTATATTAACTTCAAAAATAAATTTACATGCTTCCTCACTAACTAAATTTATACAATTAGATAGATAAATATGTACCAATAAAAATTCATAGTCTATAGAAATTTTTTTAATTATTAGATTACGTAAATTATCAAATAAAATATTTCAATCAATTAAAAGAACTTCAACTAAACCTTCACTACCAAAATATGATGAAATAGCTACATTTTTAGCGACGTCTTAATAAAACATCGCTAATATTAAATACTTGAGCGACTCCAAAAATAAATGTCGCTATACATCGTTGTTGGCGACACATAGCGACTGCACTTCGATTTTTTAAAGAATAGTCGCTATAAGCTTCTTTAACGTCGCTAAACGTCATTGAGTTTTTTGATTTAGCGATGTTTTTAGCAACGTCGCTAAAGTCGTAAACTTTTTATTTAGCGACGTTTAGCGACATCTAATGATGACGTCGCTAATTTTTTTAATTGGCGATGTTTAGTAACGTCTATTGATGACATCGCTAAACTTTTTAATATAGGGTTCAGGATTTCATTTTTCCCTATTCTGTCGATCCTCAAAAATTCGAAACCCGCCTCCTCCGGCGAAGTACCCCCCTCCAGCGTCCTCCTCCTCCCCCCGTCCCTTACCCCCCCACCGACTCCCCCACAACCCCCCTACTCCGGCTCCCCACCCCCCGAGCGTCCCCCTCCCGCACGGCTCCTCCCTTCCGGCCTGGCTCCTCCCCTGCAATGACCACCCTAACACAGACATGACACACACACTGTCACCAACCAACCCTGACACAAACACGACACACACACAGACACAGACATAGACACGACACACACATACACTGACACAAATGACACACAGTCACAGACACACACACACTGAGACAAACATGACACACTATCACAAACACGACACACTGTCACAGACACACACATACCCTAACCCTATTTCTCTCTCACACAGATACGGATACGATATTTGATAGCGGACATGACACATACACAGACATAGATACGACACGGGACACGACACAGAAATATACACTGACATGAATGTCACTGACACGACCCGGGATATGACACAGACCCTAACCCAAAGCTGAGACACGACACAGGCCCTAACCCTATCTGAGTTAATTAGACGCAATCTTGGGTATCAAGTGAGGTGTTATGTAGTGCACACTTATGCACAGTGCAGTGAGGGGGTGTGTGTGTGGATATCTTGGTGTTGTGGACACTAATATTATCTTAATCCTAACTCGGACACACACACACGGACACTAACACTAATCCAAACTCAGACATACGGACATAATAACACGCATACACTAACCCTAACACGGATACGAACACACACACATGTTTGTATTATGTCATCTCATGATACATATGGTAAATTTTTAGGACACATGGATATGAAAGGTTAGGACACGATATCAAGGATAAGGTTGTAAGCATTTTATCGGACACTGACACATGCATACTTGTCAAGTGTGGATATCCAGTAGTGTATCAGTGAGTGTAAACTATGTATCCTGGACAAAAAAAATTGACACTGGATATCCATGACTTGACTTTTCAATTAGAAAGTCATGGCCTAAACAAATGTCAAGTGTGGATATCCAGGATACAGAGTTGACACTCACTGATACACTACAATATGAGTATCCAGGATATAGAGTTGAATGAAGAAGTATCAGTGCTAGGACTAGGTGTATCAGTGCATGTACTGTATTCCTGAGTATTCTTATGTGTGTGTAGACGAGTAGACTTGTGACATGTACTATAATTTAACTATTTTCTTGAATGATGTCTATTCATCTTTGCATATCTTGAGTGAGTGTCATTTGGATAACATACACTACCAAATATTCATATGAGTATATACTTGAACGATGTCTATTCATCTTTACAGAAGTATCTAAAATGGATATGAATTACTGTCTGCATCACCATTCGTGGATGTACAACCATCATCCGGATGACATGTGCGGTGTGCGGGATGAATTCATAGAGGGTGTACATCAGTTTATGCTAAGATCTTGCTATTCAAGTGTGAATGGTTCGATCCGATTCAAGATCATGGTTAGAAAATTTATAAGCATGGTCTTGTGGATATAAACTACAAGCGTAGATATCAAGGCTACGAACCATTTGTCATATCAAGTCAGGCTCAGCTCGTGTACTTCACAATATATCCCAGACGGGGGACAACGAGGTCGAATTGGTGGGCAGTATGCAAGACTAAATCTAGAAATACCTTTGACGTTGACGAAATAGCTTATCAGGAGGACGAGCTACCTCTTTTAATAAATATTATAGATGTGGACTCAACGAAAGTTACTCATTACACGACTAATAATGTAGAAGAGGTAGAATTATCCATAAATGAAGACGAAGACGAAGTAGATGAAAGTGAAGATAAGAAGGACGAGGAAGGCGAACAAGATAAATTTTCTGAAGATGATTAAAAATAAAATAAATCTATTTGGACTTGTGATATGTATTATATTTTGACTGAAGAATGTACTATCAATTTAGACTTGTGACACTACTAGTTATTTATTGTGCAATTCTATTAATGCTGTGAGATATGCATAATATTTTGACTATAGAATATACTATATATTTGTTTATTTGTTCTATCATCATATATTGTTACCAGGTATAACAAGACGACACGGAGCGTTCAGCAGGTCCCGAGGTAGACGAAGTGCTCCTCCGGTACTTTCTACTGTTGGTTTTGGATCCTCGGCACCATGTACTCCAGTATATCGACCAGTCATATCTCCGACTGCGACGAAGTTACATGGCAACACTCCTGGGACGAGTAGTTATAGGCCTGAGACTACTCCCTCGTCTAGCGTTCCTCCTGCTGACGGAACCATGGAGACAGATGAGCATATGACAGAGGTTGAGCCGACGTCGTCCCAGCATCAGCGAGATCCTCCATACGCACCTCCGGACGAGACGAGGACGGAGATATGGGCCGACGGTACAAAGTAAGTCAATTAGTTGGTTTAGAATCATATATATCGTATATTTTTTTATTCATCATATATTCACTTTTTTGATAAAAATAATTATCTCTATATAGATATTGTCCCTTGTCGGTACAGAGATGCCTGGGCAACTTTCTGAGGTACAACTATGGTGGCCCTTGGATCAACTACTCTGATGCTTCGGATGAGAGGAATGCGCTCTGGTTTGCACACTTCAAGGTAAAAGTATATTATATCAATCATCTAATTTATGTATATTATATAACTTACTAAGTTATTTCTTGTAGCAAACGTATTCCTATCCACCGTACCGGGCCTAGTTGATCGAGCAGATGTTTCCTGCTGTTGCCACCAAGCTGATCCATGATGCTCTAGATGACCAGAAGGCTCATGATCGCGAAGGAAAACCGATCCAAGGTTGGATCATGCCTGAGCAGTGGACTACGATCCGAGGTACAAGGAAAGGTCTGAGATGGCCAATGCGGCTAGGCAGAAGCAGCAAAGTGGTGTGGTGGCTCGATTCCGATGACGGAATATTTTCGTCATTTGGTAAATTTTTTATTTCAGATATATTATTTTAATGCAAGTACGATAAAATGGTAGTAGGATAAAATATTTAATTTGGTACAAAATAATATATTTTTAACAGGTATAGAGGGGTGATGATGCCAACATGGTGACCGTCTTCCTGGCCACCCATCGAAAGGGCGGGAATCTCATTGATGAGGGCCTCGCAGACCTATGTAAGTATTACTTTACTTTGTGTTAATTTTAATATAACTTAGGAAATATGCAAATAAATATCCATGTAGTTAGTAATAAGTACCTTAGACACATTAGCAATTATCGAGTATCCAAACTTTTCTAGGCCGAGTATCTTAGGCTGCCTGAGCGGACGACTGCTAGTGCACCTACAACGGGAGAGGCTGGTACTTCCTCGCAGCCCTCTCCAGCTCCATCGACGGACGAGCTATGGGTGACCGCCACTGGTGGTCTCCAGAGGGGTACGTACTACGGTATGGGATCCAATGGCGCTCTTGTTGCGACGCGATCATATAGGGCCTCCACGGCAAGTGCGTATTCCCCACAGCCCTCGCAGGCGTCGGCCCGAGTCTAGGAAACCGTTGACCATCAGATTGCATCTCTCCGTGATGAGTTGCTGCGAAGGATGGAGGAGCAGCCCCTGTCCCAGCCGCAGACAGACGATGTGACGCTCATCGCACGATTTGATACGCTCGAGCACAGCAACATGGAGCTCAGGGATATGACAGTCGATCTTAAAGCATCGATAGAGCGCAACGTGACGGAGCTGCAGGCATCACAGCTGTCCATGGGCGAGAGGCTGACGATGATGCAAGATTCAATGTTTCATAGCAGTACGAGGTTGTTATCTATCATGGATTCATATAACCATCGACTAGTAGAGTTGGAGCAGATACGTCCTCCTGGGGCGCCTTCATCGATATATAATCCACCGATGTCATTGTCTTCTCCATTGACATCGGTGCCGATTTTATAGGAGCAGTATAATGTGTTCTTATCCCTGATGTGCGCCGGTAGTCATCCTCCTGCAGATCCGCAGTAGACCTAGTTTTGATAGTTTACTGGTTGTTTCTGTTTTGACCTATGATATTTGGTCATTTATGAATATTCTTTATTTTTGAGGCTTTCTGATTTTATTTCTTGCACTCAGTTGTGTGAATATTTATTGTAGTCTTTACGACGAGATTTTCTCCAGACTCGGTTTGTAATCCCAATATTTTGTTTTCTTCAAAATTTACTATATTATTCATATTAAATGTATGTTAATTTATCGGTGCTAAGTGTTCAACCGAAGGGTTCAGCGAACCCAGAAAATTCAACTAAGGGTTGTTCCGGATCTATTTATATAAATTATGAATTCATAAACTGCAGGAAGATTGGTTTGGAAACCATTCTATATTCTTTTTTTTCACTAAAACTTTAGCGACGTTTAGCGACGTTTATATACGTCGCTGAATGTCGCTAAATACGTCGTTGAATGTCGCTAAATTGCTGACATGGCAGTATTTGCCAGGTCAATATAACGTCGCTAAATGTGTTGCAAAACGTCGCTAAATAGAAAAAATTTAGCGACGGATAGCGACACAAAATACGTCGTTAATGTAGCGACGTTGCGTTGCTAAATGTCGTTAATATGAAAATATTAGCGACGTAAATACGTCGCTAGAAAACGTCGCTACAACGACGTTTTGTGACGTTTTTTCTGTCAGCGACTAGCTTAAACGCGACTTCACTGAAATGCCGCTAATTACGCCGCTGAATTTTTTTAGCGACGTTTTATGACGTCCCTAATTTGTCTTATTCTGGTCGTGCTCCTTCATAAGCTAACCCATTTAGTACACCACCGAGCGAGCATAATATTGTTAGACTTCGATCCATGGCAACAAGAAAATGGACTTCAAAGATTGTATATTGAACTGAGCTTCTCCTGTGTGGAAAGAAAGAAACTTCGTATGGAAAGAATTTTTTTTTCTGTTTGCAATATTTGATATGCTGATATGAAACAAATACTACGTTTATATAGGTAACTTCGAAACGAACGTTAGACGAACGTTGGATATGAACGTTGAAAAAATAAAAGAGTCGTTGAAAGAGCGGTTGAGAAATAGCCGTTGGACATAAACCAACTCCTAAATTAACACCAATCCATAGACCCAGACCCAATTTCAAACCCAAATAAAAACCAAACAATTCCCTAACCTATTATTTGTCTTTCTTCTTTACTTAGTCTTCTTCTTCTTTTTCATATAAAAAAAACTAAACCGTTAAAATAAACTAAGCGTTAGAGGACACAAAAAATACTAGTTTTTTTTTCCTTTTTTTCTATATTTAGTTTTCTTTCTTATAAAAACAAACTTTAATATGAAAATAGACATTAATATGAAAAAAAAAATAAAGAAAAAAAACTAAGTAACAAAACAAAACAAAGTTAAAATAAACTTTAATATGAAAAAAAACTAAGTTAAAATAAAAACAAAATCCAAAACTAAACTAAATAAAAAAGCTAATATATATCCTTAAAATATTTCTTTAGCTAACTAAAACAGTTAATATAGATATCTAAAAAAAAAAATCCAAACCGTTTCTTTTTTTTAAAAAAAATTCTCAAATTATTTCGTTACAATTAATTTATTTACAATTTATTTCGTTAGAGTAAATTTTTTGAAACCAAAATCCAAAACTAAACTAAAAAAAAAAAAACTAAATCACAAAAATCCAAATCCAAAACAAAACTAAATAAAAAAAACCAAAACATAACTAAATAAGAAAGAACTAATAAAACAAATCAAATCAAATCAAACCAAACCAAACCAAACCAAACCACACCCAACCAACCCGCGGGCCCACTGCACATTATCCGTCAACTGGGTTGGCGAAAATTGTCCAAGGACAATTTTCGCCAACTAAGTTGGCGAAAAATAGGTTGCGGGTCCCACTACTTGCTCAACGTCTGCTTTTGTCTGCTTCTACACATCTGCTTCTGCTTTGTCTGCACGTCTGTTGCTGCTTTCACGTGTTATAGTGTGTTTTTCGTCAACTGAGTTGACGGACTGTTTCTTTATTTTTAATTTGGATAAACTTGTTTCGTTTGCATTAATTTAAAATAAATTAATTTTGCTATAGTAAATTTCTGTTAAAGTTATACTTAAAAGCTATCTAACAAATAACTTATAAATTTAAAATTATATAAAAATAACTTAATAACATATAAGTTATATCATATAGATTATATAATATATATATATATATATATATATATATATATATAAACGTAAAAAAAAAAAAAATTAAATTGGGCTGGACCGACCCAACCGTGAACGGGCCGACCCAGACCGGTTCGGTCTGGTCTCTCCTGACCGGACCATAGATCCGGACTGGGTCAAAAAATTTCCTGATCGGACCGGGCTGGCCCGTTCCGTCTCTCCTCTCGAGTTGAGTCCGGTCCAGACCAGACTTGGTCAAACTCGATTGACTCAGACCGTAAATCGGTCCGAACCGATCCAATACACACGATGACCTTCGTGCTATCCTCAAAAAATTTGAGATTTTTTTTTCATTTTGAAAATGTGTTGGAGATGATTTTGAGAAAGAAATCGACAATACGAGATTAGAGGACTTGGGTTGGAGAAGAAGGCCATAAACATACTGTCTTCAAAGGAGGTAGGTAGTGGGAAAAGGACCCTTCGTTTCTCACTCGCTCCGGTTGACTTCCTCTTTCTTATCGACACCAATATCACAATCAAAACAAACAACATCAAGGGGGATTCATGTCAACAACTTCTTCTATGAACACACATTCCGAATGAAATTTTATTATTATTCCTCACACAAGTGAGAACTAGTCTACGACTCGAGAGAGGTTCCTTGAGGGTGACACTGATACAAGATACCTCTCCCCATGACAACACCCAAATTGGGCAAAAAAAAAAGAGAGGTCCTAACAACAACAAAAAGACCAACAAGCAAAGCAAAGACAGAAAGAAAGCAAGCAAGCAATAACAAACTACTAGTCCTACAGTTACAATTGCAAAAGACTAGGAATGCAAGAACAGGAATGGAAGGAAACAAAGTAACCGAACCAAGGAAAATATGAACGAACAACCAGCATTGCTCAGTGTCATTCTATTCAATGGTGAGAACCGGAAGACGCAGAGGACGGCTTTTCGGACGTGCCGCCCCCGCCATGTTCCTCCTCGCCCTGAATGCGCGCCGGGATGCGGAAGCCCGAGAAGGCCCCGCTGCTGCTACCGGACGGTGCAAAACCGATGTACTGCAGCATCATCGGGTGCATCGAATGCTGCTGCTGCTGCTGCTGCTGCTCGGAAGCAGATGCGGGTATCGGGTCCGCCCAAGCGCGAGCAAAGGGCGGGTAACTGGACTGAAGGGGTCCCCTCTGTGTGAAGAACTGGCCCTGGTTGCCGAGCATCGAATGCAGCGGCACGGCCTGCGGTGGCGGAGGCACGCTGAACATGAATCCTCCTCCACCTCCATCGCCCCCGCCGCCCGGGTCCGTCACATTCCACTGTGGCATAGAGCTAGCGGTGGCGGCGGCTGTGTCGTAATCAGCAGCCACATTGTGCGACGAGCCGGAGAAGAGGGCGTGGTGCCTGGGTTGGGTGTGGTGGTGGTGGTAGATCGGCTCTAGGGACTGGAGCGAGAGGCGGAGGTCCTGGTTGTGGCTGCTGCTGCGAGACAGGAAGTCGGGCGGGTAGTTCTGGTAGCCGAGCGTCGGCTGAGTGGTAGACGGAGCGGCGGCGGCGGAAGTGGCGGCAGCGGTAGGGAAGAATGACTTGATGGTGTCCGCAATCGCATCGCAGTCGAGCGAAGCAGGAAGAAAGCTACAGCTACCGCCGCCGCCACCGCCAAAGCCGTAATGAGAAGAGGCACCGGGCTCAGAACCGCCAACACCCGACGCTGCCATCGGCTTCTTGCTAGAGTCCACGACTGCGGCGACGGGGGGCTCCCGCGGAGGGGCGGGAGGGAAGGAGGCGGTGGGGCGCCAGGCGGGCAGCTCGGCGAGCTCGTCGATGGCGGACTTGGCGTTCTCGATGAGCCAGTCGACGGCCTTGCTGGGCCTGTCGTAGCCGAGGCGGTCCTGGACGTCGTAGAACTGGATGGCGGTGTGGGCAGAGAGGCGGACACGGCGGTCCCGGGGGCCTTTTGCGGTGCAGACCTTGCTGTGGCGGTCCTTGCGGCCGGTGGACCGCACAATGTGGCCCCCCTGGACCTCTACGATCTCCCCCGGGGTAGTCCTGAGCCCTCCGCCGAGCCGCGAACGCTGCGTCGGCGGACGAGGCGGAGCCTCCTGCTGCTGCTGCTGCTGGCTGAGGTGGTGCTGGTGGAGGAACAGCTGGTGGTGGTCCATCCTTTCGGAGAGGCTCCGCGCATATTCGGAAGACGAAGCCGTGGCAGCCCTCTTTACCTGTTGTTGTGGTTCTGCTGCTGCTGCTGCTGCTGCTGCTTCTTCTTCTTCTTCTTCTCCTCCTCTTCCTCCTGTTTGGGTTTGGATTGGGTGATATTGCCGAGTCGACCAAGGATCCAGATCCTTGTCCTTGTTGCTTCCCTGTTCCAGTTTTAGAAGATTTCTTCCTTCTCTTGCTGCTGTTGCTGCTGCTGTTGTGGGTGAAAGTGGTGGCGTTGTTCCTTGCTGCCATCAAACTCCCACAATTCCATCACCACCAGCTCAGCTCAAGCTTAGTACCTGAAAAAAAAAAGACAAAACAAATTAAAGTATTTGAACACAATCTACAAACAAAGCTAAACAAAAAACATAACAAAGAAAGTGGAGTAAGTTGCTACCAAGATTTCAGAACAACATTTTAAAGAGTAATCAAGTTTGAGGAAGGAGGGAAGGGAGGAGGAGGTGGAGAGTTAGGAGGATATCAGGTATGTATGTTTGTATTCACTCTATGATATTTCTCCCCATCTACAACTAAACTAGTGACTCGACTGTAGAAAAGTGTTGGAGGGTAAGGAAGGAAAAGAGAAGGTGGCTGTGTCAGAGATTAAAGTTCCATACTCAGCTCGTTAGCTAGAACAACACCCCCCCCCCCCCTAAAAATAATAACACGCCCAGGCCAAGATAAACCTCTATACTGCTCAGTTGATCTCATCAGTTTTTTCATGTTGCAACATTTTAGGTCCTTGCAGCTTTCTGCAAACTGATCAAGGCTCGGTTTATTTGGACTTACTTGCGTAGGAGCCTGTTTGGCTGGAGAAATTTTCAACCAATCACCACGTGGCAGTGGTGTATTTTGAATTTCTCCAATAGTATCATAACATACTAAGAGTACAACTCGATACGACTAAATCCGAATTCGATCGGATAAATTCATTAATGGATTAGATTATAGTTGAAGATATTCGAACTCGAATTCGGATTAAAATATTTGAACCAATTAAAAGTTTGGACTCAGATTAGTTTGTCTGATTACCCACAGAATCGCAAACCCAACACACACACACACACACACACACACACACACACATATATATATATATATATATATATATATATATATATATATATATAATTGTTTCATACTTCTTAAATAAAAAATTTAAATCCTAATTTTTTTTCATCCAAACTCTTCAACTATGTATCCTAAATCTTATTTTAATTTATATTTTGTAATGATTGATGCTTGCTTGCTATTTGATTGTGTTTAATATTAAATTTATTTTAAATATCATATTAGAGCCCGATAAATCCGATGGATCCGACCCAACCCGAGTCCAACCTAAGGAACCCGGGTACCTTTTCTATTTCTCCGGGCTCGGTCTTAGACTTCATAAGTTGAACCCGAGGTCGGTTTGGGTTTGGGCTCGAGCGAGACTTATGATTCATTGGGTTGGCTCGAGTTGAGCTAAAATCCGATCCAACCTGTCTGAGTTGCACCCCTATGACACACCACTAAGACTAAATTAGAGAAAAAAAAATACAGCATGGTGTGTCATGGTACTATTAGAGGAGGCTCAATTCTCACCACTGCCACGTGCTGAGCTTTATCCCATTGAATAAATTCTTCTTTGGTTACACGAAAGTGTAAGAAAAAAATATAAAAAATAGAAAAGTGAAATTTGCGTATGCAATGCATAAGCATAAGCTTTGAATTTCAAATTGTTGTTTGAATAGTGGAATCGGAAGAAATGGAAGTAGAAAAAAAATAAAAACACTTCAATTGTTTTGATGATTGTTGAACTTAAAATGAAAGTGGATTTCTAGTTTTTTTTTTTTTTAGTGAAAGTGAAAGTTGATTGGAGATATGGTAACTGCATTAAATATGGGTAAGCTTATCCCATTCTAAAATATAGATTTTTTAACACAAATATATTACAATGTAAATTTTCTCAAATAGTTACTCAAATAAAAACTTGTATCGTATAAATGAGCAAAAATTATATTCAAGCTAAATTACATTAACAAATATTTTAATATTTGTAAAAATTATATTTAAGATAAATTACACTGACAAATAGATTGAAGATATGTTACATTGATAAAAAATTATAGAATCACACACGTCTCATAGGAACTTTTTCAAATATGAAAATTAACTTTTGGCTAGGTTCTAAAAGGCTGTTTTTCATTAAACAAAATTGTTTGCGATGAACAAGGTTTGTACGAAACTTTGTTTTATAAACTATTAAAAAAGAAAGAAGAGTACAAGAGATCATAAACAGAAATCTAAGTACAATTGATTCTGGGAAAGTATAGTTGTAGAGATCTGATCTATGAGCTATCACTTTACTCCTTGAACCGCACGACGACGAAGAAATATAGGGATGATGTGAACAACTTGAAGAGTTGGGCAATAAGAAAGCTTTGACAACAACGACACGGTAAGCTTCTATTTCTCTCCTTATGTTCTTGAATTTCAAAGCCTTCAAAATCCCCAAAATTTCCCAAAGACTTGAAAAATTCCAGCCCCGATGCCTATGCCTCCCTTTTCTAATGGACGTAACGATCCTGTATTTATAGAGTTTATGAGCGGTTATGAGAGTGTGCACGCACTTTAGACAATCTGCACTGTTTTACCATTGTGTGCACAATTTTGGTGGACTAACACCCCACGTTCTTAATGAGTGGGTGCACAACTTGCTACCTGTTTGACACGTAGCTTCCTATACGAGGAAAGCATAGGTCGTGGGAGACAGTTGTTTGTACACGTTTATGAGGAATATGGCATAAATGACATGTAATCATAAAGTCTCTTTGCCAGTTAGGATCGTAGGCGCACTTTAGAAGTGGTCTAGAGACTGGCCCATCTTTTGATGAAGTTGGCACAGCGGCGTACTTTTGAAGAATTTGGCACAACGACGCACTTTTGATGAAGTTGGCACAGCAACGCACTTTTGAAGTTGGCGCAACGACGCACTTTTGTTGAAATTGGCACAACGGTACACTTTTGAAGAAGTAGCCATGATGGCACACTTTTGAAGAAGTAGCCATAATAACGCAATTTTGAAGATGTTGTCACAACGTTTTATTTTTGAAGAAGTAGCCATGATGGCGCACTTTTGAAGAAATTGGTGCAACACTGCACTTTTGTAAAAGTTGGCACAACAAATGGGTCGCTAAACGATAACCTTGGTCTGCGTGTCGTAGCTCAACTGTAATGATGACTTCTAACTCCTCGACTGTTGTCCAGCTATCAGATTCGTTGTATTTAATATTTGGGGGAAAAATAAATATGCGATTTGTGCGCCTGTCTTTGTTGACGAGAACAGCTTGAAAGTGCGCCATCCTTTGAAACAGAATGAAAGTGCACAATTTTTTCCCTACTAAGTTTATTTGTAGTAAACTGTGCCTTCTTCAAGAGGTTCACTTTTTATGCTTCTACAAGACCCCCTTCAAAGTTTTTGAATTTGTCCAGAAGAATACAAAATACTTTGAATTAGAAGCTTAAATTTTGTTGAGATATTTGTGCGTTCCCTCTGGGCAGAATCCCAACAATGATGCTGACGTAGCTGTACTAAAATATGGGTTTGACTTGTTCATTGATTTTAATATGATATTCACAGCAGCGGTTTGACTCAATTGTTAATTGGAAGCAGTCTTCAAGGCGATGCATGCGGTACTATTTCTGGGTTTGTTTGGAAATCAAAAAGTTTCTCCTTGCCTATATAAGAAGAGATAAGGAGCATTCTTCATCTAAACATTGCCCTCTTCATGATTCCTCAGACTCTTTCATCACAGAGGAAATGAGCACGGTCGTTTATCGATCTAAGACAAAGAAGATGAGGCTAATTGCAACAAAGAACAATAGGCGTTCGAGTGGCCCCAAGAGAAGACGCCTTCGAACGAAGGGCTTCTTCCCCAATGGAACATGGACGAATATCATAATTTTTCTCATTTGAAATGATCAACAACATTAAGTGGAAATTTGCCATAAAATAAGGAAGGACTTTGATCGGAGCAATCAGAGTTGTCCTAGTCCATACAACACACTAGCTGTATTTTCTTCCATTATGAGGCTGGCTAATAGGGTGTAGCTGGGCCATAATTTTGGATGTTAAATTGGGACATAGTCCCAACAAAAACTTTATCGGTGACGCTTGGTGGCGATGAAGGACTGGCTCCCTAGGACTTATAAAATTGATGTATGCCCAGTTCTGTATCCTTCCGCCATTATCTCTGCACCCAATGTTAAGGAGCGAGAGCATATCTGACATTTGTGCTTCCTAACATCGGCCTTAGAAGGATGGAGATAATTATGTGATCATTCTCCATCATATGTAATCATGACCTTTAGAATAAAAATTCAGATATAATAGATTTCCATCATTTGTGATCAGGATTTGTACGCCAATAAAATTTAGCTTGATCTTACTTTGTTGTCCGTGTTGCTGCTTGATTAATCTCTGTCTCGACTCAGGAGGAAGAAAAAATTAACTCTGCATATTTAGGAAGGATTGAACGTTGTGTGCAATATGACGTCTTTTCTGACAACTGATTAGTGAGCGCATTATCCAAACATTCTTTTCTCATATGCGAGAGAGCTTAGAAAAATATGCAAAATCTCAACAGTCCCGCTTTGAATTCTGTGTACAATCCTTTGCTTAGGAAAATAAACTGTCATTTTCTTTGACTGATGAATCATCGAATCATCGCCCTCTTTCACTGATGAATCATGTGTGAAAATTTAAACCATTGCCCTCCTTCTTATAAATAGAGGAGTCGGCTACTCCATTAAATATTCTTCATTCGAACTTGTTGATGGCTTTCGAGGATACTTCGAAGAATAGTGCAAGGAAAACAGACAAGGTGACTGTTTCTTCTCCGACCAAGACTAATTCCAGTCACACTCCTATCATTCTTGTGCTGCCACTTACTGAAAAGAAGAAGAAAACACCTTCATGTCAACTGTGTGAGACAAAACTCGTTCAGGATCCCCTTTATTGTACGTCAGATGGATTCACCCCACTCCAAAATAAAGTCAGTGGTCTTGATGGTTCTATTGCTGACCTAGGGGACAAGAAGAACAAGCCAGAGTAGAGGCCACCCGTCGGGTATTTGCATACTCAGATGTCTGCATTCTACATGCTCTTACAATTTTTATGAACAATAGTGATTGGGAGGACCTTGATTTCCTCTGAAAGTTGTATTGCTGTCATTTTTCCTCCATTTTATAAATAAATAAGCTTATTTTATTTCCGTGGTTTTAAAAGATGACATCAACAATGTTATAATATTTTAGTGGACCTATTATCAATTGTGTATCTAATATTAGATACAAATAATAGGTTAGAGTAAAAACAAGACTAGAGGTAATGTAGACGTGATATGTTTTCAAATGGGATCCCACCAAATATATCTGCTGAGAGGTAACACGGACATGGTAAAATATAGTTATATGGGGATTTGGTAGATTTTTTACTCGTGGTGTACTCATGCTGAGTATAAATGAAAATTTTGATAGGATGCAATACTATCAGAGGTGTTATGGGCGTGATAGATCGCTAGTTTACTCCATTGGGGAAGAGAAGAAATAGTAGTTCAAGGGAAAACTATTATCTTCTCTTTAGGAGATAATAAATGGAATATGATTCAAAGATAATATGGACATGAATCACATTATACTTATTGACTGGTTAATAAACACGTGAGATTATTTTCAACCCAACTGGGGATCAAGAATATGATATCCTTAAAACAACTGGGCTTTAAGAATAGAATATTTTTATTGGAGAGAATCATTTAGATGATCTCAACGAGAGTGTTCCGTTGGATCTGAGTATTGTCCCGCTGGAAAACTTTAAGGACCCATTACCCATGTCTTATTCAAGAATAGATATAGGTAATAGTTTGAGAAGCCGTGTAGGCTACGAGTTACTGGGGATTAAAAAAAATGTATTTGATGTACATCTTATTTTAATCTGCTGGTGATGGAGAAGAATATGTCGTGCTAATACTTCTTGAGGAATTTTTCGTTGATAGGCATCATTATCAAATCTCCATTAGGCTTAGTGAGCCTGTAGGCATCGTTAGAGAATACTTTCTCCACCACATAATGACCTTTTCATTTAGCTTGGAGTTTTTTCTTTGCTCTTATTGGTTGTGATCATAGGTCTCCTTACTGTAAGGACTAATTCTCCGACCTAAAATATTCTTTCCTTGACTTTTTGATTAAAAGCTCTGAAAATGCGTACTTGATATAGCTCAATACGATGTTGAACGTACATGCAATTTTTGTCTAATGATTCTAAATCTTGCAGGCACAACCGATCATTATTCTCTACTGTTAGCTCATTAACAATAGCTACTCTAAGAGAAGGTATCTGGATTTTGAGCAGAAGAACTGTTGCACATCCGTAGACCAAAGAGAATGGTGTATAACCAGTTGGAGTTGTAACTGTTGTACGATAAGTCCATAAATATTTCTCGAGCTTCTCATTCCAATCGCGTTTGTTGGATGAGAACAACTTTTTAAGAAGTTTGATTATGGTCTTGTTGAAGGCTTCCGCTAAGCCGTTGGCTGCTGGATTGTAGGTTGTAGATACTATATTCTGGATTCGATTCTTGTCACAAAACTGATAAAATACTTGACTAACTAATTATGGCCCATTATCATGTATTATCCTCTAGGGAACACCAAAACGATATATAATATGGTGTTTGATGAAGTTAATTACGTTGGACGTCTTAACTTCGACAAGCGGGACTGCTTCTGCCCATTTGGAAAAGTAATCAGTTATTACAAGTATGAACCAATGTCCTCTAGAAGAAGATGGGATGATCGGACCAATAATATCCATTCTCCATCTTCAAAAGGCCATGAGGCAGCTGTAGGATGTAAGAACTCTGTTGGTTGGTGGATAAAATCAGCATAGATTTGGTATGACCTGCATTTACGAGCATAATCTACGGTATCGGCCATAATGGTGGGCCAATAATAACCCATTCTCCTGAGGAGGTCTTGTAATTTAGGACCTGACTGATGTGCTCCACAGATGCCATCATGATCTTTACGGAGTGATTGTCTTGCTTCAGGGTTGGAAAGATAACATAGAAGCAATCCCTCATAAGAACGACGATATAATATTTTGGATGAGGCTTCATAGTAGAATCAGAGTGAGCATCTTTTAATAGAAATGGCTTCTTTCGGATCTTCCGAAAGAATCTCAAAAGCAACGTAGTCTACAAAAGGGTCTATCCAATCTTTACCCATGGAAGTTGAATTTTATGACATAACTCTGTTCAATGTGTAAGTTATTTTTTGTACAGAAAAACTTTCATCCTGTTAGCATAATTGAGTATTGTCTCTTTAGAGGAACGACCAATGATGCTGCTAGGCCAGCCAAAGCATCTGCTTCTATATTCTGTAACCGAGGCACATGCTCGATGAAGAATCCTTTGAAAGTAAAAGCCAGTTCAATTGCCGCTTCATGATAAGGGATGAGGTCTTCATGCCGAACCTCGTACTCTCCCCTGTTCTGATTGACTATGTCACAACTCGTACCCGGTGTAGGAGAACGAGTACGTGGGTACGTCCAGCCTACGTCGCAACATCGATAGTATATCACTGTTTGGATAAACTATACTATCTAACAATACTGTTCAAGAAAATACATAATGCCACCAATGAAATATGAATACTCAATCACAGAACTATAAGATGGAACATCGCACGAATATGATATAAAGAACTAAAAAGTCAAAATATAACTCACAAGATAGAATATAATATCTAATGAGTCTCAAATATAATAAAGTACTAATTGTCAAAGCTAGAGACAAATCCAGTATAATAAAAGCCTATCTACTATATACTGATAAAGTATCGTCTGTCTCAACTGGGACAAGTCCCTCCTGAGCTACAGTCTCTAGCTCTACACCAACTACATCCAGAGGCCCGTAGTGAGTGGGATGCCACTCCTCAGTATCATCTAGAAAAAATATATCCAGTCAGGATTGGAGAAAGTACACCTCTAACAGCAGTTCCAATGAATGATAAAAACTATATAATAGGAAATAGAGAGCATAAACAAGATGCAATATACAAGAACAAGAGATATACAAGATAGGAATACTATAATTAAATACAAGAAAATGAGCATCATGAATAAGAGCAAGAAATACTACTACTATGTGAGTGAGTAATAGGTTTGACATATGATCGACTTGAAAACTTGCACAAGAATTATGGCCTGGTTAATCATGCGTGCGTATATGATCAACACTCACAAGTAACAAAGCATGCACAAGGAGGGTATGATCATATATCTACACTAATACTCTCCGCCCCCGAAGGGTATAGTGGAACTAACCAGGGTACGCTATGACACGGAATTCACTGGGTAGGTAGCTAGTCTCCCTAGGAATCAATGTCTGTATATGTACAAGAAGAATAAGGAATATGGCTTGTACAAGATACACCATAATACCAAAGAATAACATCTCATGATGAGATTTTGATATACCAATCCGTGTAACCATCGTATCAAGAAATCAAGAACACTAAATACAAGAAACATAGAGGATATTATAAATAAAAAACTATCAGAGAATGTACTCGCCTGGAATCTGGTGAACAATATCAAAAAAGTCTGGAATGGTGTCTCAAAGACCTAAATATGGAACATCATATCAATACAGTGCTTTGAATGATAAACAAGTCAACTAGTCAAATTCTAGGTCTTAAAGCCATTTCTACGTCAAAATAGTCAAACTAGGTCAACTCTAGGTCAAACTAGACAAACTTGGTCAACTAGCTATTTCTAGGTTGTAAGAGTCTATATCTAGGTTATTAGGTCCATACCTTGCTTATCTATGCTGTACTAGCTATTACAAGATACTAGAGTATCATAACTACTATTAATATTACATTGCATAATATATATATATATAAATATATATATATATATATATATATATATATATATATATATATATATATATATATATATATATATATATATATATATATAACACCAGTTATCCTTAGCTAGTACTAACTTAGTATCGATTAGCTTACCTTGGCTTTGAGCCATTTTGGTATTGATATCTAACTACCCTCTTGATACCCAATACCAACATCTAATGACATGACCAATACCTTAACATTACCTTGGTGTTATCTCAAGGTAATACTAATAGCTAGTATATAACCTAATATTTGCTACCTATACTAACCAACACTTTAATATCCACTAACTTATATCTAATATACACTAACTAATCAAGCCAATCCACTAACTGATAACTTAACTTACTAATAATCTAATACACCAACTTAACTTACAACTGATATCATACTAATTTATACTAACAACTGATATCATGCTAACTTAAACTAACTGATATCATATTTATATCATATACTAACTCATCTAATAACAACAACTTATACTACTATTAAGTAATATGTACTAACTTAGAATTGATACTAACATAACTTAACACTTACTTTCTAGTACACTAACTGATACCTACATATTACATATATACCCAATCAACCAATATACTAACTTACCTTATATTTCTAACTCATGTATACCACAACACCCTATCTCATGTCTGCAACAGACCCTTCCCCTCCTTGCCTGTGCACATGAGTGCACAGGTGTGCATTACTGCTGCTGTAAGATGCAGCGACTACTGCTGTTGTTCTTCTCCACAGCACACATATGCGGTATGTACGATCAGTAGCACATTCCTCCAATTAGCTACTATGTTGCCTAAATACCCAACCTTCTCTTGAACTGAGTTGCTGCTCTCCTCTATCCTGCATCACTTGCAAGCAGCAAGGCTACTGCCATCCTTTCCAAAACCCGACTGCTAATACTTTTCCCAATTGCTAGGGTCTGCTAACAGACTCGACTGCTACACATCCTCCATGTTGCAATGTAACACACAAACAACCACAATGCTCAATATATGTGATAGACCTACTCCCTCTACTACTAACTGATAATATAAGGTGTTAACACTTAATATAAGTTAGCACTAAAATATATATCATCACATATACATACAAATCTTATCCTTAAATATATATACATTGATACATATATAAAAATGATTACATACATATATTTATATCCTTAATACACTAGTTAAATAAGAGCAACAACACTAGTTAGGATACCAAAGTACTCACAAAACAATATATAAAATACAATGAGTGCATCACCCCCGTATCACACTAGATCTATGATACGCTTGTGATACGCCCCCAACACAACACCCAACGTATCACGAAGGATATGAGCAAGTCTAGAATCACAATTATAAGCAATATAAAGTGCTAGCTACATCACTACATGTCCGTATCAAAATATTGCATGTGTATCACCCGTGTCGAAGAAAAAACTCCCAAATCAACCCGTATCACCAAAGTGCCATGATACGGCCTACACGTATCCAATTATGGACACGACACTACTCTCACACAATCAAATATATGTCAATTTGGTCTAATTGACCTATTGACCAACACATGTTGCACCAATCACGGATTTCTTCTAAATTGGGCACAAAACACATCATAACATCCAAAATAGGGGTCCTTAGTAGTCAATTCTTCTTCCTATAGGTAGCCCTAGTCCATAGATGTGTTCCTAATGATTAAACTATATATTTGTAGTCTAACTAAAAAAGAAAAACTGAATTATACCTATTAGGAGATGGATTCCTAATACGAGTCTCCAATTGGATGCAAAGAGCCCTCAACTTGTGCACTCTTCACCTCCTTGTAGATCTTTGCCTCCTCCTTGCTCTAATAGCCTACAATGGTGAGTAGAGTAGGAATTGGAAGAGAATTTGGGTAGGGATTGGTGTAGGAAAGAGTGAATTTGGGAAGAAAAAATTCTAGATCTAAATTTAGAATGAAGAAAAGAGAGAAGAGAAAAACTCCTCTACCTTAAATAGTGGCCGACCCCTCCTTGGCCTCCAAGAAATGTACAATGTCTATTTTACCCCTATGGGTTTGTCATGAAGAAAATGATTAAGGAAAGAAGGTTATATGCCTAATGGTTTGACTAATTAAATTATTAACTTAATGAATTGGGCTTGTGGTTGGGCTCAAGTCTAACTAACATAAATGTTGGTCCATGAATCAATTCTAATCTAGTTTGGTCCACTAACACAAGTCCAAAAATATAATGTAACATCTAACAATAAATAAGTAATATAATAAATAAATATTTAACATGCATAATAATTAATAATTATGAAATGACCAAAATACCCTAAGTCAAAAAAGTGGTAGTGACAGACTATCAGCTTGGAATCTCCGTAGGCTTTAAGATATTCCATGTCCAAATATTTAGCTAATTGGAGACCAATAAGTAGTGCATTATATTCTTTCACATTATTGGAACATGATTCACTGAGAGAATATGCTCAGTGTATGAGTAGTTTGTCAGGAGATACTAGGAACATGGATTTAAGATATTCTATATCCTTCTTTTGAATAGCAAACATCAAGACGAGGCATTCTTTTTCTACTGGATTGTATCGATGTTCATCTCTGATCATTTCGCAACTGAGATAGTAGATCAACTATCATTTCCTTCGTCACTCTTATGTGCAAGAAGAGCTCCTAGGGAGTGATCTATTGCTCGAACATACAACAAAAAGGGTTTCCCTGCGATCAGAGACACCAAAACTGGCAGATTTGTGAGATATTGTTTGATGTCATCAAATGCTTGTTGACGTGCTTCGTTCTAGACAAAATATACGCCTTTTTTATTAAATAAGTGAAGGTTCGACATCGTCTCGAGAGATTGGAGATGAACCTCCTAATGTACGCTAGTTGGCCTTGCAGACTACGAAGTTCTTTGAGATTGCGTGGATGCCACATTTTGAGGATAGATTTAATTTTATCGGGGTCAATCTGAATACCCTTGGAAGTTATAACAAATCCGAGGAACTTTCCACTGGAGACTCCTAGAAAGGATTTAGTTGGATTCATCTTCAATTGGTGGTGTTGCATCAATTTGAATATAGTCTTCAAATCTTGAAGGTGATCATCTTTAAGATGACTCTTGACAGCAATATCATCAACGTAGCATTCTATTATTTTTCATAAATACTTTTGGAAAATTTTACTCATGGCTCATTGATATTTTGCTCCCAAATTTTTTAAGCCGAAGGGCATGACTGTATAGTAGTATACCCCTAGTTGTGTATGAAAAGAGGTACATTTTTCATCATCGGGCGATATCTTAATTTGATTGTACCCTGAGAATCCATCCATGAAGGACATACATTCAAATCCACATATCTTGTCAACCATGACATCTGTGATGGGAAGAGGAAATTCGTCTTTTGGATAGGACGAGTTCAGATCTTAATAACCTACGCAGACCTGGACCTTTCCATTTTTTTTTATGATTGGAACGATAATGGCTACCCAGTCGGGATATTGCTCTTCTCGAACGAAGCCACATGCTATGAGTTTTTTGACTTCTGCTTCAATTGCATCCATCATATCCGGTCAAAATCATTGTTGCTGTTGTTTTACTGGCTTAACATTCGGAAGAATATTGAGCTTGTATGTGGCAATTTGAGGATTCAGGCCAGACATATCCTCATAACTCCAGACGAAGACATCAATATACTCCTTTATTAGCTGTATTAAAGTGTTTTGATCTTTTTTAGGAAGACTTTTGCTAATAAAGATTGGCCATGGGGAAGATTCTTCTCCTACATCAATTTGGACTACTTTATCCTCTATAGGTGGCTCACGTTGCTCAAACCGAAGCTCCCATTGAGTATCCATCTATTGTATCCATGGATTATTCTTGAATAGTTCTAATGGTTCAATTTTATTATCATCTGGTCCAGTTGATATCATATTTACAGAGAAATCCTATTAAATATGTCACCAATGCTTTTGTCAGAATCCCACAATGATGAGTCACATGAGAGAAATGTGTTTCTTCTTCTTCCGATTTTGAACCTTCAAGACTTGTCGGTGGTGTAACATATCCCAAACCATGATCAGTCTGCTGGTAGTATATTTTTGGTTTGTCTTTTGGAGAGAAGTGACGTATAGGAGTCCGTTTGTCTTTTCCATAATTCAGTCCCAAACCATATTTTGAGTTGTAGCCCATCCCTTGTATAATGTTCTTGGCTGCTTGTTTGTAACAATGCGGTTGTATCTTCCCAATATCCTCGTCAGAAATATTAGTTTGCATGACTTTTTTGTTTCTAGCCTTGCCAAAAATTATCTGACATTGCTTGTCCTGTCTTGCTGGGACTGTGAAGTATGCATCATCATATTGTTCATATAATGAACTATATTGGAATGGAGATGCCACGAGTATGGACAGAGGTTCGTAGAGATGAAGAGCCTCTAAAATTTTTTTAGCAAAGGATTAAACATCAACATAGTGCAAAGTAGTGTCTTCTTTATTCATGAAATACAAGATCTCTTCATCTTTCACATAGTCAGCAGAATCTTCAGCCTCGACAGGAGGCTTGGCAAGATTGATGACTAGAGGTTGATTTACTGATGTTGGTTGCTTGTTAGGACGAATGTCGATAACAAGTGGCTTATTCTTCAGTGTCGATTATTTATTGCATCAAATATTGATGACCAATAGAGGTGACTTGTACAGGTTGATAAAGAAAGGCTTCAAAGGAGTCAGACGAGTAGTACGCCCTTTGAATCAGATCATCAAAGGCTCTTCCTTTGAGGTATTCTCAGCTTCATCACCAGCTTGATCAGCCTTCTCTTTCATGTACTCCGGTATATATAGTGCAGACTCAGAGAAATAGGCTTCAACACCTTTTAATGGGTTGAGGTCAGCTACCTCTATTTTGACTTCTCCCCAACTGTCCACATATTTGAAGCATTGGTGTAGGGTAGAAGGTAAAATTTTAAGCTCGTGTATCCATGGCCATCCCAGCAAAATGTTGTAGGATACATCATAGTCGATCACATATCATGTGACTTCAGTACATAGATCACCTATCTGAATTTTTAGGCATATTTTTCCCAGCGGTTTACTTCTTCCAGCATTGAAGCCTAGAATAGTATTGTTAGTGGCAGACAGGTTGTGCATTGGTATGTTCAATCCTTTCAACAGTCCTTTAGGAATGATACTGACTGAAGAACCATGGTCGATGTGAATCTGATTCACTATAATAGATCTGATATAACCAGTATAATACATAAGCCTGTCATGTTGGTTATCCTTGAGTAGTATGTCATCTTCCGTGAAAGTGATATTATGAATCTTCTTAATTACGTTGTGGCATTGAGAACATGCTAGTAGCTCTTCATCGGGAGTCTTGAGTTAAGCTAAGCATGAGTCGGCATGTATCAGAGCTTCGCTCAAAGCTTTACGAGTCTCCTTCGACAAACGAAGTAACTCGAATATGGAAAGTCAGGCTGGGGTATTGGCCTGTTGTGCTAATATGTCAAAATTTTAGGGTTTTTCAAGTCCTTGGGGTATATTCTTCTTCAGGGGTTTGTCGAAGCATACTTCCTTTTTCTTCCTTTTCGTACTGTAGTAGGCTTCGAAGGATCAGGTTCGGTTATGACCGGAGCAACATGAGGAGGGGAGATTTATGTAGGAACACCTTCATAAGCATTAAAGATTTGTTGTGCCCTATACAACGGAACACTGCCAATCATGGAACATTGTCGGTGTGTCAAGCAAAACTTGCGAGTAGAGCTTGGTAGGGCAATGTTCATATTTTAAAATCTGATCTCGAGAGATATGTCTTGATGATGATCTTGATCTCTGTCTGAGTGATGATTCGAAGAAATCATATTGCATAGTTTATACTGCTTGCCATTCTTGAATTTTGGATTGGAAGATGCTGCTTTCTGGTCCCAAGCTGGCAACAGGTCAGGATGAATCCATATAATCTTGCCATGATCTGTGGTAAGATGCACCAACCCTTCAGTTTGACTTCGAGGAGGCGAAAGATTTACCACTTCCATCGTAACTCGAGGTATTGGGATGATGCCATTTGAGACTTCTTGTGCTAAAAAGTCATCGAATTGAAGAGACACCATATTGGTGGTGACTGTATTTTCTTCGTTGTAAAGGATGATAGCTATAGCATCTATCAACTATTGTATCTTCTTTTTTAAGATATAACAAGTCTTGGTAGGGTGATGTACATATCGATGGTACATACAATACTTTGGGTCATCTGTTTTACCAGCCTCATTCGGTCGCTTGATGTCAGGTAACTGCAACTTGTTACTTTTTACCAAGCATTCAAGAATGCTGTGGATACCGCTCTCATCAAAGGTATATTCTTCCTTAGGTCTGGAAGACTTTGGAGGATTTTGTGTTGGAGGAGAGGTGGGTCACTTTGACAAGTTTATTGCTAAGGCCTCATTTTCTTTGTTGTTGTGATTATTCGTACTGTTGTTGTTGTTGTTGTTGGAGGGGCGCTTTTCTTCCACATTGGTTATTTGTAACCCTAAATTATGTGCCACCTTTGCGTTACCTTCAGCATCTTCGACCCCAATGGTGAACGTCTTCCAGTCTTGTAATTGAGTTGGACCAGTACAAAGTCCTACTATAGGCAGTATATTCTTTTGGCAAGTAGCGATAAATATATAATCTGGGATATTGGAGGGCAACTTTAGAGTTTCTTGCCTGAAACGCTCTATGAATTCGCAAACGAATTTCTTCTCCTTCTATTTGATATTAATGAGTGAAAACATCATCATATCCATGCCTCCTTCGTAGAATCGTGAGAGAAAAAGATAGTTCATATCATCAAACGATGATATGCAGTTATTAGGTAAACTACGATACCGATCGTAGCTATAGCGGCCAAGCTTCTATGTCATGCCCCGATCTTCCGTAGGAATTAGCCGTCCCCGCTGGGCATGAATCACCGCGCCAGTGCTCCCGCGGGAATGATCATTTCCATCGGGACGTGATGTCATGCGAGCCTAGGGTTTTACCCGTACAAGGCAACATCATTAAAGTTGTGGCTATCATTGAATTGATCGAGTACACAACGGAGGTACAGTGTTGCAAACAATAATCCATCTGAGTATACGGGACAAAGATCAAGGCACGAGGTTATCTGAATATAATGGAATCGTTCCATACATTATGTTCCTCTATACAAAAGTAGCTCAAAATATCGATATGGCTCAAGGTATCAAAATCAGATTTTTGGGTCATGGGGATGAGGCATGGCTATCGCTTCCTTGGATGATCCATCACCTGCGAACACGCAAACTGTTGGTGGGTCAGCACTTTGGAGAAAGTACCTGTGAGTCTAAAATCAACGAACAGAAGCAATATTAACTAAAACCAGCACTAAGAAATTATGATATAAAATAATATATTATTAGTGATTTTTCTAGTTTTACCTAGGTTCGTTACATGCAGTACAAGAACAGAGTCATATTACTTCTTTTGGAAACATCTTTGAAATCAGAGTTAATATACGATATACAAGCAAGCAGGTAAGAAGTTCATGTATGATAAACAAGTTTATTTACTATCACTGGTGCGCAGCGTGCCTCGTGAGTCATATTCATTCCTCTAAAGACTCTAGCATGCATCTAGTGGACTATATTCTTAGCATCTCTCTCTTTTTATTATCATCGATAACATCTTATCGTGTGAACGAGATAGAAGCATATACGAAAATAATACTTCTCTATGAAAGCATTCAATATAAGAGAGCATGTTCGATAGCATGAATATCACTTATTCAGTGATTCTCACCCATTCACCGAACGGTTATCCCTGCAGTATACATACAAGTTAGCAACATTTGCATATATATGAATAAGGTTCTCTTTTCCTATCCGTCTCTGCATCAAACAGTTAGGTAAGCAAGAAGGTTGAATCCTAGCATGCAACCTAACTATATGATGGTCCATGAGTCTACTTCCTCATGATTAGTAGCGGTGTTATCACGGCCCAGCAATGCACTAATATACTTGTTCATATACTAGTTGCTTTGACTCGTGAACCAGCTATCTAATAGACATTAATACCCCCCTAATTGCGAGGACTTTATTTCCTCAGGGTATTCCTCTGATCACCCCTAGGGCGAACGGTTCCTAGTGCCCCAGGAACCGGTCGTAGGATTAACCTTGTGCATAAGTTGTCTAAAGATCAATGCATGAATACAACTCTATCAGATAAACTCTATATGGATGCAGCAGTTCAATAACAAGTATATAGTCAATCTTTTCTCTCTATCTCTGTCTCTGTGCGGACCGGCCACCATCTCTATCTCTATGCGGACTGGCCACTATCTCTCTGATATCGTTCAGGCATTTCAATAACTTCTATAGAAACTTGTAACGGTCTCTATTTAAGCAAGTAAGAATAGAAACAATTCTCTATCTCTTTTAACTAAGCATGCAGTTCTACTCTTTCTTTCTTTAGCATACGATGGAAACATATGAATATTCTTTTACTCTTGTTTATTAACATGGCAGCGGTTCGTTCGATAGTGGTGTCCAACTAAGCATGCAACATTCTATTCTATTCTTTTACTTAGCATGAAAATTGTTCTATCTCTTTAGACAAGCATTCAAGTTCTCTAGTTTGGCAAACAGATTCATTTCAATGACAAGCTATATGAGTTCTCTTACTAAGCATGCAGAGTCAGGTTCTATCATTCTTCTTATGAAACTATCTTCTTAGAACAAGTAGTAGAAAACTCAGATTCATTATTAAGGCGTGCAAGAATCAGAGAATGAAGTTCTGCCCACTCACTTAGATCAATCGTCTTGTGTTTCGATCGAAAACTCTCCGAGAAGACTTTCACTCGAGTCAGCAAACCGATATCTCTTGTACATAGTGCCAACGCGGAGCGGGGCACTACATACTTACCCCTAAGAAAAAGTTTTATCCTCAAAATATCAAGGAGAAAATTTTGATATCCAGAGCAGTGGTAGTCCTCATCCCTCACCATCCTCAATCAAAATCTCTAGCAATCAATAAAAATCACTCAAGCAAACAGAAATCAAAAGCCATAACTCTCAAGTAATAAATCAAATCCAGAAAACTTTTGTGCACATCTTTGGGAATATCTATGGACTTATTGTATGGAACGATGCCATTGTATTAAGAGAATCTTGTGCCTTGATCTTTGTCCCGTATACTCAGATAGATTATTGTTTGCAACCCTATCCCTCCGCTGCGTACTCGATCGATTCGATGATAGCCACAACTTTAACGATGTTGCCTTGTGTGGGCGCAACCCCAGGCTCGTACGATATCACGTCCCGATAGAAATGATCATTCCCGCGGGAGCGCTGGCGCAGTGATTCACGCCGAGCGGGGACAGCCAATTCTTGCGGGAGATCGGGGCATGACATAACAAGCAATCTGGTGAGGAGAGCATCCTCTTTCTGCATATGAGCCATCATCATATTGAAGTAATTAATATATTAGCTCGGCGATGTCCAACCTTCAAACTAGACTATTGATTAGGGTTTGCATTTATGAAAGAATGACACATTATCCCAATGAGGAGGATAAGGTTATTTTATCCCCAGCTTGCGGAGTTGGTCTTAGTTCTTTAAAACATCGACCTGTGCACGCAACTTTCGGATAGCTTCGAGAGGATCTTCTGGTCAGAGTGGTGCAGCCGATTGATAAGATCTTGGTTGTACATGTATTATCACCGACGTAGGTCCACTCCCAATATTGAGAGGATTAAGAGTTGGCACTGTTGACCCTTGGTTTAGGACTGCTTTTGGATTTGTGTCATCCTACAGATGTGTTATTCTAGGAGTAGGTTGTGTAGGTATGAATGGAGCCACTTGGATAGGTAATGGTGTAGCAGAATATTGAATTATCATTATTTGATGCATATTTTGCATCATAGTGTGCATGTCCCTGAGAGCGGCCTCTAATGAGTTGAGGCATTGTTCGGTGGCTTCTGACGGAAGAGCGTCTTATTCGTCGCCGATGGCGTAGATGCTAACATCTTTGTGTATGACAGAGGGATTGGTAGAAAGAACCGTATAGTTGGATTTTACAATGTCAGTCTCGAAATTAGGAAAAATTGTACCCCCAGCCTCGGATTCTGAGGAATGGTGATTCCTGTGAAGAACGAGCTCCCGTCTCGGAGAACGGGTATTTCGGTATACTCCTTCAAAGGATTCGATAAGTTGGTCAAACATCTTTTGGCTGGGTGTTCTTGAAGAACTTTGTCTTGATTGTCTCCCGCCACGGGGAAGATGTGAAGCCATCTATGCTGGAGCAAGGAGCGGTTCTTCATCATTATACTCCTGGTTGTCAACTTGCTTTGCTTGTTGAGGTTTAGGAGACATAGTATAGGTCAATCGGTCAAACACAGACCGTTTTCCTGATGCATAATAATATTTGATTACAACTCTATGACAATTTTGCAAAAATATTCATTAAAAAACACCATTGTAAAGTTAGAAGGGTCTCTCTCTTTACGCTTTTGTACAATAAGCTCACATAAATCGAAAGAGGAAAGAGAAGAGGAGGAAGAGGGTAAACTCTGCCTCTTTACATAAGATATATTGAATCTTCTATGCACATTTTTGGAACCCTGTGTGTAGAGTGAGGTGTTGGCTTGATTAGCAAATGATTCGTCATCTCTCGAGCTTTTGTCTGTCAGGGATGAGAGAAAGTTGCTCCTAGCAGTCCTCTTATGCACACAAGCACAATCAACATGTTGTGAAGAGGTTGAACCGATTTGGCATATTTTCTGCGATATAGGCAGAGTTGGCGCAGCTTGCCTACGTGCCTTTTATTTTGTACGAATGTCTTAGTGTGGTTCACTAATAATAGGCTTCTGACGAGTAGCGCATAACTTTCCCTCAACTTTGCGCGTAATCATGATGTTAGAAGAATAATTTTCCTGACTAACACTTCATTTGCGCGAGTAGAGAGATTGGTCTGGACAACGGTGTTCATGACTTGCTTGCCCTGCATATTACAACGAATATGCGCAGGCTCAGAAGCTTGGGTGTGGATCACCCTTTGCTTGATATTATGAAAGTTACGTAATTTGTATCCCTTGTTTAACGCAAGGGAGTTGTCCATCAATTCATCGACCTGAGTTTGGTTGACATAATTGACTAGGTAGTTTTCGTCAATTACAATACTTTTTTTCTTGTTGGCACCAACTTCGGGATATGTATGACCAAACTTGGGCACCCACACTTTGTAGGTTTTTCTCGACTTGAGTGCGGATGAGGGGTTAGCACTACCCCCAAAATGGAGCATTTCTTCGTATGCTTGTTAGTCGAACTTCACGACCAAGGTCTTCTGCATCGAATCGATCGACGCAATATGAGTTAAGCTATCACCTTCTCGTCAGAGGAGAAAGTCATCCCCAACAGATTCGCCATCTTGTTTGCGATGAACAAGGTTTGTATAAAACTTTGTTTTACAAACTATTAAAAAAATGAAGAAGACTACAAGGGATCCTAACCAGGAATCTAAGTACAATTAATTCTTGAGAAGTATAGCTGTAGAGATCTGATATGCAGGTGGTCACTTTACTCCTTGGACCACACGACGACGAAAAAATGCAGAGATGCTGTGAACAACTTGAAGAGTTGGGCAATAAGAAAGCTTTGGCAACAATGACACAACAAGCTTATATTTCTTTCCTTCTGTTCTTAAATTTCAAAGACATGAAAACCCCCCCAAAGACTTGAAAAATTCCCAAAGAGTTGAAAATTTCTTGCCCCGATGCCTATGCCCCCTTTTCTAAAGGATGTATCGATCATGTATTTATAGAGTTTAGGTGCGATTATGAGAGTGTGTGCGCCCTTTGGACAGTCTGTACTGTTTTACCATTGTATGTGCACTTTTGTTGGACTAACACCCCACGTTCTTAATGAGTGGGTGCACAACTTGCTGCCTACTTGACACGTAACTTCCTATACGAGAAAAGCATAGGTCATGGGGGACAATTGTTTGTACAGGTTTCACGAGAAACATGGTATGTAGGATACATAATCGTAATATCTCTTTGTTAGTTAGGATCGTAGATGCACTTTAGATGTGGTCTGGAGACTGGCCCATCTTTTGATGAAGGCATAACGGTGCACTATTGAATAATTTGGCACAACAACACACTTTTGATGATGTTGGCACATCGGCGCACTTTTGAAGAAGTTGATACAACAGCACACTTTGAATTGGCGCAACGACACACTTTAGAAGAAGTAGCCATGATGGTGCACTTTTGAAGAAGTTGGCACAATGGCGCACTTTTGAAGAAGTAGCCATGATGATGCACTTTTAAAGAAATTGGCACAACGGTACACTTTTGTAAAAGTTGGCACAACAGATGGGTCGCTAAACGACGACCTGGGTCTGTTTGTCGTAGCTCAGCTGTAATGATGACTTCTGACTCATCGACTGCTGTCCAGTTGTTAGATTCGTTGCATTTAATGTTTGGAGGAAAAGCAGTCATGCGATTTTTGTGCCTGTCTTTGTTGACGAACATAGCTTGAATGTGCGCCATCCTTTGAAACAGAATAAAAGTGCACCATTCTTCCCCTACTAAGTTTATTTTTAGAAACTGTGCCATCTTCAAGAGAACTTTTTATGATTCTACAAAAATGTATGCTTAATTTTGCTTACAAAAACTTAATTATTGCTTTAAAAATACAAAGAATCATAGTACAAGAAATTTTAAGTTCAAGCAATGAAAGTAAAATCTAAGGAAGAGCAGTGACGAAAGTCTGATATGCACGCAATTGCTTTGTTCCGTTTCCAAGGCGATGATGAAAAAACTTGCTAAGTCTCTGAATCACGAATATTGAAAATGAGAGTTTGGAAACAAGTAGCCTAAAGATCCAAGCTTTTGATACCTTGGGAAGCACAAGTTCTGTGGTATTTATAGCCAGCAATACGATAACGATTGACTTTTAGGATTATGCGCAGAAAATAGGCAAATATATTGTTTTCACCACTCTATATAGGAAACTGGGCAAAATTCATTGTTTGTTCCATTTTATATGAGAAATCACTATTCTAAGCAAAAAATAATGCATTTACTATGCAGGAAGGATGAATATGAATGTTTGCGCCAAGTGCGGAGAGCATTCCCATGTGGCATAGGTTACAAGGAATAAATTAAATTATCTTTAATAATACGATTGTCATTTCAAACTTCGAAACATACGCCATAATTTTCCCAGTTAATATGCATGATCTCTTTGGATTTTGAAAAGTCTTTGACAACTATTTATTGACAAAAAGAAGATCATGCACCGTCTATGCAAAAAATTGGTTGTAATCTGCGCTAAAACGGAAAGCTGGTGGTCGACACTGAGTGCCACGTAACACTACTCTACTTCTAATTAATGGGAAGTTATCTTGAAGTTGATATCAACGCTGACACTACTTCGACTTCTGTGTAACCATCGCACATTTAAATTATAAAATGATGTGCTAATGTCAGACATATCTTTTGATGAACCGACAACATTAAATAAAGATAACTTGTCTTTACCCAAGCTGGAGTAGACACCATTTCAGCGTAGGGACCTATTCTCTTAAGCTTTTGTGTAGATGATTCAACCACGAATCCCGTGTTGGTTAATTCCCTGCGTTGGGTCTTTAAAGCACAGTCTCCTTCGAGAAAATTTAACCGCTTAGCATTTCGCAGACTGATTCCATGCGTAGGTTTGCGAGGATGACCCTTCTTTAGCATTTTTTGAATATGATGCTTCTTGAATAGCCTGCAGACTTCGTTTGTAGATGGATTTTCTGTACAGAAATGCTTGTGAATTATGGAATTTTCTATGCTTCTATAAGACCCCCTTCAAAGTTTTCAAATTATTTAAATAAATTCGAAATACTTTGAACCAAAAATCATAGAAAAATCAAAGTACCCCTTCGTCTACGCATTAATCTATATTGGGCACATGTAATCAAATTGTGGCACAAAGGCACACACATTTAATAAATCAACGTTGGATCTACTCTTCCAGGCTGTCATTCAGTAGTTATGTTACTGACAGGCTATAATTTTCCATATTAGCTACTTGGTGTGATCTTTAGGGCAACAATCAATATTAACACCCAAAGCATCATTTAAGAGCATGAAGCATGCTCCACGAGGTACCACTATTGGTGCTCATGGCCCAAAGCGTCATCAACACGCAAGCGCATGCCACCATTAGATAGGAGTCGGTGTAATGCCCCTCTTCGCGATGGCACTATATAGCAAGAGATATCGGTTTGCTGGCTCAAGAGAAAGCCTTCACGAAGAGCTCCTTTGTTAGGACATAGACGATAGATAATGGTGAGTTGATAGAATTTCACTTTCGGTTTCTTTCACGCTTAATAAAGAATCTATCTAAATAAATGTATGTTTATTGCTAAAGAAGAAGATATCAATAAAGAGATTTTGTTCTTATATCACTGTGTTCATTTGATTTTCTACAATATTGTTCGCTACCTCTAACTCTGAATAGTCTATTTTGTTATTGTATAAGTCTCGATCTTGTACAAGCTCAACTTAGGCTTACACGATATCATGTCTAGTGGTGACTTTGGGGTCCTTCAGGATCGAGGCATGACAGTCGACGTGCAACAATACCTCACCTAAGGCATCATGAGTCTCTTTGGAGAGACGAAATAGCTTGTAGATAGGCAATCAAGCTGGGGTATTGACAAGAGGTTACAATATATTAAAGTTATATGGTTTCTAAGCCCTTGAGGAGGTTTTTTTTTTGGGATTTGTCAAATTGAACCTCCTTTTATTTAGCTTTGTCCGTCATTGTTTGCTTTGACGGACCGACTTCAGGAGCAGTATGAGTAGCAAGGGGGATGGGATGGAGAGCATCCTCCTAGGCTAGATCATAAGTTCATAGTTCGGCCTTTCCAGACCTAGTCTCTCCGGACAATGCTTCATCAACAACTTGAGAAGGAGGGAGTACCATATTACATGGCTTGCTCTTCTTCCCCTTTTGCTTCGGGTTGGAACTGGATGAAGCAGTCTCATGTTGCCCATCTTGGAATATGTTGGGATGAACCCATATAGTCTCACCACATGGAGTGGTTAATGAAATGAACCCCCTTGCATGATTGCGGGCTGGTGGAAGATTGACGATATTCATCATGACTCTTGGTATCGGGACGATACTGTCTTGAACTTCTACTGTTGGGAAGACACTGAACTACATGGACACCTTTTTGGCGGTAACCTTCTTTTGGTCGGTGTAGAGTGTGATATGTTTAGATTCTATCAACTATTGAAATTCTTCTTCTAAATACATAGCAATCCTTGGTCGGATGGTGCATTTATTGGTGGAACAAATAGTACTTAGGGTTATTGGTATGACACTCCTCTTCAGCTCTTCTAATGTCAGGTAGTTTTAGCTTGTTGGCCTTAATCATAACATGGAAGATTTTGATAGTATCTTCCTCATTAAAAGTGAACTCCTACTGAGGTCTTAGATTGTCTGGACCCTTCTTCTTTGGTTGAGAAGTCGTCGCTGATATATCAACAATGAGGGACTCCTTACCCTTGTTGTTGTGGTTGGCATTGTTTCTATTTTAGGGACGATTTCCCTATCATCAAATTTGGGTCGTTTAAACCCGATCAAGGGAACATGTTGCAACGAGGGTTAGTACATCGATATGCACTGGTGAAGGCGAGCTAACCCATCTATACCAATCAATATATTATTTATATGAAGCATGCAAGTTATTCTATGATCTTTCTATCTTGCCTTAGTCTATTTTACAAGCAAGCATTAGATATGAAAGTTTACTGAAATAAATATGGCACTATTAGGTGACTTTTACCTGTACGTCTGAACCACATACACAATAGTTACCATGACCTTCCCTGATTACGAAGACATAATTAGCTTGCACAGTTTAAATATACGAGGGGGTCAACGACATGATGCCATAAAGGACGAGTTATAGTCTCAAAATGAGAATGATATGCAACGCAGGTGGCGATCCCTGCTACATGATATTTCTTCCATAACAAACATCTATACTGATTATTTTATCCGGATCGGATCGATCTTAGTGCCATTGCGACAATCCGCAGCAACCAGAAATCTTGTCCACAAGTTGTCTGTGACCAAATGGTGTCTAATGCTAAGTTATCAAATGGTACAATTTAAGGCAATACAAGCACGAGACGAGTTACATGGCATGATCTATTTCGTATAGTCTCCCTGATCAGTTTATTGCATAACATGGTATGTTATATACATAGCACAATCATAGAAGAAGTATATACATTCTAAATAGAATTGAAGCATTATAAAGAACATTCTAAATGAACTAGCATGCAACAAGGTAACCATTCACAAGTTGATTGACAAGCATAAAGTAATCCAAGTCTATTCTATTTTATCTTGACATCTTTTAGTTATTATGGTATCGTTTGTTCGAAACAATCAAGAGGGCAAGATTTTAGATGTGAAGACTTGGAAGAAGGGTCAAGTAAATCGAATTATAGCCACTCACTAGTTGGTGGGGAGAGGAAAAGAAAAAGGGGTGTTTCAAGACTTCGCTCACGCGACGCCTACTGCACGATCACCTACATTGCCACAAACAGGTGATCAATACCACTTCTCCTCTTTCTAAGTTCGAAACAAAAATACGTTCAACGAACGAAAGTAATAAAATCCATCAAAACCGTTCAAGAAAATGCAAATCCGAAAACCAACTCAAAAGCACGCAAATAACAAGGCGACAACAAAAATTAGGTAAGAAAACTTATATCAATCTTATACTTCCTTCCTCTAATAGTCCGTATGCACTCCTCTATTACAACACATTCTGAATTATATCTACACAGACACAAGGATGCACCTAAATCTTATACTCATGCACCTGAATAATCACAAGAACTGACACAAGTACACACACAAGTATACACACACCCACATACACTATATAGTATATATTAGATAAATATATAATACAAAATATATCAATCTTAGTAATTTAGAATACAATATGATACATACACTCCTCATGGCAATCTAAAATAGATATAAAAACCACTAATTAGAGTATTAAATATTTTATTAAACATGTGGAGTGCATCACACTCGTATCACACTAAATCTATGATACACTTACAATACGGCCCCAACACTATACCAAATACATTACTAATGATTTGAGAAAGTCTAGAACCATAATTATAAGCAATATAAAGTGCTAGTTACTCATCTACGTGCTCATAGCAAAATATGACATGTGTAGCTCCCGTGTCGGAGAAAAAACCCTAAAAATTAATCTGTGTCACAAAATATTATGACACGGCCTACTCGTATCTAATTGTAGACATAAAACTAGTCTCACACAACCAAACATATTTCAACTTAGTCCACTAGACCTATAGGCTGATTATTTAATATATACTACTAGAGGTGCCTTAGATTCTGTCTCAGATCTTTGGCACATATACTTGAGTCATGATACTATTTGCTTCTATGGGCTCCCCGACACAGAGCCTGTAGTGGTCTCATCCTGAGTACTAGTGATGCTCTCATTTGCATTTTACTTAGTTGGTTACATAGCTTTCCCTGAGGATCTATTTATATTTACTTGCTGCATTTTATTTGGCTTGAGTATTTATTGTACCTTGCTATGTCCCCTGAGGACCTGGATCCAGATTATGTCCCCAGGTGTAAACGAGGATAGCTATCCCGAGGTTTACGGGACAGGTGCTACATTTGAAGACGTACAGGTTGTAGAGGACGAGGTTGTTCCGGAGGACTTCTCTTGAGCACACAGTTTCTCACCATTCATTTATTATGCTTAGTGTTCTTAGATATTTGATCTTGTAGTGACTTCTGGATATTGTAGTTGGAGTTATTTTCTTTTCCATTTTGATAATGGGTTTTTCCCCGTAACATTATTTATATTGCTTTGATTGGACAGATCATTTTATATTATTGTGACTGGACTTGTCTCTTTGTGATTTTGTTACTTATTGTGGATGAGATTTGATATATAAACTATGACAGGTATTTGCAGACCATTTATATGTATTACAGCTTAAGTGCACTCTAACGGATCTATTAAATTGGGTTTTTCATTGGAGTTGTGCTGCTGGCCATTGCCACGGGACTAGTCCCTCGGTATTTTAGGATTGGGACGTGACATACAACATAACCAAGAAAAATACCTTCATCGGCCTTGGAATCAAATTTACCCAAGTTATCCTTAGTATTCAAGATAAAACATTTGCAGCCAAATACTTTGAAATAACTGATGGTAGGAATTCTATTAAACCAAAGCTCATAGGGAGCCTTCTTCTATATAGGTCGAATAAGAATCATATTCAAAATATGGCATGCTGTATTGACAGCCGCAGCCCAAAAATATTTCGGAAGGTTATACTGATTTAACATATCTCTAGCCATATCGTCATGAGTTTTGTTCTTCCGCTCCACAACACCATTTTGTTGATGAGTTCTAGGACAAAAAAACTCATGCACAAATCTATTTGACTCACAAAAAGTTTTGAAATCAGAATTTTCGAATTCGCCTTCATGATCACTTCGAATACGAGTAATCATGAAACCTTTTTCATTTTGTATCCTTTTGTAAAAGGTAACAAATTCTAAAAAACTTCACTTTTATTTTCTAGAAAATAAACCCAAGTATATCTAGAAAAGTCATCAACAATAACATTGGCATAAAGCTTACCACCAAGACTGGCGACTCTGTTTGTTCCAAATAAATCCATATAAAAAGTTGAAGGGGTCTAGAAGTACTTACAGCGTTTATTGATTTAAACGGAGATCTTCTTGCCTTGTTATTTTCACACTCATCACAGACCATATCTTTCTTAAAGGTTATTTCTGGTAAACCTCTTACCAATTTCTTTGAAGATAGTCTGGCTATAGTGTCCATATTTGCATGTGCAAGGCGCATATGCCACAACCAACTTTTGTCTTTGGTTACGTATAAGCATCTTCCTGTATTATTAGTATTTTTTGAGAGAGAGAAAATATATATATTATCTTCTCTTATTCCTTCATAAGTTATTTTACCAGTAGATCTACCATAAATAGAATATTTGTCTTTCACATAATTAATGCCATAACCAGGGTCAACCAATTGACTAATGCTAAGTAGGTTATGTTTTAATTCTATTACTAAACATACATCTTTAATAACAGGAGAAGGATGAATACCTATATTACCATTACCTATAATATGTCCTTTTATATTATTGTTGAAGGAGATGTATCATTCTTTCTTCATCGATAGAGTAGCGAATAGATTTGCATCACCAGTCATATGACGTGAGCAACCGCTATCGAGAATCCATTTGCTTCTAGTGTGAGAGGGGAGGTGCACCTACAACAAAATTTGAAGATATAACCTTTGGTACCCACTTTCTTGAGGGTCCTGATATGTTAGTTTTCGGAACCCATATATATACATTCATATAAACTAATTTTCTAATTCTACATTGTCGTGATATGTGTCCTTTAATACCACAATAATGACATGTAGCAGATGTGTTGATACTTGGTGCAAAGGCATGATGTATATGTGAGGCAGTATACTATGATTTATATGGATACTTGTAATAGAATGCATGCTTAGAAGGTTTGGCCTTTTTGGGCTGTGTGTTCTTGGGCCTTGAGTGACACATGTTAGATTGGGAAGTAGTCTGTACAGGCTATTTTCTTAATCTAATTTTTAACTTTTTGGAAGTGTCATATAACTCAGTATATCTAGCAGTTAAAGCATTAATTCTAATAAGTGCATCACTACTCATTTTCTTCTCTATTTCATAATCTTCTTTGAGCTTAATATAATCCTTGTCATGTTGCTCATTTCTAAGAAGTGCTTTGTGTAAGTCTAATCTGACTGATGCTAATTCATCTGAATCACTTGTGGATTGTGTCTTTCTGATATCATCTAGGAGTGTAGACAATCTATCAATCTCAAGTTTGTGTGCCTTGGGTTACTTCTTGGAATTTTTGTATTTATTAATTAGGGCTTTGTGATCATATAGAAGGTCACTAAAGGCATCAAATAGTTTATCAAATGTAAAGTCATCATATAGGGGGTTCGTAGATACTGATCAAATGCTATTAAGCACACATTTGCATAGTTGCGAGGATTCTTTTCTTCTTCAGAATCGCTTGTTTCACTTTCATACCATATGCTTGTCACACCCCGATCTCCCGCAGGCTAATCGGCCGTCCCCGCTAGGCGGGAATCACCCTCGCCAGCGCTCCCGCGGAACGATCACTTTGACCCATCCGGGAGTGATGTCGCACGAGCGTGAGCCACGCCCGTGCAAGGCCGTGGTTCATTAGCTGGCGGTAAGAATTATAAGCCACAGAGTTGCACAGATTGTCCGAGTGCAGCGGAGTCATAAATGCATAGCAATTTGGTAACAGATTCACTGAGTCGACAATATAGCGGAAGCATTGAAACACAAGTTGAAGTAAAGCAATCTCTTTATTGATATAAACATGTGTTACAAGCGGCGCTTAGCCGAGATTACAAGTCGCTCAAGCCTCTCTCTGAAACAGTAAAAATGTGCCAAGTGGCTACAATTGTGGAATAATTGTACAGGCGATGATCAGGCGACGTTCACAATATTATGTCTTGTATATGTGCTTCAGTCCCGGACGCACCGCTGCTTCGGAGTGATCTTCACGCCTTAGCACGTACGAAGAAGCATCCGCACCGAACGAGGTTCTCCCATACCCTGCATACAACCTGGTGGATTATCAGTACATTGAATGCACTGGTGGGGAAGCTACTCGCCTGCTCGACAAATCCAAACATGTAATACAAGTTCCGTGCACCAACTATTAAGTTGTCTTTCTAGTTGCCTTAGGATTAGTTTTATGCAAGATTTGAATAGCCTAACTCGTGTGGCAGTGCGCCATGCTACATGAGAGAAAACACGGCGAGACTTACCAACTTACCATCTCCTTCCCTGTCCGAGGCAAACGATATATTCCATTCAGGCACAAGAAGCATATATAAACATTCAGGAGCATAGCATATGCAAACACGATATCGTGGGCAAGATCACGTTACAAGTACACGATTTACAGGAGTATCAGGTGTGTTGCATACAATGATTTACTTGAAATGAACTTGACATCGTTCGGTGTCTTTTACCTGACTATCTGAATTACCTGCACAACTTACCATGCCTTCCCTGCCATGAAGACACAAGTTAATATGCAACAGGTTCAAATATACATGATGATCACTGGCTTGATTGCCATAAAGGACAATAGTCTATGACGAAGATGGTTTGCTACGTGCAAGAATGTGAGGCACCGTATACCATCTCATCCAAGTACGTGAGACTAAACGTGAGTTCCGTCCGGAGTCAGAACGGTGCCAGTGCCCCAGCAGCCGCCCGCAGAAACTATACCTTGTGCACAAGTTGTCCGTGATCGGATAATAACATTCATTCGCCTGAAGGCTACGTGATCCGTCCGGAGGCTACGTGAATATCGCCCGGAAGCTACGTGATTATTCGCCCGGAGGCTACGTGATTATCGCCCGGAGGCTACGTAAGTACAAGACAAGCAGTATTGCATGATTCATTTATATTGCATCTACGTTCAATTCATGCATTCAGGATTGAGCTTATACATTGCACAATACAATAACGTTAGACATTCGTAAGCAGGAAAAAATGCGTTTCTAAGGAACATAAGCAATCACGTTTGCTCGGACCCGAAGGTAAGTCGAGTAATAAAACCGTAAAGGAACTTGGCATACGAGGGTCTGAATATAAGCAATATTTCATTTCCATGTTCTAGCATAAGCAATACAATTTGGGATTATTCTCTTAGCTTGGTGCGTTGGATTCTTATTAGCATGCAGGGGGTGAATCACCTAGCGACTAGCATGAATATTCCAGATTTTTATGTGTGCTGGCTAAGCAAAGACAAGTTCACCGTAGCCACCCACCTTAGCGATGATTCGCCTCGGTAGAGCGATATGTCAAGCGAGCCTCTGAAAGCCTAAGCTGAATTCCTGTAGGGACAAGTCTGGATATCCTTTGCTTCTCCTTTGAGGCAAAGCGGGTCGGGACAGTTGCACTATTGTCGTTTCAAACGGCAGTCCGCTTGAGCGGAACGGGGTGTTATAATGCTTGTCTTAGCATTTTCTTCTACTTCCATATCGCTAGCTTCTTCTTCATGCATGTTCACATAAGTAGCTTCAAGAAGTTTTCAGATCTCATATGAGGTTGCACAAGAAGACATACGATTAAGTTTATTATTGTCTAAATCAAAGTAAAGAGCATTCATTGCTTTTACATCAAGACTAACTAATCTCTTTTATTCTTCCGTGTTGTCGTAATAAGGTTTGTTAAAAATATTGGAAGTAAGAGGAAAAAAGATAGTAGGTTTTCTGTAACCTTCAATAACATTAGTCCATACGTCAAAACCAAGTAATTTTAAGTAAAAGCTCATCCATGTCTTCCAATAAGTGTAATTATTTCTATCAAAACGTGGAGGTCTATCTATGGATTGTACTTCTTTTGTAAAATTATCCATGTGTATTCTAGAGTGTATAAACTAAACACAGTTTAATAAAAAAGCTGCTCTGATACCAATAGTAGAATCAATTGAGATCAGAAACCAATTCAGAGAGTACCTTCTCGGATACCAATTGTAGGATCGTATAACACCTCTAGAGGGGGGGGGTGATTAGAGTAAGTGCATGTACAGCAAAAAATAATCACCAATTAAAAATTATAAGTTTAAGGACTACTTATAAACGACAGCAATAAATATAATCAGAGTATAAGCAGAGTATAAGTAAAGTTCACAAAGCTAACTCAAACACAAGGAATTTTATCTTGGTTTTTCTCGTGGAGGACTAGTCCAGTCCCAAGAACTCTTGCTCGGTGTTAATCCACTATTTAAGAAATAGGGTACACATGCGCCTTTAATCCAAAGAGCACGCAAACTTCTTACAACACTAGCTTTTGATCCGAAGAGCTCGAAATCTTCAGATAGGAATATAAAATAGCTTTTTAACCAAGCTTGTACAACTTGAATCAACTTCTAATCAGAACGACAGTTGGGCACTTTGAAGAAAAGGGAGTTATCTTGGGAATGAGAAAGATTAAAGCACTTTTGAGTAATAGAGAAGAAGAATGTTTGAGTGAATGAGTTGTATTGAAATATAAAAATTCTTCTCTATTTATAGAATTTTTTTGAGCCGAGTTTGGGCCGAGTTCGGATGCTTTAACGTTCATAAATTCGAACATTAGAGCCTGATCATCTGAAAGAGGAGGCTGACTAGGTAATCGGTTTAGGGTAACCAAGTTTGGTCCAAGTTCGGGCAGAACACGTACCGAGTTCAGTTAGAACTCGCCCCGAGTTCTGTTGGTCATAATCCAGATTATTTTAACTTGGATTATTGAGTAGGTTTGGGTTTAGGCTCGAATCCAAAAGAATTACTGGGTTGGCTTATGTATGAGTGGACTTTGGATATAGGTTCAATCTAAATGCCAAAAAAAAATTCTGAATCACATAAGTCATTAGGCTCAAAAAGTAAAAATTACATAAAAAAGTATAAAGAGTAACCCAAACATAATCATCTTATAGCAGCTTGTGACGTAGTATTGAGACATCTTTCTAAACAAATTCGTTTAAGTTGGAATGTTCCGATTCATAGTTGGGATCGATTATTAAAATCTTTTTGACCATGACCAGATGGGCCAACAGGGTTCAGCCAAAATGAACTAAACCAGGTGTCCAATCAACATGTGGGTCCAAAACTGGGTCTATGGCAATGCCAATGGGTATTCTATGGGTCTTGGATAGTCTATCTCAATAGGAATAAATACAAATGACAGGAAGCATCTTGAAAATACAACAGAAATATATTATCAGGAAAATAAATTCGAATATCAAAAATTCAAGAAATACTAAATCTGAAAACTGGTGTGACCAAAGCAATATAAGATAAGACAATACATGGACTCCCTCCATCAATCACGGCCATGCAAGAAGTACGGCGTCCTATGTTAGCTAAATAGGGTTATCACAGGTCCTAATTACTAACAAATAGAATTTAGAATTTTTATATGGTCGCATGCCCTGCAGACTGTCCAAGCTACCCAAACGTTGGACGACAGAAAAGTAAATAATAGTGGATACACCACCCCTAGGATATATGTGCACCTAAATCCAAGTCACAAAAAGGTTAACCTGATTAAGTCAATTCAGTATGCCCCATACGACGGTGAGCTGAAAATGTGTACTACTCGACGGTATGCTAAATTTCATCTATCAGTAAAATATTGGGGCACGGGACTGTATGCAACCAAGAGATCCTCCCCCAATGCTCTAATCATTTAAGCTAGTTATTAACCTTAGCAGTTTATTTTAGGATTTCAGATGTGGCATTCAGCAGAATCCATCCTAGACATGATGCTCCCTGCAGGGATAAACTAGACAAAATAATATTTTGGCAAGCACAAGAATATACAGAAATAAAACCAAATGGTTATAGGCATGACGAGCATCCGCTATAACAAACCACAACAAGTAATATATGAGATGGGTGTATAATGGGTAGAAGGCCCAAACTATACCAGGACTTATACGAGACAGATGTATAATGGGTAGGTATTCCCAAAGCTATACACGGTAGGTGAATAATGGGTAAGTGGCACCAAAACTATACATGATGTCAAGCCAAGACTAGTATAAACATGCACATGAGTGCACCACGATGGGTCACTATCAAGAATGTACAAGATAAGTGTATAATGGTTAGGTATCCCAAGCTATACATGAAGTCAAAACTGGGTGTAATGGATAGGTGTCCCAAACTATACATGAGGCCGGGATTGGATATAATGGGTAGGTGACCCAAACTATACATGAAGTCGGGAATGGTCAGGTAAACACAATAGACAAGTGGAGCCCAGAAAACAAGAAAACATATATATGCAATATGCGCACAAGTGCCAATCGAAAAATAGTAAAAAGTACAATAAAAAACAAAACGCATGCAAAAGAGTACAAGACTAGTATACCGTCGGTATGCCATCCAAGGAAAATCTAGGAAGACTGGAAGAATGAGTCAGGGCAATCGGTATATCGTCGGTATACTCCAGCATACCGTCGGTATGCCGGTCTAGAGATAGCAAAAATTCAGCAAGTTTTCGATTCCAACAAATCGGTATACCGTCGGTATACTACAGTATACTATCGGTATGCATGTCCAAGTCACAGCAGGTTCTAGGATTTCAAGTTGGGCCAAATCGATATATCGTCGGTATACACTAGTATACCGCCGGTATGCTGGTTCCCATAGACAATTCTAGGGAAAGTCAATTAAAGACAGGTATTTTGGAACCGAAATCATGTTTCGAAACTTAACAGAAACTGGTCTAGCAAGATGTCAAGTCTAATGGTATGTCTCATTTAACATATATATTAAGTCTCATGGCAATCACTCCGGTTATCGTTTCTGACACCGAGTTTCCTAACCAGTAAATATCAAAGTTTCTACAGGAAAAGTTAAAACAAACTCAAAACCAATTTTTGAAACTAGCTCATGCCGGAAAATTACTAGAGAACCAAATTTAACAAAACCACTAGCAAGTAATTCTAAGTATAAACCACCAAGAAAATCAAAAATTGTAGAAAAGTAAAGTCGTTCAAGATTTTGGCAAGATGTACTAGCCTCGAGTCAAGCTCCCAGCCTTAACCTTCAACTCCACCACCAAGAAGGATTCAGAAACGACACTCTAAGGCCTTAAGACCAAGCTCCTAGCTCTCACGAGAAAATGAGAGAAAATGAAGAAGTGAAGGAAGAACAAAAAGAAATATGAGAGAGAAAATAAATTCATACATATAGAAGAGGTGATTTAATTGTGACCGTCTGATCCACCTCGTCAGCAATCCAAGTCACGAGATCAAATCAATCTCGACCACTCAAAACAAAACCAAGAAACCAATGGATAGTAGAAAGTATCGAGTACTATTTATGAAAAAATCCCACCAAAATATCTCCAAAATATCTTAAAATAACTCAAAAGTAAGACAAATATCTGCCGAACGGTATGTCGGTCGAATAGTAAAGTTTCAATTTTGGGAAAATTATGGCATTCCACGAGATCCAATAAAACACATATATAATATAAAATACGTATCTATATACCAATACGGATAAAGTGAGAGGAGTCTCACAAAATTAAAATTAAAATTTAAGTTTAAATTTAAATTAAAGTACAAATTAAAGTTTAAGTTTAAGTTTAAATTAAAAATAAAAATAAAAATAAAATTCAAATTCAAATTCAAATTCAAATTCAAATTTAAATTTAAATTTAAATTTAAATTTAAATTGAAATTGAAATTGAAATTGAAATTGAAATTAAAATTAAAATTAAAATTTAAATTAAATTTAAATTTAAATTAAAAATAAAAATAAAAATTAAATTAAATTTAAATTTAAAATTAAAGTTAAATTTTAATTTTAATTTTAAATTTATATTTAAATTAAACTAAAATAAAAATAAAAATAAAAAAATTATAATTATAAGAATAATTAATTAAAATTAACATCAATATAACTTTAATGTTTACATTAACGTAAATATTAATTTTGGTATTAATGTTAATGTTAATGTTAATACTAATATTAAATTAAATTTTAATGTTAATGTTAATGTTAATTTTAATGCTAATTTTAATTTTATTATTATTATTATTAATTTTAATGTTAACTTATTGTTAGTTTAATATTATTTTTTAAAATTAATGGTCAAAATAATCTATATTTTAAAATAATTAATATTTAAAAAAATATATATTTAAAAAGACTCAACCTTTAAAAAAATCAAAAAATATAATATATCTTTAAATAGAGATTTAGATTAATTAAGAGAAATAACACATATTTTTTTTAGAAGTCCCGTAGAAAATCTTCCATAAGATAGGCTATAACGCTCACTAGAGGAAATATATATATATATATATATATATATATATATATATATATATATATATATATATATATATATATATATATATATATATTATGGAGCGGATCTGGGCCCCGTAGGAGCCCCGTCGCTCCGGACCGATGGATCGCACGGGCCCCACGGGTGGCTCTGAGGGTGGATATCTTTATATATATATATATATATATATCTTTATATATATATATATATATATATATATATATATATATATATATATATATATATATATATATATATATATATATATATATATATATATATATATATATATATACCGACCGACGTTTCGTCAATGCAGGTGCTGATAATTTAGTTGCAACCAGAAGACGCTGAAGGGTTTGGTCCGACCCTTTTGAAGCCTTGCACTTGATTCCAAGTGGAGAAGACGACTTTTGTTGAAGGTGTTTATGAGTTTCTTTATTTAATAATGTCTATGATGTATAGAGCAAGTTGTATCTCATTTCATTATTTTTGTAAGTTGTAAGTTTGGCATTTCTACTCGGCCATTTGCGGGCTTTATGTTTCCGCTACAAATTATCAATGAAAGAGCTATTTATATTTCAATGTGTGTATTCAATTTCTTTGTGATCCACTGCAAATTGTCTAAAATAATCTTTTATAAAATGAGCATGAGCACGCCTTATACAAAGCGCAATTCAGGCTTGTACATCTTCACGTCCAGTGGCAACCTTCAATTTTATGAAATTAGGACATGATAGATTGGCATATATATATATATATATATATATATATATATATATATATATATATATATATATATATATAGAGAGAGAGAGAGAGAGAGAGAGAGAGAGAGGATCCGGAGCCCCGTCGCTTCCGACCGTTGGATCGTGCAGGCACCGCGATCCGATGGTACAGGGGGCAGGGCTTCGACGGGGCTCCGTATATATATATATATATATATATATATATATATATATATATATATATGGAAATGGTAAACTTTATTGATAAGAAAGCAATAAGAACGGACAATAGAACAGAAGATGGACAAAGTAATACATCACATAAGGCCCATACTCTATAGGACCCCTAACCCTGAGATGGCATTAGATACGATCGCCGCCACCGCCCCAAAGGGGGGGCGACTTACCCTCCTTGCATCATCATATCTTGCTCGATACTATCAATGATACCGTGAATAGATTTTCTCCAGCTCTCAAAGATTCAGTTATTACGTTCCTTCCAAATGTGCCAAACAAAACAGAGAAGACGAATCTTAGTCGCTCTGTACCATGCACTCCCCTGATGCCTCCGATCAAGCACAGTAGTGGCTACTTCTCCAGTGTTCTCATGGCTGGGTCAGGTAGGTCCAACTATTATTGTTGGGATTGCCGCACCTCAGTACTAAAGTAGCATCTAAAAAAGAGATATTCTTTCGACTCATCCTCTCTGTCATAGAGGATACAATATTTGGTCTCCATGCAAATCCCGAATATGGTCATCCTGTCCAAGATAAGAAGTTTATCGCGGATAGCCTTATACATAGTAAGTTTCATCTTTAGAGCCGCCTCTTTCGTCCTAATGAGCTCATTCCACTCACTAATGGGCAATTTATCACGAACCTCCTCGTAGTTAAGTCGGAAGACGAAATTACCCGACCCATCAAGGTCGAGCTTCCAGTAGTCATGCCCCTTGGAACTGTCAAAAGGGACCTGCCGGATGATCCCCTCTAGCTGGTGTTCGATTCTTATAGTAGTAGTGTTCCATTCTCCCTTTCTCAAAGAAAGTTTGATACCCTCGCTTTACCACCCACCCGGCTAGCCCACTGGGTACCCAGGATCTCAAAAAGGCTTTTATGGAAGATCCAGGGGTCATACCACATAGAAGTGGAATTTCCATCACTGAGCACCCGAAGAAGATGAGGCTTGAGTTACGCCCGCTGCTTTAGAATTGATTTGAAAACTCCAGAGTAGTTGTTGTCCACAACCAGAATCTAGAAGTTCTTCCTAGTCACGTACTTTTTGGCCATCCAGCTAGCCCATAAGGACGACCCGTCTAGATATCTCCATGCCATCTCCAGCTTCATACATTCACGAACCATTTCCAAGGAACACAAACCCACTCCTCCATCTTGTTTGGGCCTACACAACTCCTTCCATGAGATGGTATGTATTTCCCCATGCCAAATAAAGTTTGTGCATAAACTCTCAATCTTTTTCATGGTGTTAGTGGAAAAAACCTATGCTTGTATCCAGTAGAAAACGACCGCCATAATCACCGTGCGGACCAACTTGATCCGTCTGCCGAATGACAACATCTGTGCTTACCACCCCTCGAGACGAGATTGAATGCCCTCAACTAGACTGCTACACTCCAAGTCCCAAGCATATAAGATCGAAAGGGTGCAATCCCAGGTACCTAACAAGAAAATCCCCTTGCTCGATTTGCAGGATGTGTAGGCACTAAGATTTAGTCGTACACATGCGGTTGAAATACACCCGAATTTTGTCGTTATTGAGCTCCAGCCTGGACAGCCTACCGAACTCCGCAAGGACCAACAACAGATGTTGACTGCTACGCTCCGTTGGTCGCATAAAGACCAGAAGGTCATCAATATTGATGAGGTGGGATATCACAGGCTTGATCTTGCATAAAATGGCATAATCCTCCTCGAGTAGACGACACGATCCATGAGACAGGTGAAATACTCCATAACAATGGTGAACACACACACACACACACATAGATATATATATATATATATATATATAATATATATATATATATATATATATATATATATATGTGTGTGTGTGTGTGTGTGTGTGTGTGTGTGTGTGTGTGTGTGTGCACACTTTTTTATGTTATACTAATTGAATAGGCTCGCATGCTGGTCTAGCCTTAGCTCAGACCCAGCCCAGACCGACGCTATCCTGGTCTAGGCCTGGGCTTGGTTGGAGATTTTATTTTGAATCTTAACCTGTCTAGGATCATTTTAAAGACCTGAACCGAAACTAGTCTAACCCAGATAAAATTTGGTTGGGGTCAACCCAGGCCAAGCCTACTTAACATCATGAAGAGTATAGATGTATATCGGACAACGCTGTCATTCACAAGATTGCCTCAATGGCATTACAAAATTTATGTCAACGACAATACGGGAAGGAATAGGATTTATGCCGGCAAGGTCTCATGCAGATGAAATTATAGTCGACAAGGGATCAGACCGTCGCCCTGAATCCAAATTCGGGCTAGTCCTGCATTGTGCTCGTATCCATATGTCACGATCTACTCCCACTTTTAAGGATACGAGTATGTGTCCAAGTCAATCCTACACCACATTGACGATGGTAGTATACTGTATATACCTCTATTACAATCTTTATTCCATATACTCAATTTTTAATCATAAATTACTATTTTTGCTTATTCACAACAATATTATAGCTTTGATTGATAGAAACAGAAGAATATAAACACAATTAAGATCGGCCCCCAAACGATTGACATCAAGGTTCTAAATAAAGTAACTAATTTATCTAACCACTCGTAGGATTAAGATCGGCCCCCAAAAGCACCCACGACAAAATGTGCAGGATCGCCATTGTGTAAAGCTAAAAAAATAGTTTCTAGTCAGGAATGGAGCAATTACCCAAAGCTAACAAAAATAAATAATGGTAAACTACACATGCATGTAACAGTATAAGACGAAAAGTTCTATCTATGAATCAATATGGAAATAATAGATTGAAGCAAGAATACATATCATGAAAAAAGAGATGTGATATAAACTAGTACATATGAGAATGAAGTAGGACAAGAGAGGAACTAATTTCATTAATAGGAATTAATAATAAGAAATACAAGTAAACTATGTGCCACTCTGTGTGTTTGAAATTATTACTCAACATGTGGACATGGGGGATAAAACATTGGCATACGTGAGTGCATACTGTTGTGCAACACTTAGATATACTGAGGGGAAACAATCTCACACAAATGCAAGATCTACGAAACTATTTTTTCAACACATCCGATAATCATTCCTCCCTTCCTATTCACTCACAAGTTAATATCACTAAATGAGATACGGTAACAATATCGATAAAAACAATGATGTCATGATGCAATAGTTCACTCACTCACGTGTACAAAATAGACTCCAACAATGATTAAAACTAGATGCAACAATATAGCTAAAAATTACAAACATATATAAAAAATCAAAACTAAATTCGCTAGTTAAAAGTACTTGCCTTAGCCTTCCGAGGATGGAAAACTAATTAGGTATCCAATCAGTCTTGTTACAATATATCCCTAAAAAGCACTTAACAATATTAACACCTCAAATATATAATTAGTTAATATTCTATGACAAAAAAATTTATTCGTTAGGGCTTAATCCTACAACATGCAAATTGGGATATAATACTAAGGCCAAAGTCTAACGACTTCCACTAAATCACTAGAATCACTATTTAATTCTAAAAGAAATATATTTAAGATTTATTTAATTCGAAATGATAAACTTAATACTGAATTGTTAGGTTAATAGATCAAGATTTGAAATTTCAAAACTTATAGCACACAAATAGAGGCAAATCGTTGATTAAAAGGTCAACCATAACAAAACCTACATTTGTGTACATGGTCATATATATATTTTAGCATCATGAGAGCACCAAAACTAATGATATTCACAAAATATTATTTTGTTAAGAGATATGGTCGTTTCAATTTCTAGATTAAAATTTTAGTTTTTAGTAAAATTGTCTAGTCACTATATACTTCTAACTACTATTTAATATAGCAAACAATTTTAATTTTTTCTAATATTAGGTATGTTAATTTTATTGTGTTAGGATTGTAAAAAACTAAATGGATCACATTTTTGAGTTCGAGAACTCCCTGAATCACAAAAATATCAAAACATGTTGGTTTTAGGATACCTAATACTATAAAAATTATAGTGAAAATCATATTAACAATTTGATCCATTAACCTATATAATCTGAAATCTAACCTCAATATGATTCAATCAAAAATGGAGGCGAAGCAGAGTCCAAAGTCATGAGATATGACCCTTTAAAGTTGTTATATCTGCTAAAAAATAGAGTTTTGGGGGATAAATTTTAGAGGCTGTTTTGGATGAAAAGGAGAGGGTGTGATTTGCTTTTTAAGAAAAAAAAGAGGTGAGTTTGTGTATATATTATTTTAGAATTTATGTACTTATATATAGGATGGGTAGGGGTTGATTAGTAAGGATAAGATAAGAATGGATTTGCTATCCTAGTAAAATTAGGATTATGATTAATTTAAAATATAATTTAAATACAAATTTATTGAAATAATTTATATACTTATTTATAATTATCATATATAAGTACATATAATCCATACATATATTTTATATGAATAATCTATATCTAATCCTACTTATACAATGTGTATCTATAAATAATAAATTAACATATATCCTATATTAAGTATATAATGCAATCCAAATCCCAGAAGAATTATTTAATTCTTCCAATTTTATCTATTATCAATATTTGAAATTAATTTATACAATTAAATTCTAACTAATCTCTTCAGTAGTGAATAAAACTTAAACAATATAATCTATCCAATCAATTATATTAATAATACTTCTATAAAATAATGAGATATTACATTCTCAAAAATTCAAAGATTAGATTAAATTCTAAAATAATTTAAGTATGCATTCTAAACTATTCTAGGGTCTTGGATGACATTTTTATATATTAACTTACTAATTAGTTGTTATATGCTCACGATGTCTTCCCGATAATTCTAAATTATCAACATACCCTTTAACTTATTTCCTTTTCTGTAATGATTTTATGTTATAAATAAAATTTGAAATTTGAAATTTTTACTTATTAATTGTTTTACAGTAGTAGATTCTATACCATACTTCCCTTTGTTACCAAGTCATGCATCCAACAGGCCTCTGATAGACTCCATCCTTCCTCTATTGACTGTTCGACCAATATACTTCCCTTTTCTATCAAGTCATGTATCTCATGGGATTCCTTGAAATCCGCTTCGACCTTTCTTCGTGGAGACTACCATTGAAGAAAAAGTTTTCACCTCGTCTTGTAAATATTAGGTTAGGGTACTTTTATCCAAATATGTAAGTATATACCTCGCCCCATCCTTGGTACATGTTGTCGCACCCGTCATGCTTCATGCCAACCTTAGACTAGCGTGGTCACTTAATCAACATATAACATATGTCAAACCCACACAATCATATTGTAATTCATCTCATCTTTATAGGCATCGATGGCGAAAGGAACTCTGTAATGCTTGGTCACTTTGATGTTGGTCACTTTTTGATCCCTTCTAATAGTATACGAGTATATGTGCTTCTCCATCGCCAACCCTATAACTTCAACCGCCGGCTGACTAATGAGATTTATATGGCTACCATCACCAACCATGGCCCAAAATCTCCTATCATTAATGGGATATCATGTTTGTTAATAAAGTTTAGAGCATATTGTCCTTTTGTACAACATCTTCTTGTATGGGTGATAGAAAGATCTTAGTCGTCATTTCATAGAAATCCTCTTCCTTCTTGGATTCCTTTCTATTATAAGCATATTGTTATGTATTTTTATTGTCGAGTCAATCTACGACACATTGGTCATCGGTGTCACGCCCTGGCCCCGCAGGGCAGAACGTACTCGCTGGACGTGATGCCGCACGAGCCATATATATATTAGAATATATTTTAGTATGCATCTGTGCAAATATATATATATATATATACCTATATTTGTGATGTCGCACGAGCCATATATAATAAAATCATTTTATGCATCTGTGCAAATATATATATATATATATATATATATATATATATATATATATATATATATATATATATATATATATATATATATATATATATATATATATATATATATATATATATACGTATATTTGTGTATTTGTGTATGTGTGTATACGAGTATTAGAATGTATTTTAGTATAAATAAATATTGGTATATATATGTTAATGTATGTATATAGCATATTTTTATTAGTGTATATATGATTTATATATATACGCGTATATATATATATATATATATATATATATATATCTCGCGTATTTCTCTACTTTTATATATATGTATTCAATATATATATATATATATATATATATATATATATTGTGTATACGTATTAAATAGTAAATGTTAATATGTATTTTGATGTATATATATACGTAGTATATATATAATTATTTTGGTATATATGTATATATATATATATATAGTATAAGTTAATATGTATTTTGGTACATGTAAGTATATTAGTTTATATATATGTATAAATACATATATCCTTATAATGGGAGTTATGTATATATTTTTCACATAAACATAAATAATATATATTTCCACTTATGTACATACAGTTATACCTATTTTGTATATACTTTGGAATAACCATATATATGTATTATATTTAATTATTAATAATATGTTTAATTGGTGAATGTACTAGATGACCCTAGTTGACTAGTGCCATACCTGGCACGGCCCTGAGTTCGATGTTTTTGATTGTGTGTTAGTGTAGCATCTGATACAAGTATGATATTGTGATATGTCTATAGGATTGTTGGTTCATCCAGGGGATACTCTGGAATAGGACATCAATATTTACCAGCTAAGGACCCAAGGCAAGTACATTCTCTGATAATTACCAATTGTTGATAATTTCTATAATTCTAGTATCTAGAAATATTACATCTAAATCCTTGACACTGTGCTACACGGACTAGTATATAGCTTGGATCTGCAGTCATGAGATGTTACATTGATTATCGTTTGACATTATATACGACATGTATATTAGACATCATACATGATAGATTGGATATTGCTTGTGTATCGTGACGTGTCATGATTGGATCCACAGTACTAGTTGGGGGCGGGGAAATTTTTAGTGAGAGATATGATAAAATATCCATTGTACAAGTAAAATATTATTGGTGTTAATCATACCCCTCACGTAGGATTAGCCAGACTATGTAGCAATCGTACATGTTCCTAAGCCGATCATATTTTGTAGCTACTATTTCAAACACTTAGAATAGATTACAGTTCTCTATTTTAAATTATATACTACATCACCCGTATATGATACTGTACCTTGTTCTTTTTATTTCATATATGCACTGACTGTATCATATTGCCTATTGCCTGTCTCTTTACATTGCCTATTTCTCTATTTTGCCATTGCATTTATTCTCGGTCTTCTCAGTATATAGCATCATTTGTTTATTGCTTTATAGTCCTTATCAATTAAATAGAACTGTTATTTGAAATTGTACTTTGCTCCTTCCTGACTGGAAACATTTTTCCAGACTATGCCTTAGTGGACCGCTGTCCGACACTTTATGGACCATATGGTGAGTAGCTGCAACTTGGGCTTGGTAGTTTAGTTGTGATTCTGGGAGGTCTAGCCGAAATCACTAGTTTTTTCTAGTTAGTTCTTTTAGTAGACTATTTGGTACCGGATTTGTCTCCGGCATACTTGTTGAGACATGGATATTTGTTGAGTTAGATTATTATATTTAGACTTGTGTTGTATTTAATTTTATTTGTTCGATATCTTATCGTGCTGTAGTCAATGTGATTGAGTATGTGTCCATATTACTTTGTGTCATCCGTGCCTCCTTATGGAGATTGGATGCTTGTGTGAGATTAGCTAGATAGTATCATGACCTTGACAGCGTTCTACCGCCGATGCTGTGGCGTAGGCTGGACGTACCCGCGTACTCGTGCCCCAATTTTGGGTGTGGGTCATGACACGTTTTTAGTGGTGGCCCATGCAGGTCAGACTTCGCAAGTTTTGCGATGTCGTGGTAGTGTGACATCTCTGTTGTACTACTGCGTGCCTGCGATAGGATCTAGGATATAGCATACTAGGATGAGAGCGGATACTCAATCACAATTTCTTGAGAGATTTCTGGGATGACCCCTGAGAACCTCATTATAAATTCCAATTTAAAACATTTCTCTTGTATTCCGTCCATTCTCACTTGTTGATATTGAATTTGATTCTTGTTGATTAGTTAAATTAGGATCTTGGTTTCATTGTAGAGTTTGATTTTATATCAAGATAAATTTTTTTGGACTAATTTATGGTATTATCTGATGACGCATGTTGATGAGGACAGTGAGAAAGATTTACATTCGAGCTATTGGACTACAAAAGGTGGATTTAAATTATAATTTGAAGCTTGAAAATGAATTACAATTTTGAGAAGTTGAGATATTGTTATTAAAATTTTGTTCAGATTCGATTCAATGAACCTAGACAAGGCTGTAAGGATTTTTTTGAAGAGATTAAGTTTTTATTTCAGTATTTAAATAATTGACCTTGAGGAAAGTATATGCATTATTCGAGGAGTTATTTTAAGGAATTTATTTTAAGGATAAAAATCTTATAGTGAGAGAGATATATTAGTATATAAGTAGATGAGGTACATGTGTAAGGATCTATTGGCTAGAACATGATTGAGATCTCACTGCCAACTGACTTGGGTGTCCATCTAGGGTTGTATTAGAGAGAACAGTACTTAGTATGGTGTGTTGCATCTGATATGCACTTGAGTGATAAGAATAACTAGTATCAGCGATTGCAGTAGGTAAGAAAGCTAGCAGTGAGTGTGCTTCTAGTAGAATTGTGGTACCTAGAGGGATAGAGATATCAAACCTTGGATGCATCTTTGACCTGTGCAATCACAACTAGGATTTATTCTAATCTATTTATCTTGAATGTTGCTTCTTTAGAACTTTACTGTCCTTCCTTGATGATATCGCATTTTTGCCTAAATTAATTCTTTTGGATCTGTCTTCAGGATGTCACCGAAGACACGGTCTATGAGAGCGGGAACACCAGCTTTAGAGGGGTCTGCCACCTCTCCACCTGAGGGACAGACAGCCGTAGTTCCTCCTACATCTCCGATGCATGTGTGAGTATCTGCACTTTTCGGGGATCCTCCTCCCCCACCTGTCCAGAGGATTGTCGCAGTTGTGACGGACAACCTTCCTCTTCCACCGACTCCGATTCCCGGAGGTTTGCCCATTGACGGGGCACAGATGTTTACCTTGATCCAGGGCATGGTAGATGCCCAGAGAGTGACGACAGACGCTCAGCGAGTTTAAGTTGAGGCTCAGAGGGTGCAAGCAGAAGTGCACCAGGCATAAACCGAGCTGATGAGAGAGAGCATGGAGAATGCTCATTAGGTGACTCTCTAAGCTTTGGAGAGAGTAGCACAGTACCAGCAGTTTCCTGGCCAGCAGCAGCAGAGATCAGGTACTATAGTGGACTTCAAGAGGATGATGCCTCGAGAGTTCAAAGGCACCGAAGGGATACTCTACGCTGACGACTGGCTAGAGGACATAGAGAGGAGCCTGCGATTGGCCCAGATTCCAGAGAGCTTACGGATAGAGGCGGCTGGCAGTCAGATGTTCGATATCACACTCACGTGGTATCGCACGGAGCCGAGACTTACTGCACAAGGACTTACTTAGGAGACTTTCAAGGAGCTCTTCAAGGAGAAGTTCTTTCCCGACGTGGCATTGGGAACCTTGGAAAGTCAGTTTCATGACTTGGTTCAAGGAAACACGTCGGTCGACGAGTACGCTGCAGAATTCTGTAGATTGAGCCATTTTGCATCGTCTATGATTCGGGACCCAGGAGATCGAGCCCGAAAGTTTAGAAAGGGGCTGACGAGAGAGATTAGGTCACGCACTTCTGGTCGTCGTACCGCTACCTTTGAGGGTATCTTGATGGATGCCCAGATTGCAGAAGAGGATCTGGATCTCAGGCTTAAGAAGAGTCACCATATTTTTGGAGATACGAATGGTAGTGCAGGACTGGCCAAGCGTTCCCGTATTCAGTACCAACAGTAGTACCAAGTACCAGTTCATATTCAGCCATGGATATTTCAGCATCCACAGTAGTACCTGGCACCAGTTCATATTCAGCAACATCCATGGGCGTATCAGTATCAACAGCAGTACCAGGCACCAATTCATGTTCAGCAGGATCAGCAACGGCCTCCGAGAGAGACACAGCAGACTTGTCATTTCTGTAAGAAGCCAGGTCACCTTTGGAAGAACTGTAGAACGAGGCTTGAACTTTATTTCCACTACGGCGCTACGGGACATCGAGTAAGGGATTGTCTTCTAGCCCCTTATCTTCCCGGCCAGCGTGCAGCTTCAGATTATAGAGATCCAGTTAGGCTACCCGTGGAACCGTATATTGCTCAGCACCCACGAAGGGGACCACCCCAGCAGGGCGGGGCATTTGCGATGACGGTCGAGGAGACCGATACGGCAGGTAATGTGTTAGCAGGTTCTGTTCTTTCCTTCCTTCTGTTCCTCTCTATTTGATTGATTGATTGATTCCTTAGTACCATAGTTGTATGCATGATTTTCTTGTTAGAATGTAGTTAGTAGTACACCATGATACAGAGACTGCAATACAATGACAAAAGACACCATGACCGTACATATTCCCCTTAGGTTGCATGTTGTATGATTGTAGAAAAGATTTTTTAGACCATGATTATTGGGGTTTGACCATGACGAAGATTCATGAAGGGGTTATGACTTGACAAGAGAGACAAGATGATTAAAATTCGAGGATAAACATCGATTTAAATAAAGGGTCAAGAATTTAACATGGCAGAATTGATGATTTATTAATTTTAGGAAGGATATGATATGATTGAGGTTATCATTAGAATTTGAGAAAATTAAGGAGATTATCATTATAATTATTTGATTGCAAGTTATGAATTTTCAAAATTTTATATTTGGATGTTGCATTTGGAGAATCCATAAGTATCGCATTGTTGAGTATTTTGAGGAAAGAGGAAATCGAGGAATAAAATCATTGATGGATTAATGTTTGAATTCAAAATTTTTGGGATGAGATTTACATTTTATATATGTGCATTGATTAAAATCAAATTAGAGGAGTGGATATTAAATTCTGAGTATTGAATTATTAACTTAAAAAAAAAATTCGGGGAAATTTTTTGATAAAAATGGAATTTGATTTTTAATTCGAGAATTTTCAGGAATACGATAATTACAGAATTTGGAAGATCGTGAAATGACAATGTGGATGACTACCGGATTTTGTGGTAGCCGAATTTAAATTTTGATGGAAAATAAATATGTGTATGAGTAAATACTACTATGAGGATTTAAATTTCGAGGACGAAATTCTTTTAAGGAGGGTAGACTTGTCACTACCACATTCCGAAAACAGGGGTATTTTTAACTTTTTTTTTTAATATTTAATATTATGGTAGTTACAATTAAGTAATTGCATGATAAGTATATTTAATTTAAGTAATTATGTGAGATGTGTAATTAAATATATTATTATATACAGTGTTCATTTATGTTTGAGCTGGAAGACTTAACCTAGAAGCCCAGTAGATGAACACCTGTCCGAATTATGGGATTATGTATTTAATTGTTTTATTTAGAATTTATTTATTGGAGATTGTAATTAACTACCGTAATTTATTTAAATTGTTGCGCCCTGCCCTTGCTTCGATATTTGGAGCGCTACCCTAGCTTTTGCCTTCCAACAAATTTCACAATCTTGCCCTAGACATACCTGCCTTCCATTATGATATTTTTTCAACTCATAATTATGATCTCTTGAGCTTTATTTTAGCCGCACAATAATCATCACGGACGTTTATTTAATTTCTAAATAAATTTCAACTTCGTGTCGTTGTGCGTTCCAATCGAAATTGGAGGCAATATTGTCCTATTTTTCATGCGATCCAAATTATGGTAATATTCTGTTCTGAGTCTTCTTCACTAATGGTATTGATGACCCGACCTGATTTTGGCCCCATGTACTCCTAATTAATTTTAGAACACAACTTGCATTTATTTCTAATAAATTTGAGGATACTATTTTGACCGATTCCGTAAATCCTGATTTAATTCCAGTGCCCTGCTATTTGAGTCCATACCAAACATACAGCGCCCCCTGACCCTATAAAACACCGAACATCGAATCACTAGCCAAATTTTTATCATTTTATGCATCTGTGCAAATACCCAAACTTAAGGGGGCTAATTTGCAAATTTGCATTATGTGTCAATACCCCATTTGTTCAAACCAATGAGGAGACTTAATTTTTGACTAAGTCTCTCACCCTCATCCCCATATGAAGAATTCCTCATGTTAAATCTAAGCCATCCACTCAATGGGGCTCATCATAACCGTTCATTCCCACACCCTCTCCCTATTTAAAGTCACATCATCCCTCTTCCCTAGGAAAGCCCTAATCCCCAAAAACCTAGGTTTCCCCACCTCCTCACAAGCCCCCATCTTCCACACTCAACCGTAGCTTTTCTTCTCCTCTTCTTCATTTTCATTTTTTCTTCTTTCCTTCTTCTTCTTCTCTTTTCTTCTTCTTCTTCTCCTTCCTTTCATCTTCACCTCTTTTTTTTGAATTTAAAGTAGAGGGGGGAAAACCTAACCCCTCCACTGTGCAACTCCCTGACCTCCGGCCCTCATCCCGGCGGCGTGCTCCAACCCCTCTTCGGCGCTCGACTTTGGTTCCGGCCACTCTACAACTCACCCCGACCCCCGGCCTACACCCCGACCCCAGCGGTTTTCCCCCGACGCTGTCACGTCCTCTCCGGCGGCCAGTCGACCATCCAGTCCGGCCAGCTTCGTCGAGCCCGACCCGCTGCAGCTCCTCCAGCCAGCCGAGCCGAGCCTCGAGCTCCTGACCGGAGCAACTCCCCATCCATTCAACTCCGGCACGGCCCGACCCCGGCGAAGCCAGCCTCCTCTAGCTTCCCTTTCCGACTGCGTCTACCACCATCGACTCCGGCTCGTAGCCACCTCTCCGGCGGACTTCCCAGTCTTCTTCTCCTGTCGTACTCCATCACCATCTATCACCACCACCATCACCATCTATCACCACCACCATCACCATCTATCACCACCATCATCACCATCTACCACCCCCATCACCATCTATCACCACCACCACCATCTACTATCACCATCCCCCCGCTGGCCAGCTCACCCTCCGGCCGGCCAGCCAGCCCGGCAGCCACTGTGAGCTTCTCTCCCCCTTTCCCTCCTTCTTTGCATATATATATATATATATATATATATATATATATATATATATATATATATATATATATATATATATATATATATATATACGTATATTTGTGTATTTGTGTATGTGTGTATACGAGTATTAGAATGTATTTTAGTATAAATAAATATTGGTATATATATGTTAATGTATGTATATAGCATATTTTTATTAGTGTATATATGATTTATATATATACGCGTATATGTATATATATGTATGTATATATATATATATATATATATATATATATATATATATATATATATATATATATATATATATATATCTTGCGTATTTCTCTACTTTTATATATATGTATTCAATATATATATATATATATATTGTGTATACGTATTAAATAGTAAATGTTAATATGTATTTTGATGTATATATATACGTAGTATATATATAATTATTTTGGTATATATGTATAAATATATATATATATATAGTATAAGTTAATATGTATTTTGGTACATGTATGTATATTAGTTTATATATATGTATAAATACATATATCCTTATAATGGGAGTTATGTATATATTTTTCACATAAACATAAATAATATATATTTCCACTTATGTACATACAGTTATACCTATTTTGTATATACTTTGGAATAACCATATATATGTATTATATTTAATTATTAATAATATGTTTAATTGGTGAATGTACTAGATGACCCTAGTTGACTAGTGCCATACCTGGCACGGCCCTGAGTTCGATGTTTTTGATTGTGTGTTAGTGTAGCATCTGATACAAGTATGATATTGTGATATGTCTATAGGACTGTTGGTTCATCCAGGGGATACTCTAGAACATGACATCAAAATATTTACCAGCTAAGGACCCAAGGCAAGTACATTCTCTGATAATTTCCAATTGTTGATAATTTCTATAATTCTAGTATCTAGAAATGTTACATCTAAATCCTTGATACTGTGCTACACGGAATAGTATATAGGTTGGATCTGCAGTCATGAGATGTTACATTCATTATCGTTTGACATTGTACACGACATATATATTAGACATCGTACATGATAGATTGGATATTGCTCGTGTATCGTGACGTGTCATGATTGGATCCACAGTACTAGTTGGAGGCGGAGAAATTGCTAGTGAGAGATGTGATAAAATACCCATTGTACAAGTAAAATATTATTGGTGTTAATCATACCCCTCACGTATGATTAGCCAGACTATGTAGCAATCGTACATGTTCCCAAGCCGATCACATTCGAAGCTACTATTTCAAACACTTAGAATAGATTACAGTTCTCTATTTTAAATCATATACTACATCACCCATATGTGATACTGTACCTTGTTCTTTTTATTTCATATATGCACTGACTGTATCATATTGCCTATTGCCTGTCTCTTTATATTGCCTGTCTCTCTATTTTTCCATTGCATTTATTCTCGGTATTCTCAGTATCTAGCATCATCTGTTTATTGCTTTATAGTCCTTATCAATTAAATAGAACTGTTATTTGCGATTGTACTTTGCTCCTTCCTGACTGAAAACATTTTTCCAGACTATGCCTTAGTGGACCGCTGTCCGACACTTTATGGACCATATGGTGAGTAGCTGCAACTTGGGCTTGGTAGTTTAGTTGTGATTCCGGGAGGTCTAGCAAGAATCACTAGTTTTTTCTAGTTAGTTCTTTTAGTAGACTATTTGGTACCGGATTTGTCTCCGGCATACTTGTTGAGACATGGATATTTATTGAGTTAGATTATTACATTTAGACTTGTGTTGTATTTAATTTTATTTGTTCGATATCTTATCGTGCTATAGTCAATGTGATTGAGTATGTGTCCGTATTATTTTGTGTCATCTATGCCTCCTTATGGAGATTGGATGCTTGTGTGAGATTGGCTAGATAGTATCATGACCTTGACAGCGTTCTACCGCCGATGCTGCGGCGTAGGCTGGATGTACCCACGTACTCGTGCCCCAATTTTGGGTGCGGGTCGTGACACCCGGAATGAAAGTGGGAGCACATAAGCATGGACTTCATCGTTGGCTTGCCATGGACGCAATGGGGGAACGACGCAATCTGGGTCATCGTCGATCGGTTGACCAAGTCAGCGCACTTTATTGCTATTAAAGCTACTTGGAGCATCGATTGCTGAGATAGTTCGACTACATTGGTTGACCCAAGCCTACCTTAATGAGATAGTTCGGCGGCACAGAGTATCAGTTTCTATAGTGTCGGATTGGGACGGTCGATTCATATCACGTTTCTGGGAAAGCCTTCAGTCAGCGATGGAGACCAAGTTGAAGTTCATCTCAGCATACCATCCTCAAATCGATGGCCAAACAGAATGGGTGAATCAAGTACTAGAAGACATGATGCGTCTTTGCGTAATTGATTCGAAGTCAAGTTGGGACGTCTACCTACCGTTGGCCGAATTTGTATACAACAATGGTTATCACAATAACAGTTATCAGTCCAGCATCAAAATGGCTCCGTATGAGGCTATGTATGGGAGAAAGTATAGGTCACCGATTTGCTGGGGTGAAGTTGGGGAACGTAAAATCCTTGGGCTGAAACTAGTTGAACAAATAGTCCAAAAGGTTCGGTTGATTCGAGAGCGACTAAAAGTAGCACAAAGCCGGCAAAAAAGTTATGCCGACATTCGTCGTTGACCCCTTGAGTTCTTTGAAGGTGATAATATGTTTTTAAAGGTCTCACCCATGTGAGGAGTTATGAGATTCGGGGTAAAGGGAAAGTTAAGTCCGAGATTCGTTGGCCCGTTCGAAGTCCTCAAACGAGTCACTTCAGTTGCCTATCAAATTGTATTGCCACATGCCCTATTAGAAGTGTATGATATTTTCCATGTGTCACAGCTTAGAAAGTACGTGCATGACCTGAACCACGTGGTAAATTTTAGTTAACTGGATCTGCGGGCAGACTTGTCGTACGCCAAAGAACCCGTTCATATCTTGGATCGAAAAGAGAAGCAGTTACGGAATCGGGCAGTGTCGCTTGTGCGCGTTCTTTCGCGGAACCACTCTGTCGTGGAGTTAACCCGAAAAATCGATTCAGACATGAAGGAAAAGTTTTCCTCATTATTCCTTAGGGGTAGGTTCAATTCCTAAGTTTCAAGGATAAAAATATTTGTTAGTTGGTTAAGATGTAGTGTCCCGTTCCCCCTATTCGTGGAGCGCGGCTAAAAAATACTTGGTATCATCCGATCGGGATAGATTGAATCAAGACCCTTTCCTCGTTATGGATTGGTTTTTTTGAAATTAGGTCCCACATTTAACGGATCATGCCTTAAGGAAGGACTCAGCGGCAGAGTCGAGAGGGGCCTTTCCGTTCCGTTGGTTTCTTTGCCCGTTTTTGATGCCACTTAGTTGCTTTATTACTGGATTTGTGACTTACGTTTTATTGAACGGTCTTGATGGATTTCATTGCCTTTGTTCTTAGGATTTTGTATTTCGTATCGAACCCTTGGAGACCAAAGTAGGAGATATTGATCATATGTTGGTGCGTGCAGGTGATCATGTAGGCGACGCCAACGGAGTCTTGAAGATCTCCTATTTTCATTCCCAGTTCACCAACTTGTGAGTGGATTTACTCCCAATTTGCGCCCTTCTTTCAAGTCTTCATTCCTAATAAATTGACTCATTTGTGCATTCCGATCAACGATATCAAAAGAATAAAATTGAGTCAAAATAAAGAAGAAGTAGACTTGAAACACTTATAATGCATGTCACATAGAATTTTAAACGATCACATTGATGCGAGCTTGTCCTCTATACCTATAGCTATTTTATGTTCAGTTGTAGTTAGAACTTATTTATCTATAACTGTTTAATGGATAGTGCAAAATTGGAATGTGATCATTGAGCAAGGTAGCCTAGACTATGGAAAATGCATGAAGTTTATTTACTTATATTGCTTTGAATGTGCTTCAATTGATAACTTAATTTGTAGAAGAGACATGGTCTTGTACAACTTGTGCACAAGAGATGTCGTTCTACTAACGATCGTTGGTATAGAAGCATAAAAAATACGCTGGATAGCTCTACGCAACATGGTGATACAGGGCAGCGTAAGCAGGGGACCACAAGGCCATCAAGAGTGCGACGGAGCTTTTCCGCTGAGCACGGCATAAAATATGATGGGACCATCCGCATAAATGCAGTATGTCCAGGCCGCTTCAGCGTAGACGGGGTGCTTCATCGCCTCTATGGCGTAAAACTCATCCGCTTTTATGGCAGCGTTAAAGCGTACGAGGAACGCTTCGTCTTCCCCGAAATGAACCTGTCAAGTCACGCAGTGAACCTGACATCTGACTCCTGACAAAAAGTGCTGCATGGCTACCCAAACGACGGCTGAAAAGATGGCAGAACACTCGGGATGCGCCCCACAGTATGATGGCGGATCTCTGCATTTAATGCAGAGGATTTGATTAAATATCACCGAACCGTCGTTTACTGACATCCCCTCAGCGGAGACTGATTTTACGCATACCAGGGGATACGCTGCTTTGTTTTACACAGGCAAACGTGAACTATTTACGCTCCGCGGAAGACAAACAGACTGCCACGTCAAAAGCTGCTATTTGAACAGGGCTCGAGGCACGTCTCTGCATCGAATGCTCAAAACGGTGGCAGGCCTTCGGAACACGCCTCGGTAATTAATGATGATGGCGGATCTCGGCATTTAATGCGAGAGATTTGATTATATCTCTAAGAGCCGTGATTTCGGCTAAAGACATCCACATCACCTCGGCTTCTACGCCCATTCAGCTTTTGTGACTGCTCGGCCTCTACGACCACTCTGGCACGTTACGCAGTGGCTTCTACGCCCATTCACCTTCTGTGCCCGCTCGGCTTCTACGCCTCGTCAGCTTCTATGCTCGTTCGACTTCTATGCTCATTCGACCTTCTGTGCTTATTCGGCTTCTATGCCTACTTGGCTTCTACGCCATGGTGACAGACATTGGCTTCTACCCCAACCTCTTCTACACGAGGGATACCTACCTACGTGGCTTCTACGCCGTGATCTTCGTAGCAATTATACGCATTTTGTCCCTTAGTTGGACCCGCGTCACACGCTCATTCAAAAGGTCATCTATACGCAGGCTTTGGTTATTTTAACCATTGTGTAAAAGGGTGCTATACTTTCCACTACTCAGTTTCCACACCGATTGAGTGGTCACTGTCACCAAAACTCTATAAATAGAGACCTCTATCAACAGAGGAAGAGGTCGAGACTTTAAAAATTGAACAAGGTCAAAACTTTGAAAGAAGATCGAACCACGGGTCAAAACATTGGAGATTGAGGAGAGATCGAAGAGTCTTTGAGAGAGAGAGAGAGAGAAGCATCCAGAGCTCAGGCAAAGTGTAGCGATCGACGATATTGGCATCGTGCATCCATCCTCTTTCGCCACCTACGAAGCTGCTTTCCGTCTTCCATGGCCCTTCTTCACCATCGTGTAGTCCAAGGGCTAAAGTGATCGACTGTAGATCAGACACCTATAGCAATCATCTACCCAGATTAAATAAATTGTACTCCTACATCCTCGTATAGGATCAAATTGTACAAGTTTGTTTGTAAACCAAAGAAAGCGGGTTTCGTGCAAACCTCATATTATATATATATCGTTCTTTCGTTTAATACCACAAACAAGATGGCGACTCTGCTGGGGACATCTTTCTCTTCTGATGAGGAAGCGATTGCTCAACACGATGCAGTATCCGTGGGATCCGTGAAGAAGACACTGGTCGTCCAGTTCGACCAGTCTGCCTACGAAGACATGCTTTGAACGGGGGGTAGCTCTCACTCTCTCTCTGTACAAAACAACAGGAAGCTGCGCAAGGTCTGGATGCCCAAGACATCCTCTACCATCCCTGTGGACTCTCCGATCTCTCCGATCTCTCCGATCTCTTCGACCAATGACGTTGTAGCATTGCTCCCTCCGTGCCCTGTACGTAAAATTCAGTCTCCCGCTACGCGTAGTACAGACGAAACTTTGGGCAAATCCTCAGCGCTAACCCAGAAGTATCAACTGCGCTCCACGCATAGAAACCAGTCTCCTGCTACGCGCGGTACAGACGAAAGGCAAAGCCTAAGCGCTAACCCAGAAGTATCCACTGTGCTCCACGCGTAGAAACCAGTCTCCCGCTACGCGCGGTACAGAAAAAACTTCGGGCAAAGCCTCAGCGCTAACCCAGAAGTATCCACTGTGCTCCACGCGTAGAAACCAGTCTCCCGCTATGCGCGGTACAGACAAAACTTCGGGCAAAGCCTCAGCGCTAACCCAGAGGTATCCACTGTGCTCTATGCGTAGAAACCAGTCTCCCGTCCGTGGCGGAATAGACAAAACTTCTGATGATGCCTCAGCGCCAAATTGGAAGTACAAAGCATGCTCCGCGCGTAAGACAACATCTGACCTCTACGGGGAACCAGATGACACCTGTGATCTACGCAAGGGAAAGCAAGCAGCGAGCTACTTAACTTCTCGGCATTCACGCCAGCAAGAGAACAATCTACCCGCCCTCCAAATTACGCAAGAAGCTGATGGCCGCCTGAGGACATCCTCAGCCTTACGCCAACCAGAGCGAAGCTCAAAATTACGCCAGGCGAAGTCCCTAAGCGTACAGAAGGCTCGATTGACTGAAAGACGCGCTCCTCGGAGATTATCCGCCACCCAGATGGCCAATATGTTGTATACGAGTGGCACAAGGAAGACTATGGTCTCCATCATCCGCATGCCTACCAATAGGAATAGGAGGAACAAGCCATCATCTTCTTCTTCTGCAACTTTTCCTGACCTGCACAAATATCTAATCCAGAAACGCAAGGGGAGGGGATCTTCCAGCATGGCTATTACGCCTCCTAGCGAGCACTGTTGTGATGGTCACAGGATTGTGGTTAATTGCTGCTGTTCTAAAGCAAAACGACCAATTTTCGACCAGCTGAGCTACTCTCCATCTTTCCTAGAAGAAGAGCCCACGCATGCATCTGTGAACATGGCTTCACATATAGCTGGAGGAAACTCAGGCTCAAGACGTCCGTCCTCTAGAACTCTGAGCCGATGGAGATTCAACATGCTCCTCAGAGACACTGAAGATGGGTGTTCCAGAACACTCATTCGAGGTCACAACAACTGACTTCGTACTCCTTTGATTCCGACACTGGGGGTCACCATTCTCCCGAATCAAATACTGAGAGTATAGAGTCAACTTCTGCAGCAACCTATACACATCCTTCAACGACGCCCAGGGAAATGGGAGTATACGCCATTGGAGATGAACACCAGGAAGCTTCGCCGTCAGGGAGCGAGGAACAGCGCATCACTACACTGGAGACATCTCTGAAACAAATGCAATCCATGATGGAGAATATGTACCAGATGATGCTAAATCAACAGGCGGCTGCTATGGCTCAAACATCAGTCCCGCCTGCACAGATACGTGTGGCGGTGGACTTGCCACCATCCAACACGGTCCAAGAACCTGCTCTAGATCAAGAGTCAGCTGGTCCTCCACTTCCTCACTCGGAGAATGCATTACCTCATGCGGGAGTCACGATATAACCGACTCTGCACCAATCCATGGTCTCGCTACCGGGTAAAAATCCGATGCAAGCAGTACGGGAGTTGAAAGCCCAATTCGATGCCTTGAAGCACAAAGATCAGCTCAAGAAATTGGGAATCAACCAGCCTTACCCGGCTATCTGGAAAGAGATCCCTTTCCCTCCAAGATACAAACCTCAGACTATGGCTCTGTTCGAGGGAAAAATATCGCTAAGTCAGTACATGAACTATTTCAGTATGATGACGGTGTTGCTACAAGGGAATACGCCCTCCTCACTCGGGTGTTCAAGGGCTGTCTCTCAGGAGTGGCTTACCAGTGGTACCGCAGCCTGGCAGACAACTGCATTACTTCCTTCGAAGACTTTAAGGCTTTATTCTTCACACGATTCTACGAGGGAGGAATGGACATGTCTATGTCCTCTCTTATCGAAGTCAAGCAGAGGGAAAAAGAGGACGTTCATACCTTCATCGAACGTTTTCGTCAAGCCATGCTACAGATGCCTCCAGGAGTTCTAGACTCTGCATTGGTGGACATTTGCAGGAAGAACCTCCTTCTAGTGGTCTCGGTGTTCACAGGACCATATCAGTTCCACGATTGGCCCTCGTTCATCATCTCAGCAGTGGCCGCCGATGACAATAGTCGCAAGGCGCGCGACAATGGCATTATGATCTCTACCTCCGACAGAGGCAAAAGGTCATCCCCCAACGGCGACCATCCTCGCAGTTCTAAAGGAAAAGAAGCTCTGGCAATCAATACGTCCAGACAAAAGACTGCGGCAACCACGCAGACAAAACCTGGGACTTCCAGGCCCGTCAAAGTATACTCTTTCGACGACGATGATATTCCGAGTATATTCGAGTGTCTCGTCAAGAGTGGCAAGATCACCTTTCCGGAGGAGAAGCGGCCCAGTAAAGCCGGCAGTGTCAACAACCCCAAGTACTGCATCTTCCACAGATACGTACACTACCCGACCAAGGCGTGTTATATACTGAAAAGGAAGATCTAGGGGCTGATCGATGCTAAGGCCATCACTCTGTATAACACCGAGAAGACGGTCATGGCCAATATGATCTCCCTGCAATTTGGCAATCTGCCTCCCCAAGAAGTCCCGGATGGTGTGACACCTATTTCCCGGACAATGATGAACATCGTCAATCTTCCTCCGACTAGGGGTCAAAATCATGACCTGGTACCCTTAACCACCCGACGGGGCGAGATCATGTGGGTTCATCCGGATTTAGTATCGGAACTCGAGAAAGAGACTAATGCTGCTAAGGCTAAGTCTAGAAAGAACTCCAAATGCAAACCATGCCATATGGTTGCAACTTCTTCGCCATCAGACGAAGACGAGGCTTTGGCCACAACCCGTTCAGGGAAAGCTTACCTCAAGGACTACGGAGCAAGTCCGGAAGATGCACCGACAGACGCTTCAGCTACAGAGCCTGCCATACCACAGGCTGATCCTACAAGACCGACTTCGGCGGACAAGGGGAAGCAGAAAGAAGTACGCTTCGACAAACCTGTGAAAAAATATTCAAAATAAAGGTTTAGAGAAGCCATACAACTTCGACAACCTGGCCCAACTGGCCAATACACCAGCCAGGTTGTCCATCTTTGAGCTACTCAGGCTCTCCCAAGACACTCGTCTAGCCCTGAGTGAAGCACTGATACAGACGGAAGCATACTTGACCCAGCTCAAGTCCCCTGACGAGAAACCAGTGGCGTGTCCTCAATGCCACAGTGTGATGGAGGTGGTCCCGAACATCACTTTCACACAAGATGACATGCTGTTAAAACATAACAGGCATGACAGACCCCTCTATTACACCTGATACATTAGTTCCATGGAGGTCGACCGGATCCACATAGATCCGGGATCATCAATTAGCATCATTCCTCATAGTCTGCTCAGACCGCTGAGGATTCCTACCAGCGAATTGGCTTACACCACCACTACAATCGTGGGTTTCAATGCCGGAAGAAGTAAGCCGCTGGTGAAAATTCGCCTAAGGATCAAGATTGGCAACCTCAGGTCGGTGGCTACATGCTATGTCATCGATTCTGAGGTATCCTACAATATTTTGCTGGGTAGACCGTGGATCCACGACCACAACATCGTTCCTTTAACTCTACATCAATGCCTTAAATATGTAGACCCCCAAGGAACAGTACAAACGGAGGTTGCTAACCTAAACCCATTCAAAGGAATAGAATCCTACTATTCTGATGCCGTGTTGTACTCTCAAGACTATGCAGAGGAGGTGTCAGCCCAAGCAGAGAAGGAATCCCACCGGGAGCCTGAAGGACCCTTTGTCGAACAACCACTGTCAATCAGAGTGAAAGGGCAAACTACTCGTCAAAAAGCCATGGAGCCTACGGCTATCCACCTGAACAAAACCAGGTCAGAAAAAGGGGGTGATCCTCTAGTGATCACTTTGAACCAGAAGCCTCCACCCTTGGTCATCAACCTTCGGCACAACAAGCAGCCGGCTGATGTAAATGCAACCAGGAACAGAGTTCCAGATGATAATAAACATCCTCTTTTCCAGTATATCGACGCTCAGATTCCAAATCAAGAATTCTCTCCCCATGACGATATAGAACCTATAGCGCAAAAATTCTTGGAAGCTATAGATTCCTATCATCCGTACATATGGGAAGTAGCGTCATCATCCAATATCGTCACGACATATGGATCACATGAGGACTCTATCTTCATTGTTCCGCCCGTCTGCAGCAATCAGCATTCAATAGTCTACGGCCGCACGCGCGATGAATCGACTATACAAGAAGATTCCTTCGATGACGATGTTGGTGAAATACAAGTTCACAGGTACAGCCCGCAAGCCTTAAAGATCATGCAAAACATGGGTTACAACTTGAAGCTGAAGCCAGGTCTCAACTATGGGAAAGGCAGACGAATACCGCCGCACGGCAATCCCCACTATCAACAAACTCGTTTCGAGTTAGGGTATGCCACCTCCCTTACGACTTCCAAGTCAGATGAGGACACCATTTTCCCTTTTCAAGATGGCTCGTCGCCCTCCAACTCATCTCGTGCTCTCGAGCAAACATTACCAGTAAATATGGTAGTGATGGATCCCTTCGAATCAGACGAACAAGAATCCAAACTATTCGAGAATGACGCTTGGGCTCAGCAAATGGATACACAGTGGGAATTTCGCTTCGAGCAGAGAGAACCTCCCACCAAAGATGAAGTTATCCAGATTAATGTTGGGGATGAACTTTTACCAAAGCCGATATTTATCAGTAACAATCTTTCCCCAGCTGAAAGGGAAGAAGTCATTCAACTGATAAGAGAATACATCGACGTCTTTGCGTGAAGTTATGAGGATATGCCAGGACTTGATCCAAAGGTGGCTACTCATAAACTCAACATATTGCCCGATTCAAGGCCTGTAAAGCAGCACCAACGCCGGTTCCGTCCGGATATGATGGACGCCATTGAAGCTGAAGTCAAGAAGTTGATAGCCTGCAATTTTATCCGGGAGGAACAACATCCCGACTGGGTCGCCAATGTTGTCCCGGTCATGAAGAAGAATGGGAAAGTGCGAGTCTGCATCGATTACCAAGATCTGAACGCAGCACCCAAGGACGAGTTTCCTCTTCCCATCACAGATGTCATGATCGACAATACCTGCGGTTTCGAACGTATGTCTTTCATGGACGGATTCTCAGTATACAATCAAATCAAGATGCATCCTGAAGACGAGAGGCATACTGCCTTTCGGACACCACTGGGGGTATATTGCTATACGGTTATGCCCTTCGGGTTGAAGAATACTGGAGCTACTTACCAACGGGCTATGAGTAACATATTCCACAAGCATTTACGCAAGACAGTGGAATGTTACGTAGACGATATAGCTGTCAAAAGCCGCCTGAGGGTCAATCACATCCAAGACTTAAAGACGGTATTTGGGCTGATGCGCCAACATCAACTCAAAATAAATCCTACAAAGTCCTTTCTGGGTGTATCTAGTGGCAAATTTTTAGGATTCGTCATTACCGCCAAAGGCATTCAAGTGGACCCTGATAAAGTCAAGGCCATCTTGGAAATGCGACTACCCCATAATCTGAAGAAACTCAGGGGATTTCAAGGTCGTCTGGCCTATATCCGGAGATTCATATCCAACCTCTCTGGAAGATGCCAGCCTTTTTCTCGCCTCATGAAGGAAGGTGTATCATTCGTATGGGACGAAGCCTGTCAGCAAGCGTTCGGGGATATCAAGTGCTACCTCACTAGTACGCCAGTTCTGGTGCCTCCCGTCGTAGAAAGACCATTCTTCCTGTACGTTCGAGCGATGGACCATTCTCTGGGAGCTCTTCTCGTGTAGAAGAACGATGCAGGATATGAACAGACTATCTACTATCTAAGTAGAATAATGATCAGAGCTGAGCACCGGTACAACCCGGTGGAAAAAGAATGTTTGGCTCTGATGTTCGCTATCCAGAAGATGCGACACTATGTCACCGGCCAGACTATTCACATCATCTCCAAGATTAATCCTCTTCGGGTACTGATGAACAAGCCAAGTGTTCTTAACTCCCGACTCGCAACTTGGGCGATGTTATTGACACCATATGACATGGTGTATGTCCCTCAGAAGTCCATCAAAGGCCAAGCATTGGATGACTTCCTAGCTGCTCATCCGATCCCGGAGGCCTCCAAATTATACGAGGATATTCCCGACGAAGTTGCAGAATACAGTTCCGCAATGGAAAGTGACGCATGGCAACTGTTCTTCGACGACGCCTCCAGGACTGGTCCCAAAGGAAACATAGTTTCAGGGGTAGGAATTGTCCTGGTTACTCCCGATAAACTCGTCATCTATCGAGCATACTCTCTTAACGAGCCCTGTTCCAACAATGTGGTAGAGTACAATGCTCTACTAATCGGGCTCCAAGTCGCTAAAGAGGTGGGGGTCGAATCTTTAGAAGCTTTTGGTGATTCTCTGCTTATCGTCATTCAGTCAGGAGAATATATGAAGTCCGGAATCCATACCTCATCCCCTATCACCAAGCAACGGTCGAGATAGCCGTGACATTCAAGGGATTCTTTCTAGAGCATATACCTCGATCTCAGAATCTGGAAGCCGATGCCCTAGCTAGTCTAGCTGCAGATTTAGCTACTCCTATAAGAAGGCAGAATTCGGTAATCCTTCTTAACAGAGATCTATTTTGCGTGAAGAACAACGCTCACATCGAACACAATTACGCTGTGAACACCGATCCTCCTATGAGAGATTGGAGAAGTCCCTTTATAGATTTTGTGGCATACAGAATCTTGCCGGAGGACCCTAAAGAAGCAACATCCGTCAAAAGACGATCATTACGCTTCTACTTCGATGCATCTTCACAATGCCTATATCGCCGGACCTACGACGGACTGCTATTGAGATGTTTCTCTAATAACAAAGCACAACAGATCGTCCGCGAAGCTCACGATGGCATATGCGGGGCGCATCAACCCGGTCCTAAGCTACAGGATCGTATCAGGAGAATGGGCTATTACTGGCCCACTATGATCGCAGACGCAATCAAGTATGCCAAACGATGCAGGGCCTGTCAGGTCCATACAGACTTCATACATCAGCCGTCTGAATATCTACATCCTACGGTTGCATCCTGGCCTTTCGAAGCATGGGGTATGGACATCATTGGTCCTATTCACCCGTCTTCTTCCAGAGGTCACCAGTTCATACTGGCCATCACGGATTACTTCTCCAAATGGGCAGAGGCGATCCCTCTCGCTGAGGTAAAAATATCCAATGTGATCAGCTTCATTAAGAATCACGTCATTGATTGCTTTGGGATTCCCCAAAGGATAATCCTTGACAATGGGCCTCAGTTCATCAGCCAAGCGTTTCATCGATTTTACGATAAAAATCGGATACAAAATATCGCCTCTACGGAGTATTATCCAGCTGCTAATGGTTTGGCGGAAGCCTTCAACAAAACCATTATCAAACTCTTGAAGAAGTTCGTCTCTTCGAACAAAAGAGATTGGAACGAGAAGCTAGGAGAATGTCTCTGGGCATACCGCACAACGGTCCGAGCACCGATAGGTTGTACCCCATTCTCATTGGTCTATGGGAGTGAAGCAGTTCTTCCCATCGAAATCCAAATCCCGTCACTCAGGATAGCAGTCGCCAATGAGTTAACTCGGGAAAAGAATAACCTTTTAAGGCTTCAAGAGCTAGAAGGATTAGACGAGAAATGCCTTCAAGCTCAACAGAGCATCGCGTTCTATCAAGCGCGCATTTCTAGAGCTTTTAATCAAAAAGTAAAGAAAAGAGTATTCAAAGTTGGCGAGCTAGTCTTAGCTGTAAGAAGGCCAATGATTCTCACTCACAGGAGCAAGGGCAAATTTCAGCCCAAATGGGAAGGCCCCTACGTGATCGAGACAACGTTCTCAAACGGCGCTTACAGGTTAGCCCAGCCTAATGGAGACCTACCATTGGCTCCTATCAATGGCAAATTCCTGAAAAGGTACTATGCCTAACCTCCTCTGCTCAAGTGGAATAAAGGCAAAAATATCATTCTGACAAAACTACTTCCAAAACGAAACTAGTTGGGTCATACTCTATCATGTCCATATGACCCCTGAATAGATGCGCCCTGCTAAAGTTTACCGAGAGACTATCACGTCCATACTACCTTTGATATTACTCTCACCCAAACCCGTCATTTATATTTTGAAATGACGGGTCCACAAAGTCAGATGAAAAGCCTCTTTATTATTCCCCAAAAAAGAGCGGAAGTACATTAAAAAGCAAAAGCAAAAGTACATCATGAAGGAGGAGCGGTCAAATCGTGAATCTGCTGTGCTAGTCTGGCCATCTTCGCATTCCTGGAGTCCAAAATGGCAGCTCGAGCTCGCTCCCATCTCGTCTCCTCATCATTCAAGCCGGATAAATCAGACAGAGAATGTGTAAGAGCGGCGTGCATGGCACTCGCATGTGCCAAGTTCTGTTGAGCTTCTTCCATCTGGCTCTGTAACACATGCACACCGGCGGCTGAAGCACGAGACCACTCCTTCACTAAAGCGAGCTCATCCTCCAACTTACGGACCCTAGCTTTATTTTTCTCATGTTCAGCTTTACTCTTGGCCAACTGGGGAACAACACACTCTAAGAGGGTGTGCTCGTCGCTCATCTCCTGCTGTCGCATCTCGAGGGACCTGCCCAGAGCTTCCAACTCTCCCAACCTTGCAGTCAGAGAGTCGTATTCATCCTGGACCAAATCGTCAGCACTATCTTGGGATAGCTGCGAGTATTCGTTAACGGGTTGCTCCAAACCATTAACTACCTCCGCCAGGGCGTCAGCTAAACCAGTATCGCCAAGGTCCCTGATCGCCTCTATCGAAAACCGAGAGGACTTCTTCAGGCTCTCAAAGTTCAGATTCTTCTCCAACACCATTGATATTAGCATTTTCAAAGTGTTATAGAAGATACTGGTATACTGCTCGATCAACGCAGCTAGGCCCGAATGCACGCTAGGAGTGGCTGCAATATTGTCGAACCTCGCTCCAGAGGCAACCGCAATCGACGTGGCCACAGTCCTCGTCTTGATAGGGGGTACGACAAAAGAGGAAGCGCCAACACCAGACGAAGTAACCAGCATACTCGAAGGAGGCGTTGTCGCAACGACAGGGTCGTCCTCTTGAGGTATCAAAGCCTCGTCAGCGGGCGAGCCGGCACCCGAAGATGCTTCCTCTTCAAAATCAGGCGCCTCCGTATCAACGCCAGGACCTGACACGGAGCCGAAGGGCGCATATACATTGCCCTCCCCGAAGAGGTCGTCCCCTGAGAAGAAGACAAGAGGAAGTTAATGTCAAACATGATGTTAATTTTCCTAAAAGAAGAGGCACGAAAAGACGACAGTGATGCTAGCCAAGCTGTCATACCTGGAGAAGAGGGCCTGCTAACTAACACTGGCAAATACTCTTCTAGGTCTTCGTCGAGATCCACTTGAGGCTCGTCAACTGGAATCTCGTTAGAAGTGCTGACAGGCACGGCAGGGGCCTCTCCCAATGCTGATCCGGACAAAGGTATATGGAATCTTAAAACCAGCCTCGAAGGCGACTTCATTCCACTACCTAAAGCATTAGCAGCGGTAGCAACCTCCAGCTGAGATTCTCTGACACCACCGGCCAAAACTGTAGAAGGTTTCTCTCTAAAAGGCGAGGAACCCCCAATCAAAGAATCATCCCCGACATAGGGAGAAGCAGACTCACTTCCAGGAGCCTCAATGCCAGGAATCTGGAGAGGACGAGTAACCATCCTCTTCGTCCTCTTACGAGGGGAAGCCTCCTTCAGAGCGAGAGCCCTTCGTTTCCCGGAGACTACCAACGCCCCTGTAGGCGGAGGTATTTTACCCCTCGGTACCGATACGAGAGGCTCATCCGGAGTAGCGAACTCGTCACCCTCGTCAGAAGAAATCGAGGGGACTTCGACCCTTCCCCCAGGCTTGGAAGAGGGCACCCTAAAGCTTCCACCCATATCAAAATCATGATAGGAGGTGTTCGTTGCCACATAGAACTGGGCATACGAATGCAGGATGCGCAGCTCCGTGGGGGGTGTGACGAAGGGCACAGTAAAAATTGTCCCGGTGCAGCCCATAATAAAATATTGCCATCCCCTCGCTCCATCGATGAGTCCACCTCTGGACCTGAAGCTGGTGACAGCATTTCCCACATGCAACTGATCATACCCAAACTGCCTGGCAAACTGACTAGGCAGGTAGGGTTCGAAGAAGCAGTGATCTTCACTTCTGTACAGCAGATGGGAAGGTCTAATACAGACCAACCAATTGAAGGCTTCAGGAGAAAGATTGGTCCAATCTCTACCTGAGTCCTCAAGCCTAATCCCCGATTGGTTGCGATGAACAGAGAGGACACTGCAAAGGAGCTTCCTGCTGTGACCGCAATGCAGCACCCGCCGACAGTCTAAAACTGTGAGCACATTCCAAGAGGATTTCTTGTAATTCAGCAAGAAACTCCCCCCCAAGCTACTGCCGGAACCGGGAGACATCACCTGGGGGTTATGGAAAATTAACCATCCCATCAAATACAGGTATGGTAATTCCACCCGGGAAAGCTTTTACGACGAGCTTCATCAGCGAGCAGCGCCTCAGTCATCGCCCTCTGGCCAGCTTGTATGCGGCACACCATAGCAGGGAGCAAGCCCAGTCTCGCCCCAAACACCAGACGCACTACAGGCCACAAGGTGTTACGGTGAATATGATCCACAGATGCGATGCAGGGTACCACCAGTCGACGCAGCCATATAGAGAGGAAGCCAGCCAGTTGAGCTTCCTTGGATAGAGCCCTGCAGCAATGCCTCAGATAGCTGTAGGCCTTAGTACCTGTGGGATATCTTCCTATCCCTTCGACGAGGATCTGATCCGGAGCCCTAGCATCCTCCAGGAGATCGTCGACTTCCTGAGCAGTCAGCACGCTCAGAGGATTCACAGGCTCATCCTTGACTTCCAAGACTTTCTCCGGCTGAGCAGCCCTAGCCCGGTGAAAAAAAGAGGTAGGACGTCCATTTACTGGTGTGAGCCAAATCTGAAGGCTCAGCATAGAAGGTGGTGCAATCAAGGTAGTGGCACATCAGCTCCTGATACAATTCCACTACCCGAGGGTCTGAATCCTCCAACTTCCGGTTCGTGGGAACATACCCTTCGTAGGGAGTATCCCCCATCGGCAGTCTCGAGATCTCTGCCATCTCATGAAGGGCCAATCCCAACTCCCCCAGCGGAGTGGCGAAAGTCCCGGTGAACGGAATGTATCGCTACATCAGTGCCAAAAATAGGTTAGGGTTAGGAGGTAACCGAACGCTGGTGGCACTCACAGCTGCCAACAGACCGATGTTCTCCAACTCGATCCGAAAATGCTCCAGGGCCCAATCAACTAAGCGAGCCCATCGAAGATTTGTTGGGGTCATCCACCTATTGCATCGAGGATTCGCCTTGGGATATACTCCTCCGTGCCCCATAAAATCATTGCAGAAGGTCGAAAATTGCACCGGCTGGAGCACCAAGCTGTCTTCACTCGGGATACTGCCCGGGTATAATCCCCTGAACAACGTTACAGGACCGGAAGAACGGCTGACAAATAGGCCAGATCCTTTCTGATAGAAGATCTTCCCCGGCCTACCGTGAAGATCGGGAGTCAGCGTCCACGACATCTTCCTGGGATGAGTAGCATGGAAGAATGCCGAGAGGGGATAATCTCTCGGCATCTTGGGCAGACTCAAGACCAACTTCCCGGCAGGGAAGACCCAGATTTCTTTCTTTGGCTTCGTCTGGGACTGCTTATCAATCATGTCCCCGAAAAGAAAGGCCGACTTTATATACTGGTCCCCGTCTACATACGTCAAAGGCTCTCCATTAATCATGTTCAGCAGCGTTCGCTCGCCCTGAGCCGATATCAAGATTTCCCTTCCTTTGGGATATTGGGGTCCAGAGATAGAAAATACCACATGGGACAGATCCTCCAGATAGTTGGAGTATAGCAGTCCGGCGGCAGAACCCATCACCTCGGCTAGCAGAGACTCGCCCAAGTTAACTGCAAGGGTGCGAGAAAAATACGTCAGTTTTATACTAGACGTTACAAATATCGTAGCACATACCAAGAGGCAACGGTCTGAGCTCTACGCCAAGACTGTACAAACTTGATCGTTTACGCCGGAATTGTCATCCAGAAGCGTAAAAATTTAAGACGGCAGCATACCGTCCGTGCTTTACGCCAGACTCCAAGGTTCGAGATATTACACCAAATTTTCATCCACAAGTGTAAAAGTTCAAAATTATACAGTATGCACCAAGTTTTCGGTGGTCAAAGCTTTTTACGCTCAACTGCGAAAATTTGGAGTTTTTACGCTGACACATTAGAAATGTGAGCGTAAAAGATAAAACGTCTCCGTGCATCATCTTCCTCAAAGAGTCTATCATCACAGAAGACGACCTAGCACAGTCACGTTCAACGTGTGCGAAGGATTTTTTTACTCGTTCTCATTCGTCCCAAAAGCTCTACCTATCAGGCCGGGTGCACTGCTCATCGGCGGGATGCTCAGCTCAGAATGGGGTTCACCCTGTCCGACCGGAGGCACTCCTGCTTGGGCAGAAGAACGAGAAGAGGAATCAATCTTCTTTTCCTTAGAGGAGGAGGATTGCTTAAAGGCCATTACTGGAAACTTTGAAGACTCAGAGAAGACTCGGAGAAGAGCTTGAACAGTCAGAGGCTTTCTTTCGCAGAAGACGGATAAAAAGTTTTTCTCTCAGAAAACTTGGGATATATATAGAGTTCAGATGGACTCTTCGGACCCCGAACCAAATCTCCTAATTAATATTCGGTTATGATTGGGTCCTACGTCAGCCTATTATTTAGAGAAGGCGGACAGTCAGCGAATACGAAAAGTTTTTTCGCGCAAAGCAGGTCAGCAGTTCTTACGCTAAGGAGCTTTCTACGCTCGACAGCAACAGATCTACGATTTTATGCTCACAAGCTATAAGTCTATGATTTTATGCCCGGATGCCTTTGTGCTCGGTAGCTTTTATGCTCAAGAGGCCACAATCCTACGACTTCATGCCAGCAGATAACAAATCGATGATCTCACGCTCGGTGGCGCTTAGTTTACGCTCAGAAACAACAGATCCGCGACTTCACGCTCGAAAAAAAATTCTTTTTAGAAGCTATAAATCTACAGTTCTACGCTAAGGAGCTTTCTACGCTCGACAGCTACGAATCTACGGCTTTACGTTCGACGGCTACAAGTCGGATTTTACGCCCAGATGCCTTTGTGCTCAGTAGCTTTTATGCTCGAGAGGCTACAAACCTACGACTTCACGCTCAGGAACTACAAGTCTATGATTTCACGCACGATGGTGTTTAGTTTATGCTCAGAAGCTGCAGATTAATGATTTCACGCTCCACGACTTCCCGCACATTTGAAGGATACGTCGGCCAGATCACGCGTACATCTGAACGGTCCTCAAAAGAGGTCAATTGCAAAGAGTTCACACAGAGGATACTCGTTCTTGACCTCAAGATATCCCAAGTACCCGAAGCATACAGAGTTCAACATTGAAAAACTACTCTTCTTCATGGGTCGATTCGAAGTTCATCCAGACTCCAGTCTGAATATTTCATCTATCAAGATGGCAACTCAGTTTGACAGCCATTTCTCGACCCTGTTCTAAGGGATTTTTGAGAAATCATTCTTGAAGATGATGTCTGAACAAAGAAATTATGTTCATCAGAAGCAGCAGTTCAGAATTCTACGCGGTTCTTCACTCCTAAAACAGCAGGACGGTTCGAACACTCGAATGCTAAAGCGGCTTTCTACGCATCTATAGTTATGCATAAAAGATAGGACAGGACCTAGCACTCTTTCTAAACAGAGTCGGTGTAAAGAATCAGACGTGTCAAAGCTGCACACATTCAGACTTCACAGCAAAGTATGGCAAGATGATCATATGAAGAAGAAAGACGATTTTATTAAAGATTAAAGTCATGATTACATATGAGGGAAATCCAATCTACAAGGGTTTTTCTTCATTTTCAGGATTACATCTGAGGGAAACCCCGTCTACAAAGGGCTTCCTCATCATCGTCAGAAGATCGCACCGAGAAGCTGTTCTGACAGGTTCTCACGTTGGTGATGGTTTTCCTCTTCTTCCAAGAAGATAATCAGTGGCGGGAGGATACAAAACTGGGCATAGACCCATCCTCCAACAGAAGGAAAGCAGGGTAAATCTGCTGTCCTACAGACCACCGCCACTCAAGCTGGGACAGAGCTAGTCTATCTGACTCTCGTCACCGGAGGTAACGGGAGAAGGTGCCACTTGCAAGCGCCATGGTGGAAAATGATTCTTTCTCTCTCCCGGAGAACCACCATACAAAGTTGCTGATTATCCCGAGCAAAGGAGGCTATGATATCCTTCCATGATCCATCGTTGCAGATGAGACATGCTCGAAGATGCCATCTTTTTCGGCTCCTTATATGCTGGAAGAACATGGTCTTCTTCTTCCTCAGATCGACCCGACGGACTTCGACGATCATCCTTGTATGGCGAAAGGGATGCAGGAAGAACAGGTTAAACTTCTCGGCCTTTTATAGGTGAGAGAGGTCACACCGGTCCCCAATAAATCTGCCATAAAGTCAGCATCGACCGTTTCAACGCTCCATTCAGAAATGTTTCGAGTTACGAGAAGCGGTTCATGCTTCATTCAAAGCGTTCCAAATTTTGAAGAAATTTGAAAGCTTTGAAGGGGGTCTTGTAGAAGCATGAAAAATACGCTGGATAGCTCTACGCAACATGGTGATACAGGGCAGCGTAAGCAGGGGACCTCAAGGCCATCAAGAGTGCAACGGAGCTTTTCTGCTGAGCACGGCATAAAATATGATGGGACCATCCGCGTAAATACAGTATGTCCAGGCCGCTTCAGCGTAGACGGGGTGCTTCATCGCCTCCATGGCGTAAAACTTATCCGCTTTCATGGCAGCGTTAAAGCATACGAGGAACGCTTCGTCTTCCCCGAAATGAACCTGTCAAGTCACGCAGTAAACCTGACATTTGACTCCTGACAAAAAGTGCTGCACGGCTACCCAGACGACGGCTGGAAAGATGGCAGACCACTCGGGACGCGCCCCACAGTATGATGGCGGATCTCTGCATTTAATCCAGAGGATTTGATTAAATATCACCGAACCGTCGTTTACTGACATCCCCTCAGCGGAGACTGCTTTTACACATACCATGGGATACGCTGCCTTATTTTACACAGGCAAACGTGAACTTTTTATGCTCCGCAGAAGACAAACAGACTGCCACGTCAAAAGTTGCTCTTTGAACAGGGCTCGAGGCACGTCTCTGCACCGAATGCTCAGAATGGTGGCAGGCCATCGGAACACGCCTCGGCAATTAATGATGATGGCGGATCTCGGCATTTAATGCAAGAGATTTGATTATATCTCCAAGAGCCGTGATTTCGGCTAAAGACGTCCATATCACCTCGGCTTCTACGCCCATTCAGCTTTTGTGACTGCTCGGCCTCTACGACCACTCTGGCACGTTACGCAGCAGCTTCTACGCATATTCACCTTCTGTGCCCGCTCGGCTTCTACGCCTCGTCAGCTTCTATGCTCGTTCGGCTTCTATGGTCATTCGGCCTTCTGTGCTTATTCGGCTTCTATGCCTACTTGTCTTCTACGCCATGGTGACAGATATTGTCTTCTACGCTAACCTCTTCTACACGAGGGATACTTACCTACGTGGCTTCTACACCGTGATCTTCGTAGCGATTATACGCGTTTTGTCCCTTAGTTGGACCTGCGTCACACGTTCATTCAAAAGGTCATCTATACGCAGGCTTTGGTTATTTTAACCGTTGTGTAAAAGGGTGCTGTACTTTCCACTACTCGGTTTCCACACCGATTGAGTGGTAACTATCACCAAAACTCTATAAATAGATACCTCTATCAACAGAGGAAGAGGTCGAGACTTTAAAAATCGAACAAGGTCAAAACTTTGAAAGAAGATCGAACCACGGGTCAAAACATTGGAGATTGAGGAGAGATCGAAGAGTCTTTGAGAGAGAGAGAGAGAAGCATCCAGAGCTCAGGCAAAGAGTAGCGATCGACGACATTGGCATCGTGCATCCATCCTCTTTCGCCACCTACGAAGCTGCTTTCCGTCTTCTACGGCACTTCTTCACCATCGTGTCGTCCAAGGGCTAAAGTGATCGACTACAGATAAGACACCTATAGCAATCATCTATCCAGATTAAATAAATTTTACTCCTACATCCTCGTATAGGATCAATTGTACAAGTTTGTTTGTAAACCAAAGAAAGCGGGTTTCGTGCAAACCTCGTATTATATATTTTTCGTTCTTTCGTTTAATACCACAAACAGCCGGGGCACTGGGACCGCTTCGACCCGGGTAGAATAATTTGCTAGTATAGTCCTAGCATTGGATGAGTCTGTGCGTTTGCCGAGGGCTAGCTACCCGAAGCAGAATGGCAGTCGACCCATCTCTTATCCGACCAAGTGATTGCTATGTATATTTAAATTGTGCATACTAACAAGTCTTCATGGCAGGGAAGGTCGTGGTAAGTTCTGTACAGGTGGTTCAGATGGTAAAGGTAAAGTCACCGAACGGTGGCATATTTTGTTATGTCATTCCATTCTATCGTATATAAAGAATTAAACTAAGGCAAGATAGAAAGATCACATAATAATAATATTGCATGTTCACATGAATACGTTATTTATCTTGGTAGTTTGGTTAGCTCACCCTCACCGGTACTTTTTCAAGTATTGACCCTCGTTGTAGCAGGTTCCCCGAGCCGAGGCGATGCGGCGAGAAGCTGAAGCTTCCCCCCCCCCCAAACCTTCCATGATCAAGGCACGTTTGTGTTGTGACTTTTGGGAGCTCAAGTACATAATCAAGAAAGGAGCTCGCTCTCACCTTTTTAAGCTACTAGGCGATGGTGCTAACTCGCACCCAAGGTGTTTTGTGTTTTCTGAAATATTAGTAAGGGATGTAATGTATGGATCGACTATCTCATTTTGTATCCAAGTTGTAAGCCCGTGCGGCATTCTCATTACTTTTGGGTCAAGAGTCTGTAACCAGATGTTCATTATCAATAAAAAGAGAACTTTTTATATCTTAATGTGTGATATCTTCTTCCGTACTCTATTGCATTTGTTGTAAAGTATATCATTATGCCTAGGCCTTATGCATACGCACCTTATGCATGCACATCATCACGTCCGGTAGACGATTATCGATTTAGAGAAAATTAGGGCGTACAGATTCAATCTGTCTTGATCGAACGATACCAAGTATTTCTTAGACGCGCTCCCCGAATATGGGGAATAGGACTATACATCTTAACCAACTAACAAGAAGTTTTATCTTCGAAACTTAGGAATATAACCTATCCCTAAGTATTAATGAGGGAAAATTTTCTTCATATTCGATTCGAGTTCCCAGGTCGATTCCTCGACCGAGTGATTTTGCCAAAGAACGCGCACAAGCGAGACTGCACAATTCCGTAACTGCTTCTTTTTACACTCTAATATCTGAACGGGTTCTTCGGCGTACGACAAGTCTGCCTAAAGATCTAGCTGACCAAAATCTACCACGTGGTTTGGGTCATGCATGTACTTTTTAAGCTGTGACACGTGAAAAACATCATGCACTTCTGACAGAGCTAGTGGAAATGCAATTTGATACGCAACTTATGTGACTTGTTTGAGGACTTTGATCGGGTCAATGAATCACGGACTTAACTTCTCTTTTACTCTAAATCGCATAACTCCTCGCATGGGTGAGACCTTTAAAAATATATGGTCACCTTCAAAGAACTCAAGGGGTCATTAACGAATATCGGTATAGCACTTTTGTCGGCTTTGTGCTACTTTTAGTCGCTCTCGGATCAACCGAACCTTTTTGACTGTTTGTTCAACTAGTTCTGGCCCAAGGATTTATCGCTCCCTAACTTTATCTCAGCAGATTGGTGACCTACACTTCTGCCCATACAGAGCCTCGTACGGAGCCATTTGGATGTTGGACTGATAAATGTTGTTATATGCAAATTCGGCCAACGGTAGGTGGACGTCCCAACTTGACTTCGAATCGATTGCACAGATACGCAACATGCCTTCTAGTACCTGATTTACCCGCTCTGTTTGACCATCGGTTTGAGGATGGTTGACTGAGTTAAACTTCAACTTGGTCCCTATCGCTGATTGAAGGCTTTCCCAGAAACGTGATAGGAATCGTCTGTCCCGATCAAACACTATATAAACTGGTACTCCATGCAACCGAACTATCTCATCAAGGTAGGTTTGGGCGAGGCGATCGATGTTCCAAGTAACTTTAATGGCAATGAAGTGCGCTGACTTGGTTAACCGATCGACGATGACCCAGATTACGTCATTCCTCTGTTGCGTCTTTGGCAAGCCAACAATGAAGTCCATGCTTATGTTCTCCTACCTCTATTTCGGGATAGCAAGATTCTGTATTTCTCTGTCCGGTGTCTAATGTTCTGCTTTTATCCTCTGACAGGTTATGCATTACGACACGAACATAGCCACATCCTTCTTCATGTCGTGCCACCATAAAATAGTGTGAAGATCTCTATACATTTTTGTGATCCCGGGATAGACCGTATAGGCTGCATAGTGAGTGTTCGCAAGGATCTCCTTTCTGAGTTCTAAGTCGTTGGGGATGCATAGCCTTCCCTTAACTCGCAACACTCTATTCTCATCTACTGCAAAGTCCTTCGCCTTTCCCGCTAGAATCTGCTCGTGCATTTTCCTCAGGAATGGGTCGTCCCTCTGAGCAGATGTGACCCTCTCTAAAATGTTGGGTATGAATCGCATTGGAGAAACTCGCGCGCCTCGATATCGAATTCGAAGTTCAACGCCCATTTCCTCTAAGTCCCTTTATAACCTGCGATCAACGGATAGGGATCCCACAAACACTCGACTCAACGCATTAGCTATAAAATTTTCCTTTCCAGGTGTGTAGTCAATCGTCAAGTGTAGTCGTTTACTAATTCTTGCAAATGCCGCTGTCATAGGGTAAGGTTTGTTTGGGTGAATAGGTACTTTAAACATTTGCTGCTAGCTCCAGGTCATACGTAGGATAATTCTTCTCGTGCTTTTTTAGTTGCCTGAATGCGTAGGCTATCACCATAACCTGTTGCATGAGTACACACCCTAAGCCCTGTCCTGACGCGTCGCTGAATATTTGGAATCTCGAGGTCTCATCTGGTAGTATAAGTAATGGGGCAGAGGTGAGACGATGCTTTAACTCTTCAAACGAGGCTTCACAGTCGACGAACCACTCAAATATGACTCCCTTCTATGTGAGGCGGGTCAGAGGTGATGCTAATTTAGAAAAGTTCTTCACTAAACGCCAGTAGTAGCCCGCTAGCCCGCGGAAGCTTCGAATCTCACGAACGGATGCAGGCCCCTTCCACTCGACGATGGCTTCAATTTTTTTGGATCGACTGAAATGCCTCCCGCAGAAATGATGTGCCCAAGGAAAGATATACTGCTCCGCCAGAATTCACACTTACTCAGTTTCATATAAAGCTTGTTGTCCCGAACAGTCTGTAGAACGGTCCACAAGTGCTCTGCATGTTCCTCCCTATTCTTCGAGTATACCAAGATATTATCAATGAATACTACTACAAACTTGCCAAGATATGGCCGGAACACATGATTCATTAAGTCCATAAAGGCGACAGGGGCATTGGTTAATCCGAATGGCATTACCAAAAACTCATAGTGGCCGTAGCGAGTGCGAAAGGCTGATTTTGGCACGTCGTCCGGCCTAATCTTGAGCTGATAGTAACCTGAGCGAAGATTAATTTTCGAGAATACTGTCTCACCTTGTAACTGATCAAAGAGAACATCGATCCTGGGAAAGGGGTACTTGTTTCGAATAGTGGCTTTATTTAATTCACGATAGTCGATGCAGAACCGCATTAAGCCATCCTTCTTCTTTACAAACAATACAGGCGCACCCTATGAAGACACGCTCAGACGAATATACCCACGATCTAGCAATTCTTGCAACTGAACCTTTGACTCTTTTAGTTCTGTCGGGGCCATTAGATACGGAGCTTTGGAAATTGGTCGAGTTTCTAGAAATGTATCAATAGTGAACTCTATCTCTCGGTCGGGCGGCATATCGGGCAACTCGTCGGGAAACACATCAGGGAAATCAGCCACAACATAAGTAGACTCAACATTTGTGTAATCTCGCTGCATGTCTTGAACAGACACCAAGTACCCATCACAGCCGAAATGGATCATCTGCCGAGCAGACATTGCTGAGATCACCATACAGGCACTCGACGCTCTTGACGGTGGACTGCACGCATAATATAACTCGATCTCGCCAGGTAGACAAAACACGACTTTTTTTTTTGCACAATCAATGGTAGCTGAGCAAGCGCCGAGCCAATCCATCCCCAGAATGATGTCGTAGTCCCTGATGTCTAAGACTATCGCATCAAGTAATAATTTTTTTCCTCCGATGCAAATGTTACCTTCATGACAAACTAAGTGAGCCGACAAATCTACGCCCGATGGAGTACGGACGCTAAGGTTTAGGCCTAGCGGTATTATAGGAAATATCTTCTCGGCGACAAAATCTATCGTAATAAAACTATGTGTGGCACCATAATCAAACAATACTCGAGCAGGTACATTATTGAAAAGTAATATACCTGACACCATCGTGTTTGATGCAAACGCCTCTTCCCAAGTCAGAGCATAGACCTGGGCCTTGAGTATTCTGCGGTGTCGTCTGGTTCACTCGAGGTGCTTGTCCCTGATCTTGAGGTGTATAATTTTTTTGCCGTTGTTGGTTTGGTCCTCCCTCCCGACAATTCACTGCCATATGCCCCTAGCGACCGTATTTAAAGCATGCTCCATTGAATACTCGACAGTTTTAAGCAATGTGTCCGACACAATTACATCGGTGGTAGACAAGCTCACTAGCTCTCATGGGTTTTTGCCTTGATTGCTGTCGTTGTTGGGGCGCTTGGATGCGTTGTTACCTCCTGTGTTGCTAGGGCGCTTGTGATTAAAATTTTGTACAGCACCGGTACAAACAGGGGGGCACTGCGGGTCTAGGGAGAGGGCGTGGTTTAGAGACTCTCTCATTGTACGATACTGGGGGACGACGACATGGGAACGAATGGAAGGTCTACGTCCTATCTCAAACCTTCTTGCTCGACTTTCGGCATCATATAGATGAGACTTAGCAAATTTTGTAAGCATGTTGAATTCTGTGGCGTACTACTGCACTGTCATGTTTTATTGTTGCTGATGTGTAAATTCGTCTTCCTTATCAGGACGGATGATGGGTGAAAGGTACTCCTCTTTGAAGTCTTTACGGAACATGGACCAAGAGATAGTCATCTAATTATGTTCACTCAGCTTCGCTTGTTTGTGTACATCCTACCAATCATGTGCATTTAAACAGAGCTGAAGCTGAGCGCAAGAAACTTTCTCTATTTTATCTATGCGAAGCACTTCAAAATAATCCTCTAACTCAACCAGCCAATCCAACGATACGGAGGGGTCCTCAGTCCCCTTGAAGGTAGCATGACACATCTTTTTAAACTCTGATATTTGCAGGAAGGGACCCTTTTCATTTGAGGGCGGAGGTTCCGGAGAGTCCTGAGGTCTCGCTGTCATGGATAGAACTGGCATTGTCACGCCGGCCGTTGATGCAGAATGATTGTTAGGGACGAGCATCGTCACAATCGTTTGCAAGGTATCCATCTGCTTCTACTGTGCCATGGCCTGGGTCCGCTGCGCCTAAAATTGAGCTTCGATCCGGGACTCAAATTGGCTCTGACATATTTATGTCTGTTACTGCTGTGTTTTCATCAAACACATCATCCGTTCGAACAAATCGACAGAGGGTGCGGCAGCTGGACTTTTCGAGCTTTCCGATGTGCCGGAACTCCTCCCTTGCACTTGTGCCACCATCTACGCTTGTGCATCCGGCTCTGAGGCCGTTCCTTTAAAGAGAAGTGACTTGCATCAGTCTCAAAATATATTATGGACTAACTGCATGGAACGCATCTTATATTGACCAAACGAATTCAAGAGTTCAACTGGGAGGGACAGGGTCATTTCAAGAAAACTTTTCTGATATGAAGGTCAAAGGATCTGAAGCCATGCTCTGATACCAATATATCATGCCCCGATTTCCGTTAAATCGATAATCATCCCCCCGAGCGTGATATCGTGCATGCGTAAGGCGCATATGCACAAGGCCTAGGCATAATGATATACTTTAGAATAATGCAACAGATTATGCAAATAAGATATCACACATTAAGATATAGAAAAGTTCTTTTTATTGATAATGAACATCTGGTTACAGACTCTTGACTAAAAGTAATAAGGACGCCACACGGGCTTACAACATGGACGCAAAATAAGATAGTCGATCTATACATTACATCCCATACTAATATTTCAGAAACACAAAATACCTTGGTTTTGAGTTAGAACTATCGCCTAGGAGCTTCAAAAGGTGAGAGCCAGCTCCATTCTTGATTATGTGCTTGAGCTCCAAAAGTCACAACACGAACGCGCCTTGATCAGTGAAAGGTTGGAGGAAGCTTCATCTCCTCGCCGTGTTGCCTCATCTCGGGGAACCTGCTGCAACGAGGGTCAGTACTTCGAAAAGTAACGGTGAGGGCGACCTAACCCAACTTACCAAGATTGACAACGTATTCATGTGAAAATGCAACATTATTATTATGTGATCTTTCTATCTTGTCTTAGTTCAATTATTTATATACGATAGAATAAAATGATATAACAAAATATGCCACCGTTCGATGACTTTACCTGTACCGTCTGAACCACCTATACAAAACTTACCATGACCTTTCCTGTCACGAAGACATAGTTAGTCTGCACAGTTAAAATATACATAGCGCATCACTTGGTCGGATGAGAGATGGGTCGGTTGCCATTCCGCTTCGGGTAGCTAGCCCATGGCGGACGCACAGAACCATCTAATGCTAGGACTACACTAGCAAATTGTTCTACCTGGGTCGAAGCGGTCTCAGTGCCCCGGTGATCATTCATAGAACGATATCTCTTGTGCACAAGTTGTCTAAGACCATGCCTCATCTACAAACTAGGTTATCAATTGAAGCACATTGAAAGCAATATTAGTAAATAAACTTCATGCATTTTTCATAGTCTAGGCTACCTTGCTCAATAATCATATTTCCAATTTGCACTATCTATTAAACAGTTATATATAAATAAGTTCTAATTATAACTGAACATAAAATATCTACATGTATAGAGGACAAGCACACAACAATGTGACCGAATAATATTTTATATGACAACCATTACAAGTGTTTCAAGTCTACTTCATCTTTTACCTTGACTCAAATTATTCTTTTAGTATCGTTGATTGGAATGCACAAACGAGTCAATTTTATTAGGAATGAAGACTTGGAAGAATGGCAAGTAAAGCCACTCACAAGTTGGTGAATCAGGAAAGAGAAAAAGGAAGATCTTCAAGGCTCTGCTTGCGCGTCGCCTACACGATCACCTGTACGCACCCACAGATGATCAATATCTTCTGCTTCGATCTCCCAGGGTTCGATACGAAATAAAAAATTCAAAGAACGAAGACAATGAAATCAATCAAAACCATTCAAGAAAAACATAAAATGCAAAACCAACAAGAAAGCAACCAAGCGGCATTCGAAAATGGGCAAAGAAACCAGCACAACGGAAAGGCCCCTCTCGACTCTGCCGTCAAGTCCTTCCTTGAGGTACGATCCAATGAATGTGGGAAATGATTTCGAAGATGTCACGCCCCGAGGCGTCCCCCGAGTCGTGACCGCCGTGCGGGCCTGGAGTTGCGCCCGCACAAGGCTTTTTAATGATTTGCATAGCAAGCACGCATTCAGAGTACGCAGATAAATTGAAACACAGATTTGAAACACAGAAAAGTTCTCTTTATTGATAATGAACATCTATTACAAACTCTTGAACGAGTCAGCTAATATGCCGAACGGCTTACAAAAGGGTTGACTCAAAATGAGATAGCAGTCCTGTACATTACATCCTTTTATAAACTCAAAATGATAAAGACCTCCTGGCTGGAGGATCGCCTTGCCACGGAGCTGCATTTGTGTATGAAGAGTTGCAGCTTCGGACTTCAAAATGCTTCGAGGCGCGGTGAAGATTTCGCTAACAGCTGGACTGGATCGGGAAGGCGACTTCGGCTCCTCGCTCGGTTCGCCTTGGTGCGGAGAACCTGTTTCAACGAGGGTCAGCATATCGAAACATGCTGGTGAAGGCGAGCTAGCCTGACTATACCAATCAATACGTTGTTTAGTGAAGCATGCATATTTGGTTGGTTTCTATCTTGCCTTAGTTCATTTACAGTTAAGCAGCATATTGAATTTACTGAAATGAACGTGCCACCGTTCGGTGGATTTTACCTGCCCGTCTGAATTACCTGCACAATACTTACCATGCCTTCCCTGAAACGAAGACACAAGTTAGTATGCAACAGGTTTTAAATATACAGGAGATCACTGGCTGGATGCCATATTGGACCAATTTTAGTCGCTGACGAGGATGGTATGCAGCGAGAGCACGGGAGTGCTGCACGCCATTCCGTCCTTGCACAGGATGACTAAACAGGAGAGTTCCCGCCCGGATCGGATCGGTGCCAGTGCCCCAGCGACCGTCCGCAGGAACTAAGGGCCTTGTGCACAAGTTGTCCGTGATCAACATATACACTAAGTTAGCAGTTGAGGCAAATCAGGGCAAGAACAGGCACGGGACAGTAACAGGAGGAGAGCTACTTTGGCATAGTCTCCTTATCAGATTATTGCATTCAGGAGGAGTCATGTTCATAGCATAATTTAAAGAAGAGCATACATTCTAACTTGTATTATGCATATGATAAATATTTCCGAACGAACAAGCATGCAAGTAAGTAACCGTTCACAGTTTTGATTGACAAGCAGTATTAACCAAGTCTATTCTCTTTTATCTTGGTTTCTTTTATTATTACTTGGTATCGTTTGATCGGGGCGAAGGAGTGAAGCTCGGAAGCAGAGCTAGCTAATCGGGTTGGTAGCCACTCACTTAGATTTTAGAAAGAAGAAGGAAAGAGGCGCTTCACGACTCCGTTCGCAAGCCGCCTACTGCTCGTTCACCTGCACACGAACAGCTCGATTAATACTTCTTCCTCTCTTTCCATTCTCGGAATAGAAGTGCAAGTCTATGAACGAAAACAATGAAAACCATCGAAACCGTTCAAGGAAAACAAGCAAATCCCAAAACCAACTCAAAGCACGAAAGCAACAAGCGACATCGAAAACCGAGGCAATAAAAGATAGCAGCGGAGAGGTCCCTCCTGACTCTGCCGCTAAGACGATCCTTGGGGCGCAGTCCACTGAATATGGGAATCGATTCCGAAGAAACAAATCCATAACGAGGACGAGTTCTTAATTCAATCTATCCCGATCGAACGATACCGTCTTGTGTTTCTTAGCCGCGCTCTCCGCATCGGGAGAACGGGGCGCTACATCCTACCCAACTAATTGGAAGTTTCGTCCCGAAACTTAGGGTAGAACTTACCGTTAGGGATTATTATGTCGAGGGCGGCGATCCGGGACAGGACAAGCATCCACCCGATGGGTTGGATCACCACAACGGAGGCAGTTCCCGAGTCGCTTTCGACAATCCTTGAACAGGTGCCCTGGCTTCCTACAGAAGTTACATGTTTGGTTGGGATTTGTCTTCTGTTTCCCGCCATCATTGTGACGCTTTGCAGCGTTGTTTCCTCCCTCGCTGCCTTGGCGTTTGTGATTGTAGGTATGCACAGCGCCGGTGGAAACGTGAGGATAGAGTGGTTCGAGCGACAAGGCGTGATTCATGACTTCACGCATTGTTCCGTACTGATTGTTGACTACGTGCGAATAGATGGCAGGGCGTAGTCCACCTTCAAACCTTCTAGCTCGGCTCGCTGCATCAGGTAAATAGGCCCTAGCGAACTTCGAGAGTCGGTTGAACTCGGCGGAGTATTGCTTAACTGTCATACTGCCCTGCCTCAGCTGCACGAAGTCATTTTCCATTTTGCGTTGTACTGGAGGCGGTATAAACTCCTCTTCGAACGCGGCACGAAAGGTCGTCCACGAGATCGCCTCCTCTCCGTGATCAAGTTGGAGAGATCGTCGATGCACGTCCCACCAATCGTGTGCGTCGAGGCGGAGCTGCAGTTGCGCGCAGGCGACGCGCCTATCTTCGGGGACCTCTAGCAGAGTGAAGTGGTCTTCAAGTTCTGCTAGCCAATCTAGAGCTACCACTGGGTCCTCAGTCCCGTTGAACGGGGTATTGCAGACTTTCTTGAAATGGCCCAAGTTGAAGGCAGTCACGTCCCTCGGCCTTGGAATTTGAGGCGTCTCCACTTCAAGCACGGGCTGTTCCACCGGAGTCGCTGCTGTTGCGGCGGAATGGTTGGCAGCCAAAGTCCGAACGATCTGATGCAGGGTATCGACCTGCTTTTGCTGGACTGAGAAACGGGTCTCTAAATTACTCTCGAGCTTGGCTTGGCGGGCATCGTCTCTTTGTCGTTGCTCTTCTAGCATTTTCATTAACCGCTCTAGCGGGTCAACTTGAGACATGCCTCGCTGGCTCCGAGAGCTTCCCGAAGTACCCGAACTGCTCTCTTGTGTTTCGATCGGTGGTTGCGCTGCAGATTGCGCTGGATCCATTCCTTCAAAAGAAGGTAAATTATATTAGGATCATAATGTATTATGGACTTATTGCATGAACGTATCTCATTTTGGCCTAGCGAGTTCAAGAGTTCGCACAGGAATTTGATCGTTAAAGGAACTTTTCCAGCACGAAGTCTAAGGAACTTTGAATCTGTGCTCTGATACCACTATGTCACGCCCCGAGGCGTCCCCCGAGTCGTGACCGCCGTGCGGGCCTGGAGTTGCGCCCGCACAAGGCTTTTTAATGATTTGCATAGCAAGCACGCATTCAGAGTACGCAGATAAATTGAAACACAGATTTGAAACACAGAAAAGTTCTCTTTATTGATAATGAACATCTATTACAAACTCTTGAACGAGTCAGCTAATATGCCGAACGGCTTACAAAAGGGTTGACTCAAAATGAGATAGCAGTCCTGTACATTACATCCTTTTATAAACTCAAAATGATAAAGACCTCCTGGCTGGAGGATCGCCTTGCCACGGAGCTGCATTTGTGTATGAAGAGTTGCAGCTTCGGACTTCAAAATGCTTCGAGGCGCGGTAAAGATTTCGCTAACAGCTGGACTGGATCGGGAAGGCGACTTCGGCTCCTCGCTCGGTTCGCCTTGGTGCGGAGAACCTGTTTCAACGAGGGTCAGCATATCGAAACATGCTGGTGAAGGCGAGCTAGCCTGACTATACCAATCAACACGTTGTTTAGTGAAGCATGCATATTTGGTTGGTTTCTATCTTGCCTTAGTTCATTTACAGTTAAGCAGCATATTGAATTTACTGAAATGAACGTGCCACCGTTCGGTGGATTTTACCTGCCCGTCTGAATTACCTGCACAATACTTACCATGCCTTCCCTGAAACGAAGACACAAGTTAGTATGCAACAGGTTTTAAATATACAGGAGATCACTGGCTGGATGCCATATTGGACCAATTTTAGTCGCTGACGAGGATGGTATGCAGCGAGAGCACGGGAGTGCTGCACGCCATTCCGTCCTTGCACAGGATGACTAAACAGGAGAGTTCCCGCCCGGATCGGATCGGTGCCAGTGCCCCAGCGACCGTCCGCAGGAACTAAGGGCCTTGTGCACAAGTTGTCCGTGATCAACATATACACTAAGTTAGCAGTTGAGGCAAATCAGGGCAAGAACAGGCACGGGACAGTAACAGGAGGAGAGCTACTTTGGCATAGTCTCCTTATCAGATTATTGCATTCAGGAGGAGTCATGTTCATAGCATAATTTAAAGAAGAGCATACATTCTAACTTGTATTATGCATATGATAAATATTTCCGAACGAACAAGCATGCAAGTAAGTAACCGTTCACAGTTTTGATTGACAAGCAGTATTAACCAAGTCTATTCTCTTTTATCTTGGTTTCTTTTATTATTACTTGGTATCGTTTGATCGGGGCGAAGGAGTGAAGCTCGGAAGCAGAGCTAGCTAATCGGGTTGGTAGCCACTCACTTAGATTTTAGAAAGAAGAAGGAAAGAGGCGCTTCACGACTCCGTTCGCAAGCCGCCTACTGCTCGTTCACCTGCACACGAACAGCTCGATTAATACTTCTTCCTCTCTTTCCATTCTCGGAATAGAAGTGCAAGTCTATGAACGAAAACAATGAAAACCATCGAAACCGTTCAAGGAAAACAAGCAAATCCCAAAACCAACTCAAAGCACGAAAGCAACAAGCGACATCGAAAACCGAGGCAATAAAAGATAGCAGCGGAGAGGTCCCTCCTGACTCTGCCGCTAAGACGATCCTTGGGGCGCAGTCCACTGAATATGGGAATCGATTCCGAAGAAACAAATCCATAACGAGGACGAGTTCTTAATTCAATCTATCCCGATCGAACGATACCGTCTTGTGTTTCTTAGCCGCGCTCTCCGCATCGGGAGAACGGGGCGCTACAGAAGAAACCAATCCATAACGAGGAGAGGATCTTTATTCAATCTGTCCCGATCGAACGATACCAAGTATTTCTTAGCCGTGCTCCCCGTATAGGGGGAACGGGGCACTACAGCAAGTACCACAAAGGAAGCACGAATGAAGAAACAAAACCCAAGAGAATAAACATATATATATATATATGTATATATATATATATATATATGTATATATATATAGTTCTATCCCATTGTTCGATCCATATCCTATCGTGACACTATGATCTAACCCTACAACCAAACAAAGATAAGGGCTAAACCACCGCACCATGATATTCCATGATCCTAACTATTTAACAGAAGATACAAGCACAATTAAGTTCAGTTACGAAATCAGTCAATCACTTGTACGGCTTGCTAGGTGGAGTCTGGGTTATCCCATAGATATATGCATATAATAGGAATTATCAGATTGAGCCATGTGCTAGCAGGTCTAGCCGATCCATGAATTGCCGCATAGCACATAGTATTATGCACCTGTCCCTCGTAAGGCCAACGTGCTAAGATCGCATAGAACACATAGTAAAATATAATAATCGGATATTGCCATCCATTAATGAGGATTTAAACAATATCCATGGGGGCCATCCTGCATTCCCTAAACAAATATTTGAGGTTGGCTAGTTAAGCACGATATCGGGATTCCGTCCCTCCAAATGCTCTACATATTTTAGTTGTCTAGTTAACCCTATAGTTAGCTGAAATCACATGACGTGGTCATATTTTTATTCCTCCTATTTGTTGTACCGTAGTACGGACACGCTAGATACGAATCCACTTTGTCACTTAGAAGTTCAATTTGGATTCACCCAAGCGTGATGCAATAATCAAACAAATTCTAGCCACGCTTTGGTTATTGACCAACAATAATGTCCATGCTGGAGGAATCATATTATATCACATGTCATATAACACGTAGGTACACCTCGGTGTAAAATATGTAATATAATCATGTAGGAAGACTTAGCACATGGGAACACATAGCACGTAGTAAGTGTATCAGAACGGATACCAATAGTCGAGTCAGGTTACCAATTATTGGTAAATTATATAATTTCTAGCACATGGCAACACATAGGCTAAGTCAGGCACATAGGTAGTCATAGTCACTTGGCGCATGGTCTATTTCTATACATAGTCTAGTCCGACGTATAGTTAGATCTAATACATAGTCATTTAGTTCACTTAAAATCATTAAGATACACACATGAAATCATAAAATATCCGAACCAAGCAAATCAATAATACGTGTACATAGGGACGCATAAAGGTTTGGGATGCATAGGGATCAGGGACGCATAGGGTCAGGGACGCATAGATTCAGGGGCTCATAAGATCAGGGAAAGTCTACTCTTCGAGATAAGTGCTAAGTGACGGGCAATAAATGTAAGTCAGAGAAGTGATTGAAGTTACAGGCCCAAAAGTGTGTCAGTGAGAAAAGAAAAAATCATGAAAAGATATGCACGAAAGAGATGCATTCTTAAGCTGCATGCTCAAGTTTCGCATAGAACCTCGGACGCATAGACCCTTGGACGCATGAACTTTGGGACTTAGAGAAATTGCATGCATTCAGTGCTCTTTTCATGCGTGTTAGGAATGCATGCGTCAGGCAGCCATGCTCTCAATCAAGATAGATGCATGTTGGAGGATGCCGCATAAAACCTTGCCGCATGAGACGCCTTCATCCCAAGACAGCACAAACTCCAAGAAAAAAGCTCCAAAAATCCCAAAAATACTTATTTTTATCATAAAAACTTCATTTTAACTCCAAATCAAGTGAACCAAAAGCCAAACCGCCAGAAATGGAATGCTCTATCACCTAAAAAAAACTGATTTTCTAAAATATAATATTTTAATAGATTAAAACCAAAAAAATCATGGAACCTATGAAAACCCTTAATTAAAAATATAGATCTACTAAATTCCATCCATCAAAATCAAAAACTCCAAGTATTAAAACTGCTTAAAATCATAATGTATACATATCAGACTAATAAATTACAAGAAAAGAGCAAAAATTAAAATATAAGGGTTTTTCCATATCATGCAAGGTGTACTTGCCTAAAATAGAAGAAAGAGGAGAAATAAGAAAATGGGGGGGGGGGGGAGAGAGAAAGGAGTTAGCTTATATAGTTAAGGTTTGAGGTTTAGACCATGGGTTTAACTCATGACCAAACCAACCGGAACAAATAAACCATGAACTATATTAAACCAAAGAATGGATCTAGTCTCCATGCAAGCTAATTAACATGCAAGCAAAAAATAATATAAGCAAGGAAATAATATGTACCAAATACGTATATTGGGAACGGGAAGTGACAACGGATAACTTTGAAATTTTTTGAAGTGGAACTTTTCTCTTCACTCGGAAGATCCGTCGGTAATCCGCGGAATTCTAACGGAATATTCGACCGAAATATTTTTTTGTAAATAGTTCTTGGATATTTTATGAATAGTGCTTGATTCACTCTATTATCCAATGGTTTCTTGGTTCTGAAACATCTTATTTTCCAATGTATATATGGTTTTCTTTTGGTTGGATGAGATCGATTTAGATCGTGACTTGGATCGCTGACGTGGCAGATCCGACGGTAATAATTAATTTTTGACTTCCATATATACTCATCTACTTTCTCTCTCCTCTCACTTTTTATTTCTCTTTCTCTCTCTTCTCTTTCTCTCTCCATATTTCTTACCTCTTCATTTCTAGTGGGATCTAAGAGCTTGGTCATGAGGCCTAAGTGTGTAGTTTCTGAACCCCTCTTTGTGGTGTAGTAGAAGGTTTAGGCTGGGAGCTCGACTATAGGCAAGCACATCTCGCCAATGCTGTGAACCTTAGATTTGAGATTTCTTTATAATAATTATTTCTTGAATATTATTAGATAGAAATATTTCCTACATGATTTTATATTACTTTAGTTCTTGGCTTGATTTATTCCTTTGGATTTCATAGTAGTTTATACTCTTGTCTATTTTTAGATCGAACTGTGAGACACGGGATGTGATCTTGGTATCATATGTGATATCCTTATTTTTATTGTGTATCTTGGCCCTATATGCTATGTGAGACCCTCCCATAGCCTTGTATATTTCTGGTTTGGAGTTTGGTGGAAGTCAGAACACGTTTCGATTTTCCAAAAATATATTTCTAGAGTATTATAAGGAATTGATCTATTAAATCTCAAAAAATTTAAAATATAATGCTTCCATGTTGTGGATAATTTGATTTTATACAATTTTGACTTTTGAAAATCTGAATTTTGGGTTAAAACAAAGTTTTTATGGCCGAAACAAGTTTTAGAAAATTTCAAGTCCGGGCTGCTGTGCAGTTTCAGATTATCCGAAGGTAATCCATGGATCACTAATGGATAATCTGAATTTTTTTCCCACAAAGATTTTATTTCGCATCGGATAATCCGGCAGTGATCCACTGGTAATCAGAATTAGGCTGTTTTTGTTGAAATTGACTGTTTTTGTCCGTTTTTGCCCATTTTTATTTTTTCGGATATATCTTGACTTTTTAACATGATTATATGGCCCTTTATACACCTGTCCCGTGCATGTCTTTTAGTGTCTTGTGGTAGCGCACCCCTGTCTTCTGGCTTATATATAGTTCTCTGTTTTGGCTTGTCTTTACTTGTGTTTTTAATTGTCAAATCATTGTCATGTCTTACATATCCTTACGGGAATTATATGTCTAGGATGGATTCCAGAAAATGCCACACCTGAAATCCTAAACAAAAATGTTAAGGATTAATAACTAGCTTAAATTATTACAGCATTGGGGGAGGATCTCCTGGTTGCATGCAAGTCCCGTGCTCCGATAATATTTTCTTGCTTTTTTTATGGATTTGGAGCATGTCGTCATGTATGGAACATTTCCAGCTCATCGTCGAGTGATGCATTATACAAGGGGGTGTATCCACTATTACTTACTTTTTTATCGTCCGATATTTGGGTAGCTTGGACAGTCTACAGGACATACAACCGTATAAAAATCCTAAATTGTATTTATTAGTGATTAGGATTGTGATAACCCTAGTTAACTAATGATAGCAAGTCGTAGGAAATGCTTGGTCGTGTTCCTTTGGTTGTGCGCTATTTACTTTATGTTCACGTGTTGTCTTTTCTTTTCTTCTAATGTTATATGTGTCGGTGGGTGGCCATAAGCTTAGTTCTACTCGAGAAAAGATACATAACCCCGGTTCTTGTTTGGTTTAAGGATTATGGTTCCGATTTCGAGAAGTTTCTAAGTTCTCTTGTCACTTATCGACTTATCATTTTCTATAGTCATTATGTTCAGATGTTGCTCCTTTACATGTCTACTGCTTATGCCATATTCTAGATCATGTACTCACATGCTATATTTGACCCTTGTACTGTATATGTTCACATGTCCTGGACTACCTTATATTTTTACCGGCCCCGGAATACCCTACATGTCCTTTAGTTATTATTTATGACCATGCACATGTCCTTAGTTATTATACTGGCATATTACATATTCACATGTCCCCATTTATTTTTTTTGTTCCATGTTTACTTTATGTCATTAGGTGGTTACTTTCTGTTACATTTTACTTAGCTTATTGTCTATTCTTTTATCGAGATTGGTGCAATGATAGTGCACGAATCTCAATCCGCTTTTATTCATTTTTGTCTCTATCCATTGTTGTACTTTATTGCTGGTTTTAGTTCATAGTTTTGGCTTTCTTTGTGGTACTTGATATTAGGGGTCTTATCCCACTGGTTTTGTATGGCCAAATCTTGTTTCAGAATCGAGAGGACTTTTTGTATATTCTGCTAGATGGTGACCACCCGAAAAATCATACTACCCGAGTAGTTTTTTACTTATTCACCCACTAGATCTTGTACTTGTATATTCTTTTGTGGTGTTTAGCCACCGAGCACGTGTTAGCTCATATTTTGGATTTGGCATTCTGCCTACAGGCATGCCATAATTTTTTTTTATCTAGACTACAACTAGTGCTGATCATGTATGACTTATACTCGTCTAGTTTTTCATTTTGTATTACTAGCTTCGTGATCATCTATGTATATATGGTTTGGGATGCTTTACTATCTTACTTCTGATGATCATTATCTTGTATTTTGTTGATTTCCTGTGATTGAGACTTCTTGGATCGCTTGACCTAGGATTGACTGTTGGCTTGTAATATTTAATCTTCCATGTCTTCCATAGTCATGACCGTATATTGGGGTACTGGAGTACTCTGATATACTTAGCTGGATTTTTTATGCCCCCGCTCTCTAATATTCTGGTTCTGGGGCATGACAAGATTTTAGTAGTGGCACATGCAGGTCTAGTTTTTAGACATGTAGGGGTTATTAATGTATAGATGTCTAAATCCTTATTTGTTCCAGCTTGATCTCTCACGTATTATTCTATATCTCTGATATTTGACCAGTCATATGTTTTCATCTTTGATCTATCATGTCCCTATGATTTGATCCTTGTGTCCTTTAACTTTCAGGGGCATTATTTTTTTCTTATAATCATATTATTTGAACTCAGTCGATGGCGCAGGATAGCATCTGGTAGGCCAGTAGATTATTGGGGTTTAGCCCAGCATTGGAGGGCCAGGTCGAGGGTAGCTCCAGAGGTAGAGCAGCAGGTTTAGCTTCAATCTCCAATAGTGCCAGCAGGGCCAGTTCTACTAGTTTATCCAAGGCAGCCAATGGGGGAGGATACCCATGAATTGTTGGACATTATGAAGACCATATTGGTGAAACAACAGTGCTAGAGTGACTTCATTGCCCAGTTTGTTCAGACGGCCATATAGCAAGGTGATCCTCAGACATATAATTATGGGAGCAACTTTGTGCGTCTCCATCCCCTGTACATCTATGGTACAGAGGATGTGATCGCGTCCGATGCGTGGCCTCAGGCTACTGAGGCCATACTTGAGGCAGTAGGGACTCTAGTTAGGGAGCTGGTAGCAGCGGCTAGACAGCAGTTATCGGATCCGGTCCGATCAGTAGGTTATTCCTATTGTGGCTAGCCAAGACACGTTCTTTCTGAGTGTCGTAGGGCGCATGGTAGGTGTTTGATATGTGGAGGATCATACCACATAAAGAGATCGTATCTGTAAAAGAGAGTAGGATGACCATTATCAGTCTAACCTTTGGCTTCAATTGCACCCACAGTTCAGTAGCTTAGAGCTCCAGCACCCGCAGTCAGGGCATTGGAGATTGGATCTTCGAGGGGGCTGTACTGGTGCCTTTCCTTTAGAATTCATCTCGTACGTATTCTCTGTATCATAGATTGTCATGCCCTAGAACTAGAATACTAGAGAGCAGGGGAGGATAAAGCCAGCTACGTATACCAGAGTACTCTAGTACCCCAAAATACAGTCATGGTTGTGAATAGACATGGGAGGTTAATACTACAAGCCAACAGTCAAATCCTACATCAAGTAATCCTAGTGTCTCAATCACAAGCAGAAATCCATAATATACAAGATATATGGTCATCAAAAGCAAGATAGTAAAGTCACAAAGTAAATATATATAGATGATCATAAAGCTAATAATAAAAAATAAAGAACTAGCAATAGTAAAATTCATACATGATCAACTCTAGCCATGGTCTAGAATACACTAATCATGTCATGCACAGTAGGCGAAATAACAAGTCCAGAATATGAGCTAACAGGTGTTCGGGGATAAATGCCACAAAATAATATATACAATAAGTGGGAGAACAAGATAGAAACCCACTCAAATAGTCTGGTTCTCCGTATAGTCACCATAATTGGGAATGTACGAATGATCCTCTGGATCTGCTATCGGATCTGGCCAAGCAAAATTAGTGGGATAAAACACCAAATAGCAAGTACCACAAAGGAGGCCTAACTAAGAATTAAAATCAGCAACACAACATAGAGCTACAATATCCTAAGCAACATGTAACCACCAGGAATAATATAAAGTGCACCGGGAAACAAGAAAATAAAATATAAAATATATAAAATAAATTGGTCGGGTGACATGTACGGGATCATACAAGGGAACATATTCGGGATCATGAAAGTTGAACATAGGCATATAAGTAAACTTGGTACATGTAGCATATACAGTTAACTCGGCAAGAAAAGTAAATAAAAACATATCTTGTACAATGGCGGGATCATGGCAAGGAAAACATGTAATGAACAATGTATATATAAAGTAAAAGAGTATACAAGACGATAGACCAGAGTGCACCGCGATTGGTCTCTGTCAGGAAGGCAAGATAATATAAGACAAGACAATACAAGGACTCTATCTATCAAACACGGCCAAGCAAGAATATGGCTTGATAGGTTAGCTAACTGGGGTTATCATGTAAGCCCCCTGATTTTTAAGAATTTTTTATTTGGATTTTTTACAATTTTACGTAATTTTCTGGAATTATTCTGTAATTAAAACCTAGGTATTTGGTAATTAAATAATTTATAATTATTGTTAATTAATATTAAAATATTATAGAAATAATATTTTATGGTGTAAAATTAAAAACTGGACATAGGGTAATTTTTTGGAAATTTATTGGACTCCGAAAACAGTTTTAAAGCCCTAAAAACTAAGGTAGAACTAAACCGATTTAAACCTGACTGAACCCGGTTCACTTGAACCAAAATAAATCGAACCAAACACTGAACCAAACCAACCCAGTGTAATGGGTCGGGCCGGGTCGGATCCGAATCGAACCCGATCCGAAACCCAAACCGAACCCTAACCGGATTCCTTATCGGAATTACTGTTCATCCATATAAATCATCGAAGTCTGTGCCCAGCCGCAACCCTAGTTATCCCCTCCGCCGCCGCCGCCTTTCTACAGATCCCTTGCCGCCCGTCTCTGCCTCAATCTCCGTCCCGATCCCCACGGCCATCACCTTCCCTCCTTCTCCCTCAACCGACGACCATCTTCCCACTCCACCCTTGCCTTTACCGCCTCCACAAATCTCCGCCTCGACCATCGACCACCCCAGCCCGCACGACCACCGCCCGCAGCACCGATCCGCTCTGCCCTCGACGACCCCGCACCCTCTTCTCCCTCTTCCTCCGCCTCAAGCACAGCCCCGATCATCACCATCCTCGTCGTCTCCGACCTCCAGCCGTCTTCCTCATCCTTCTCCCACAGCCGACGACCTCTCCTCCAACCTAGAACCTCCACCACCCAGCAAGTCAGCCCCGCTCGACCCGACCACCGACCTAACTCCCCCCCAACGTTGCCTCCGTCTCTGCCTCACTCCCAGACTCCACAGCCACCACCCACAGCGGCCCTAGCCGAGCATCGACCTCCCGCAGCGCCGCCCTGAGCCAGAGCCCGACCGCCTTCGACAGCGTCCCAGCGGAGCCCAACGACCAAGAGCCCCAGACGCCTCTTCGCCTGTCGACGCAGCCCCGGCGAGCAGCCACCTCCCCGACGAGTCTTCGGCAGTACTCGAATCCTAAACCCTAGATCGGACACGGCTAAACCTGACCCGGACACGGCCGACCAGGACACAACACAGGACCCAAATACGAAAATTCTGGTTTTAGGAAGCCATGTTCAGGTAATCCGTTCTCTCTCCTCGTTGACCCATTTTTGGTTCCGTCAGTTGTGACGAGTAGACTGTGTAACCCTCTCGATGCCCGTGCAACCCGGTCGGTGTGTCCCGTCCTGTGGTGATCGCAAACTGTGATCCAAAAACAAGAAAAACAATGCCCTGTTTTACCCCGGAACTGAGTGCTCCCCGCCAAACGGGACGACTTGGTCGTACACGGTCTTTACCAAAATTGATATGGACGTGCAGGATTTCACAAAAGTTGATTTGGATGTGCGTGCACACCGGAATCAAGGCGTATCCGCCGACAACGCCCCATATCTTTCCATTCTGGAACATGTTGTAACTTTGTGTACACACGTCGGATCGAGATGAAACTTGCGCCATCGAACTCATAGTAATACGCTGGTCCTGTGACCCAAGTTTGGTTCAATTCTGAGAATGTTGACAAAATCGCGTATCGTGGGCCCCCCAAGCTCCACTTGACGGGCAATTTTGTGATCGGCTCATCGGAATCCAATTCCGGAAGATCTGTTGAGTTCGTATCATCGTTCCTGACTTGTTGACACTAAGTTGGATGAATTTAGAGACCTTTGACCCTGACACGCTTTTCGGTACAAAGTGGCCCACATGTGGATCCCGCTTTGACCCAAAAATGTTATTTTTGCCCCTGTGTCCAAATTGTACTTAAGGACAGGTATTTTTAGCTATTTGATATTTTCTGAATCTAATGGTGATATTTATTTCAGCAACCGAAGTAGTACCTGCAAATCACACTGAGACCAGAGCTACAGTTGGTGCCAGAACCATAGGCAAGTGTACCTTGCCAACTTTGCAGTCTTGTTACATATTTTCCTTGATTCATATATATTGTTGTACATGCTTGACCTAGGACCGTGTGACTTACTTAGCGTCCGATTATTAGTCGGGTGCCAACACTGTACGCGGTGTTGTGTACGTCATCTAGAGATGGACATTCGTGACCCTTTACATTCTCGTACTTGCCTTATCAAGTACATCATAACCCAGTACACTTGACACTATTTATGAGAGAGAATCTTTCTGAGATATTCATGGTGATTCTGTACAGGATACAGGTGTAAACACCCTGATTTTTTAGAACATTTTAATATAAATTTTCCTAATTTTTCGGTATTTTTTTGGAATTAAAACTTAGGAATTGGTGATTAAAAGATTTTTATATGCTGTTAATTGATGATAAAATATTATGGAAATAATATTTTATGGTGTAAAATGGAAAACCGAACTTAGGGTAATTTTCTGTGAATTTATTAGACTCTGGAATCATTTTTTAAAGCCCTAAAAACTATTGGATTTTAAACCTAATTAAACCTGACTGAACCAAACCAAACCGTTGACTGAACCAAACCAAACCGCTGACTAAACCGAACCCAGCCAACCCAGCTTAACGGGTCGGGTTGGGTCGAATCCGAGTCAAACCCGACCCGGACCCGAAAACCAAACCTAACCCTAATTCCCCCACCAGAAACACTGTAGCAACCTATAAAGTTCCCCTCGACTTCCGTGCCGCCGCCATCGCACCCTCTCTCTCGACTCCGCCGCCCGCTGCAACCTCTCTCCCCCGCCCGCTGCAACCTCCTCCTCTCCCCACGACCCCGACGCTGCTCCTCCGCCCTAGACCCAGCCGACCGTCTCCTTCCCCGACCTAACTCCCCGCGGCCGAGTCCGCCCAGCCCGACTCCCTCTTCTCCGTCATCCACCTCGACCATCGACCACCCCAGCCCGACTCCACCATCCTCCGCCTAGCCCTCCCCCGATGAACTGCTCTGCCCTGTCCCTCATCTTCCTCCTCCCCCGCCTCGATCACGACTCCGCAGCAGCCCGCAACACCTCCAGCGACAGCAGCCCCGACCCGTTCCGCCCTCGCCGTCGACGGGCCCCGAGGCCAGCGACGTCCTCCTCCCGAGCAGCCACTTCCCGGCCGCCCCGAGCACAGCCACCCTCTGACGAGTCTCCAGCAAGCTCTAGGCACAGTCGCCCCGACAAGGACACAGCTCGTGTCAAGGACTCTCGGACAAGTAAAAGTCAGATTCACGGAGCCCTGTTCAGGTAGCGTTTCCTCTCTCCTCGTAATTCCATTTTCGATTCCGTCTATTGCAACGCATAGACAGTATAACCCTCTCGATGCTCGTACAACTCGCTCGGTATATCGCGTCATGTGGTGATCGCACACCACGATCCAAAAACAGGAAAACCTACGCCTTATTTCACCCCGGAACTGAGTGTGCCCCGCCAAACGGGATGACTTGGTCGCACGCGGTCTTTACCAAAACGTGCACGTCGTTAATACGGACGTGTGGGATTTTGCAGAAGCTGATTTGGATGTGCGTGCACACCGGAATCAAAGGGTATCCGCTGATAACGTCCCGTATTTGCCCATTCTGGAATACGCTGTAACTTTGTGTATACACGTCGGATCGAGACGAAACTTGTGCCATCGGACTCATAGCAATACGCTGGTCCTGTGACCCAAGTTTGGTTCGATTCTGAGAACGTTAACAAAATCGCGTATCGTGGGCCCCACAAGCTCCACTTGACGGGCGATTTTGTGATCGGCTCATCGGAATCCAATTCGGGAAGTTCCGTTGGGTTTGTATTATCGTTCCTGACTTGTTGACACTAAGTTGGACGAAATTGAAGACCTTTGACCCTGACACACTTTTTGGTGCAAAGTGGCCCACAAGTGGACCCCGCTTTGGCCCGAAAATATTATTTTTGCCCTTGTGTCCAAATTGGACTTAAGGACAGGCGTTTCTAGCTATTTGATATTTTTTGAGACTGTTGGTGATATTTATTATAGCTTTTGGAGGAGTACCTACAGGTTCCACTGATACAGGGATAACTGTTGATATTCAAATCCCAGGCAAGTGTACCTTGCCAAACCCTTTAGCTTTGCTACTTATTTCCTTGACTTAGTTATACATCAATGGGCAAGTATACCTTGCCAACTTTAAAGTTCTTATTGCATATTTCTTTGCTTTATTTATATTGCTGTGCATGCTTAACCTAGGACCATGTGACTTACTTAGCGTCCGATTATTAGTCGGGTGCCAATACCGTACGCGATGTTGTGTATATCATCTAGAGATGGATATTGACCCCTTTGCATTCTCGTGCTTGTCTTATCAAGTATATTATACCCAGGACACTTGACACTATACATGAGACAGGATCTTTCTGAGATATTCATGGTGATTCTGTATAGGATACAGATTTCTGACAGAGACATTATACTCTTGGATACTCTATGACTTAATGCATTAGCTATGATCTTGCGTGCCATGTACATAAGACGTTATGGACATGAGACATATGATTACATTGGGTGGGGAGAGACACATAGGCTACAGGCTGATTACATATATATCCCCTACTATTGTGAGGCACAAGACTCTGAAACCCGAGCTTGGCCCATTACTCATTATTACTGCTACCGGCTCCCTGACACAGAGCTTGTAGTGGCTCAGTCTGAGAACTCGTGATGCTCTCATCTTGCATTTCACATAGATGGTTATATAGCTTACCCTATTTATTTCATTATTCGCTGCACTGTATTTATTTTGGCTTGTATTATCTGTACCTTGTTATGTCCCCTTAGGACCTGGATCCGGATTATGTCCCCAGGATTTACAGACGAGATTTATCCCGAGGTCTACGGGACAACAGCAGTAGCAGGAGCAGAAGCAGATACAGGAGCTGTACCGACACCCGAGGACGAGGTGTTAGCTGAAGACTTTTCCTGAGCATCCATGTTTCATGCTTAGTATTTACTTATTTCAGTCATTTATATTTTGGTCTGTTGAACCATTGTATCATATTTTATCGGGTTGTTCCCCGAAGTACTTTGTGAGACTGTTTGATAATTTACATTTCTTATATCTGTGGATCATATTTTATCTTGTGTGGATGAGATTAGTTGTGCCATGTTGTCGTAGACTTTGTTTTACAGCTTAAGTACGCCCTAATGGATCCATTAAATTGGGTTTGTCCATCGGTGCGTGCTGCTGGCCATTGCCACGTGTCTGGTCCCTCGGTATTTTGGGACTGGGGCGTGACATGGTTTTTGTGGTAGCCCATGCAGGTCAATGACTAAATCGTTCGGTTTCAACTTAGGGACCGAACAAGCCTGCCCTAAGGATAGGATAAGTTATAGGATCTCATCCATTGTTTGAACCATTTTTGAACTCTATATCTAACTCGAACTAATTACTTGATTTGCATCCTGTGTTGATTCCTCTGAGCGTTCTTATAGTTTATCTTTTGGTTGCAGAGTAATGGATCCCAGGAACGGAGATGAGAATCCCTTAGATACGCCACATGACGCTGTGGTAACTTATGTAGATGGAGTGACACCAGGGAATGGAGGACAAATATCGCAAAGCAATCAAACCGGCCAACCTAATCCAAGGTTCCGGAGTGATGACATCCCACCTCCGCCACAGTTCACTCCACAGATGCTAGTTTTTTCGCCAGGGCAAGCCATGGACGGGCAACAGATGTTTCAGATGATGTATGCCATGATGCAAGCCCAGCAGCAGATTCAGCAAGAGGCACATCTTTACGAGGCAGAGTATCTGAGAACCAGCCTGGTATCCGCATTGGAGCAGGCAAACCCACCAGCGAGACGATCAGCGACGGGATATATCACCAATTTTCGTCAGCTCAAGCCTCGTACCTTTTCTAGTAAAGAGGGGCCAACAAAAGTTCACGAATGGCTCACGAACATACAGCACCAGTTGGAAGCAGCTGAACTTCCAAGGAAGAAATGGATGACTGCGGTCAGAATGCAATTAACTGAAAATGCACATTATTGGTGGTTAGCAAAAGAGAGAAGGCTCGGACAGGACCGAGTCACTTGGGAAGTATTCTCCAGACTCTTCCGAGAGATGTATATTCCAGCAGTAGTACGGTCGGAGCTCAGAGACAAGTTCAACCGCCTTATCCAAGGCAATATGACAGTGGAAGAATACAACGCAGAATTTATTCGTCTCAGTCGCTTCGCCCCAACCTTGATTTTGACAGAGGAAGAGAAAGCAGAGAAGTTCTTTGACGGACTGAAGTTCGAGCTCCAGAGATTGATTGGATCGGTCGCACCTACATCATATACCGACGTTCTTGCAGCAGCACGACGCATGGAGCGCGTCACTAGAAGGGAGTCAAATCTGAAGAGGCCAATCACACCAGTACCATCCAGGACAGCACATGGGGATTCAGCAAAACGGTCCCAGAGGAGTATGCCAGAGAGAACAACACACAGGGCCATATCTCTCCCTACTTGTCACCACTGCGGCAAGGTAGGGCACATCGAGAGAGAATGCAGACGCAAGTTAGGACTATGCCTGACTTGCGGATCCAACCAGCATTCAACCAGAGACTGCACCGAGCGCAGAGAGGGAGCACCGAGACTAGCTTTACCTGCACCACAACCAGCTTATCCAGCAGTAGGAGCACCGCAGACAGGAGTTGGAGGAGTCAGACCACCAGTTCCAGGAGGAAATCAGCAGAGACCACCACTGGCACCACAGGCAGCTCTATTTCAGCAGGCTCAACAGCAGAGAGGCCAAGCTCAGGGACGAGGCCAGGCATTTACATTGGCCGTTGAGGAGGAAGCTTACAGTAGAGGTTATCGCAGGTACTATTTTAGTAGCTTCATTACCAGCTGTAGCTTTATTTGATTCTGGAGCATCGCATTCATTTATAGCAGCTAGCTTTGTAGCCACCCATAGAGTAGCTACCGTACCCCTTCCGAAGATGAAGAGAATTCTTATGGGAGGTGGAATTATCCCAGTTAGTGACGTCTGTAGATCATGTTCTGTAGTAGTCTATGGAAGAGAGATGCGAGCTCAATTTCTGATCTTTTCCATGCCGGATTATGATATTGTACTTGGTATGGACTGGTTAAGTCAGTACCATGCGACTCTTGATTGCCGACTTGGACGGGTTATATTTAGACCGCCTGGACATCCAGAATTTGAGTTTCTTCGGAGAGTTGTAGAGCAAGGAGTTCAGCCTACTCTTAGGGTACTATATGTAGAATGGGAGACAGGTTACCCAAGAGTCATATCTGAGTTTGTGGATGTATTTCTTGATGATCTTCCAGGTTTACCGCCTGATCGGGAAATAGAATTCACAATAGACTTAACTCCAGGAGCAGAGCCTATCACTTCATCAGTATATCGGCTAGCACCTAAGGAGTTAGTGGAGTTGAAGGAACAAGTTGATAATCTTTTGGAGAAGGATTTTATCCGGCCCAGTGTTTCACCTTGGGGAGCACCCATATTATTTATACCGAAGAAGGATAGAACAGTACGATTGTGCATTGACTACAGGACACTAAATGCTGTGACCATCAAGAACAGGTATCCCTTACCACGTATTGATAATCTATTCGATCAATTGAGTGGTGCTAGGGTATTCTCGAAGATTGACCTTAGATCCGGCTATCATCAGATTAAAGTAAGGAAGGAGGATATACCGAAGACAGCTTTCAGAAACAAGTATGGACATTATGAGTTCTTTGTAATGCCGTTTGGTTTAACCAACACGCCAGCAGTGTTTATGAGTTTGATGAACAGCATCTTTCATCAGTTCTTAGATAAATTTATGGTTGTGTTCATAGACGACATTCTAATATATTCCAAGAGCCACGAAGAGCACGAGGAGCATCTCAGAATCGTGTTAGAGACCTTGAGACAGGAGAAGTTATATGCCAAACTCAGTAAGTGTGAGTTTTGTATGGATAAAGTGCCTTTCTTGGGACATATTATCTCAGGAGAAGGACTTTCAGTTGATCCGGAGAAGGTTGCTGCAATAGAGACTTGGCCTACACCTACATCACTTGCAGAGGTGAGAAGTTTTCTCGGACTTGCGGGATATTACCGTAGGTTTGTAGAAAATTTCTCAAGGATCGCGGAGCCAATGACGAAGTTGACACGTAAGGACCAGGAGTTTACATGGACAGAAGACTGCCAAAAGGCTTTTGAAGAATTGAAGAGAAGATTGACAACAGCACCTGTCTTGACTCTTCCTTCGGGGTCAGGAGGTTTTGTTGTTTACAGTGATGCATCAGGTAGTGGACTAGGATGTATTTTGATGCAACATAGCAAAGTTATTGCTTATGCTTCGAGACAGTTGAAGGTCCATGAGAAGAACTACCCAACACACGATCTGGACCTAGCAGCAGTTATATTTGCACTGAAGATTTGGAGGCACTATCTTTATGGGGAGAAGGTAGACATCTTTACTGATCACAAGAGTCTGAAGTATGTATATACTCAGAAGAAGCTCAACATGAGACAGAGACGTTGGCTTGAGTTGATGGTAGACTTTGATATAGATCTGCAGTATCATCCGGGAAAGGCGAATGTCGTAGCAGACGCACTCAGCAGGAAGCCTACTGCCTATTTCTTGACGATGCAGCCCGAGTTATTAAGAGATCTACAGGAGCTTCAGATAAAGGTTGTTTTACCAGGACAGAGTGGCTTGCTAGCTAATCTCGAAGTTAAGTCGTCACTTGTGGAAAGAATTAAAGAGGCATTGCCCACCGATGCTAGATTCCGAAGACTCAAAGAGAGGACAGAAGCCGGCATGCAGACAGGACTTCGCATACATAAAGACGGGATATTAAGGTTTGGGAATCGCCTGTATGTTCCAAATGGAGAACTAAGACTGGAGTTAATGACTGAAGCACATAGCGCCATATACTCCGTTGACCCAGGAGGAACCAAGATGTACCGAGACCTGAGGCAGTATTACTGGTGGCATGGAATGAAAAGGGAGATTGAAAGATTTGTGGCTAAATGTTTAGTCTGTCAGCAAGTAAAGGCCGAGCATCAGAGGACTGCAGGTATGTTATAATCGCTTCCTATACCAGAATGGAAGTGAGAACATATCACGATGGATTTTGTCACAGGATTTCCAAGGAGCCCCAGCGGAAGAGATGCGGTATGGGTTATCGTGGATCGACTCACTAAATTGGCACATTTCTTGCCATTTAGAGTTGGACAGTCCACAGAGGTACTAGCCGACATGTATATACGACAAATCGTCAGATTACATGGAGTGTCGGGTAGTATTGTATCAGATCGAGATTTGAGATTCATATCTCATTTCTGGCGAAGCATGCAAGAGAGTCTGGGCACCAGACTCAAATTCAACACAGCTTACCACCCACAGACAGATGGTCAATCGGAGCGCACCATTCAGATTTTGGAGGATATGTTACGATCGTGTATGCTAGACTTTGGAGGATCTTGGGAAGATCATTTGCACTTAGTGGAGTTCTCCTACAATAACAGTTATCAGGCCAGCATTCAGATGGCACCATTCGAGGCATTATACGGAAGGAAGTGTAGATCGCCAATATGTTGGAGTGACGTTGGTGAACGTCAAATACTGGGTCCAGATTTGATAATGCAGACAGTTGAGAAGGTAAAACAAATCCAGAATCATCTTCGAGCAGCTCAGGACAGATAAAAGCATTGGGCTGATACGCACAGACGTCCCCTAGAGTTCAAAGAAGGAGAGCACGTATTCTTGAGGATCTCGCCCACTCATGGTACTATCAGATTTGGGAGCAGAGGCAAGTTGAGCCCGCGGTATATCGGGCCATTTGATATTCTAGAGAACATTGGTGAGGTGGCTTATCGTCTTGCATTACCTCCATCCTTAGAGGGAGTGCATGACGTATTCCATGTTTCACAGCTGAGAAGGTACGTGACCGACCCAAGTCACGTAGTCGATTATTCAGAGATCGCAGTGGGCCCAAGCTTGAGATATGAAGAACAACCAGTTGGCATCCTCGACTACAGTGAGAAGACATTGTGAGGACAGACAATTAGACTGGTTCGTGAAGCTTGGAAACATCATTCTCCTAGCGAATCGACTTGGGAACGGGAGGATAGTATGCGTCAGCGTTATCCTCACTTGTTCGCGGATGCAGTTATAAACTAAGCATTCTTGTAATTTCCTTAGTTCTTCCTTTAGAAGCTTATTCTTTGATTGCGAGGACGCAATCCTCTAAAGGGGGGTAGATTATAAACACCCTAATTTTTTAGAATATTTTAATATAATTTTTCCTAATTTTTTGGTATTTTTCTGGAATTAAAAGTTTAGAATTTGTGATTAAAAGATTCTTATATGCTGTTAATTGATGATAAAATATTATAGAAATAATATTTTATGGTGTAAAATGGAAAACCGGACATAGGGTAATTTTCTGTGAATTTATTGGACTCCGGAATCATTTTTTGAAGCCCTAAAAACTATTGGATTTTAAACCTAATTAAACCTGACTAAACCAAACCAAACCGTTGACTGAACCAAACCAAACCGCTGACTAAACCGAACCCAGCCAACCCAGCTTAACGGGTCGGGTCAGGTCGGATCCGAGTCAAACCCTACCCGGACCCGAAACCCAAACCTAACCCTAATTCCCCCACCGGAAACACTGTAGCAGCCTATAAAGTTCTCCTCGACTTCCGTGCCGCCGCCATCGCACCCTCTCTCTCGACTCCGCCGCCCGCTGCAACCTCTCTCCACCGCCCGCTGCAACCTCCTCCTCTCCCCACGACCCCGACGCTGCTCCTCCGCCCTAGACCCAGCCGACCATCTCCTTCCCCGACCTAACTCCCCGCGGCCGAGTGCGCCCAGCCCGACTCCCTCTTCTCCGTCATCCACCTTGACCATCGACCACCCCAGCCCGACTCCACCATCCTCCGCCTAGCCCTCCCCTGATGAACTGCTCCGCCCTGTCCCTCATCTTCCTCCTCCCCCGCCTCGATCACGACTCCGCAGCAGCCCGCAGCACCTCCGGCGACAGCAGCCCCGACCCGTTCCGCCCTCGCCGTCGACGGGCCCCGAGGCCAGCGGCGTCCTCCTCCCGAGCAGCCACTCCCCGGCCGCCCCGAGCACAGCCACCCACCGACGAGTCTCCAGTAAGCTCTAGGCACAGTCGCCCCGACAAGGACACAGCTCGTGTCAAGGACTCTCGGACACGTGAAAGTTAGATTCACGGAGCCCTGTTCAGGTAGTGTTTCGTCTCTCCTCGTAATTCCGTTTTCGATTCTGTCTATTGCAACGCATAGACTGTATAACCCTCTCGATGTCCGTGCAACTCGCTCGGTGTATCGCGTCCTGTGGTGATCGCACACCACGATCCAAAAATAGGAAAACCCACGCCATATTTTACCCCAGAACTGAGTGCGTTCCGCCAAACGGGACGACTTGGTCGCACGCGGTCTTTACCGAAACGTGCGCGTCGTTGATACGGACGTGTGGGATTTCGCAAAAGCTAATTTGGATGTGCGTGCACACCAGAATCAACACGTATCCGCCAACAACGTCCCATATTTGCCCATTCTGGAACACGCTGTAACTTTGTGTATACACGTTGGATCGAGATAAAACTTGTGCCATTTGACTCATAGCAATACGCTAGTCCTGTGACCCAAGTTTGGTTCGATTCTGAGAACGTTGACAAAATCGCGTATCGTGGGCCCCACAAGCTCCACTTGACGGGCGATTTTGTGATCGGCTCATCGGAATTCAATTCTGGAAGTTCCGTTGGGTTCGTATCATCGTTCCTGACTTGTTGACACTAAGTTGGACAAAATTAGAGACCTTTGACCCTGACACGCTTTTCGGTGCAAAGTGGCCCACATGTGGACCCCGCTTTGTCCCGAAAATGTCATTTTTGCCCTTGTGTCCAAATTGGACTTAAGGACAGGCATTTCTAGCTATTTAATATTTTCTGAGACTGTTGGTGATGTTAATTACAGCTTTTGGAGGAGTACCTACAGGTTCCACTGATACAGGGACAACTGTTGATATTCAAACCCCAGGCAAGTGTACCTTGCCAAACCCTTTAGCTTTGCTACTTATTTCCTTGACTTAGTTATACATCAGTGGGCAAGTATACCTTGCCAACCTTAAAGTTCTTATTGCATATTTTCTTGCTTTATTTATATTGCTGTGCATGCTTAACCTAGGACCGTGTGACTTACTTAGCGTCCGATTATTAGTCGGGTGCCAACACCGTACGCGATGTTGTGTATGTCATCTAGAGATGGACATTCGTGACCCTTTTGCATTCTCGTGCTTGTCTTATCAAGTACATTATACCCAGGACAGTTGACACTATACATGAGACAGGATCTTTCTGAGATATTTGTCACGCCCAGTCCCAAAATACGTAGGATTAGGAATACGTAACACGTCAGCCGTATGTATACGAACTCCAATATATGGAAACCATATACACACGTACGCTGTACATGAATATCCAATCCACAGTGGTAATATATGTCACAATAAGTCACACGCAGTTCTATATCTCATCCACAGCACAAATAATAGAATAATGGAAATCAATAACTGAATATCAAAGAAGCAGTCTCAATTAGTAATCTCCAAATGTGATAGTTGGGTAGAAACAAATCCACTGCAAATCGACTATAATAAACTACTAAAGTGAGAAGAGAATAAACTCTAATATAAGAATAAATGTCTAGAAAAGAATAGCAACTAGAATATCTAAACAGCTGCAAAGAATCACATATAATCAGAAGGTTAGATCTCCTCAGACTGATAGGTAGCGTCAGGTCCAGGTCCATACTCCTGCGGGTACTCCTGCTCACCTATATCTGGAAGGGACCAGGTCCTCAGAGGGACGTAATAAGATATAAAAAGTACATGCCAATAAAGTACTAAAAATAAACATCCATTGGGGTCGCCTAACCATCTATGTGAATGCAGTTTGAGAACAACTTTCCACCAAGTGGGCTATCTGGCTAAAATAGGATTGGCATGGTTCTCTTGGAGATCTAGGGGCCTACAAAGGCACGACGACTTTCGAACGTCGGAGGCCCGCCTGATAATATATATTATATAGTGGTCATCAAGATCGCGCATCTCCGGCGGAGTGTACGGGTTACACAAGGAAAGTGCAAAGGAGCCCAAATGCCTTACTTGTTGTTCTCCCCACCCAATGCTCTAAGCATGTCATGTCCATGACACGATAATACCTCAAATAACTGCCAGGTCTACTAGCATGCAAAGTTTCTATTGGCAGTTATCCCTATCCATCGCACGACCTATACGTACAGGTGGCCAGCCGAGTACGCAAGTCCGTGTCCTACATGTGACTCACACTCGTGTAAGAATAGTGTCATGGCCAATGAAACATAAATGCCTCATGAAAATGGGGTAGTCTCATAAAGTAGGTCCAATGCATATACATAAATAAAAACATAGTACGACGACACCGTCGTTGTACCCAAGTTTCCTTGGACGCGCAGTTTATATAACAGTTAAAATAAATGAACTAAATAAACAGAAAGTAAACATGCATGCCTCATATGGAATGTAAAATTAGTACAATGGAATGGTATACTTGCCTGGCAAGAAATCTGTAAAGTGTACGCGCCCAAATGTCAAGGACACTGAACCTGGAACTAAGGACTCCGAACAAACATCTCCGGATGCTAAAATAAACACCACCAACGTTTTTGGAATGAGCAAAATAGCTAAAAAGCACATCCCTTTCGTCCAATTTGGACACAGGGGCAAAACGGTAATTTCGGCAAAAGTGGGGTCCACGTGTGGCCCACTTTGCACCGAAAAGCGTACCAAGGGTAACAGTCTCTAAATAGGACAAACTATAGGTCACACAACTCTAGATGTCAATATGAACCCAACGGTATGTCCAAATGTGGATTCCGATGGGCCGAACAGAATTTAGTCCAAAAATTCAACTGTAGGGCCCGCCAATTGGCGATTTGGTCAACCGTCTCAGAATTGCGTAAAAATTGGGTCACAGGACCAGCGCGTTACCACAAGTCCAGTGGCACAAGTTTCGTCACAATCTGACAAGCATGCACAAAATACGCGCGAGTTCCACAAAAGTTGCGACACGGGATGTGTCCGCGGATACGGCCTGATTTCGGTGCGCACACGCGTCCGAATCAGTCTCCACCAATTTTCACGTGTCCGGTTATGCTGTGTGCACCATGCGGTATACTTGGCACACGGCGGGGCGGTCCCGTTTAGCGGGGCGGTCCCGTTTAGCGGGGCGCATTCCGTTTTCCAACTTTTGGAAATCTGGAAAAAGTGGGTGCGCGCAGTTTTGTGACGAATATCATTATGTCCACAGCAACTAATAGCATAGGATTATTTAACAGAAAATAAACTAGGTCAGGTATTCTACAGGTATCAAAAAGAATCACCGAATTCGGATCTCTTTGGTGGGAGATACGAACTCGGCAATACGGGTGGTCATTCTGGAATTCGGCGATTCCAGAATTGGGTCTGTCCGTCCAATTTGGACGCTATTTTTCACCTAGGGGTGCACATTTTTCGAGGTTGGCTATAAAACAAATATTAGAGAGGGTTAAGGGATGATCATACCTATGAAGACGAAACAGCGTTTGGTCGAGCGAGTCGACGGGAAATCACTCCGGAGCGAAGGTGCCTCGAGTGGAAAACTGCAGCGCGCGAGGTCGGAGTCGACGGTTGGTTGGACGGCTTGGGGGGTTTCTCTGGCTGTGGTGACGGCTCTAGATGGGAAGAGGAGGTCTGGAAATTTAGGTTAGGGTTTTTGAGAGCTAACTATATATATATATATATATATATATATATATATATATATATATATATATATATATATATATATATTAATATAGAAAGAGAAGGGGAAGTGGAGCGGACGGGTTTGGAGCGGAGAAAAGGGTCTGCCGCTGAATTGAACTTAAGGGAGCGGGTCTTAGCATATGTCTAAGTTGCTGCGAGCCACAGCAAATAATTGCTACAGCCGCCAATAGCAAGTATGCTGAAGGAATAAAGTGGAGTGGCCGGTCTTAGCAAGCAGCAAGTTGCTAGGAGTCTAAGGCAAATGCAAAAAGTGGTTTAAGTAAAGTTGCTAGGGAATAGTAGTTGCAAAATTTTGCATGGCTAGTTAGCTCAAAATGCTTGCTAGCAATTTGCTAGCAAGTGGTAGCATTTGCTACGAATTTGCTTGCTGCAAGTTCAAAGTAGTTTAGTATTATTACTATACTAATTAATATTATATTATTATTATTATTAGTTACTTATTTAATTATTCTTTTTCTTTCTTTTCTTTTTCTTTCTAAATATATATATACATATATATATTTGTGTATACATATATATTATATATATTCATAAGAAAAATTCATAGATTAGGGTATTGCACACAATTAGGCTAGCAACTGCTCAAGGGGTCTCCTACATGGAATAAATTCCGAAAAATTCCTGATGGTCGCATAAGTCCTCTAAGTGCCCGAACACCTAACATAAAAATTATTAAAAATCTATTTCTCCTATTTAGACCTAATTACTATAATTTAATTAATAATTAAATAATAAAGGGTATATACGATTTTCTAGGAAGGGGTTTTACATTCTACCCAACTTGTAAAAATTTCGTCCTCGAAATTAAAATTAAGCCACGATAGAATACAAGGATGGTATAAGATATAAATTAACAATGTAAATTCGTACCTTGGTCTGCGAATAGGTTCGGAAAATGCTTGCGCATGTCGTCATCGCGCTCCCAAGTTGATTCTTCTGGCGCGCCATGCCTCCATGCTACGCGAACCAAGGGAATAGACTGGTTCCTCAACACTTTCTCTCGACGATCAAGGATTCCCACGGGTTGCTCTTGGTAAGACAAGCTTGGCCCAATGGTGATCTCCGAATGGTCGAGAACATGACTGCTGTCTGCCACATATCGTCTGAGCTGCGACACATGGAATACGTCATGTACTCCCTCCAGTGAAGGTGGTAGCGCAAGTCGATATGCCACCTCTCCAACTCTCTCGAGCACGTCAAATGGTCCAATATACCTTGGACTCAACTTTTCGTGCCCTCCGAATCGGATGGTGCCTCTGGTCGGTGATATCCTCAAGAAGACGTGATCGCCCTCTTTGAACTCTAAGGGACGACGATGAAGGTCTGCCCACTGCTTCTGCCTGTCTTGCGCTGCTCGCAATTGTCCCTGAATCTTCTTGACTGTCTCTACGGTGTTGACCACCAACTCGGGTCCCAAAATCTGACGTTCTCCCATGTCACTCCAACACACAGGAGACCTACATTTTCTTTCATACAATGCTTCAAACGGAGCCATCTGAATACTCGCTTGATAGCTATTGTTGTAAGAAAACTCTACAAGATGTAGGTGGTCCTTCCATGATCCTCCGAAGTCTAACATACAAGCTCTCAACATGTCCTCCAAGGTCTGAATAGTACGCTCCGACTGCCCATCTGTCTGCGGGTGGTAAGATGTACTGAACTTCAGACGAGTACCAAGACTTTCTTGTATGCTCCTCCAAAAGTGCGATATGAAGCACGAATCTCTGTCCGATATAATACTGACTGGTATGTCGTGTAATCTCGCGATCTGCCTTATATATAAATCTGCTAAAGCTTCTGTAGACTGACCCACTCTAAAAGGTATAAAATGGAATGACTTGGTGAGTCGGTCTACTATTACCCACACTGCATCTCTTCCACTTGGACTCTTGGGAAAACCCGTGACGAAGTCCATAGTGATGTTCTCCCACTTCCACTCTGGAATCGGAAGTGGTTGCAATAATCCTGCTGTCCTCTGGTGCTCCGCCTTCACTTGTTGACATACCAGACATTTAGCTACAAAGCGAGCTATCTCTCTCTTCATTCCATGCCACCAAAAATGCTGTCGTAAGTCACGATACATCTTGGTGCCTCCAGGATGAATAGAATAGATCGAACTATGAGCCTCTGCCATCAGCTCCTGTCGAATCTCTCCATTTGGAACATAAAGGCGATCACCACATCGTAATGTCCCATCCTCGTGAATGCGCAATCCGGTCTGCTCTCCAGCCTCTGTCCTTTCCTTTAGTCTCCTAAATCTGGCATCTGTAGGCAAAGCTGCCTTAATCCTCTCTACCAATGATGATTGAACTTGTAAGTTGGCTAGTGTCCCATCTGCTCTGGGTACTATCACTTCAATGCCAAGCTCTTGCAAGTCCTCCAATAGTTCCCTCTGTGCTGTCAAGAAGTAAGCTGCTGGCTTCCGGCTTAACGCATCTGCTACCACATTAGCCTTGCCTGGATGATAATGTAGCTCTACCTCAAAATCTTTTATCAACTCGAGACATCGACGTTACCTCATATTTAACTCCTTCTGAGTGAAGACGTACTTGAGGCTTTTGTGGTCTGTATAGATTTCTACTCGTTCTCCATATAAGTAATGTCTCCATAGCTTCAGAGCAAATACAACGGCTGCAAATTCCAAGTCATGAGTCGGATAATTCTTCTTATGTACTCGTAACTGCCTAGATGCATATGCAATCACCTTGCCATGCTGCATCAATACGCATCCCAAGCCTTTCCCTGATGCGTCACTGTAGATCACATATCCTCCTGATCCTGACGAAATCGCCAATACTGGTGCTGTAGTCAGTCGCTTCTTTAACTCTTCAAAGGCTGCTTGACACTCGTCAGTCCATATAAATTCTTGATCCTTACAAGTCAGACGAGTCATAGGTGCCGCTATCCTTGAGAAGTTTTCCATGAACCGTCGGTAATATCCCGCAAGTCCAAGGAAACTCCTCACCTCTGCTGCTGATTTAGGAATATGCCATGTCTCAACTGCTGAGATCTTCTTTGGATCAACAGAAATACCATCTCCTGTAACAACATGTCCAAGAAATGAAACTCTGTCTAAGAAGAACTCATATTTGCTGAGTTTAGCATATAACTGCTCTCTCCTCAAAGTCTCAAGAACAATCCGCAGGTGCTCCTCGTGCTCCTCGTGGCTCTTCGAATAGACAAGTATATCATCTATGAAGACGACCACGAACTGATCCAAGTACTGGTGGAAGACTCGATTCATCAAGTCCATGAAGATCGCTGGAGCATTGGTCAATCCAAATGGCATGACCAAAAACTCGTAGTGTCCATATCTTATTCTGAATGCGGTCTTCGGAATATCCTGCTTCCGTACCTTCACTTGGTGATATCCCGATCTCAGATCTATCTTCGAGAATACCTTAGCTCCACTGAGTTGATCAAACAGATCATCAATGCGTGGCAATGGATATTTGTTCTTCATTGTCACTGCATTCAAGGCTCTGTAGTCAATGCACATACGCACTGACCCATCCTTCTTGGGTACAAACAACACTGGTGCTCCCCAGGGTGATGCACTCGGTCGGATGAAACCTTTCTCCTCTAGCTCTTTAAACTATGCCTTCAGCTCGTCCATCTCCTTCTTCGCCAGTCTGTAAAGATGCGATGCTATAGGTGCTGCTCCGGGTGCTAGTTCAATTGAAAACTCTACGTCTCTGTCTGGGGGCAGTCCTGGCAAATCCTCTGGAAAGACGTCTAGAAATTCTGAAATAATAGGGTGATAGACAACATCGTCCATTGCGAGCTGCATACCATCAAGGATTTCTGTGGATCCTCGGGCAAACTCAAGTTCAGGCTGGCCTGGTACCTTAAAAAGAATGCTTCCTCCAAAGCAATCGAAGAAAGCGTGGTTCTTGCTCAGCCAGTCCATTCCAAGCACTATATCAAAAGACGACATAGGAAGGACTAAGAGTTGGGCATTCATCTCCCTACCACGTATCACTATAGGGCCCGATCTACAAACTCGGCTAACTGGTACAACTCCTCCTCCGGTAAAAATTCTAACACAACTAGATAATGGTGTAGAAGCAATGTTGTGTTTGGCAATAAAACTAGATGATATGAATGAGTGTGTGGCTCCCGTATCAAATAATGTCACAGCGGGAAAAGTAAAAGCAAGGGTAATACCTGCTATGACATCCACCTCATGATCCAGGTCATCTACCTCCAATGCAAAAGCTCGCCCGTTCCTCTGTGGATGTCCATGTCCAGTCCTCATATACTGTTCCTCCTGAGTGGGTAGTGGTGGTCCTCTCTGAAATCCTCCTGCTGCTGGGGGGCGGGGTGCTCCCGGTCCGGTCATCTGCTGGGCTGGCTTCGGTGCTGGAAGCGCTAGTCTCTGAACTGGTGGTGGGAGTGTCGATGTCTGCATTGGGCAGTCTCTCGCCATGTGCTGCCCGGAGCCACATCTCAGACACTGACCCAAGCGAGTCCGACAATCTCTCGATACATGTCCGCATTTCCCACAATAATTGCAGTAGGGCTCTCTGGATTCTAGTATGGTCCGGCTCTGTGTTGCTGATGCTGCTGTGCCAAGGGACGTCTGATAGGTCCTCCCTGTTGTGTCCTGGCTGGTCCTTGTTGTATCCTTACTGATCCTTGTTGTGTCCTCAGCTGACCTCCTTTTCCTCTGCTAATGGTTTCCTGAAATCTGGCTCTGTCAGTAGTTCAGCGTAAGAGACTCGGGACTGCGAGCTTGTATAATATTGTAGCTCCTGGTTCAGTCCTCGATGAAATCTCTTAGCCTTAGCCAAGTCATTTGGTATCAAAGCAGCGCCATATTTGCTGAGTCGACTAAACTCGGCATCATACTCGTCCACGGTTCGGTTCCCTTGCTCCAAGTGAAGAAACTGATCATACAAGGTATCCCTGACAGTATCCAGAAAGTACTTTCCCTCAAAGAACTCCAAGAACTGCTCCCAAGTCTGGTAAGTACCCAACTGGCGCTCCATGGATTCCCACCAGTGATGGGCATTACCATCTAGAAGCGTCCGTACACCCGTCATCCATAGGTCCGTGGGTAACTGTGATGCCTCCAGTAGCTTCTGCGTGTGAGTGATCCAGCTGGTGGTATCCTCCGGGCTCTCAGTGCCCTTGTACTGCCTTGCACCCATATGAACAAAATCCTTTACTGATCCAACCCTAGCTCGAGGTACTGGAGCTAGTGCTTAGGCTGGTACAGTAGCATGTGCAGCCATCCTCTCCAGTGCTGCCAAAAATTCTTGTCTCTGCTCGACTGCCTGCTGCCTCTGCTCGGTTGCCTGCTGCCTTTGTTCCTGTATCATCATCTGAAAGAATTAGAACATCTGCGCTTGGCCATCTTGCGGTACTGGGATAGGTGGAAGGTTCCCAATAGGTGAAGCGGGAGGATCAGATGGAACTGGGGTGTGAGTCTGTCCATCTGGTCCCGGAAGCCTAGGAACCGTTGGGGTCCCTCCTTGAGTCTGACCATTGACTCCAGAAGTTGCGTCGCCATCAGCAGCAGTACATCCATCTCTCTGCAGTTGATGTACGAAACGATTAGAAAAAGTACAGGAATCAAACAGGATGCAAGTATTAAATAGGAAGGATGAATTTCAATCAAGCATGGATGAGATCCTTATACTCTATTCCTATACGCAGGCTTGTTCGGTACGGTTACGTAATCGAGACAATATATTCTTGACCTGCATGGGCCACCACAAAAACATGTCACGCCCCAGTCCCAAAATACGTGGGACTAGGAAAACGTAACACGCCAGCCGTATGTATACGAACTCCAATATATGGAAACCATATACACACGTACGCTGTACATGAATATCCAATCCACAGTGGTAATATATGTCACAACAAGTCATACGCAGTTCTATATCTCATCCACAGCAGAAATAATAGAATAATGAAAATCAATAACTGAATATCAAAGAAGCAGTCTCAATTAGTAATCTCCAAGTGTGATAGTCTGGTGGAAATAAATCCACTGCAAATCGACTATAATAAACTACTAAAGAGAGAAGAGAATAAACTCTAATATAAGAATAAATATCTAGAAAAGAATAGCAACTAGAATCTCTAAACAGCTGCAAAGAATCACATATAATCAGAAGGTAAGATCTCCTCAGACTGATAGGTAGCGTCAGGTCCAGGTCCATACTCCTGCGGGTACTCCCGCTCACCTATATCTGGAAGGGACCAGGTCCTCAGAGGGATGTAACAAGATACAAAAAGCATATGCCAATAAAGTACTGAAAATAAACATCCATTGGGGTCGCCTAACCATCTATGTGAATGCAGTTTGAGAACAACTTTTAACCAAGTGGGCTATCTGGCTAAAATAAGATTTGCATGGTTCTCTTGGAGATCCAGGGGCCTACAAAGGCACGACGACTTTCAAACGTCGGAGGCCCGCCTGATAATATATATTATATAGTGGTCATCATGACCGCGCATCTCCGGCGGAGCGTACGGGTTACACAAAGAAAGTGCAAAGGAGCCCAAATGCCTTACTTGTTGTTCTCCCCACCCAATGATCTAAGCATGTCATGTCCATGACACGATAATACCTCTAATAACCGCCAGGTCTACTAGCATGCAAAGTTTCTATTGGCAATTATCCTTATCCGTCGCACGACCTATACGTACCGGTGGCCAGCCGAGTACGCAAGTCCGTGTCCTACATGTGACTCACACTCGTGTAAGAATAGTGTCATGACCAATGAAACATAAATGCCTCATGAAAATGGGGTAGTCTCATAAAGTAGGTCCAATGCATATACATAAATAAAAATATAGTACGACGACACCGTCGTTGCACCCAAGTTTCCTTGGACGCGTAGTTTATATAACAGTTAAAATAAATGAACTAAATAAACAGAAAGTAAACATGCATGCCTCATATGGAATATAAAAACAGTACAATGGCAAGGTATACTTGCCTGGCAAGAAATCTGTAAAGTGTACGCGCCCAAATGTCAAGGACACTGAACCTGGAACTAAGGACTCCGAACAAACGTCTCCGGATGCTGAAATAAATACCACCAACGTTTCCGGAATGAGCAAAATAGCTAAAAAGTACATACCTTTTGTCCAATTTGGACACAGGAGTAAAACGGTAATTTCGACAAAAGTAGGGTCCACGTGTGGCCCACTTTACACCGAAAAGCGTGCCAAGGATAACAGTCTCTAAATGGGACAAACTATAGGTTACACAACTCTAGATGTCAATACGAACCCAACGGTATATCCAAATGTGGATTCCGATGGGCCAAACAGAATTTCGTCCAAAAAGTCAACTGTGGGGCCCGCCAATTGGTGATTTGGTCAACCGTCATAGAATTGCGTGAAAATTGGGTCACAGGACCAGCGCGTTACCACGAGTCCAGTGGCGCAAGTTTTGTCGTAATCTGATAAGCGTGCACAAAATACGCGCGAGTTCCACTAAAGTTGCAACACGGGTTGTGTCCGCGGATACGGCCTGATTTCGGCGCGCACACGCGTCCGAATCAGTCCCCACGAATTTTCACGTGTCCGGTTACGCTGCGTGCACCATGCGGTACAGTTGGCATACGGCAGGGCGGTCCCGTTTGGCGGGACGCGCTCCGTTTTCCAACTTTTGGAAATCTGGAAAAAGTGGGTGCGCACAGTTTTGTGACGAATATCATTATGTCCACAGCAACTAATAGCATAGGGTTATTTAACAGAAAATAAACTAGGTCAGGTATTCTACAGGTATAAAAAAGAATCACCGAATTCGGATCTCTGTGGTGGGAGATACGAACTCGGCAATACGGGTGGTCATTCTGGAATTCTGCGATTCCAGAATTGGGTCTGTCCGTCCACTTTGGACGCTATTTTTCACCTAGGGGTGCACGTTTTTCGAGATTGGCTATAAAATAAATATTGGAGAGGGTTAAGGGATGATCATACCTATAAAGACGGAATAGCATTTAGTCGAGCGAGTCGACGGAAAATCACTCCGGAGCGAAGGTGCCTCGAGTGGGAAACTGCAGCGCGCGAGGTCGGAGTCGACGGGATGGTTGGACGGCTTGGGGGGTTTCTCTGGCTGCGGTGACGGCTCTAGATGGGAAGAGGAGGTCTAAAAATTTAGGTTAAGGTTTTTGAGAGCTAACTATATATATATATATATATATATATATATATATATATATATATATATATATATATATATAGGAAGAGAAGGGGAAGTGGAGCGGACGGGTTTGGAGCGGAGAAAAGGGTCTGCCGCTGAATTGAACTTAAGGAGGCGGGTCTTAGCATATGTCTAAGTTGCTGCGGGCCACAGCAAATAATTGCTACAGCCGCCAATAGCAAGTATGCTGAAGGAATAAAGTGGAGTGGTCGGTCTTAGCAAGCAGCAAGTTGCTAGGAGTCTAAGGCAAATGCAAAAAGTGGTTTAAGTAAAGTTGCTAGGGAATAGTAGTTGCAAAATTTTGCATGGCTAGTTAGCTCACAATGCTTGCTAGCAATTTGCTAGCAAGTGGTAGCATTTGCTACGAATTTGCTTGCTGCAAGTTCAAAGTAGTTTAGTATTATTACTATACTAATTGATATTATATTATTATTATTATTAGTTACTTATTTAATTATTCTTTTTCTTTCTTTTCTTTTTCTTTCTAAATATATATATACATATATATTTGTGTATACATATATATTATATATATATTCATAAGAAAAAATCATAGATTAGCGTATTGCACACAATTAGGCTAGCAACTGCTCAAGGGGTCTCCTACATGGAATAAATTCCGAAAAATTCCTGATGGTCGCATAAGTCCTCTAAGTGCCCGAACACCTAACATAAAAATTATTAAAAATCTATTTTTTCTATTTAGACCTAATTACTACAATTTAATTAATAATTAAATAATAAAGGGTATATACGATTTTCTAGGAAGGGGTTTTACAATATTCATGGTGATTCTGTATAGGATACAGATTTCTGACAGAGACATTATACTCTTGGATACTCTATGACTTACTGTATTAGCTATGATCTTGCGTGCCATGTACATGAGATGTTATGGACATGAGACATGTGATTACATTGGGTGGGGAGAGACACATAGGCTACAGGTTGATTACATATATATATCCCCTACTACTGTGAGGCACAAGAGTCTGAAACCCGAGCATAGCCCATTACTCATTATTACTGCTACCGGCTCCCCGACACAGAGCTTGTAGTGGCTCAACCTGAGTACTCGTGATGCTCTCATCTTGCATTTCACATAGATGGTTATATAGCTTACCCTATTTATTTTATTATTCGCTGCACTGCATTTATTTTAGCTTGTATTATCTGTACCTTGTTATGTCCCCTTAGGACCTGGATCCGGATTATGTCCCCAGGATTTTGCAGACGAGATTTATCCCGAGGTCTACGGGACAACAGCAGGAGCAGGAGCAGAAGCAGATACAGGAGCTGTACCGACACCCGATGACGAGGTATTAGCTGAAGACTTTTCCTGAGCATCCATGTTTCATGCTCAGTATTTACTTATTTCAGTCATTTATATTTTGGTCTGTTGAACCATTGTATCAAATTTTATCGGGTTGTTCCCCGAAGCACTTTGTGAGACTGTTTGATGATTTACATTTCTTATATCTGTGGATCATATTTTATCTTGTGTGGATGAGATTAGTTGTGCCGTGTTATCGTAGACTTTATTTTACAACTTAAGTATGCCATAATGGATCCATTAAATTGGGTTTGTCCATCGGTGCGTGCTGCTGGCCATTGCCACGTGTCTGGTCCCTCGGTATTTTGGGACTGGGGCGTGACAACAGGTTTTATGACATAGACATTATATTCATAGACATCACATGACTTGCTGCATTAGTATTGATCTTGCGTGTCATGGACATGAGACGTGTGATTACATTGGGTGGGGAGAGACACCCAGGCTATAGGCTGATTTATATATATATTTATTATGGTGAGGACTTAGACTCTATATATCAGAGCTAGGCACTCTACTAGTGTTATATTTATTATGAGGCCTCAGACTCTATATCAGAGCTAGGCACTCTACTAGTGATATTACTGCTACCGACTCCCTGACACAGAGCTTGTAGCGGCTCAGCCTGAGTTTTAGTGATGCTCTCATCTTGCATTTCACTTAGCTGATTATTTAGTATTACCCTGTTTACTCATTTATTTTCTGTACTGCATTTATTTTGGCTTGTATTATCTGTACCTTATTATGTCCCCTGAGGACCTGGATTTGGATTATGTCCCCAGGATTAGCTGACGAGATCTATCCCGAGGTATACGGGATCGGAGCATTAGCATTAGTAGAAGCAGGTGCCTACATTAGAGCAGAACCAGGGCCAGAGGATGATATCATACCAGAGGGCTTCTCCTGAGTATTGGCTTGAGATACTCATTTATTTCTGTTTCTAGTTATTTTATTTCCAGTCTATTGCATTGATGTATCAGACTTGTTCTCGGATTGTTCTTCGAGATACTTTTATTGAGATTTGTTAGTTTATTTTATTTGCATTATTTTTGGCATTTGATCTGTGATTATCTGTTGTGGATGAGATTAGAGTAGACTGTGACTTGTATTATTGGACCTATTTATTATTGTATTACAGCTTAAGTATGCCCCGATGGATCCATTAAATTGGATTTGTCCATCGGTGTGTGTTGCTGGCCATTGCCACGTGTCTAGTCCCTCGATATTTTGGGACTGGGGCGTGACATGGTTTTTGTGGTGGCCCATGCAGGTCAACGACTAAATTGTTCGGTTTCAACTTAGGGACCGAGCAAGCCTGTAATAAGAATAGGATAAGTTTTAGGATCTCATCCACTTGCTTGAAAACGTTCTTGATATTTATATCGTATTCGAATTAAATTTTCTTGCATCATGCCTTGATTCCAGTGTGCCTCTTATAGTTTATTTTTGATGCAGAGTAATGGATTCAAGAGCAAACGACGAAACTCCAGCAAACACACCAATAGGTGCGGTAGCCACCTACGGAGAAGATGAAGTGGCGCCATTGAGTGGAGATCCCTCTACTCACCAAGGCAGCCAAGCAGATCAACATGCTTCTAGATTTTGGCGTGATGACATCCCACCGCCTCCGTAGTTCGTTCCACCAATGCCTGTATTCCCACAAAGGCAAGCTATGGACGGGCAACAGATATTTCAAATAATCTACGCAATGATGCAAGCTCAACAGTAGATTCAACACGAGGCTCTGCGTCACAGCCTAGCACTTGTACTGGAGCAGGCGAATCTACCAGCACGACGGCCAACGATGGGATCTATCACCGATTTCCGCCAGCTGAAGCCTCGTACCTTCTCAGGAAAGGAGGAGCCCACAAAAGTTCATGAGTGGCTCACCAACACACAACTCCAGTTGGAAGCAACTGAGCTTCCAAGAGAACGTTGGATTACTGCCGTCAGAATGCAGTTAACGGATAATGCACATCACTGGTGGCTATCTGAGGAGACACGGTTCGGACCAGACCGAGTCACTTGGGAAGAGTTCTCTAGACTCTTTCAAGAGATGTACATCCCAGCTGTTGCACGATCAGAACTCAGAGACAAGTTCAACCGCCTTACCCAATACAATATGACAGTGGAAGAATACAACACAGAATTCATTCGTCTAAGTCGCTTTGCCCCAACCCTGATCCCGACGGAAGAAGAGAAGGCCGAGAAGTTCTTCGACGGACTAAACTTCGAGCTACAGAGACTGATCGGATCCGTTGCACCTACTTCTTACTCGGAGGTCCTTGCAGGAGCCCGACGCATGGAGCACGTCGTCAAGAGAGAGACCAACCTGAAGCGGCCTTCCACATCCGCACCAACCAAAGCAGCACAAGAGGAGTCTGCAAAGCGTCAACAAATAAATCCACCACCGAGAGCATAACCAAGAGCCTCATTCCTTCCTACTTGTTACTATTGTGGCAAGATAGGCCATATTGAAAAAAAATGCAGACGCAAGCTGGGAATGTGCTTAATTTGTGGATCCAGACAACACTTAGCCAGAGATTGCACAACGCATCGAGGAGAAACACCGATGAATAACCGAGAAGCCTTACCAGCACCGGGAGGATATCAGCCGAGGCCACCCTTGGCACCACAAGCAGCACTCTTCCAGTAGGCCCAGCAGCAGGCGAGGAATCCACCACAAGGACGCGGACAAGCTTATGCGATGACCTTGGAGGACGCACAGATTCATGGAGTAGCTAATGCACGTAAGTTTTTGTAGTTATCTGTTTCTAGATTTGTTTTATCTCGTGCCTATTGGTTCGTGACCCTAGCCTTAACCTAGTAATGTTGAACTTGCTAATAACCTAGAATGTTTTTATACTTGATAACATAATCTGTTTTATAAGTAATGAACTATAGTCTTCTAAATCTCCTTTATACGGGAGATTGCATAACTTTTAATGCTTAGGGAAATAATTTTTCCTTTGTATTATTCTTACACCCTCAACCTTGATTCCCCTTGATCATGATGTGCTTCGAACAATGTTTGCAACCGTGTCATCTCTGTTGACCAATTATTCTTTGATTATGAGGACATAATCCTCTTAAGGGGGGTAGATTGTAAGCCCCCTAATTTTCAGGAAATTTTTAATTTGGATTTTCACAATTTTTTGTAATTTTTTGGGATTATTCTGTAATTAAAACCTAGGCATTTGGTAATTAAATGATTTTTAATTCCTGTTAATTAAAATTAAAATATTATAGAAATAATATTTTATGGTATAAAATTAAAAACTGGACATAGGGTAATTTTTTGGGAATTTATTGGACTCCAAAAACAGTTTTAAAGTCCTAAAAACCAAGGTAGAACTAAACCGATTTAAACCTCACTGAACCCGGTTCACTTGAACCAAAATAAACCGAACCAAACACTGAACCGAACCAACCCAGCGTAATGGGTCGGGTCGGATTCGAATCGAACCCGACCAGAAACCCAAATCGAACCCTAACCGGATTCCTTACCGAAATTACTGTTCATCCCTATAAATCCTCGAAGTCTGTGCCCAGCCGCAACCCTAGTTATCCCCTCCGCCGCTGCCGCCTTTCTACAGATCCCTCGTCGCCCGTCTCTGCCTCAATCTCCGTCCCGATCCCCACGGCCATCACCTTCCCTCCTTCTCCCTCAGCGGACGACCATCTCCCCGTTCCACCCTTGCCTTCACCGCCTCCACAAATCTCTGCCTCGACCATCGACAACCCCAGCCCGCACGACCACCGCCCGCTGCACCGATCCGCTCCGCCCTCGACGACCCCGCACCCTCGTCTCCCTCTTCCTCCGCCTCAAGCACAGCCCCAATCATCACCATCCCCGTCGTCTCCGACCTCCAACCGTCTCCCTCATCCTTCTCCCACAGCCGACGACCTCTCCTCCGACCTAGAACCTCCGCCACCCAGCAAGTCAGCCCCGCTCGACCCGACCACCGACCTAACTTCCCCCCAACGTTGCCTCCGTCTCCGCCTCACTCCCAGACTCCACAGCCACCACCCACAGCCGCCCTAGCCCAGCATCGACCTCCCGCAGCGCCGCCCTGAGCCAGAGCCCGGCCGCCTTCGACAGCGTCCCAGCGGAGCCCGACGACCAAGAGCCCCAGACGCCTCTTCGCCTATCGACGCAGCCCCGGCGAGCAGCCACCTCCCTCGATGAGTCTCCGGCAGCACTCGAATCCTAAACCCTAGACCGGACACGGCTAAACCTGACCCGGATACGGCTGACCAGGACACAACACAGGACCCAGACACGAAAATTTTGGTTTCATGGAGCCCTGTTCAGGTAATCCGTTCTCTCTCCTCGTTGAACCGTTTTTGATTCCGTAAGTTGTGAAGCGTAGACTGTGTAACCCTCTCGATGTACGTGTAACCCGCTCGGTGTGTCGCGTCCTGTGGTGATCGTAAATCGCGATCCAAAAATAGGAAAACCAACGCCCTGTTTTACCCCGGAACTGAGTGCGCCCCGCCAAACGGGATGACTTGGTCGCACGCGGTCTTTACCGAAACGTGCACAATTTTGCAGAAGTTGATTTGGATGTGCGTGCACACCAGAATCAACGCGTATCCGCCGACAACGCCCCGTATCCGCCCATTCTGGAACACGTTGTAACTTTGTGTACACACGTCGGATTGAGACAAAACTTGTGCCATCAGACTCGTAGCAATACGCTACTCCTGTGACCCAAGTTTGGTTCAATTCTGAGAACGTTGACAAATTTGCGTATTGTGGGCCCCACAAGCTCCACTTGACGGGCGATTTTATGATCGGCTCATCGGAATCCAATTCCGGAAGATCCATTGAGTTTGTATCATCGTACCTAACTTGTTGACACTAAGTTGGACGAATTTAGAGATCTTTGACCCTGACACGCTTTTCGGTGCAAAGTGGCCCACATGTGGACCCCGCTTTGACCCAAAAATGTTATTTTTGCCCCTGTGTCCAAATTGGACTTAAGGACAGGCGTTTTTAGCTATTTAATATTTTCTGAATCTAATGGTGATATTTATTTTAGCAACCGGAGTAGTACCTGCAAATCACACTGAGACCAGAGCTACAGTTGGAGCCAGAACCACAGGCAAGTGTACCTTGCCAACTTTGCAGTCTTGTTACATATTTTTCTTGATTCATATATATTGTTGTACATGCTTGACCTAGGACCGTGTGACTTACTTAGCGTCCGATTATTAGTCGGGTGCCAACACTGTACGCGGTGTTGTGTACGTCATCTAGAGATGGACATTCGTGACCCTTTACATTCTCGTACTTGCCTTATCAAGTAAATCATATCCCAGGACACTTGACACTATTCATGAGACAAAATCTTTCTGAGATATTCATGGTGATTATGTATAGGATACAGGTTTTATGACATAGACATTATATTCATAGACATCACGTGACTTGCTGCATTAGTATTGATCTTGTGTGTCATGGATATGAGACGTGTGATTACATTGGGTAAGGAGAGACACACAGGCTACAGGCTGATTTATATATATATTTATTATGGTAAGGACTTAGACTCTATATCAGAGTTAGGCACTCTACTAGTGCTATATTTATTGTGAGGCCTCAGACTCTATATCAGAGCTAGGCACTCTACTAGTGATATTACTGCTACCCGGCTCTCCGACACAGAGCTTGTAGTGGCTCAGCCTGAGTTTTAGTCATGCTCTCATCTTGCATTTCACTTAGCCGGTTATTTAGTATTACCCTGTTTACTCATTCATTTTTTGTACTGCATTTATTTGGGCTTGTATTATCTATACCTTGTTATGTCCCCTGAGGACCTGGATCCGAATTATGTCTCCAGGATTAGCTGACGAGATCTATCCCGAGGTATACGGGACCGGAGCATTAGCATTAGCATAAGCAGGTGCCTACATTAGAGCAGAACCAGGGCCAGGGGATGAGATAGTACCAGAGGACTTCTCCTGAGTATTGGCTTGAGATACTCATTTATTTTTGTTTCTAATTATTTTATTTCCAGTCTATTGTATTGATGTAACAGACTTGTTCTCGGATTGTTCTCCGAGATACTTTTATTGAGATTTGTTAGTTTATTTTATTTGTATTATTTCTGGCATTTGATCTGTGATTATCTGTTGTGGATGAGATTAGAGTAGACTGTGACTTGTATCATTAGATCTATTTATTGTTGTATTACAGCTTAAGTATGTCCCGATGGATCCATTAAATTGGGTTTGTCCATCGGTGTGTGCTGCTGGCCATTGCCACATGTCTAGTCCCTCGATATTTTGGGACTGGGGCGTGACATATTACAAGACCTAATTACTAACAATTACAATTTAGGATTTTCATACGATCGCATGCCCTGCAGACTGTCCAAGCTACCCAAATATCATACGACAGAAAAGTAAATACTAGTGGATACACCACCCCCCGGAGAGATGTGCACCTAAATCCAAGTCATACAAAGGTGAACCTAAGTAAGTCAATTCAGTATGCCCCACATGATGGTGAGCTGAAAATGTGCATTACTCGACGGCATGCTACTAGTCCATCTATCAGTAAAATATTGTCGGGGCACGGGACTGCATGCAACCAGAAGATCCTCCCCCAATGCTCTAATTATTTAAGCTAGTTATTAACCTTAGCAGTTTGTTTCAGGATTCTAGGTATGGCATTCCGCATAATTCATCCTAGACATGATGCTCCCCACAGGAATGAACTAGACAAGACAATATTTTAGCAAGCACATGCACAAGACTATACGGGAATACAAACAAATGGTTATAGGCATGATGAGCGTGCGCTATAACAAGCCACAACAAGTAATATACGAGACGGTTGTATAATGGGTAGGAGGCCCAAACTATACCGAGACTGGTACGAGACAAATATATAATGGGTAGGTATCCCCAAAGCTATATATGGCAGTTGTATAATGGGTAATTGGCCCCAAAATTATACATGATGTCAAGCTAAGACTGGTACAAGCAAAGAACAAGAGTGCACCATAATGGGTCACTATCAAGAATGTACAAGACGAGTGTATAATGGGTTGGTATCCCAAACTATACATAAAGTCAAACTGGTCGGGTAAACACAATAAACAAGTGGATTCGAGAAAATAAGAAATATATACATACAATATACGCACAAGCGCCAATCGAAAACAGTAAAAAGTACAATGGAAAACTTAACGCATGCAAAAGAGTACATGACCGATATACCGTCGGTACACTACAGTATACCGTCGGTATGCCATACAAGAAAAATCTAGGTAGACAGGAAGAACGAGTCCGTTCAATCGGTATACTATCGGTATACTCCAGTATACCGTCGGTATATCTGTCTAGAGAGAGAAAAATCACAGAAAGTTTTAGATTTCAACAAATCGGTATACCATCGGTATACTACAGTATACCGTCGGTATGCCAGTCCAAGTCACAGCAGGTTCTAGGATTCTAAGTCGGGCCAAATCGGTATACCATCGATATACCCCAGTGTACCGTCGGTATGCCGGTTCCCATAGGCAATTCAAGAGAAGTCAAATCAAGACGGGTATCGGAACCAAAATCATGTTCCAAAACTTAATAAAAACTGGTCTGGCAAGATGTCAAGTCTAATGGTAAGACTCATTTAATATATTTAATAACTCTCATGTCAATCACTCCGGTTATCATTTCCGACACCGAGTTACCTAACCAGTAAATATCAGGATTTCTGCCAAAAAAGTTGAAACATGCTCAAAACTAATTTCTGAAACTAGCCTATAGCCAAAATTCACTAGAGAAACACTTATAATAAAGCAGGTTCCATGCAATTCTAAGCATACAACATCGAGGAAAATAAAATAGTAATAAAGTACTTTGTTCAAAAGTTTGGTAAGATGTACTTGCCACAACTGAAGCTCCCAGCCTTAACCTTCAAGTCCACCACCAAGAAGGGTTCAAAAACCACACTCTTAGGCCTCAAGACCAAGCTCCTAGCTTGTAGTGCCTCTCTCCTCTTTGGTACTATGTACAAGTGATATCGATTTGTTGGCTCGAGCGAAAGCCTTCTCGAAGTGTTCCTCGATCTAAATATAAGACGATTGATCTAAGTGAGTGGGCAAAACTTCATTCTCTAATTCTTGCATTCTTTAATAATGAATCTGATTTTTTGAAATACTTGTTTGCAAATTTGTTAATGTTCACATGAATGATAGAACAAGAACCTGTATGCTTAACTAGAGAACTTGTATGCTTGTCTAAAAGAGATAAAACCATTGCCATGCTAAGTCAAGAAAAAAATGTTGTATACTTAGTTACACCGACACCGCTATCGAACGAACCCTTGCCATGCTAATAAGATAAGTAAAGTAAATTGCTCGAACAAGTCTCTATGTCGTATGTTAAACAAGAGTAGAACTGCATGCTTAACTTGAAGAGATAAATATAACAGTACAATGCTTGTTAAATTAAAGATCGTTCATATGTTTGCTTGTCATCGCTTATATAATTGCTTGTCATTTATGCAAAAAGGTAAAACTACATGAAAAAAACTCATAATTTGCTAAAGGTGATTGATTCGAATAAGCAGAGACTAATAGTGTACCATGAGGTATGGTCCTTGTGATCTAGTGGGGTATGCTTTTAGTTGTGTGAAAAAATATTGAACCTATCGATCGTTTTGATAAGAAGATAGATATAAATTTGCTTGATCATTTCTTGCTTGCATTATAGATATTTTATGTCATATATTGGTCTCAGAAAACTTGTGCACAAGGTTTTAATCTCTCAAACAGTTTCTGGGGCACTAGGGATCGGTCGGTCCGGAAGGTATTTTGTTGCACCCAGAGGATACTGTCCTACGGGATATAGTGGGGTATTTTTGTGTCTATTAGTGAGCGAAACTATTATGTCACAGCTGCTAGTATTCGTGTATCTTGGTGAAGAGCTGAACCTTGAGTCATAACTGCCGACATACGTGCGTTCTAGTGTAGAGCTGAACCCTGAGTCACAACTACTAATCATGGGGCTACCCATGGACCATCATGTAGTTAGGGCACATGTTAGTTAGCCTTCTTGCATACCTAACTGTTTGATACAAAGACGGACAGGAAATAGAACATATATGTTTATGCAAATTGTTGCTAACTTATATGTCTGCTGCAGGAATAACCGTTCGGTGAAGGATAAGAATCACTGAATAAGTGATGCATTAATTTTTGATTTTGCTTGAATCTTGTATTGCCCCTAGACTTGCATGTTTTACTTGATGTTTACTGTTGCCCTTTAGTAATGAATTGATCATTCCATTAGGAATAACTTTTGTTCCTAAAGAGCTAGTAAATATTGTGCATGATACATGTTGCGCACTGCACGATAGAACATTGTCCCTAGTATATGCATGATTGTATCGTATATGAAAACTATTTTCAAAGCTATATTTTTGAAAAAAGTAAACTGACTCTAACCCTATGCTGCATGAAATAAACATAGGTAAAAGTAGCAAGATCACTAGAAATATAATATTTTGTCACATGCTTACTTAGTATTGGTTTCAGGAAGTGTTGCTTCTATTCGTTGATTTATACTCCCCAGTACTTTCCCTAAAGTGCTGACCCACCAATAGTTTGCTTGTTCGCAGGTGCTGGATTATCCGAAGAAGCGATAGTCGTGCCTCATCCCCAGGACCCAGAAATCTGGAGTCGATGCCTTGAGCCGTATCTAGATATTTTGAGATGCTTTTGAATAAAGGGATGTAATGTATGGAACGATGTCATTGTATTTGAGAGAGTGCGTGAGCAAATTGTAACCTCGGCCAAGCACCACTTGTAACACTTTTGAATATCAATAAGATGCTTGTTTCCTTATGCCATTGTGTTCTTTACTTTTCTGCAATATATGCCGCTGCTTCCATCTTGAATAGCTTACTTGTCCTTGTTCAAGATTTGGCCTTGTGCAAGCGCAACTTAGGCTTGTTCGGCATCACGCCCGTGCGAGGAGGGTCAGTCCCGCAAGGACCCAAGCAAGGACGAACCGGCCCCTGCGGGATCGGGACATGACATAGCTCCCATGGGAAATAGAAAGAAAATAAAGAAGTGAAAAAAGAAAGAAAATAAGGAAGTGAAAAAAGAAAGAAAAGGGAGAGCAGAGAGAAAATCAATTCATATATATATAAGAGGTGATTTAATCGTTACCGTTTGATCCACCTCGTCAGCGATCCAAGTTACGAGATTAAATCGATCTCGTCCACTCAAAACAAAACAAAGAATCCAATGAATAATAGAAATTATCGAATACTATTCACGAAAATATCTCAAAATATCTCATAATTAAAACAAATATCTGTCGAATAATATTTCGCCTGTAAGCCGGAACGTACCGCCAGTATTCTGGTTAGGTAGTAAAATTTTAGTTTTGAGAAACAATTTGAGATTCCACGAGATCCAATAAAATATGTCATAAAAATAATATAAAATATGTATCCATATACCAATACAGATACAGTGAGACGGGTCTCACAACTCTCCTCTCCTTAGAAAAATTTTATCCTCGAAATTTTAATATGGCTCCAAATCCAAACAATACAATCTAGGAAAATATGCTATTAAGAACTGAGAAGGAAACTCATATAACTTTGAAATCCAAATATGTAAAGGGAATTGGGAATAAAAAATCAATTAACTACTACAAACAACTAACACAAAAGATAGGTTAAGATACGGAGGATAGGAAATAAGTATACCTCCTAAGTCGAACAAATGCAGGTAACGAGGACGGATTTCATCCTCGCGCTGCCACGTCAACTCACCTGGTGAGTGATGATCCCAAGAAACTCGAACTAGTCGGATAGTCCGGCTCTTGAGAACCTTCTTCCTCCAGTCTAAAATAGATATGATCCTCTCCTCAGATGTCACCCCCTTTTTTGGCACACTTTGGCGCATATTGTTTGTTATTCCTGTCATGACCCGATTCCCTAGAATCGTTTGAGACGTCTCCCGAATCGTGACCGCCGTGCGGGCCTGGAGTTGCGCCCGCACAAGGCTTTAATGATTTGCATAGCAAGCACATATTCAGAGTACGCAGATAAATTGAAACACAGATTTAAAATATGGAAAAGTTCTCTTTTATTGATATGAACATCTATTACAAACTCTTGAACGAGTCAGCTAATATGCCGAACGGCTTACAAAAGAGATGACTCAAAATGAGATAGCAGTCCTGTACATTATATCCCTTTAATAAACTTCAAAAGATATAGACCTCCTGGCTGGAGGATAGCTTTGCCACGGAGCTGCATTTGAGTATGAAGAGTTGCAGCTTCTGGCTTCAAAATGCTTCAAGGGCGCGGTAAAGATGCGCCAACAGCTGGACTGGATCGGAAAGACGACTTTGGCTCCTCGTTCGGTTCGCCTTAGTGCGGAGAACCTGTTTCAACGAGGGTCAGCATATCGAAACATGCTGGTGAAGGCGAGCTAGCCGAACTATACCAATCAACACGTTGTTTTAATGAGCATGCATATTTGTGGGTTTCTATCTTGCTTTAGTTCATTTACCAGTAAGCAGCAAATAGAATTTACGGAAATGAACGTGCCACCGTTCGGTAGATTTTACCTGCCGACTGAATTACCTGCACAATACTTACCATGCCTTCCCTGAAACGAAGACACAAGTTAGTATGCAACAGGTTTAAATATACACGTTGGGATCACTGGCTAGGAGCCATAATGGACCGTTTAGTCTTTGAACGAAGATGGTGTGCAACGAAGCACGTGAGGCGCTGCACGCCATCCTGTTCGCACGTGAGACTATCGTGAAGTTCCGCCCGGACCGGATCGGTGCCAGTGCCCCAGCGATCGTCCGCGGAACCCGTTACCTTGTGCACAAGTTGTCCGTGATCAATCGTTCGTGGCACGTTAACGTTGATGCAGTTGAGGCACGTGAACAAGATAAGCAATATTGCATGATTCGTTTTGCATAGTCTTCCAGACAGTTTATTTCATAACACGTGTATTCCATACTTAGCATAATTTATGGAAGAAGATGCATTCTAAATAAACTTGAAGCATGTATAGAACATTTAAAATGAACAAGCATGCAAATTGAGTAACCGTTTCCCAGTTAAGTGACAAGCATAAATACCCAAGTCTATTCTCTTTTATCTTGGTTTCTTTTATTATTAACTTGGTATCGTTTGATCGGGGCAAGGGAGTGAAGCTTGGAAGCAGGGCTAGCTAATCGGGTTGGTAGCCACTCACTTAGATTTTGGAAAGAAGAAGGAGAGAGGCGCTTCACGACTCCGCTCGCAAGCCGCCTACTGCTCGTTCACCTGCACACGAACAGCTCGATTAATACTTCTTCCTCTCTTTCCAATCTCGAAATAGAAGTACAAGTCAATGAACGAAAACAATGAAAATCATCGAAACCGTTCAAGGAAAACAATCAAATGCCAAAACCAACTCAAAGCACGAAAGCAACAAGCGACATCGAAAACCGAGGCAATAAAAGATAGCAGCGGAGAGGTCCCTCCTGACTCTGCCGCTAAGCCGATCCTTGGGGCGCAGTCCACTGAATATGGGAATCGATTCCGAAGAAACAAATCCATAACGAGGACGAGTTCTTAATTCAATCTATCCCGATCGAACGATACCGTTTGTGTTTCTTAGCCGCGCTCTCCGCACCGGGAGAACGGGGCGCTACATCCTACCCAACCAATTGGAAGTTTTGTCCCGAAACTTAAGAACAATGCTTACCGTTAAGGGTAATGAACAGAATAGTTTGGGCAATCACGAATTCGGTGGGTGGAGTCACCGCAAATAAGATATTGCCCGAGTTTCTTGCGGCACTTATCGGACGTGTGCCCTTGTTTCTTACAGAAATTGCACGAAGGCCCTGGGTTTGCTCGTTGTGGAACACCGTGGTTAGGGCGCTTTGCAGCGGTGTTTCCTCTATCGTTGCCTTGGCGTTTGTGATTGTAGGTATGCACAGCGCCGGTGGAAACGTGAGGATACTGCGGTTCCAGAGATAGGGCGTGATTCATGACTTCACGCATCGTTCCATACTGATTATTGACTACATGCCCATGAATGGCAGGGCGCAGACCGCCTTCAAACCTTCTTGTTCGACTCGCTGCATCTGGTAAATAGGCCCTAGCGAATTTGGAGAGTCGGTTGAATTCGGCGGAGTACTGCTTCACAGTAATACTGCCCTGCCTCAGTTGCACGAAATCATTTTCCATTTGACGTTGTACTGGAGGGGGTATAAACTCCTCTTCAAACGCGGCACGAAAAGTCGTCCACGAGATCGCCTCCTCTCCGTGATCAAATTGGAGAGATCGTCAATGCACGTCCCACCAATCGTGCGCGTTGAGGCGGAGCTGTAGTTGCACGCAGTCGACGCGCTTCTCTTCGGGAACTTCTAGCAGAGCAAAGTGATCTTCAAGCTCGGCTAGCCAATCTAGAGCTACCATTGGTTCCTCAGTCCCGTTGAATGGGGTATTACAGACTTTCTTGAAGAGTCCCAAGTTGAAGGCAGTCACATCCCTCGGCCTTGGAATTTGTGGCGTCTCTACTTCAAGCACGGGCTGTTCCACCGGAGTCGTTGCTGTTGCGGTGGAATGGTTGGCAGCCAAAGTCTGAACAATCTGTTGTAGGGCATCCACCTGCTTTTTTTGGACTGAGAATCGGGTCTCTAGATTGCTCTCGAACTTGGCTTGGCGAGAATCATCTCTTTGTCGTTACGATTCTAACATTTGCATTACCCGCTCAAGCGGGTCGACTTGAGATATGCCTCGTTGGCTCCGAGAGCTCCCCGAAGTGCCCGAACTATTTTCTTGTGTTTCGTTCGGTGGTTGCGCTGCAGATTGCGCTGGTACCATTCCTTCAAAAGAAGGTAAATTACATTAGAATCATAATGTATTATGGACTTATTGCATGAACGTATCTTATTTTGGCCTAGCGAGTTCAAGAGTTCGCATAGGAATTTGATCGTTAAAGGAACTTTTCCTGCACAAGTCTAAGGAACTTTGAATCTGTGCTCTGATACCACTATGTTACGACCCGATTCCGTAGAATCGTTTGAGACGTCCCCCGAATCGTGACCGTCGTGCGGGCCTGGAGTTGCGCCCGCACAAGGCTTTAATGATTTGCATAGCAAGCACATATTCAGAGTACGCAGATAAATTGAAACACAGATTTAAAATATGGAAAAGTTCTCTTTTATTGATAATGAACATCTATTACAAACTCTTGAACGAGTCAGCTAATATGCCGAATGGCTTACAAAAGAGATGACTCAAAATGAGATAGCAGTCCTGTACATTATATCCCTTTACTAAACTTCAAAAGATATAGATCTCCTGGCTGGAGGATAGCTTTGCCACGGAGCTGCATTTGTGTATGAAGAGTTGCAGCTTCTGGCTTCAAAATGCTTCAAGGGCGCGGTGAAGATGCGCCAACAGCTGGACTGGATCGGGAAGACGACTTCGACTCCTCGCTCGGTTCGCCTTAGTACGGAGAACCTGTTTCAACGAGGGTCAGCATATCAAAATATGCTGGTGAAGGCGAGCTAGCCGAACTATACCAATCAACACGTTGTTTTAATGAGCATGCATATTTGTGGATTTCTATCTTGCCTTAGTTCATTTACCAGTAAGCAGCATATAGAATTTACTGAAATGAACGTGCCACCGTTCGGTAGATTTTACCTGCCGACTGAATTACCGGCACAATACTTACCATGCCTTCCCTGAAACGAAGACACAAGTTAGTATGCAACATGTTTAAATATACACGTTGGGATCACTGGCTAGGAGCCATAATGGACCGTTTAGTCTTTAAACGAAGATGGTGTGCAACGAAGCACGTGAGGTGCTGCACGCCATCCCGTTCGCACGTGAGACTATCGTGAAGTTCCGCCCGGACCGGATCGGTGCCAGTGCCCCAGCGATCGTCCGCGGAACCCGTTACCTTGTGCACAAGTTGTCCGTGATCAATCGTTCGTGGCACGTTAACGTTGATGCAGTTGAGGCACGTGAACAAGATAAGCAACATTACATTATTTGTTTTGCATAGTCTTCCAGACAGTTTATTTTATAACACGTGTATTCCATACTTAGCACAATTTATGGAAGAAGATGCATTCTAAATAAACTTGAAGCATGTATAGAACATTTAAAATGAACAAGCATGCAAATTGAGTAACCGTTTCCCAGTTAAGTGACAAGCATAAATACCCAAGTCTATTCTCTTTTATCTTGGTTTCTTTTATTATTAACTTGGTATCGTTTGATCGGGGCAAGGGAGTGAAGCTTGGAAGCAGGGCTAGCTAATCGGGTTGGTAGCCACTCACTTAGATTTTGGAAAGAAGAAGGAAAGAGGCGCTTCACGACTCCGCTCGCAAGCCGCCTACTGCTCGTTCACCTGCACACGAACAGCTCAATTAATACTTCTTCCTCTCTTTCCAATCTCGAAATAGAAGTACAAGTCAATGAACGAAAACAATAAAAACTATCGAAACCGTTCAAGGAAAACAAGCAAATTCCAAAACCAACTCAAAGCAAGAAAGCAACAAGCGACATCGAAAACTGAGGCAATAAAAGATAGCAGCGGAGAGGTCCCTCCTGACTCTGCCGCTAAGCCGATCCTTGGGGCGCAGTCCACTGAATATGGGAATCGATTCCGAAGAAACAAATCCATAACGAGGACGAGTTCTTAATTCAATCTATCCCGATCGAACTATACCGTTTGTGTTTCTTAGCCGCGCTCTCCGCACCGGGAGAACGGGGCGCTACAATTCCAGCCATTGTTTAGACCAGACCCGAGAGTTGTGGAGAGAGTGGGTTTGGTTGGATTGGTGGCATGTGTGGTTTGGATGGGTTTGAGTGATCCAATGGTTCATATCTCAAATCTAAACCTATATATTCTTATTTCTCTCTCTGCTCATTATTTTCTTTCAATTTTTCTCTCTTACGTTTTCTCTCTCCCTCCATAGGCAAGTACATCTTGCACAAGAGAAGAACCATGGATTTATGCACGTTTTTAGTTCTTAATTTTTTTTGTTTATTTCTAGCTCATATTTTTTGGACCGAGCATCCCTTCATCTTTAATATTTGTTGTTCTTGATTTTCTTGGTTGGAATTGCATGGACCTGAGTTTGGGTCTATGGGTTCACTTTTGTTTTCTGGGGGTTTGATCTCCCAAAACTCTGTGTTTTACAAAACTAATTAGCTCATAGTGTAGAGCACCATATTTTACGTAACTTTGCTTTCGGTCGTGCTTGATTTTGAGTCCAGCTAAGTTCAATGCTGAAACTTGATACAATATGTATACCAAAATGGCTGACTGGAGAAGAAGAACAGTGCTCTATAAAGAGTATACAAGAAGAGTATGCAAGAGAACCCATTTGGCATAAAAATACGTATATTTTACTTTGAATGCATTGGTGTGATGTCCCTACTCTTCGTACGTACTAATCCTGCCGTACTCAGTCTCCTAGCAAAAGTGTGTCAGTCACACTCCTTGAGTCAGTGGCACAATTTTGAGAGAAAAACAAGTTGGCAAACTTTGGTGTATTTTCAATCAAAGTTCTACCTGGAAAACCAAGAGAAAGTGCGCCAGGGCTAGTCAGTGCACTTTCTTCGGTTTGGCAATCTGGCGCACTTTTCCTATGTTCCATCAGCCGGCGCACTTTTCTTACGTTTGGTCTGCTCGCGCACTTTCTTCCCTCTTTGTTTTCTTAGGGACGAAGCTTTGGTTGGTTTCTCGATTTTTGTTTATTGATTTGTGTGCTCCTCGATTAACGAGTTTCTTGACTGTCGAGCTTTGACCTCAGATTGCGTATTTTATCTTTTTGCTAGCTTGCTCGCACACTTTATTTGAAAGAACGCCTTATTCTTGTCCGCACACCTTTTTTAAGTGCGTCATGTTGGTTAACTTGACAAATTGTGCCACTCCTTTGTAGCTCGCGCACTTTCTTGCAAAAGTGCGCCAACCTTGTTTCTGTCAGTTTGTGCTCGAACCTTGTTTCTGTAAGTTTGTGCGCCAACCTTATTTCTGTGTATTTGTACGCCAAATTTCTTTGTGCACCTATGATTTCCTGCTCACTTTGGGCCCTTTCCTAGGTTTAACATTTACATTGGTTAAATTATTGTGAGGATGTAGATGACTTGTATTTCGATCTTGAATGTATATGGACCTAATGACCTAGTTATGACTATATGCTAAATTGACTAAGTACCTGACATGAGCCTTATAGATGTGGCCATACATGCACTTGTTATTTTACTTGATAATTAGATTAATTTTCCTTGATCAACTTATTATACGTTGGATAGAATAAGATGCATAGTTTAACTCGGATGACAATCTGCAACCCCGGTCCTTGTTTGGTTTAAGGGTTGTGGATCTGATCTCGAGGGTTTCTCGTACTACTCTTATCCTTATTCATCGATATAATAAAGTGACAAATTAATGTGACCAGTATTAGACTATCATGTCCTGAATAACTTATTATCTGATAACTTATCCATGATCTTGATAGTAAAACTTGTTCCTACCCTGACTATTGTATCCGTGCTGATACACTTAACCGCACTGAGAGTGCTACTTGATATATAGTGAGTTGTCGTGCCTCATACTCCTGCTACATAATATAAGTAATTATTTCCATGCACGGATTTGGTAGTTGGACAGTAAATTTAGCCGTGGTTAGATAGTATTGATTGTTGCATCATACTTGGATGAATCCAGATTTAACTTTTGAGTGATAATAAGGGTTCGTATCAAGAGTTTTTGCACTTAAGGTACAACATCTAAGAAGGAATATTCATATGACCACGGAATGAGATTCTAATTAATCTAGGGCTAACTAAGCAACTTAATTGGTAGAGCATTGGGAGGGAACGGTATCTAGAGATCGTGCATGTCGAGCCACCCTAAATTAGCTTGGAGAAAAGGCTAGCCACCATAGATACTGTATATCATCCGCACTAGTGGAGTGTAGTATCGGATCTAAATATAAGATCGGTCCGATATCTTTTCTATAGAATGCCTGGAACTGTTACCGATCATTAATTAGCTCAGGGCCCTTGCAAGGGACTGTGCAACTTTTACATACATTCTTGCTCGTATATCATTGATTCAGCCAGTCATGCTCGATTATAGAACGATCAAGGATACTCATATATTACATTACTGGGATAATCCATAGATTATATACTAAGTCGTAATACATGATTGGCCATTTAAATTGCTTGTAATATGTGCCTAGCCAGGAAAGTGGGCTATTGTGGCATGATGATTCAACCCATATCCTTATTTGGTTGTTGGGTTGCATCGTTGTTATACGATATTCCATGGACTGAAGCTATATTCTTTCTCCTATATTGTATCTCTGTTTGTGTGTTGTGCCTTATGTTGAGCGGAATTAGGGACATAGACTGTTGTAGCATGATGGTTCAACTCATGTTCTTATTTTGTTGTTGGGTTACGCTGTTGTGTTACGATAGGCTATGAACTGAAACTACTACGCAGAGTTATTTTATCTTGACCATAATCAAGGGACGTATTCTATCTTGATGTGATAGGTTACTTCATATCCTTGTTTGGTAAAGGGGTGTTATATCATATCATGGATGGGACATATGCCATTGATTATTGGATCATGCATCTCATGCTATAGATCTGGTCTTTTTTCTTCATCTCATGCTTCCTTTATGGTCTTGTTATTTGGGGTCTGACCCTACTAGTTTTGCATGGCCAGGTTTAGGGCCAGCACCTGAGGATCAAGCTTAGCTCACCCTCACTGATGGCACGCACCAGAAGGATGACTGCTAAGGGTCACGAGTGGGTTCTTTATTCACTGTTCGTCTTTTGTAAAGTATATTCTTTTGGGAGTTTAGCCAACCGACACATGTTAGACGAAAAATCTAGATACTAGTTCCTTACATTACTGTATATATTCAAACTGTAGCTGACTCACTGTCATGTATACTTTGATCTTGCATCTAGCATATTATTTTGTACTGTCAGATCTCTAAAGAATATTTTGATGTGGCATTTGGGACGCCTTACTGCTTATTCTAAAATATTCTATATTATTGCTAGTTGTTTGAATGATTGAGACATAGAAATTTTTGACCCTAGGAGACTTGATTAAAATATGCACCCCTTATCTCTAGACAACCTTAACACATTATGGTTTGCTTCGGTATTCTACAAGGTGTTGTTAACTGAGTCATTCCCCTACTCTCCAGTATTATGGATCTGGGGCATGACATTATTCGATAGGTCGGTACCAACGACCAACTCCGAATGATATCGACGCAACTGAGATACATGAAAGACATCATGTACCCTATAAAGCATCTACGGAAGAGCTAATCTATATGATACATCTCCCACGCGCTCAAGAATATCGAACAGACCGATAAATCTTGGACTAAGCTTTCCCCATACTCCGAATATGATCACTCCACAGGTAGGCAAAATCCTAAGAAATACGTAGTCGCCGACAGAGAACTGAAGATGTCGCCAATGCGAATCTGCCCAATGATGCTGACGATCCTGAGCTACTCTGACATGCTCTCTAATCTGCCTAAAAATATCAACTGACTGAGCTATCATCTCAGGCCCAAGCATCTGCCTCTCGCCAATATCAACCCAGGCTAAGGGTGATCTACATCTCCTGCCATACATTGCCATGAAGGGTTCCATCTGAATACTCGTCTGGAAGTTGTTGTTGTAGGAAAACTCTACTAAGTTCAAGTCATCTTTCCACGAACCACTAAAGTCTACAATACATGATCGAAGCATATCCTCCAAGGTCTGAATTATACGCTCTGACTGACCATATATTTGCGGATGGTATGCTGAACTGAACCTCAGACGGGTGCCAAAACTCTGCTGAAGGCTTTGCCAAAAATGGGAAGTAAATCTAGAATCCATGTCTAAGACTAAGCTAATAGGTACTCCATGTAGTCTAACAATCTACCTCATGTACATCTCTGCTAGCTGCTAATCAAACTGACCAATCCGAAAAGGTAGGAAGTGGGCAACCTTCGTGAGTCAATCTACTATCACCCAAATGATATCTCTACCAGCAGTGGATCTAGGATGACAGATCATAAAGTCCATAGTAATATGCTCCCATCTCCACTCCGAAATCAGTAAAGGCTGAAGTAATTCGGTTGGTCTCTGATGCTCATCCTTAACCTGCTGATAAACTAAACACCAAGAGACAAACCGTGATATCTTCCTCTTCATCCCATTCCACCAGAAGTGCTGACTAATATCACGGGACATCTTCGCCCCTCTTGGATGGACCGAGTAATAGGAATTATGGGCCTTTGACATAATCTCATACAAGATATCTCCACTAATCACACAAAGTTGACTCCCGAACCTGAGAGTCCCATCCTCGTGAATGCTCAACTATGCTCGACGTTCTGCCTCACATTATGCTCTGAGTTGCTGAAGCCTGGCATCACATGATAGTGCTGTCCTGGTCCTCTCTACTATGAAAGACTGCACCTATAATCCTGTCATCAAGCCTGTATCACCAAGTAACACCACCTCGATGCCCATCTCCTAAAGATCCTCCAGTATATGATGATGCTCCGTCAAAAAGTAGGCTCTTGTTCTCCTGCTCAAAGTGTCTGCCACGACATTAGCCTTTCCTAGATGATACTGAAGATCAATTTTGTAATCTTTCAGTAACTCCAGCCATCTCCTCTGTCACATGTTGAGGTCCCTCTACGTGAACACATACCTCAAGATCTTGTGATCGGTGAAAATCTTCATTCTCTCACCATACAAATAATGCCTCCAGAGCTTGATTTCAAACACCACTGCGGCGAACTCCAAATCATGGGTCGGGTAATTCTTCTCATGGTCTCGAAGCTGCAAGACGCATATACAATAACCCTACCATGCTGTATAAGGACACACCCTAGCCCAATGCCTGATGTATCACAGAAAACCGTGAACCCACCTGGTCCAACGAGAAGTGTCAAGATAGGAGCCAAAATCAAACTCTACTTGAGCTTCTCGAAAGAAACTTGACAAGAATCTGACCACTCAAAGCGCATGTCCTTACATGTCAACCGTGTCAAAGGTGCGAAAATCCTACCAAAGTCTGCAATAAACCGCCTGTAGTAGCTTGCTAATCCCAAAAAATTGTGTACCTCTGAGACTGTACTAGGTACTGTCCAACTCTCGATAGCCTCCACCATCTTGGGATCCACCTCTATGCCTCCACCGGAAATGATGTGACCCAAGAATGAGATACAATCTAGCCAAAAATTGTACTTGTTGAACCTTGCATATAGTTGATGCTCCCGAAGATTCTGAAGTACTATGCGAAGATGTCGCTCATGCTCTGTCTCTGACTCTAATCTGATGATACCTAGATCGCAAATCGATCTTAGAAAATACAGCTACCTCGATGAGATGATCAAACAAGTCATCTATCCTGGGCAAGGTATACTTGTTCTTAATGATCACCGTATTAAAAGTGCGATAATCAACACACAAACTCGATCAACCATCCTTATTTTTAACAACAAGTAACGGGGCTCCCTATGGTGATCCAATAGCATGAATGAATTCCTTGGTCCTCAACTCCTCTATCATCTAGTACAGAATCTCTAACTCTGATGGTCATATCCTGTAGACTCGCTCTAAAATTGGCTTCGCCCCTGGAATAAAATCAATTAGAACTCTACGTTTTGAACTGCATGCCTGGAAGATCATCGGGAAATACGTCCGGGAACTCGCAGACAACTCCGAGAAACTGTACCTCCTCGTCTACTTCTATCCTCAGGATAACTGGCAAAGACTCCACCTTGCCTCTCGAAAATGAGAACTTCTTCTCATCAAGGACACAAAATATAACCTTGACAGCATAATAACCTATCATTGTCTATCGCACACACAACTAATCCATTCCTAGGACTAAGTCATAATCGCTCATAGGAAACTCTATGCCGTATACTACAACTTGACATGAGGCATAAACTCTATCTACTCCCACGAGACCATTACCAGTAAGTATATTCAACCTTACAAATAAGGACTCGAACTCCAAACCAACTCGTATCTCAAGTCGTGCAGATATAAACGAGTATGATGCACCAGAATCAAATAATACTGAAGCTGAATACGAATGTAAAAGAATGGTACCTGCAACCACCTCTCCAGCTACTAGCGCCTCCTCATAGGACATCCCGAAAGCATGCCCTTGTCCTCTAGGCACTGGTCCCCTCTTTTTTTGGCCTCTCTGCCTAGTCTAAACCTGGGCCTGAGCATACTGTTATGGCCTCTGTTGCTGGAACGTCTGGGAATCCATCGGTAAAGGCCTCGGGGCTTGTTGCTGTTGTACCGGCGCTGGTGCCCTGAACTGTGGAGCTGCTAACTGGACTAATAATGATCCAGCTGAAGCCCTCCGGGGACAAGTACTAATCATATGTTCGGCTCTTCCACATGCCAGACACAAACCTTGTGCCCTACGACACATTGAGAAGTTGTCACATGGCTTCCCACAGTGGGAATACTCGACTGAATATTACTGCCTCTGCTACTGGAGACGAGTCTGAGAAGACTGCTGAACCAAATATTTCCTCCTTAGTGACCCGATCGATAAAGCTCGAACTGCCAAAGCTAGTGCTGAAGACTGAGTAGAAGATCCCCTCTGAATATAAGTCCTTTTCTGGCCCCCAACTCTGTCGATTGTCCTCTGAAAGGTGTACTCGTGTCTCCTTGTCGCTCTCATTACAGTGTCAAAAGTCTGAAACTCTTGTTGCTCTACTTCTAGTATGATCTCCAGATGAAGTCCCTGCTGGAACCTCCTAACCCTGTCTAACTCGGTCGCCACCAGGGTGGGAGCAAACCGACTGAGCCTGCAGAACCCCGTCGCATAGCCGTCGACGGTCCTCGCCATCTACTTGAGGTTGTTAAACCTCTGCTACAATCCATAACGCGACACCGTATCGTAGTACCAAGTTTGAAATCTTTTAGTGAAATTGCCTATAGGATCGACACTGTCAGTGTAACCTCCTGATCTGTCCACCAATCGTGGGCCAAATCTAACAAATGCAGCCTAATCACTGCCACACGCTCTCTAGCTGGTACTCCTGCTGCCTCAAGTATGGCCTTAGTATCCTAGAGTCATGTGTCAGACGCAATCTCATCCTCAGTACCATAGAAGTATGGGAGATGGAGACATCTGAAGTTGTTATCATAATTATAGATCTGAGAACCATCTACCTTCATAGTCGTCTAAACTGAGTGAGTGAAAATATAACTATATCGTTGGTGAGCGACCATGAACCCCGTCAGCGCTCGAACAATATCTGGCTGCTCTGGATGAACTGGATGAACTGGTACTGCCAGCGGATTGGGCTGAACATACTACTTTACCTCATGATCAAACCTCGGCTCTGCTCCTGAATGCTGAGGATGAGGCCTAGGAATCGGCTGACCATCAAGATGTTGATCTGCCATTATTTGTACCTAAATGATCTGATCAAAAGGACCAGGTATAGTGTCCTTGAAAGTTAAAGGATACAAGGATCAAAATCGAGGAACAAGATAGAGGAACGATGATAATAGATATCAGGTCAAAGATCAGATATATAGGATAATCCGAAAAGAGATCAAGGGGGATCAAATAGGATTAAGACTTCTAATCACTGATAGCCCCCACAAGTCTGAATACCAGACATGCATGGGATAACACTAAAACCATGTCACGCTCCAGAATCAGAATACTGGAGAACGGCGGTGGACAAAGCCAGCTACGTATACTAAAGTACTCCAGTACCGTGAAATACAGTCACGATTGTGAATAGACATTGGGTTAATACTACAAGCCAACAGTCAAATCCTGAGTAAAGGAATCCTAATATCTCAATCACAAGCAGGAATCCATAATATACAAGATATATGATCATCAGAAGAAAAATAGTAAAGTATCGCAAACCCAATATACATAGATGATCATGAAGCTAGTAATACAAAATGAAGAACTAGAAATACCAAAAGTCAAACATATCAACTCTAGACATGGTCTAGAATAGGCTAATCATGTCATGCCCAGTAGACGATATAACAAGTCCAAAATATGAGCTAACAGGTGCTCGGGACTAAACACCATAAAATAATATGTGCAATATATGGGAGAACAAGATTGGAACCCAATTAATCAGTCTAGTGCTCCGCGTGGTCACCGTCCTCAAAAATGTATGAAAGATCCTCTGGCACCGTTACCAGATCTGGCCAAGCAAAATTAGTGGGGCCAGACCCCAAATAGCAAGTACCACAAAGGAGGTCGAACTAAAAACTAAAACCAGTAATACAACATAGAGCTACAATATCCTAAGCAACATGTAACCACCAGGAATAATATAAAATGTACCAAAAAAGAAGAAAATAAAACAGGAAACATATAAAGAAAACTGGTCGGGTGACATGTACGAGATCATACAAGGTGAACATAGCTATATAAGAAAACTGGACAGATGTAGCATATACAGTGAACTGGGCAAGAAAAGTAAACCAGAACATAGCTAGTACAATATCGGGATCATGGCAAGGGAAACATGTAAGGAACAGTGCATATATAAAGTAAAAGGGTATACAAGACGAAAGACCGAAGTGCACCGCGATGGGTCACTGTCAAGCATGCAAGATAATATAAGACAAGACAATACAAGGACTCCATCCATCAATCACGACCAAGCAAGAAGTATGGCTTGATACGTTAGTTAACTAGAGTTATCACAATACCTAATTACTAACAAATACAATTTAAAATTTTTATACAATCGCATGACTTGCAGACTGTTCAAGCTACCCAAACGTCAGACGACAGTAAAATAAATACTAATTGATACACCACCCCAGGAGGGATGTGTACCTAAATCCAAGTCACACAAAGGTGAACCTGAGTAAGTCAATTTAGTATGCCCCACACGACATTGAGCTAAAAATATGCACTACTAGACAGTATGCTACAAGTCGATCTATCTGTAAATTATTATCGGGGCATGGGACTGCATGCAACCAGGAGATCCTCCCCCAATGTTCTAATCATTTAATCTAGTTATTAAACTTAGTAGTTTGTTTTAGGATTTCGGGTGGGACATTTTGCAGAATCTATACTACACATGATGCTCCCCATAGGGATAAACTAGACAAGATAATATTTTGGCAAGCACAAGCATAGACTATACGGGAATACAACCAAAAGGTTATAGGTGTCACGCACCGATCTCCCGAAGGAATCGACCGTCCCCGCTAGGCGCGAATTACCGCTCCAACGCTCCCGTCGGAAGATCTTTCTCATCTGGACGTAATATCGTATGAGCACAAGCTACACCCATACAAGACCATGATCCGAACATGCGATAAAATAACTAAGCCACAGAGTCGCACATATAGTCCGAATGCAGCAGAATAAAAAACGAATAGGTGATTGGTAACAAGTTCACATAGTTGTCATAGCGGAAGCATTGAATAACACAAGTATGGAAGTAAAATAAGCACTTTATTGGTATTACAAGTAGCGCTAGGCCAAGATTATAGGTCGCTCAAGCCCTCTCTCTCGAAACAATAAAAGTATGCCAAGTGGCTACAATTTATAGAATAATACATAGGCGATGTTACAATATTATGTCTTGTATAGGTACTTCAGTTTCGGATGCAATGCTCCAAGGGTCCAGAGTGAACTCCACTCCTTAGCACGCACAAAGGGGTTTTCGTACCGAACGAGGTTCTCCTATACCCTACAAGCAATCTGTTGGATTATCAGTACATGAATGCACTGGTGGGAAGTCTTATCACCCGCTCAACAAATCCAAATACTTTATATAGATTCCGTGCACCATCTATTAAGTTGTCTTTCTATTCTTGCCTTAGGATCAGTTTTATGGCATAATGTAAAGCCTAACTCGTGTGGCAGTGCACCGTATGATATAAGAGTGACACAGTGAGACTTACCAACTCACCCGCTCGACAAACCAAGTTAAACCAAGCATGAGTACTTATATAATGAAATCCATGGCAATCACATAAGCAAACACAGTATCACAAGCGGGTTTCTAATTCAGGTGCACGAGTTACATGGATTACTCAAATATGTTACAATGAATTCTCAGGTGTTCAATATGTACATATGTATTATACTTATAATCGTTCAGGTGTTTCAGATTTTTGGATGTGATGCAATAACTCGCACGCGAATTGCTGCTAAGAGAGGATGACTTATCTATATGAATATGAGTCACTGGCATAGCCATAAAGGATGGGTTGTAGTCAAAAGCGAGAATGGTATGCGACTCAAGAAAAGAAGAGTCACATCCATCCTTCAAGAACAGACGACTACTTAGTCTAAGAGAGAGGATGGCGTAAAGAAAAGGTTCACAAGGCGCTACACGCCATCCTGCTCAAAACAGATAGACTAACAGATATTTCGTCCGGATCGGATCGTCCCTAGTGCCCCAGAGACCGTTTGCATTAATAGATTGAATACCTTGTGCACAAGTTATTCGCGACATGCAAGTCTTGTATCTCAGATTCATGGGATTTATGACATGGCATGTTAATTCTTGATTCTTATTCAGAACGAGTATGCTCCACAAGCTGTGATTCTTGCTTTACTTGACATAATTCTCGTTCAGAGTTAAACTTGACATGGTATAATCCCATATTTCGGAGATGCCTTGGCGACCCAACAGTCCCGGATACTTTCAGGTTCATACTTGGACGAAACGTCTATTAGATAGTCTTCCGGTGAATTGGATGAATGCAAGACATAAATTGTGTTACTTGATTGTGGCATAAATTATGTAACAAGCATTGAAACAAGGCAAAGAGTAAAAGTTAGCATGTAAGCAGGCAAGCATTTTATTTGTTGGAAGCATAAGCATAAGGAAACACAACGTATAGTCTACCTTAGAACATAAGCCTTTACGTTGGCAAGGGTCTAAGGGGTAAAGCGAGGAGTAAAACCGTACAGGGACATATCGAGCGACATAATCTAAAGGACGAGCAGTATAAACATGCGAAGTAGTGCACTATGAAGAGTATATAAATGATCTACACGAAGCATAGCAGAGTTTACTTGAACAAAGCTAAGGTAGCATACGAGGGTCCAGTTATAAGCCAAGTTTCATTTCCATATTCTAACACAAGCAATACAAGATAGGATTATTCCCTTAGATAGGTGCATTGTATTCTTTATTAGCATACAAGGGATAATTTACCTAGCGACTAGCATGTATCGTCCATATTTTAAGTGTGCTAGATAAGCAAAGGCAAGTTCATCTTTGCCACCCACCTTAGCGATGATTCGCCTGGGTCGAGAGATACTCCGAGGAGCCTTTGAAAGTCTAAGTCAAACTCCTGAAGGGCCAAGTTTGGAATCATTTGCCTCAAACGATTCTTTTCACTGAGAAAAGTAGGTCGGGTCATTGCACTTGCGCCATTTGAATCGGCTATCCGCTTGAACAAAAGGGGTCATTATAATAGGCATGATGAGCGTGCGCTATAACGAGCCACAACAAGTAATATACGAGACATTTGTATGATGGGTAGGAGTCCCAAACTATACCAGGACTAGTACGAGACAGATGTATAATGGGTAGGTGTCCCCAAAGCTATACATGGCAGGTGTATAATGGGTAAGTGGTCCCAAAACTCTACATAATTTCTGTCATGCCCCGGTTTCGCAGAACCGATTCATCATCGTATTCGGTTTCGCTGAACCGGTCATCCTCGCTGGACGTGATATCGTACAAGTCTGGGGTTGCACTTGTACAAAGCAAGAATATGCACACATATCAAATATCTTTTTTAAATAGTTTCATAACATAGCAGTAGATTATAAAGCACATATTTGTATAGGAAGAATATAATTCTTTTATTGATTCATTGCAACGAAGTATAATTTTTTCAGCACCGAAATGGAAATGCCTGAACGACTTACATAGCTTTTTCATAAAATAAAATATTGATAGGCTAACATGAAATAATGTTCTTATCCCACACATTATGCCCCTTTATTACTTCCTTGGAAACTTAAAGCAGCAACTAGAAATCTTTTAAAATACTTTGAAATAGGAAGAAGCTTGAAAAGACTACAACAAAATTATTAACTCTCTTGAGCGCCCCTGGTTTCTCGGTCACCTCGTTTGCCCACAGAGGCGTGGGTCAGTACTCAACTTGTACTGATGAGCAGAACTGACCCACTCACCTAAACCAACACTTCTTAATTAAAGCAGCATTTTAATAGGCAATATTATATATACAACGTTTCAATAGGCAACTGTAACTATCACTTTTCTTGAGAGGGATATTTTTTTAATTTTTATATGTTGTTAAATATTTTATATATTATTATGTATTAGTGATTGTCTAAAATTATATTAGTGGTTAGCCTATTGGTTAGATTTAGTTCTAGTGAACCTAAGTGGACCCAACTAGAATTGACATGACCATTGGTTTAATTAATTTATTAGTTTTAGTTTACTCATTAATTAAGGAGAATAAATTAATCAAATTAGAACCTTCCTTTAGCTAAACCCTATTTATTAAATATTTTTCATGACTAATTAGGAAGGACAAACTTGTAAATAGATCAAATCTATCATAAGAAAACCCTTTCCTCAAGCCTCATTTATTCATTTTATTTTATTTTCTACTACTTCAACTTCTTCCCCATTTCATCTTCTCCACTAACTCATGAACACCAAACCCTAATTTTCTAATTTATACCAAATCCCAAAATTCTACCATTACCAAACCATTTCACCTTTAAAACTTCTTCATATGGAGAGCTAGTGCTTGGAGCTCAAGGAGGAAGCCAAGAAGAAGCATTAGCAAGAGGAATTGTGTCACTTTTGTAGCGCCCCGTTCCTCCTATTAGAGGAGCGCGGCTAAGAAACACAAGATGGTATCGTTCGATCGGGATAGATTGAAACAAGAACTCGTCCTCGTTATGGATTTGTTTCTTCGAATCGATTTCCATATTTAGTAGACCGTGCCCCCGGGATCGACTTAGCGGCAGAGTCGGGAGGGACCTCTTCGCTGTTATCTTTTATTGCCTCAGATTTCGATGTCGCTTGTTGCTTTCGTGCTTTGAGTTGGTTTTTGGATTTGCTTGTTTTCCTTGAACGGTTTCGATAGATTTTATTATTTTTGTTCATTGTACTGTATTTCAATTCTGAGTATGAAAAGAGAGGAAGAGGTATTGATCGAGCTGTTCGTGATGCAGGTGAACGAGTAGTAGGCGACTTACGAGCGGAGTCTTGAAGCGCCTCTTTCCTTCTCCCTTCCAACCATCTAAGTGAGTGGCTACCATCCCGATTAGCTAGCCCTGCTTCCAGTCTTTACACCTAAATCTTGCATTCTTGTAGTCCCGATCAAGCGATACCAAATAGTAACTAAAAGATGTCAAGATAAGAAGGAAATAGACTTGGAAAATATTGCTTGTCAACTAAACTTGTGAACGGTTATCATATTGTATGCTAGTTTATTTATAAATGTTTTATGAATTGTGCTAAGTATGGAACACATTGTATGCGCTGTTCAGGGAGGCTATGTAAAATGAATCATGCAATACTGTTTGTCCTGTACTCGTGTTGCCTCAACTGCATGAATTATTAACTTAGAAAACATACCGTTCGATCACGGACAACTAGTGCACAAGGTAACTGGTTCCTACGGACGATCGCTGGGGCACTGGCACCGATCCGATCCAGACGGAACTCTACCGTATAGTCAACTGTACTGGACGAGATGGCTTGTAGTGCCCACTGTATTTTTGCTGTAAACCATTCTTGTCTATGACTAGTGTCCTTTATGGCATCATGTCAGTGATCTCTTGTATATTTAAACATGTTGCAAACTAACTTGTGTCTTCGTGGCAGGAAAGGCATGGTAAGTATTGTGCAGGTCGTTCAGACGGACAGGTAAAATTCACCAAACGGTGACAAGTTCATTTCAGTAAAATTCTATATGCTGCTTACTTGTAAATGAACTAAGGCAAGATAGAAATCCATAATAATATGCATGTTTCATTAAAAACAACGTGTTGATTGGTATAGTTGGGTTAGCTCGTCTTTACCATTATGTTTCGACATACTGACCCTCGTTGAAACAGGTTCCCCGCACTAAGGCGAACCGAGCGAGGAGCCAAATTCGTCTTTCCTGATCCAGTCCAGCTGTAGGCGCATCCTGATCGCACCATCCTTGAAGCATTTTAAAGCAGGAGCTTGCAACTCTATATACACAATGCAGCTCCGTGGCAAAGTCGTCCCCCAGCCCGGAGGTCTATATCATTTTGAAGTTTAGTAAAGGGATGTAATGTACAGGACTGCTATCCCATTTTGAGTCAACACTTTTGTAAGTCCGTGCGACAAATTAGCTGACTCGTTCAAGAATTTGTAATAGATGTTCATTATCAATAAAAAGAACTTTTTCATGTTTCAAATATGTGTTTCAATTTATCTGCGTACTCTGAATATGTGCTTGTTATGCAAAACATTAAACCCTTGTGCGGGTGCAACCCTAGGCCCGCACGGCGGTCACGATTCGGAGGACGCCCCAACAATTTCACGGAATCAGGTCGTGACAACTTCTTCTTCCATTCTTCTCCAAATTCGTGAAGATTAAATGGGATCTAACTCCCAATACGTAAATCCCTATTTTTCCCTAATTTTTTTGGTAGGAACCCAAATAGAGCCAATAGGAACCCTCACATAGGTTGGAATGACCTTCTAATGGTATATCTAAGTGTTAGAGGACTTGAATCCACTAGATCTAGGCTTTTGAATGTTGTATTAGTATTTTCTAGGATTTATGTGGTGGAACTATGAATTTTGCATATCAAATGTTTGTAGAATAGTCTCAATAGGGTTTTTAGCCAAATTTAGTATTTTTGTGTCCATTTAGATATATATAAACTCTACTTCGATTGTCATTATTTTATATAGTAGCTAATATATATTTACATTATATTTGGTTCATATTTGTGTTGAGTATCATTTTGGTTTTGGTATCATGAGGTTAAGATGAGGTAATGTTAGAATTGGTGTACACTGTGGGTAGGTTCGAGCAGTATACCAGTGTGGGTGTGCATGTTAAGAGTGTCTTTGTGTTAAGGTATGTAAAACCCTATTGAGACTATTCTACAAATATTTGATGTGCAAAATTCTTAGTTCCACTACATAAACCCTAGAAAACACCAATAGATATATATAAACTCTACTTCGATTGTCATTATTTTATATAGTAGCTAATATATATTTACATTATATTTGGTTCATATTTATGTTGAGTATCATTTTGGTTTTGGTATCATGAGGTTAGGATAAGGTGATGTTAGAATTGGTGTACACTGTGGGTAGGTTCGAGCAGTATACCAGTGTGGGTGTGCATGTTAAGAGTGTATTTGTGTTAAGGTATGTAACTATGTGTACAGGCTTGAAGGCAGGTGGATAACACACTAAGTAGCAGTCAGATTAGGGGAGGTATCAGTTGCAGTCAAGTAGTATGGATTTGGGTCTGTGATACTTGATCCAAGTATCAGTAACGTGAAGCTCAGTTGTATTATAGGTGGATGGCCCTTAGTTCCATGCAAGTATGGATTTGGGCAGTGTACAGCCACTGTGCAACAGTGTGGATACACTTGTGCACTGCCCAAATTAGCAGCAGCAGTGATGCACCATTTTGGTGCATCAGACCTAGTGGGGGCAGTGGTATCATGGGGGTATCATCGCACTTCGAGCACCAAAGTTTCAACTGTATCAGATACTAATATGCACAGGCAGCAATGTTGCTGTGTGTTGGAGATGGTTGTGGACAATGGGATACTGTACTGTACAGAGGATTAAAGGGGGGTGAGGAATAGTGAGTTTGTGTATGCTTCTGGATAGTGTGTGTAGGTGTCTGTGAAGCTTGGCACCAGGAATTCGATAAGTGAGTGTGTGGTGGTGTCAGTAGGTGTGTTCCAGTAGACTGATGAGGTTGGATGGGTGAGTTAGGGTTATAGATGTGCTAGTGCTCAGTGGCAGACAGAGTATAGGCAACTCGGATTGTGCAGTGCTATGTGAAGGTCTGTTCAGACCTAGGTGAGGACGTGCAGGTTGTTCAGGTATAGGGAGCTTGATCTCCAGACAGTATGGCCTGTGAGGAAAGTTCAGGTCTGTGATTGACAGTAAAGGGGAAAAAACAACATTGGCATGAGCTTAGATTCCTGCATTTGGATGCACCAACCAGTGCAAATGTCTCCAGTTTAGTGCAACATGGGGAATTATAAGAGTAGTTCCAGAGTTTGTGTAAAATTAGGAGTATGTGTTAATTAGTATATGAATAAGTAGTGTGCTATATATGTAGGATTTTGCAATAGGAGCAGCAGTGGACACCACATAGTGTATCAGTGAGTGTGGACCTTATAGTGCCATAGAGGTTAATGTTCAGATATGGTAGGAGGGTGAAGTAGCAGTGATAGGGGATGTCTTGAGTGTAGGTATGTGTACATTAGGCTTAAGAATGGGGTTAAGACCTAGGTTTCTGACTGCATATTGCAGGGAAAGTGAGCCATAGGTACAACATATGGCAAAGGGGAGTTTGTTCATATTGGAGCTTGTTGTAGTAGGATGTACATTGGTATGGATCAAGAACAGCAGTGTTATAAAGGGTGTGCAGGTAGTGCACCTTTCTGCACTGCCATAAAGCTTGGGCACAGGTATTTTGGAGTGTATGCAACTGTCATGAGAAGTTTTTACTATTGTAGATAGTGTTACAGGCCACTGTTGAGAGCAGTTGCACTATTACAGCTTGGTTGATGGCCACAGAGGGTGTATAGGTATGGCACTGCACCCAGGTGGATGTGCAGCATTATGCACTTGTGTAAATGTGTGGGGGTGAGCTTATGTAAGGTGTTAGTGTATGAGATGTGTATGTGCACAAGGGATGACTCAGTATGGTGTATCATATGGTTAGTAGGTATGTTGTTTTTTGTGTTTAGTATTAAATTAGAGTGCTTTTAGAATCAGATTTTGGGTAACTGTGGCCAAGTTAGAGTATCCTAGAATAGTGTATCATTAGGAAAATACCTAAGAGTAGTGCATGTATAGATAGGTGTATCAGTGGGGTATGTAAATTAATGTGTGAGGTTTCATGTATTTCTTAGGTTTCAGTGTGAGGTGGTGTGACAAGTGAGGTAGTGAATGGAGCCTGCAGGTGGGTTTTCTTAGCACTGTGGGGTGCAGTGCTAAGACTGCAGGCAATATGAAGAGGTTTGAGGGCAACAAAGGGGTATTGGAGGCTAGCAAGTGAGTGATACTACAGTAGTGTCAAGCACAGAGGTTGCTTGAGTATGTGGAGAATATCTATAGGTGAGAGAGGTATAGATGAGGTTGTGTATATATGAAAGAGTGTAGCATCAGAAATCTGGAAGTTCCTAAATTGGAGTAAGGTTGGTTCAGTCTGGGATATGGAGGGCTCCAGGCAGTATTCTAATACAGAGTATCAGAGGTCTGCAATGTACTAATATGCATTGCATTGTATGGGTTTAGTTCTGTAGTTTGCAAGCAAGCAGGGGTTGTAGCATGAGAAATGAAGTTATCGAAAGACACCTCGGGTTGGTATATATGAGGGTTATTGGAGTTTTAGAGTTGTGCACAACAGTGTACATGTGAGTGGTGTTCTCAGTTTGGAGTATTAGTGAAGGTTGAGGTTTAAGCAATGAAGATGGAATCTTGTGTGAGTTTGTCTATGAGGAGCAGAGGATGTGCATAGTGAGCACATGAGTGCAGTTAGTGCAAGTGCGAGTACCAAATGTGGATGAGTGTTAAGTGAGCAATGAATAGGTGTGAGTGAGGTAAGTTTGGTGAGCAAGTAAACTAGGGAGATATATAAGTTATGAGTGATAGTGTTAGTGTTAGAGTAAAGTTGAGTGAAGTTTGATTGTATTGGAGAGTGAAGGTAAGGTTAAGTATGGTATTAGGATACTAGGTGATTACTAAGGTATGTGAGTGTATTTTATATATATATATATATATATATATATATATATATATAACATTTAGTGAGGGTAAGTATCAGTGGAATAAGTGGTATCAGGTATCTGAAACTAGCCCGTAGCGGGAAATCAATAGAGAAACATTTTAATAAAGCAAGTTCCATGAAATTCTAAGCAAAAAACATCGAGGAAAACAAAAATGGCAATAAAGCACTTTGTTCAAAAGTTTGGCAAGATGTACTTGCCTTAAGTCAAGCTCCAAACCTCCGAGTAGAGCTTGCCCCCGTAGAGCTAGTTTTTTATCATTTCAGCCAGCATCATCATCTACCCCGACAGATCCGCAGTATAGGGCTCCAATACCAGTTCAAAATTATCCTAGTCCTAGGCCCTTGTCGACGCAGTCTCAGACCTTCCAGCGGCAGAGGTCGCAACAGTATGCAAAGATCCTGGCTATGCGCAAAGGCCGGCTGTCACGTCCCAATCCCAAAATACGTAGGACTAGAAATACGTAAGCATGCCAACCGTATATATATAGCAACTCCAATATATGAAAACCATAAAACATACATAAAATGTATTATGAATAATAATTCACAAGTGGTATATAATGTCATAAGTCACATGCAATACTAATCTCATCCACAAAATTAAATAGAAATAAATAACCAAACATGGCCATGAACCAAGTATGAAATAGTCGAAAAGAACTAATAGTTGGGTGGAGACAAATCCACTACCAAACGATTATTAAAGAAAATATAGTAAGTACATCATCTGATGACCAGAGAGGCTCGAAGGAAAGACCTCCTTGAAAGAGAAAGAAGTAACAAGTCCTGATCCGTGCTCCTGCAAATAGTCGTCATCGTCTACACCTGGAAAGGGACGAGGTCCTCAGTGAGATGTAACAAGATACATAGAAACATGTCGAATGTACAGTAAATAAACAGTATCATGAAACTAAGTAAGACTTGATCATACAAATTTGAAACTACGCTAATCATGGTACATATATGAGAACAACTACATATGTACCAAAAAGAAAATGAGGTCAAACCACCATAGCTCCCAACAAACTATGGCTGGACGAGTCAAACCATAGACCTTCGTGGCCACTAGAATAACAACATAACCCTATCCTTCGTGGACACTAGGTTAAACTAAAAATGAAATAAGAAAAAGTAATTCATACACGTATAATCTTTCTCCCCATCCCGTGGCTCAATCTCAAAAAATATGACAATGACTAGAGGGTAGGGCAAGTAAACAATGGTGCCTATAACGATGTACGAGAGTAACAAGTCTTGTAAACATGGGCCTAAGCATGTGTTCACAATAACTTTAAGACATCCTATCATAATATACATCTATGATATGAAATTAAAAGCAAAAACTAGCATGCGCAACTACCACCTAAAAAAATAATAGTGCAATCAACTTAACCGTATTATAAATAGGCAAGAAAACAAATAAACTATTAAATACATGTACAAATTGGAAAGGTATACTTAAAAAATAGAAATAGAGACATGTACACATAGAAACAATGAGAATAATTTATGTAAATAAATTATACAAAGTTGGCAAGGTATTCTGCCTACTCCGAAAAAGGATGAAGTCGCAACTCAAGAAGTCGTCTGATCTATCTGTCACATAAATTAAACAAGTTAGATCTACAAAAGTGGTTGGATAGGTTTTCTAGTCTAATCTATTTTAATTCTGAATAAAATAAACTAAAATACTAATTTAATTATATTCTGATTTTAAGACTAACCATAGATTTTGGTTTAAATAAAACTAATTTTAAGAATTCGAGATATATGGCACGCAAATCGAGGCATTCTGTTGACCATAAAGTCAACCAAAAAACCAAGATTTTTTATGAAATTTTGTATATTTTAGCTTTATATAATGCTAGAATCGACGATTTTACCAAATCTCGAACCGGTAAAAAATTATCGCCCATGCAAATGACAGTTTTCGGTGATTTTCTAGTAACTTCTAGATTGCATAAATTTTTAAGAATAATAAAATAGCACATTTAATTCTAGGGAAAATATTTGTTATATTTTATCATTTCAGCTTTTCGAAACTTCAAACGGATCATAATTCCGAGTTCGGAATCTCCCAAAATCTCAAAAATACCGAAATGTATCAGATTTTGGACAACTGACACTCCACGAATTTTTTAGAAATTTAGGTTCAAAATTTATGAAATAAATTAGGTATTCAGAAACTATACCTCGAGACGGTTTCAACGCAAGAAACAGGGAAGAATTTGGAGTCCGGAGCTAGGAGATATGGTTACGCGAAGTTGGAGAAACCCCTAGATGAAACCTCCTCAAAGTCTCTCTCTCTCTCTCTCTCTTTCTCTCTCTCTCTCTCTCTCTCTCTCTCTCTCTCTCTCCTCTAATTTTGGCAAAATTAATAAAAGCCTATATATACACATATATATAGGCATTAGCCGACGGGCGGGCCCAGACGGGTAGGCTAGGGCATACTGTGTATGTTGACTGGATATTTAAATAGGTTTTAATATCCAGAAATTATTTATTAATCAGTTTTTAACCGAATAACTCCAAATAAATGTGTAATATCACGACCCGCACCCGGTGTAGGAATACAAGTAGTGAACAAAGCCCAGGCTACGCTTAAACATCAGCGGTAGAACGTTGTTTGGGTAAACTATCTATCTAATATTCAAGACATAGCAATGCCACCAATGTAATATGAATATACTCTATCACAGATCTATAGATGGAATAAGCACCAATATGATAAAAGAATAGAAGAGTCATAAATACAACTCACAAGACTAAAATAATATCCAATGAGTCGAAGAAATACTAAAATAACATGCTGGAAACAAATCCACTACAAAGAGTCTAACTACTGCACTATGAGTCCTAGGTCATCTGTCTCAGTCGGGATGAGACCCCCTGAGCCAAGGTCTCTGGCTTTAAGCCTACCACGTCCTGAGGCCCGTAGTGAGTGGGGTACCACTCCTCAGTGTCATCTGGGTAAAATATATATCTAGTCAGAAAAGGAGCAGAGTACATCTCTAATAGCAGCTCTAATAAATGATATAAACTATGTAACAGTAAATAGATGTGAATATACAAGATAAAATATATAGATACAAGAGGTATACAATAAAGAAAATACTGGAAATAAACACAAGAATGAGCAATATGGAAATGAACAAGAATACTAATGACTAAGTGAGTGAGTATCAGCTTTAACATGTGATCGGCTTAGAAACTTGATACAAGAATTATGGCATGGCCAATCATACGTGCGGTGTATGATTAACACTATTCAATAAACAAGACTTGATACAAGGAGGGTAAGATCACATATCTACACTACATACTCCCCGCCCCCGACTGGTATAGTGGATCCAACCATGGTACATTATGACATGGGTTTTCACAAGAAGGGCGTTTCTCTTCTCATAAACCAATATTTATATTTGTATAAGAAGAACAAGGAAACAAGGCTTGCACAAGATATGCCATAAATAACAAGGAATAACATCTCATGATGAGATCCAGATATATCAATCTGTGTAACCATCATGTCAAGAAATCAAGGATATCTACCCTAGATACAAGAGACATAGAGGATATCATAAATAAGAAACTATCAGAGAATGTACTCGCCTGAAATCCGGTGAACAGTATCAAAGATGTCCGGTACTGTGCCTAAAAAGACCTAAATATGGAATATTACATCAATACAAGATTTTGGAATAAAAATAAGTTAAACTAGTCAACTTCTAGGTCAAACTTTGCCAAACTAGCTATTTCTAGGTTGCATGAGTCTATCTATAGGATATTAGGTCCATACACTATGTAACTAGGCCATACTAGTTATACTAAGATACTATGATGCAAACAAGATACCGTATCCTAAGATACGCAAATTAAAGATAGAAAAATATTTTAATATGTATATAAAATCAAAAATATTAAATATTCCTAACTAAACTAATGCTAAGTGGATACCTTGGCTTTGAACCAATGCATGCGGTATCACACCACTATACACCCATCTTGATACTCAAACTCAATACCTTGAGTATCAACCCAATACCTTGAGTATCCCTCAATACCTTGACATTATCTTGGTATCACAAGGTAATGTGAATTCTAGTATATACTAACTACCCAATATACTAAACTATAAACTAACATGTATTTATTACTACAATACTACTAACTATACTAACTACTAATACATATATACATATGCATATGCATATGCATACAACTACATATCGCTATTAGTAACAAGTATACATATATAGCTACTAAATAACAATATGAATAAATACACATATAATTACATAATGCAGTAACTTACTTAACTAAACTACTAACTAAACCATCAATAGGTATCAATGAACCAACTAATAAACTAATACCTATACATCAAGCTATCTAGCTAACTAACTATTAATTAAAGTAACTAGTAAATCAAATTACTAATTAAACTATCTACTAAACTATCAACTTACCTCCTTACCATGATCTGTAGCTGCTGCTCCTTGCATTGCTGAGTTTTTGTTGTTGCACAAGCTACTGCTGCTACATGCATACTACCTTGATATTGTTGTGCTGTTCCATGTTGTTGGAATTGATGCTGCTACTATACTATGTTGTGCATGATGCAGCTCACTGCAGTGCTTTTGCTGCAGCTACTGTGCAGCTGCTGCTCCTTGCTACTGATGACTGAATATTGCTGCACTGCTTGCTGGCTAGCAATTGCTGCAAGCTGCAGCTGCTTGCTGTTGCGGTGTTACTCGATTGCTTAATGTTGTTGTTGCCTTAGCAACCCGACCCCCCTCTCACACACATCTATACATAAACAACTATGCACACACACACGTATATATGTTTTATATATATATATATATATATATATATATATGTGTGTGTGTGTGTGTGTGTGTGTGTGTGTGTGTGTGTGTGTATGTATAGATATAGATATAGATATATCTACTTATAGTTGTATGTGTACACTACCAGAAAAAGTCAAATTAGCGACGCCCAAAAACGTCGCTAAATGACAAAAAAAATGTCGCTAATCACGTTTAGCGACGTAATTAGCGATATTTTATAGAAGTCGGTAATCATCACGTCGCTGAAAGGAAAAACGTCGCTAAACGTCGCTATACCGATATTTTTTAGCGACTTAAATGTGTCGCTAACTTAGCAACGTTTAGCGACGCAGAGTCACTAATTAGCGACGTAATCAAACGTCGCTAATTAGCGACTTATATAGCGACGTGACAGCAACGTCTTTAATGACCTGGCAGTACTGCCATGTCAGCAATTTATGACGTACAGCGACGTATTTAGCGACGTTTAGCGACATTATTAGCGACGGCTATTAACGTCGCTAATTAGCGACATATTTAGCGACGTGTATAAACGTCGCTAAACGTCGCTAAATACGTCGCTAATTTTATAGAAAAATAAAAAAATACTGAATTGTTCCAAAATATTATTCCTGTAATTTATAAATTTCTAATTAAAAATAGACCCGGAGCAACCCTCCGTTGAATTCTCTGGGTTCGTCGACCCCTTCGGTGGAACACTCAACACCGATAAATTAACATCATTTAGTATGAATAAAAAGTATCACAGTCATACAATTAATACACATAAATATTATAGACAGACCTGGAGCAACCATCCATTGAATTTTTTGCGTACAAAATAACACAAAAAATATATAAAATATCACAGTCACACAATACACACAAAATAAAAGTATCACAGTCACACAAAATGCATAATATGTAAGTATCACAGTCACAAAATGGGCATAATATATAAGTATCACAATCACACAATAACCACAATAAAAGTATATGAAACATCACAGTATCAATCTCGAGGATATCCAATACGCTGGGGCAGATACCAGTCCCTCAGATACTGTGCATAAACAGCGTCTACGTGATCAATCTCCGCTATGGGTGCTGGGTGACTGGAACTCCCCGTCTGAGATACAGCCGCTATAGGTGCTGGGTGACTGGAACTCCCCGTCTGAGATACAGCAGGTAGTATCTCTTCCTCCTTAACAGTAGGAGGCATCACTTCCTCCTTAACAGTAGGAGGCATCACTTCCTCCTTAACAGTAGGAGGTGTCTCTCTTTTGGGTGCCACCTGGTAAGATAAATGAAAACAAAGAATATAATTGATAACAGATATTACTTAAGACATACCTTTAATAATGCAGAATGGAAGAATTAGATGACTCACAAAGAATATAATTGATAACAGATATTACTTAAGACATACCCTCAGCAGCCCTGTATATAAATTATTTGCTGCAGTAACCCTGACCCTAACCCCAGGTCAAAAACCCTTTTGGTACTATAAGTTACCTAAATACCATCTAGGATATTAGTTATATTTTTAGTTAATGTGAAAAAAATCCCAACCCTAGCCCCAGGTCAAGGACTCCTAGCTCATGTGGTAGGAGTGGGAGAAATCTCTCCCAAAGGTCTTGGGGTCAAGCCTATAGGGAAGCATTTAATTCCACATGTGATTGGAAAATTAAATGGCTCAGCTAGGTGTGGGCCAATAGATCAATAGGGATAAAATTTAAATAACAACAATAATATCTAATATCTTTTTCTTTCTAATCTTTAGGTTCCATATCTCTCTTTCTTCTTTTATGTTCTGAGTTCTGAGCGTTCAACTATATTGATGGTGTCGGGACAAAGCTCTTCGATAATGGAGGTAGCAAGCCACGACCGTCCGCATAAGAAACAAGAGATGCAAGTCCTACAAATTTAGCAAATATCTCTAGGGATTCTATAGCCTTTGTGAATATACAATAATGTATAGCAACTATAACCCACAGTCTTTATAGTGACCAGTAAAACTTCGTTTCGAATTTCTTAACTAATCATGATCTAATATAATAATATTATTTAATGCTTGTGGTTATTTATTTGGTGGTAGGATACTGGTGGAGATTTTACTGATAATTCTTACTTGATTCATTTTCCAATTAAAAAATTAACCCTTTAATTGCAGGTTGTTGATCAGTTGATTGTGTGTTATTTAGATGCTACTTATCATCTTTAGCTTTTAGCCCCTTGATTAAAGATCAGTTTCTTTTTTCTTTTGTTTGTATGATGTTGGAAATATTTAGGATGACAGATCATCACAACACGATTCAAAAAAGCAAAGAATTTACACCTTTTCTTCACCAATGGTGGAAAAAGAGTGATCTATTATACAAGAAAAGCTTGGAACAAATGCAACTAGCTAGAAAGCTATACTAAAAAATAAAAACTATATAAATATGCTCCAGATGACAAAACCCTAACTTAATTCACCAAACCCCTCTCTAAAACAAAGACCTAATCAGACTTCATCATGGATAGGACAAGAGAACCAGAAGACCCAGTTCGAGAAAACGGCCTTATGAGGCGCCAAATCCTACATTTGAAGAACTCAAGCCTAGGTTTGAATGGGACCGATCAAGAGGACACCCATTATAGGCTCCTCATCCATTTTTTAGGGTTTTACAGTCACTGAAATTAACAACGACGAAGAAAAAAACCCTAACCCTAACCTTAACCCTAGGTCACGTGTGTGTGTCGTGTCAGTGTGTGTGTCAATGTCTGTAACGTGTGTGTCGTGTCAGTGCCATGTGTGTCCTGTGAGAGAGAGAGAGAGTTAGAGTTTACCTATAGGAGGAGGAGGAGGGGGGAGGACGCTGCCGGAGGGGGGAGGACGCTGCTGGAGGGGGTCGCCGGGAGGGAGGAGGGGGCGCCGGAGGGAGGAGAGAAGCCGGAGGGGGAGGGCGCGGCCGAGGGGGGGCGCCGGAGGAAGGAAGGAGGAGCCGGAGCGGGAGAGAATTTTGGGAGAGGGAGAGGGAGAGATCGAAGGAAATGGGAGAAATCAGCCCTAAGTAAAAAATTTAGCGACGATTTAGCGACGCCAATAATGACGTCGCTAATTTAGAATTTAGCGACGTATTAGCGACGCCAATAATGACGTCGCTAATTTAGCGACTCCTTGAACGTCGCTAATGTTGTCGCTAAATGTCTAAAATATATACATCGCTAAAAAATATCGCTGAACATCGCTAAATAAAACATATTAGCGACGTTTAGCGACCTAAATTAAACTTATAGCGAATAATCTTTTAAAAACTCAATAAAAGTCGCTAAATGTTGCTAAATGTCGCCAATTAGCGACGTCTAGTGACGTTTTTACATGGAGTCGGTAAATTAGCGACGTTTTTACCTGGAGTCGCTAAAAAACGTCGCTAATCCCGCTTATTCTAGTAGTGGTATGAGTGAGAGTGTTATATATATATATATATATATATATATATATATATATATATATATATATATATATATATATATATATATATATATATATATATATAACACTAGATACAATATCTATCTATACATATATATACATATCAATATATACATATATAAACATACACATACATATGAACAACTCTCTATGTATATATATAATCATATACAACATATATATCTATGTATATACACCTATATATATATATATATATATATATATATATATATATATATATATATATATATATCACATACATATATCAATATCTATACATATATAAATAACACTAGATATATATATACACATATGAATACATATATATATACATAACCATACAATCATAATACTCTAATAGCTATAAACAATTTTGTTGAAATGCAAGAAAACAAACACGTGGAGTGCATCGCACTCGTATCACACTAGATCTATGATACGCTTGCGATACGAGTCCACCACACCACCAAACGTATCCCGATGGACACAAGCAAGTCTAAAATAGTAATTATGAAAATACAAAGAGTTAAATACACATCTACGTGTCCGTGTTAAAATATAACATACACAAACCCCCGTGTCGGAAGAAAACTCCCAAATCAACCCGTATCTTCAAATTATCGGGATACAGCCTACACGTATCCAATTATGGACACGATACTAGACACACACAATCAAACACATCTCAATTTGGTCTAATTGACCAATTAACAAACACAAGATGTGTCAATCTCAGAATTTTTTTAAAATTGACACAAAATAACACATAACTTTCTCCATAGGCCTCCTATGAACCTAATTCCAATTCCTATAGGTAGCATTAGCATATGGGTGGTTCCTAATGATTAAAACTCAGATTTAGAGTCTAATTAAAGGAAAAAAAACTAAATTATACCTATTGGAAGATGGATTTCCAACAAAACTTCCAAAATTGGTGAAAAGAGCCTCAACTTGTAGATCCTTGCTACTCCTTGTAGATTCTTTCTTCCTTCTTATAGATCATTGCTTTAATAGCCTCAATGATGATTATGGAAGGAATTAGAAAAAAAATTGGGTAAAATTTGATGTGGGAATGAAGAAATTTGGAAGAAGAAATTCTAGATCTAGATTTGAAATAAAAAATAATGAGAGAGAAATTCTTCCTACTATCTTATACATGGTCGACCATCAAACCCCTTCCCCAAGCTACTATGTAAAGTCTAAAATATCCCTTGGGGCCTTTAATGAAGAAATAATTAAGGAGAGAAAGTTCAAGTCTAAAGGGTTTAACTTAATTAATCATCCTCCTAATGAATGGACTTATAATTGGGCTCAATTCTAACTAAATTTAAATGTTGGTCCATGGATCTAATCTAAACTAGTTAGGTTCACTAACACAAGTCCAAAATAATAAATTGACATCTAAAAATAAATAAATAATTATACAACATGCATAATATTTAATTAATTATGAAATAACCAAAATATCCTTTCCTAGAAAATACGGTAGTGACATGTAAAAATATTAAAAAATTCCAAAAAAATTCTAAAAAATTTGAAATACCATTATAGACCCTAAAAAAGTACTTGGGTCATTTATGGTCATAGGCTTGCAAAATAAATTCTAGAATTCCTATAAAATTAATATCTAACCTATTTTAAAACCAAATAAGTCCAAATAAATTTCATAAAATTCTAAATAATGACATAAAATATATTTAATTATTTTAACCCTAAAATAAATATTCAGTAGGAACAACATGCAAGTATGGTCTCACAGTAAATCATGAAAGCCTTAAAAAATTATGTTTCCAAAGTTTTAATTACCCAAAAATTCTAGAAAAATCTAAAAAAAGTTGAAATAGCCTGAAAATAATTCTATAAGTATATATATAAGTAATTAATAAAAAAGAATTTATTTTCTAATTAACCATCAAAATACCCAAAAGAAATCCTATAATTTAATAAAAATACTAAAATTAAAAATTAAAAATTAGGGAGTTTACACCAACAGCGATGGGGACCAGCACCCATAGGACAGGGCCAGTAGTAGGTTAGAGCGGCGAACCCGGGGTATGGACAGAGAGAGTTTTGTATGATAGGGCAGATTCTGGCCGAGGACGGTCATTTTGTAGGTAATGTCCTAAGTTATTTTCAATCTTATTTGTTATCTTTGGGTTCGCATACATTATGCGAGTAACGACGAGTTTCTCGTCCAACTCTTCTGCTAGCGTATCTCATGATACGTGATATCAATCATGTGTTCCTAGTATGAAGGTATGTCCTAGGCAGAGTCATGTCTTTGACTGAGTCGTTGGTACCGACTTATCTCAAGACTTGATCCTTGTCCATTTTTGGGAGTCAGCGTTGACCAGCGAAGACGGATTTCTACTTAGTTGATTCAGAAGACATATTTATTCATGTGTCTCCCACTCTTCTTCCTGCAAGTATAGTTGCTTGTGCATTTATTTATACTATAGACTGCTTTCATTTCCTGTTTATGTGCCCTGCTTTGTTTTATGGAGATAGTTGTATTTTTTGGAGTTTGGTTTTAGTTCCAGCTCGACAAGCCTTATTAAAATTTTAAGGATAAAAATTTTCTAAGGATGGGAGAGTTGTGAGACTCGTCTCACAGTATCTATATTGGTATATGGATACTTATTTTATACTGCATATTTTATTTTTTAGATTTTTGGTATTTAAAAAAAATTCTTGAAAAGTTTACTTGGATTGTATTTTGTATTTTTGTGTATCTTACTTGTTGTATTTTACGTGATTAAATTTTTACTTTTGATATTGCAGACTACCCTTGACTAATATAGACCATTGGTATTACCATAGACCCGTATTAGGACCCGTGAGTAGAACGGATAATCCTGGAATTTATCGAAGTGGAACTTTTTCCTTCATTCGAAAGATCCGCCGGTAATCCGCGAAATTTTGACAAAAATTTTGACCGAGATATTTTCTCATGAATAGTATTTGGATATTTTATGAATAGTACTCAATTTACTCTATTATCCAATAGTTTCTTGGTTCTGAAGCATCCTATTATCTAATAGATATATATGGTTTTCTTTTGGATGGATGAGATTGATTTGGATCGTGACTTGGATGCTGATGTGGCAGATCCGACGGTCACGATTAATTCTCAACTTCTATATATACTCATCCACCTCTCTCTCCTCTCACTTTTTATTTCTCTTTTTTTCTCTTCCATTTAACTCTCCATTTTTATTACCTCTCCATTTTCTGCAGGAGCTAGAAGCTTGGTCTTGAGGCCTAAGAGTGTGGTTTCTGAACCCCTCTTGGTGGTGAAGTAGAAGGTTTAGGCTGGGAGCTCGACTGTAGGCAAGAACATCTTGCCAACTCTATGAATCTTAGATTTGAGATTTTTTTTTATTGTCATTATTTCTTGAATCTTATTAGATAGAAATATTTTTAACATGATTTCCTATTACTTTAGTTCTTGTCTTAATTTATTCCCATGGATTTTATACCTGTTTATGCTCTTGTCCATTTTTAGATCTATCTGTGAGACACAGGGTGTGATCTTGGTATCATGTGGGATACCCTTGTTTTTATTATGTATCTTGGTCCCATATAATATGTGCGACCCTCCCATAGCCTTTTCATATTTTAGTTTAGAGTTTGGTGGATGTCGGAACACGTTTCGGTTTCCCGAAAATCTATTTTTAGAGTATTTGAAGGAATGTATCTATTAAATCTCAAAATTTGTAAAATATAATGATTCCATGTTGTGGAGAATTTGATTTTATTCATTTTGACTTTTGAAAATTTGAATTCCGAGTTAAAACGAAGTTTTTATGGCCAAAACAAGCTTTAGAAAATTCCAAGTCCGGGCTGCTGTGCAGTTTCGGATTATCCGAAGGTAATCCGCGGATCACCGAAAGATGATCCAAATTTTGGCCCACAAAGCTGCTATTTTGCATCGAACAATCCGTCGGTAATCTGAGCTAATCCACCGGTAATCCGAATTAGGCTATGTTTGCTAAAATTGACTGTTTTCGTCCGTTTTTGCCCCTTTTTTTATTTTTCTTCGGATATATCTTGACTATTTAACATGATTAGACGACCTTGTATAGGTAGGGAATGATTATAAACTCTATATATATTTTACATGAGTTCATACACCCTATGTACATGGCACTGTTATATGTCCTTTATTGATACCATGCCGTTAAATATTGTCACATACTTTTACATATAGTCACCCATTATTACTTATTGCCATTATACCACTACCTAGAACTGACATTTGTATAGTTAGGGAGCTTAACCTTTATACATATGTCCGGACCTATTACCTTGTATAGTGTGGGACACCTACCCATTATACCCCTACCTAGACCCGACTTTTGTATAGTTAGAGAGTTTACCATTTATACATCTGTCTGGAACTATTATATTGTATAGTTTGGGATACCTACCCATTATACACCTTTCTAGACCAACTTTTGTATAGTTAGGGAGTTTACCCTTTATACATATGTCTAAAACTGTTACCTTGTATAGTTAGGAGCTTACCCTTTATACACCTGTAGCGTGCATGTCTTTTAGTGGCTCGTGGTAGCGCCCCCTGTCTTCTAGCTTATATATAGTTACATGTTATGGCATGTCTTTACTTGTGTTTTTAATTATTAAATTATTTTCCTATCTTCTTATCCCTGTGGGGATTACATGTCTAGGATGGATTCTACGGAATGCCACACCCGGAATCCTAAAAAAAATGTTAAGGATTAATAACTAGCTTAAATCATTATAGCATTGGGGGAGGATCTCCTGGTTGCATGCAAGTCTCATGCCCCGACAATATTTTTTTGTTCTTTTTATGGATTTGGATCATGCCGTAGTGTAGGACACATTTCTAGCTCACTGTCGAGTGATGCATTATACTTAGCTACACAGGTTCACTGTTGTGTGACTTGTCTTTAGGTGCACATCTCTTACGGGGTGGTGTATCCACTATTACTTACTTTTCTATCATCTGACGTTTGGGTAGCTTGGATAGTCTGCAGGGTATACAACCGTATGAAGATCCTAAATTGTATTTATTAGTGATTAGAATTGTGATTCACTCGATTCTGAGCCAAGCCTGCTGCCTCAACTACTCGGTCGATTGGGCTCAGCCCCTAGTCAGCAAATGATAGCAAGCCGTAGGAAATGCTTGGTCATGATCCTTTGATTGTGCGCTATTTACTTTATGCTCGCGTATTGTCTTTTCTTTTCTCTATTGTTATATGTATCGGTGGGTGTCTAGAGGCTAAGTTATATTCAGAAAAGGTTCTATAACCCCGGTCCTTATTTGGTTTAAGGGTTATGGTTCCAATTTTGAGAAGTTTCTAAGTTCTCTTGTCGCTTATCGGCTTATCATTTTCTATAGTCATTATGTTTAGTTATTGCTCCTTTACATGTCTACTGCTTATGCCATATTCTAGATCCTCTACTCATATGCTATATTTAAACCTTGTACTGTATATATTCACATGCCACAGACTACCTTATAGGTTCACAGGCCCCGGAATACCCTATAAGTCCTTTAGTTATTGTTTATGACCTTGCATATGTCCTTAGTTATTGTACTGGCATGTTACATGTTTACGTATCCCCGTTTATTTTTCTTGTTCCATGTTTACTTTATGTCACCAGTTGTTTACTTTATGTCACATGTTACTTAGATTATTGTCTATTCTTTTATCGAGATAAGGGCATTGGTAGTGCACAAATTTTGATCTACTTTAATTCTGTGTCTATCTATTGTTGAGCTTTATTGATGGTTTTAGTTTATAGTTTTGGCTTTCCTTTGTGGTACTTGCTATTGGGGGTTTGATCCCATTGGTTTTACATGGCCAGATCTTATAGCAGAATCCAGAGGACCTTCCATATATTCTGCTGGATGGTGACTACTCGGAATATCAAACTACCTGAGTGCGTTTTTACTTATTCACCTACTAGATCCCATACTTGTATACTATTTTATGGCGTTTAGCTATCGAGCACGTGTTAGCTCATGTTTTGGACTTGATATTTTGCCTATAGGCATGACATAATTTTGTTTTATCTAGACTGCAGCTAGTGTTGATCATGTATGACTTATACTCTACTAGTTCTTCATTTTGTATTCCTAGATTCGTGATCATCTATATATATATATGGTTTAAGATGCTTTACAATCTTGCTCCTGATGATCATTATCTTGTATTTTGTTGATTATCTGTGATTGAGACACCTAGGATAGCTTGACCTAGGATTGACTGTTGGCTTATAGTATTAATCCCTCATGTCTTCAATATCCGTAATCGTATATTGGAGCACTGGAGTACTCAGATATACGTAGCTGGTTTTTTATGCCCCCGCTCTCCAGTATTCTGGTTCTGGGACGTGACAGGATTTTAGTTGTGGCCCATTCATATCTAGTTTTCAGACATGTCGGGGTTATTGTTGTATAAATATCTCAATCCTTATGTGTTCCTTCTTGATCTCTCTCATATTATTTTATATCTCTGATCTTTGACTTGTCATCTGCTTTCATCTTTGATCTATCATGTCCTTATAATTTGATCCTTGTTTCCTTTAACTTTTAGGGGGCATGTTCCTTTTTTCTTCTAATTATATTGTCCGAGCTCAGTCGATGATAGGGAAACATCTGGTAGGCCAGTCGATTCCTGGGGTTCAACCTCAATATTTGAGGGTTAGGTCGTTAGTAGCTCCAAAGGTAGAGCAGCAGATTCAGCTTGAGTCTCCAACCCTGCCAGTAGGGCCTGTTCTACTAGTTCAGCCAGGGCAGCCATTGGGGGAGGATACACGTAGATTTTTGGGCATCATGAGGACCATGTTGGCGATGCAGTAGAGCTAAAGTGATGCCATCGTCCAATTAGTTCAGAAGTCCATAGAGCGAGGTGATCCTCAGACATATAATTCTGGTAGCAACTTTGGGCATCTCCATCCTCCGTACATCTATGGTACAAAGGATGTGATCACGTCCGATGGGTGCGATCAGGATATTGAGTCCAGTGAGGCAGTAGGGACTCCAGCGAGGGAGAAGGTAGCAGAGTCTAGATGGCAGTTGTCGGATCCAATCACGATTAATTCTCGACTTCTATATATACTCATCCACTTTCTCTCTCCTTTCACTTTTTGTTTCTCTTTCCCTCTCTTCCCTTTCTCTCTCCATCTTTATTACCTGTCCATTTTTGTGGGTTCTAGGAGCTTGGTCTTGAGGCCTAAGAGTGTGGTTTATGAACCCTTCTTGGTGGTGGAGTAGAAGGTTTAGGCTGGAGCTTGACTGTAGGCAAATACATCTTGCCAACACTGTGAACCTTAGATTTGAGATTTCTTTATTGTCATTATTTCTTGAATATTATTAGATAGAAATATTTCTTACATGATTTTATATTACTTTAGTTATTAGCTTGGTTTATTCATATGGATTTTATACATGTTTATGCTCTTGTCCATTTTTATATCTAATCGTGAGACACGGGGTATGATCTTGGTATTATGTGTGATACCCTGGTTTTTATTGTGTATCTTGGTCCCATATGCTATGTGAGGCCCTCCCATAGCCTGTTATATTTTTTGTTTGGAGTTTGGTAGAAGTCGGAATATGTTTCGGTTTCCTGAAAATCTATATTTGGAGTATTTAATGGAATTGATCTATAAAATCTCAAAATTTGTGAAATATAATGCTTCCATGTTATAAAGAATTTGATTTTATTCAATATTCTGGGGAATAGGTTACATAATATATTTTTTCCATCCTCAATTTGGAACGTATAAAAGCATACCTACATAAATATATATTTTCTAAAAATTAAATTAAAATATATTAGGAACACTTTTATGATCTGGAACGCTTTTATTCTGTTCCAAAACCTAGGTACGGAAAATAAGCGTTCCAGATTAAAAAATACATAGTGTTCCTAATTTGTTATTTTGGTGTAGTGATTGTAGGTATTTGATATGTGGAGGATCATACCATATGAAGAGATCATGTCTGTGAAAGTGAGTAGCAATGACCATCATCAGTCCAACCAGTGGCTTCAATTGCACCCGCATTTCAGCAGCTCAGAGCTCAGCACCCACAGTCAGGACATTGGAGATTGGATCTTCGAGGAGGCCAGTATTGAAGAAAATGTTCGTATTCTTTTCGATGTCGACAAAAATGGCGACTATGCTGGGGAAGAACTTCTCCTCCAACGAGAAGTTAGTGACGCAGTCCGACGAAAATAAGCTGGGTTCAACCCAAAGGATGATGGTGGTTCGCTTCGACCAAAAAGCATTTGAAGAGGTACTGGACAAGCCGAGTTTTGCGTCGAGGCCTGCAAGACCTCACAAGACTCACAAGACTTGCATCGCCAAGGACGTTGTGTCGTACCCAAAGTCTGCAAAGGATGCATTGTCAACCTCTGATGTCGGGGGTGAGAATCAAGTTATCCCTGTCACATCCCGCTCCCAGAATATGGGGTAAATACGAGAACGGACATGGCCAGCTACTCCGTACAAGGTATAAAAATATCGTACGACGGTCACGGTTGTCAAGAAGACAAATAGGTAGGACTCTAGCATGATATGACGCCAGTCCTAAGGTCGACAATTTCTAGTATCTCAATCCATCAACAACAATTTCAAGAGTATAGCATACATGAAAGTAAAAAGGCATCACAAATTACACATCACATATAATCATGAAGCTAGTGAATTCAAAATGTTGCACTAGTAGAGTATAATTATACATGATTAAATATACCAATAATGGTCTAATATATACATCATATTGACTGAAGTCTCAAAAATAAAAGGAGCTAACTCTGCCCCTTGCTGACACCAAAAAATAAAGTAATCAAAATGAGGGGTAAAATAAGGAAATCCATTCGCGAGCTTCGGCCGCGGTCCTGCGAGTGCGAGCCTTCTTGCTGAAAATACAGGGGATTCTTGTTCTCCTCAGGTAAACCTTTATAATCAAAGCCAGTGGGGTCAGAATCCCAAGCAACAAGTACCACAAAGGAGCACAAGGTGATAGACAAAACATATCACAACATTAACAGAAAAGAGACATTAAAATAAATGCAGATCAAGACTTGTACGGTACCAATGTACTCGTCTCAAAATATAACTGGAAGAACTGATAACAAGTTTTATAAATGAAAGTAAAGCGACGAGCGGCAAGAGGACATAGGAACTACTCTGGATCGGGACCACAACCCTTAAACCAAATAAGGACCGGGGTTGCATCCCTTCACCCGAGCAGGAATTTTCACTCTAACCACACGTCGAAAGAAATAATAAAAGGGAAAGCTATAATTAAAAGAAAGAAAAATTTATTGCACGACCAAACATTGCTACGGCTTGCTAAAATTAACTAATTATAATTTTCATAATCCTTAATTACTAAAAGAATGTATTGCTAAGAATATTGCTACCACCGGCACTGCTGTCAACTCGGATGGCCAAGGGTATGCTTGTCAAGTAAACTTAAATGCACAAACAATTATCACAACAGCCCTAACTTGTTACTTGTCATAACTTGAACTTGTAAGCATAAACTTGTAAATAAACTTGTAAACATAAACTTATAAACATAAACTTGTAAATAAACTTGTCTTGTAATCATGAACTTGCCTTGTAAGTGTCGTAGCACACGTAAATTTGGTCAGTCATTGAGCCCTTGCCTAGCAGGGTTTGTCCATGCTGCATTGGGCCCTTAGAGATCGGGGTAGCCGGTAGCTCAATATTCTTTTCTCGCAATGAGCTAGTCAAATTTTATCTTCTTTAATCATTACAAGATTTAATACAAATTCTAGAGTCATAGACACTCGAGAATCTACCTAGAATGACAAGTTACGAGTACGAGCTATTCATGAGTTATCACTAGAGAGCTTATCATATCCGCGACATACTATACATTGGGCAATACTTATAGTGCCCCGCTCCTAGCGGTGCACTATATAAGGCTTGTGGCTCGATTGACTCAATCGAAATTGAGTATGGAGAAACTTTACGGTAGATTCGATCACGGACAATGCAATAAACATTTCCAACTGATGGATCGGCTTCTGTTGGAATGAGTCCAATAGTTTTCATTGAATTTTTTGCTGTCTTTCTTAGATTTTTACTGCTTGGCTTTGATAAATGTATTTTCGTGATTGGTTTTCGATGATTGATTGTTTAGCCCATTTTTATCGATTGCATGCATTCATTCTAGAGAACTCTATGAGAAATAAATATGGTAGTCTAACCAAATATTGGTGCCAATGCAGATAGACGCATGACCGAAGCCTGAGTGAGCAAGCATTTTTTTCTTTCAGCATTCTCTATTTTGGTAAGCGGTTATGTCCCTTCTTCTCTACTCCTCCATGCCAATAAGCAATAATGTTCTCTTATAATCTTGCTAAGTCCGATGATCGATAAAGCCACTAATGCCACAAGTTTTATACCACAATTATAAATCAATGAATTACATTGATAAGAGCGAAGTCAAATTATGTAACACAGGGAAGGATATAATCACGATGTCATAGTTTGGTGCCATGCCTTGCAGTAAATTGGAGTCTACGGACTACCAATCGAATCAATAAATAAGTATGATAAAATGAGAATGGATAAATGTGCATTGTTGCTCTAAATATTTTAATATCTTACACTATTATTTATGCTTATCATATAGTCATGGACAACTTGTGCACAAGGTAGTAAATTTTCTCGAACCGGACCTGGGGCACTGGGGATCATTTGGCCCTGGAGAAATAGCAGCACTTTGGTAGCGCCGGGTATAAGTGAGACATTCATTGAGGCTTGCTATCTGCTTTGAATGGCGCATCGTACGCCCATAGAAGTCCTATATGGCATATCAATTGTGGTGCTATACCATAAATGATCCAGTAGAAATTAGTTGCATACTAATGATGTCTTATGCAGGGATAGTAAGAACAATCATGTAGATCATACAGGAACGATCATTGGCCGAAGTAAGAATTCCATATGTGCAAAGCTTATATATATTTTACTGCATGAACTGTTGCTTATAAACTATTATCTATTTTAATGTTACATTTATAATGTTGCCTATTTAACTGTTGCCTTAATTAAGAAGTTAAGTATTGACCCACGTCTCTATAGGCAAACTAGGTGACCGAGATACCGTTGACTCTCAAGGAAGATAAAGCTTTCGTTGTAGTCTTTTCAAGCTTCTTCCTATTTTAAAGTATTTCAAATATTTCTAGTTAGTGCTTTCAAGTTTCCAAGGAAGTAATAAAGGGGCATAACATATGGGATAAGAACATTATTTCATGTGAGTCTATCAGTCTTTCTTTTATGCAAAGCTATGTAAGCCGTTCAGGCATTTCCATTTTGGTACTGAAAAAATTGTACTTCATTGCAATGAATCAATAAAAAAATTATTTTTTTTCATATACAAATGTGTGATTTATAATCTGCTGTTGTGTTGTGGATCTGTTTACAAAAGATATTTGACACGTGTGCACGTTCTTGCCTTGTAAGAGTGCAACCCCAGACTTGTACGACATCACGTCCAGCGAGGACGAATCGGTTCTGCGGAACCGGGGTGTAACAATACTCACACTCAATTGCCTGATGCTAAATGCAATAGGTTTATCATACCCAAATAATCCACGGTGTCGTGGGGATCATAAACATGTGTCAATATAGGAAAGCACAACATCCAACTAACTCCAATGCTAAACAAAGATAATGAATCGAAGCACATAGCTACACTTAATCTATTTATACTTACAATTACTAAAATCAACACATGAAAACACCATATCCAATAAAAATTTCAAATCAAGAGTTGACACATTTTAGAAAACTAGGCATAACTCTCTCATTCAAACTCCAAATGAGGTGATTCAAAAAGATTTGGAAGGCAATATAAAGATCTACAACTTTCATGATTTGAGTTTTACAAGATTCTAGCCACAAAATTAGCTAAATAGGCAAAAATAGTCATTTTGGTCATCATGCGTGCAGCGCACTGCGCGACAAGGATTATGTGCACGGCCATAGCGTGTGGCCAGAATTCCATGTGCGGCGCACTACTGCGAGGCAAGAAGTGATGCAAGTGGCGCATCGATGCGCACGGCGAGGATGTGATGCGTGCGGCGCATGCGGTGACAAGAATTTCATGCGCGGGGTACTAGTGCGCGGCCAGAAATCCATGCGCAGCGCATTACGCGCGGCCAGAGAGTGATGTGCGATGCATCAATCTACATGGCACAAGCGATGATAAGAAATATATTCATGGTGCACTGTGCGCGGCCAAATTTTTGTGCACGGGGCACTGCGCGCGGCAACTGTTCATCGTCCCTACCAAACGGTCCGAGAACAAAGCTCCAAAACTTGTTTTTGTCATAAAAACTTTAATTAAACTCAAAACTAAGCGATTCAAAAGTTAAAAAATATGAAATTTAATGCTCTACCACATGGAACTACTATTTTTTTTAAATAACTAGTTTTAGTAGATCAAAACCAAGAAAAACTCAATGAACCCATGAATATCCTAACATAGAAATGTAGATATACTCCAAATAATTCAGCATAACCCAAAACTCCAAGAAATAAAATAGAAGAAATACCAAGAGGAACATTTTCCATAAAATATATTTTTAATTAATTATATATATGCAAAAATTTAAAAATCTATGGCTTCACCATTAAGCAAGATGTACTTGCCTAGAGTGGCTTCTTAGCCTCTGACTCTTCACGGTCCAAGTGATCACTCAAACCTCTTCTAAGGTTAGGTTTAGGTCTAGGGAAAGTGAAAGAAGAAGTGAAAATAAGGGTTAGGAGAGAGAAACACACACACACACACACACACACACACACACACAGATATATATATATATATATATATATATATATATATATATATATATATATATATACTATGTGAAGAAATGAAATGATGCACCAAGGGTATAGGTGAGCATGGAAGAGATGCGTCGGGGCATAGTATTGTGCACTAACTCATGGAGAAACACACTCCCTGCACCCTGCAAGCAATATAGTTAGATATCAGTACATTGAATGCACTAGTGGGGATGCCTCTCGCCCACTCAGAAAAATCAAACACGTTCATTTAGTTATGTGCACCGACTCATTTGTATTATCTTTCTAGTCTTGTCTTAGAATTTGTTTCATGGCATAGTATTGTAAAGTAATACTCGTGTCTCAGGTAAAGTGTGTCATGGAGTATATAACTGAGTTCGTCTTACCATTCGGCCTTCCCTATTATGCATAGTAATAAAATCAAGTATAAATTATAAAATGAAAGAACATATATGTAGACTCAGGGTGTCTTAGCACGTCTATGCCACAGACCTATTTTTACTCGAAACACAAATAATACCATGTATCCATTTCTAAATGTGCGATGTGCATCAAACTTCTCTGTTATACTCCTCTCCTTACGCAGATTGCCGTTATGCATGCATAAATTATCTATATGAAAGGGTATTGGCTCTGCAAGCCATTTTGGGTATATTAGATTGAACTACTGTCTTTTCAGCTCGGTATCTAGCCTTATTGGGCGTCATGAACCATCCGACGAGTCGGTTATCTTTCCAGGTCGGTAGCAGGCCTTTCTGGACGTCCAACACTTGCATGATATTACTTCAGCTAGAAATCGCACTAGGACCTCACTAGTGCAGTCCTTTTGGGCCGACACGATTCTGATGCCTCGGATATCATTCGAGGACTCCCTTCCCTGTACGCAACAAGTTATTTGTAACCATGCAACTACTTCACCACTTCTATTCTAAACAAGAACTTCATGCTCAATTTCTACTATCCGAGGACTACACTTGGTTTCCTTCTATCTCTGCACAGCTCCCTGATCGGAGACTACCTCAGCTTTATCCGTAACTTGTTGATCCTCGAGAACGCTAGTGCACTATGGCTCCACCCTTCAGTTCTAAAAGAGAATTATGCTTTCTTGTCGAAAAGGCAAAAAGAATTCCTACTACTATTTTTTTTCTCTCAATTGAAGAAATAATTGGAAAATAAAACTGCAAGGCCTTTGCATTTGCAAAAGTGGAGCCAACGCTTTGGACGAAATCTATGAGAGATAAAAAAAATGCGTTACTCACCCGTCCTCCACTGAAAACACCACTTTTCGTCCGACTTGCATGCCTTAGACGAAAGAGTGGTCTTTCAGGATTGGTCGTTGTGTGTGACTTGAATGTCCCGAGAACTTTCTATGATTTCCTACTCCCAACTCGGGATAACTACTGGATAGTCTTCCCGCCTATATATATGCAACATGACTCCACTGCCCTTCTCCGTGTCATACTCCGTGCGAGGTGGTGCCAAGATGTATAAATAAGAACTAATTTATGGCATAATATAAGAACTACTTCATGCAACTCAATGTGCTAGGTTATGCAGATAGCAAGAAGAATTTATATGTTCTATGCGAATGATAAGGCGGGATTATTCCCTTAGCAATGTGTGTTCGTCTCTTTTATTAGCATGCAGTGGATTATCGCATAGAGACTAACATGTAACATTCATTTTCTTAAGTGTGCAAGCTAAGTAGAGACAGGTTCATCGGAGCCACCCACCTTAGCGATGATTCGCATCAGCCGAGCGAGACTCCTAGCACGCCTCTGAAAAGTGTAAGTCTGAACTTCTTCCAAATGCCTAGTCCGAATACCTTAGCATCAAGCAAGTTATCTCGCCGAGCTAGGCGGGACAGTTCACTGTACTTGCATTGTTTGAATTGACACTTCGGGTTGAGCAGAGCGGGTCGTTATATAATACACTACTCAAAAAAAAGTTTTATCTTTGAAACTTCCAATGGGAAACGGATCCTATCGCATCACTTCTAAGTCAACTAGGATATGCCTTCGCCTAACTTCCAAAATCGTTGGAATACTACTTGTATTTTATTTTCTTGTTTTGCGCTACGCACGTGCTTAGCCAATTTTATTGAAGGACTCTATCATTCAATGTCAGCGAACTATACTCAACTTAACCGTTGCATTTATCGACTCAAACTCTACTGCGCCTAGTGTCACGCCCCGGTCCCAAAATATATAGGACTAGAAATACGTAAGCATGCTAGTCGTATGTTTATGGAGACTCCAATATATGGAAACCATAACACATATGTACGCTGTATTATGAACAATAATTCACAAGTGGTATATATTTGTCACAAGTCATAAGGCATAACTAAATCTTATCTACAGAATCAAATATAAATGAATAACCAATCAATTATATAACTGAATCAAGTATGAGGTGCTTGATAAGAACAAGTAGTTGGGTGGAGACAAATTTACTACCAAACTAGAATATAAAAGAAATAAAATAAGTACATCTAATGATCAATGAGGCTCGAAGAGAAGACCTCCTCGAAAGAGAGAGAAGTAGCAAATCTCGATCCGTGCTCCTGTGAATAGTCATGATCGTCTATACCTGAAAAGGGACTAGGTCCTCAGAGGGACATAATAAGATACATAGAAGTATGCCAATAAAATACTGAAGATAAACAACCAAAGGGTCGTCTAACCACCTATATGAATGCACTTTGAGAACAACTTTCCAGCACGTAGGCTATCTAGCTAAAATGGGATTGGCATGATTTTCTCAGAGAATCAGGGGCCTAAAAAGCATGACGTCTTTTGAACGTCAGAGGCCACCTGTAGATAATAATATAGGGGTCATCTGACCACGCATTTCCGGCGGAGCGTGCGGGTTACACAAGGAAAGTACAAAGGAGCCCAAACGCCTTACTTGTTGTTCTTTCCACCCTATGCTCTATTCATGCCATATCCATGACACGATGGTACCTCTAATAACTGCTAAGTCTTCTAGCATGCAAATTCTATCAGCAGTTATTCCCTATCGCACGTCCCATACGTACAGGTGGCCAACCCGCCACGCAAGTCCGTGTCCTACATGAGACTCACACTCGTGTAACAGATGTGTCATGGCCAATGAAACATAATGATGCCTCCAATCATATGGTGGTCTCATAAAACTAGGTCAACATGCATAATATATAATAAAGATAAAATATGACACCACCGTCTTGCACCCAAGTTATTCTTGGATGCGCAGTTTATATAGCAGTTAAAATATATGAACTAAATAACAGAAATAAAATTCATGCACCATATAGAATGTAAATTATAGTACAATGACAAGGTATACTTGCCTGGCAAGAAAGCTGCATAGTGTAAGCATCCAGACGTCAAGCACAAGGGATCAGAAACTATGGCCTCCGAATGAACATCTCTGGATGCTGAAATAAACATCACCAATATTCCCAGAATAAGCGAGATAGTCAGAAAAGCCTACCCTTTCGTCCAATTTGGACACAGGGGCAAAATGGTAATTTTGGGTCAAAGCGGGTCCACATGTGGGCCATTTTGCACCGAAAAGTATGCCAAAGTTAAAGGTCTCTAAATAAGATAAATTATAAGTCAAAAAAATTCTAAACGTCGATACGAACTCAACGGTATATCCAAATTTGGATTCCAGTAAGCCGATCATAAATTTGCCCTTCAAGTCAAACTGTGGGGCCCGCGAATAGGCGGCTTGGTCAACTATCTCAGAATCTCGTGAAATTTGGGTCACAGGACCAGCGTGATAGCACGAATCCAATGGCGCAAGTTTCGTCATATTTCGACGAGCGTACACAAAATGGGGTGGTAGTTTACAATACGGGGACTTTTTATGGATACGGGTTGATTATGACGCGCACACACGTCCGCATCAACTTTCATGAAAGTCTACACATCAGGATATACCATACACGCCTTTAGGTATAATTGGTATGCGACGAGCTTGTCCCATTTGGCGGGGCGCACTCCGTATCATAAAATTTCAGTTTTAAAAAATTAAGTTTTTGGTTGTTTTGGAGGCCGAATAATTTCACACATAAAACTAATTAATAAAAACTAAAAGAACAAAAATATTCTTGGTTATATTAAGAAGAAAACCCTTCAATTAGATTTTAAAAATATTAAACAGGTTGGTGGCAAATTGGGCATGAACGTGGGGATTTGGGTTAAAATTCTGGACTATTTTTAGTCAATTTTTCGGTCATTTTCCGGTCGATTTTTCGACTAATCCTGGACACTAAAACTAGTCTCGCTTGAAGGAAAATCGTAGAGAGTTAGGTTGTGGACGTACACGGACAAATCGCTCGAGAAAAGGATGAGAGATAAGAGATGAGAGATATATCATACCTCCAAGGTGGGGACTCGGGCGGTGTTACTGCGTTATGCGCGCACGCGGACGGCGACGGTCGGCGCGGGGCAGCGGTGGACGGCTGCGGTCGGGGCTGAGGTCGTCGGGGGGGTGGTCGTCGGGCTGGGGTAGGGTTAGGGTTAGGATAGTGAATGTATATATATATATATATATATATATATATATATATATATATATATATATATATATATATATATATATATATATATATATATCCTCTATATAATGCCAAAACTAGGCTTCACCGTGAAAAAATTTCGTTCCAAAAATACCCTTCAACATATTTAGTAATTAAAAAGAATACCTACAATAAATTTCACTGACAACCATTTAAGAGATACAATAATGACAGCCATTTACGGAAATCAAAGGGTTCATGCTACTTGATAAGTCTTTTAAATTGTTACCAAAGAATTCGAAGGGTTGAACCATTAACCTATATAATTAAAAGCAGTAGAAATAAAGTAACTCATCAACATCATTCACTCCAATATATCTCCTCTATATAATGCCAAAACTAGGCTTCACCGTGAAAAATTTTTGTTCCAAAAATATCCTTCAACATATTTAGTAATTAAAAAGAATACCTACAATAAATTTCACTGACAACCATATAAGAGATACAATAATGACAACCATTTACGGAAATCAAAGGGTTCATGCTACTTGCTAAGTCTTTTAAATTGTTACCAAAGAATTCGAAGGGTTGAACCATTAACCTATATAATTAAAAGCAGTAGAAATAAACTAACTCATCAACATCATTCACTCCAATATACGTGCAAAGCACGTGCATATATATATATATATATATATATATATATATATATATATATATATATATATATATATATATATATATATATATATATATATATATATCGAGAGAGAGAGAGAGAGAGAGAGAGAGATAGGGAGGGGTTCTATGGAGTGGGGGGTTTGCGGGGAAGTAGACTAAGGGAGGTAGTTAGGTTTTGTATTAGGAATTAGTTAGTTAAGTTTAGTATTAGTAATTAGTTTAGGGTTTAGGTTTTTAGGTTTTTATATTCTTTTCTTTTTCTTTTTCTTTTTCTTTTTCTTTTTCTTTTTCTTTTTCTTTTTCTTTTTATTTTTATTTTTCTTTTATTTTGTTTTCTTTTCCTTTTTTTTCTTTTCTTTTTTCTATTATTATTATTATTATTATTATTATTATTATTATTATTATTATTATTATTATTATTATTATTATTATTATTATAACTATATATTTATTTATATATATTTACATATATAAATGAGATTAAAAATTTAAAATAATATTTGCACACCAAATAAATTCTAAAAATTTTACTTTATGAAGCTTAAATAAAATACTACACTCAAAATATTTTATGAAATATTTTATAATTAATAATTAGATATTTATCTTGTTATAATAAATTAAATAAATGTATTATCTAATTAATTAAGTAAATAACTAAATGGTTATCCACAAAATAGGTTAATAGTAAATGATATGCAAATCTACAAAAATAGGATTTGTCTAATTTGGTACGGATAATTAAGGGTTACTAATTGTATAAAGTTGGAATAAAAAATAACCACAAATAAATTATATATATAAAATGTCTAAATATTTAATAATTAATCTATGGTCATTATACTAATGTCATACTAATGCCAAGGGGTCGAATTCTTGTGCCACGAAAAGATCCTACAGATAGTGTCTCTTGTGTAGGCCACTTTCTATGAAGGGAGATACAGATTTTGGGGCTATTCTATATCATTAATGTCCAAACCACGGTGAAGTGTCCTAATAAAATTATTGGATTTTATTTGATTATAAAAATAATCTAAAACAAATACAAAAAATATAAAATACACACAGGATACCTATTTTTGGGTGAGGGAGTTTACAATCTACCCAACTTAAAAGAATTTTGTCCTCAAAATTAAAAATAAGGCATAATTTGTTAAATCTTTTACATTCGTATATAAGGCAAGTCTATCGCAATCTCTTCCAAAAATTTAAATAACAAAATCTTTTCAAATCCATCACAATTACTTCAAAATTAAAATAATCACTGTTTAAATCAGAATTCAACCTATCATAATCTCTTCTCAATTTTCAATTCATCAACATCCAAATTTAAGTCAAATACATATAACATCTTTATGATTTAAATAACCTACATTAAATTTTATATCACGATATCCAACTATCATAATCTCCTCGAGACTTTGAACAATAAACAATTCTAATCAAATCTTATTCCTATTCTCAACTTAAGAATTCCGTACTCTTCAAATTTAAAGTCAATTTTCATCCTCAACATTTTAAATAGATGAGCCAACAATCAACATTCAACTTTTAATTCAAATCATCAAAGTATAAAATTTTGAACTCAATCAACCAATGTTCATGTTTAGAGTTCTATTTATTTTTCTCAAGATTTAAATCGTTGATTCAATCTTCAATATTTAAAATTTAAATCATGTGCTCAAAGTATAAATATTTGGTCCACAATATCAAGCTTTCAAAATTTATTAAATCCTCATCATCTTAATCATTCTTCTAAAAATTTCCTAAATTAAAATGACTTAAATCTCTTAATCTAATCTTACTTGATCACAATCTAAAAAAAAAATTCACCTCAAGTTGATAATGCAACTTCTACCCAACTTAGAATTTACCCATCTACCACATAAGGCTATACATTTAAGAAAAACTTTCTCAAATTATTTAATCGTGTTATTCAATCCTGAAAAATTTTAACACCAAATATATCACATATAATATGTCCTTAATTATAAAAGATAGTCACCAAGTAATACGATTGGCCTATGGGATATATATAGTACTCTCCGTGTATCAAATTTATACCAAGCACGAGCGTTCGTCTTTTCAAAATAGGGGAAGACGGAAAACAACAATAAATAATTCAAGGAGAAGGTGATAGAATACAAGTACGGGGTTCAAAGCGATTTTAAGAATTCAAAAGAGAGTTGTCAAGGCAATTGTGGATTGAAATCCTATTTTGGTAAGTTCTTATTCGCATGTTCATATCAGAACAGTTTGTACCTAATATGATATGCTCTGACCTATCTAGAGGGCAAGTATATTCGTCTAGCAAGCTGAGTCAATTATATCTCAATCCATGTAAAGTAGTTATGCGAAGAGCGAACCAAGCGCACTAAGGTTAGCTAGACCATAATACACTGATTCTGATTTTAGACAATGTATTAGTGTGTGCACCCAATAATATATATATCATGATCAAGCTCGATAAAAGATTAAGCTTGCAAAACTAGTCTATAATAGCAGCATAAGTCGAGATAGTCCCAAAAATATAAGTACGCTGGATTATGATGAGTGAAAGGTACAAAATAATTCAAATTCACCAAGAAGATGAGACTCGTCCGGTGTTGTGCCTCTACAGTTGTCATACTAACTCCTTGTCTAAGTCTCTAGTCGACCAAATGGGGGTATGGGCCTCTAAATTCTACAGTCTGGATAAACACTATCTTCTTATGCAAGTCTATAGTTGGTGTCATTCAATTACACTTCATTAATGGGTCAAAGGGACTATGTAATACTAGGTTGTGAGGCATACTACCCAACTTAAAAAATAAACTAATATTGTAACTGTCTTGTGGGGATAAAGTAGAAACTCTTATTAGGGTATACGAGGAAAAGATCTTGGTACTTATTAGGGTATCCTATTGCATTATATAGGTAATGGTCATCTTAAGTGTTAATCATAGTGCTTATAGAACAAAAGTGTTAATATTAAGAAGAAAAAAGTTACTGGCCCTCAAGTGAAAGAGGATATAACCTATTTTGAGATATGTGGAACAGATTACTTGATTTAAAACTAAAGTATAATCATAAAATCATAATCTAAATGAATAACTCAAACTATCAAGTTCTAACTACCAAGCACAAAATTTCAAAATTCAAGTATTAACAACTATAATCCTAGTAAACTATCTATCCTAACATAAAATGAATCACTTGGCCTACAATCAGAAGGGTTAGGTGGCACGAATTGAAAGATGAAGAAAATTTTTAGTCGTCGCACAAATAACGAGCGTTAAATTAAAATGAGAGACTCTTGATAATATCATGGTTTCCTAAGGACAGGTCGTATATAATCTATGTGTTCGAGGTATGATCAAGAAAAATGTTCTATTCATTCCTCGTGGTTTCCTAAGGTACTGTTCTGCTAATATCAAGACAAGAATCTAAATTTATAGTTCTCTAATACTATCTCACTATGTAAGTTAGGTTTAGTCGTAATATTCAACCTTGGATTTCTATAGGCTCCTCAATGCTAGGGTCAAACAATATGGTCAAATTTTTAACTAACCCTAGTAGTGTCTATACTACTCTCAAGTGCTTCATAAATATATCAAGGGGTAATGGTCAATTAATCTACAGGTAAGGGATGCTAGGGTTCATTAGGTATTATAAACTTAGTGATGTGTCAATATTCTAGTTGTATTCTTCTTAGTAGGTATGCTATCATAATTGTCTCCTAACCCTAACAATAATGATTCCTATATTCTGGCAGGAAGCTATACTCAAGGAACTATTAGGGAAGTACATGAATAAAGCAGGATGCAATTATTTAAATAGAACGGATTGGAAGGAAGGTGAGTCATAGTCAAATATGGATGAGGCCTAAAACTCTAATCCTAGGTGCAGGATTGCTCGGTATAGTAACGTAACCGAGACAATATACTCTCGACCTACATGGGCCACCACAAAAATATGTCACGTCCCAGTCCCAAAATATGTAGGACTAGGAATACGTAAGCATGCCAGCTATATATTTATGGAGACTCCAATATATGGAAATTATAACACATATATACGTTGTATTATAAACAATAATTCACAAGTGGTATATATTTGTCACAAGTCACAGGGCATAACTAAATCTCATCCACATAATCAAATATAAATGAATAACCAATCAACTATATAACTGAATCAAGTATGAGGTGCTTGATAAGAACAAGTAGTTAGGTGGAGACAAATCCACTACCAAATTAGAATATAAAAGAAACAAAATAAGTATATCTAATGATCAATGAGGCTCGAAGAGAAGACCTCCTTGAAAGAGAGAGAAGTAGCAAGTCCTGATCCGTGCTCCTGCGAATAGTCATGATCTTCTACACCTGGAAAGGGACCAGGTCCTCGGAGGGACGTAATAAGATACATAGAAGCATGCCAATAAAATACTGAAGATAAACATACAAAGGGTCGTCTAACCACCTATGTGAATGCACTTTGAGAATAACTTTCCAACACGTAGGCTATCTGGATAAAATAGGATTGGCATGATTCTCTCGGAGAATCAGGGGCCTAAAAAGCATGACGTCTTTTGAACGTCAGAGGCCGCCTGTATATAATAATATAGGGGTCATCTGACCACGCATCTCCGACGGAGCGTGCGGGTTACACAAAGAAAGTACAAAGGAGCCCAAACGCCTTACTTGTTGTTCTCCCCACCCCATGCTCTATTCATGCCATATCCATGACACGATGTTACCTCTAATAACTGCTAAGTCTTCTAACGTACAAATTCTATCAGTAGTTATACCCTATCGCACGTCCTATACGTACAGGTGGGCAACCCGCCACGCAAGTCCGTGTCCTACATGAGACTCACATTCGTGTAACAGATGTGTCATGGCCAATGAAACATAATGATGCCTCTAATCATGTGGTGGTCTCGTAAAACTAGGTTAACATGCATAATATATAATAAAGATAAAATATGACGCCACCGTCGTTGCACCCAAGTTATTCTTGGACGCGCAGTTTATATAGCAGTTAAAATATATGAACTAAATAACCAAAATGAAATACATGCACCATATATAATGTAAATCACAGTACAATGTCAAGGTATACTTGTCTGGCAAGAAAGTTGTGCAGTGTAAGCATCTAGACGTCAAGCACAAGGGATCAGAAACTATGGCCTCCGAATGAACGTCTCCGGATGCTGAAATAAATATCACTAACATTCCCAAAATAAGCGAGATAGTCAGAAAAGCCTACCCTTTCGTCCAATTTGGACACAGGGGCAAAATGATAATTTTGGGTCAAAGTGGGTCAACATATGGGCCATTTTGCACCAAAAAACGTGCTAGAGGTAAAGGTCTCTAAATGGGACAAATTATAAATCAAATAAATTCAAAACGTCGATACGTACTCAACGGTATATCTAAATTTGGATTTCGGTGAGCCGATCATAAATTCGTCCTTCAAGTCAAACCGTGTGGCCCGTGAATAGGCGACTTGGTCAATTGTCTCAGAATTGCGTGAAACTTGTGTCACAAGACCAACGTTATACCACGAATCCAATGGCGCAAGTTTTGTTACATTCCGACGAACGTACAAAAAATGGGGTAGTGGTTTACAAAAGTCACGATACGAGAACTTTTTACGGATACGGGTTGATTCTAACGTGCACACACGTCCGAATCAACTTTCGTGAAAACCTACACGTCAGGATATACTATACACGCCTTTCAGTATAATTGGTACGTAATGAGGCGGTCCCGTTTAGCGGGGCGCACTCCGTATCACAAATTTTCAGTTTTAAAAAATTAAATTTTGGTTGTTTTAGAGGCCGAATAATTTAACACATAAAACGAATTAATAAAAACTAAAAGAACAAAAATATTCTCGATTATATTGAGAAGAAAACTCTTCAATTAGATTTTAAATATTAAACAGGTTGGTGGCAAATTGGGCATGAACATGGGGGTTTGGGTTAAAATTCTGGACTATTTTTAGTAGTTTTAGACCATTTTTCGGTCGATTTTTCGACCAATCCGGGAACTAAAACTCGTCCCGCTTGAAGGAAAATCCTAGAGAGTTAGGTTGTGGACGTACACAGACAAACCGCTCAAGAAAAGGATGAGAGTGAGAGAGATATCATACCTCCAAGGTGGGGACACGGGCGGTGTTACCGCGCTGTGCGTGCACGCGGACGGCGGCAGTAGGCGCGGGGCGGCGACCGGCTGCTGCGGTCAGGGCAGAGGTCGTCGGGGGGGGGGGGGCGGTCGCCGGGCTGGGGTAGGGTTAGGGTTAGGATAGTGAATGTATATTACATACGTAATATATATATATATATATATATATATATATATATATATATATATATATATATATCGAGAGAGAGAGAGAGAGAGATGGGGAGGGGTTCTGTGGCGTGGGTGGTTTGCTGGGGAAGTAGGCTAAGGGGGGTAGTTAGGTTTTGTATTAGGAATTAGTTAGTTAGGTTTAAGACTAGTAATTAGTTTAGGGTTTAGGTTTTTATATTTTTTCTTTTTCTTTTTCTTTTTCTTTTATTTTCATTTGTTTTCTTTTCCTTTTTATTTCTTTTCTTTTTGTTTCTATTATTATTATTATTATTATTATTATTATTATTATTATTATTATTATTATTATTATAACTATATATTTATTTATATATATTCACATATAAATGTGGTTAAAAATTTAAAAATAATATTTGCACACCAAATAAATTCTAAAAATTTTACTTTATGAAGCTTTAATAAAATATTACACTCAAAATATTTTATGAAATATTTTATAATTAATAATTAGATATTTATCTAGTTATAATAAATCAAATAACTGTATTATCTAATTAACTAAGTAAATAACTAAATGGTTATCCACAAAATAGGTTAATAGTAAATGATATGCAAATCTACAAAAAGGGGATTTGTCTAATTCAGCACGGAGAATTAAGGGTTACTAATTGTAGGAAGTTGGAATAGAAAAGAACCACAAATAAATTATATATATATAATATCTAAATATTTAATAATTAATCTATGGTCGTTATACTAATGTCATACTAATGCCAAGGGGTCAAATTCTTGTGCCACGAAAAGATCTTAAAGGTAGTGTCTCTTGTGTAGGCTACTTCCTATGAAGGAAGATACAGATTTTGGGGCTATCCTATATCATTAATTTCCAAACCACGGTGAAGTGTCCTAATAAAATTATTAGGTTTTATTTGATTAAAAAAATAATCTAAAACAAATACAAGAAATACAAAATAAACACAAGATACCTATTTTTGGGTGTGGGGGTTTACACCTAGCACAGGACTGCACTACTCAAACACATGGAATTCTATAGCTCAACGTACATGAGAAAAACTTAGGCTTGGATGAACTTACCCAATCGCTATACTCGATCCTTGCAAACCAAAAATATATTCGACCGATTACTCAACGTCATCTTATCAAAATCTAGTGTTATGCCTATACCAGCTCTCAACAATCCCTAAAACTTCATGTTTGCATCTCAACCCATCTTCCAACTCAACAAATCCTAAGTCTAAGTTTGATCACATATCGATACCCCATTCTTGCTAAGAAAACTCCGCTATCTTCCAAGTCACCGTTCTCTGCTTCTATCTTCCAAAAATATTTTCTACACTATGTAACAAGTCGATCAACCGAAATCTAATTCACTTGTGTATACCTCGATTATATTCTTCTGACATGATTACAATCCCAATGACATTGTTCGAATTCGCCCAACTTAAATTCGTTTTCGTTCAATCCTCAAATCCCAATTCTCAATCCATCTATCGCTTTGCACATATTGCCTTACGTTCGTTCTCATTCATTCACAATCTTTCCATAACACAACTCATAACCATCCCAATTAATTCAATCCATCTCTATCTATCTTCCAAGTATTCTCTCCTATGAGATCATCACGTTACCTCGAGCGAGTTCCTTATAGATCAGAGTCAAGTTCTATCCAATTCAAATCCAAGTGTTGCACTACCATTGATTACGTCTTCCAAGCACACGATTTATATATTGATTTAATTTGATTTGTCATCCAACTTACTTGATCAATTACATTAGTTCGTTAACAAAATTAATCTGATTCAGTCATCGATAATATCTCATTCTATAAATCATAATCGTCTATCCAATCTAGAAACTAATATCCAACTTTCATCGTTCCTTTTGTTTACGTCAAACATTAAATTCTCTTGCGCACACATCCAGTCTCAAGTCTTAACACTAAGTCTTGTTGCCCCAACTTTGTAGTTCTACCCGGGAAATACTTCTAAGGTCGTTCATACTGGTCTAACTCTCAGCATAGGGTCATCTTCCTAAACACTAGGTCAGCTCACCAGGTCATAGTTACGTAACATGATCACCATCCATAATGTGCAATCCAAAGCAATAAGCTCACCCAAAACTAAGGTTAAACCATTTTTTATTCGTATGGGGTATTATACCATTGCTTCCCTCACTCAGATTTCTAAATATCGAGCATAGATCATCCTACTCGCATTTGCAACATTCGTTTCATGAGGTCCAAGTTCGTTCAACAAAGTCGTTCCTAAGGTAAATCTGTTCCAAAATAATTCTCGACATATCCTGATTGACACACACCTCTATCCGAATAATTCACCTAATCCTTATCCTCAGATATATACTACCGAATCCATACATTTCATCTTTCTAAGTCTAGATCACCAAAACACAAATCAAATTTCCTAAGTCACAAATCTTAAAAACTAAGTCATCCAACATCGCTCCATATTCAATCATAAATCCACTGAACATAACTTGTTTCAATTTCGACTAACTCATACCCAATACTCACTTTCGATTTACTTGTATCTTCGACTTGCTTTCTCATCAAACCATAAATCAAAACGATCCTCGAATTCATCCAGTCATTTTACTGGTACGCTTTCGTTTCATCCAAGTCACAGATCGATACAAGGTTTTCTCCTAACCATTAAATCTTATTGCATCGAATCAAAGATCCATCCTCAAGTGTTTATTTGTCAATCAAGTCTTGTTCCTCTTAATAATCGTTCATGCCACAATCAACATTCACCTAGCCAAGTTGTTCGAACTTCCATGTTATCGTTCGATCAATCTGTAGTCAACATCTAGCATTCCTCAAGAAAACCAAGTTCAAGTTTCAATTCAATAGGCTTACCTATCATTTATCCAACTAAAAAATTCTCGAGCCAAAGTTTATTTATCCTCAATAAGTTTCAATATCATCAAGCCACGATCTTATGATATCCATGATATGCTTGATATCCTCAAGTGTTTCGCACAATCTCGCTTTATCCATTTTTTCTACATCGTATTTGTTTCATTCCATGTTATCTTCTGAACTAGATTCAAGATCGCTCGTCCAAACTCAAGACCAAATTCTTTATCGTCTATCTCCGTTCCTCGAGCAACAAGATTCTGTGAGTCATTCACGCATTTTCAACTAAACTCTCGATTATTATCTTCTAACATCAATTTCTCTTTTATCGAATCCTCTAATTCATTTTTATACGTTCAAATCCAAACTTCCATGCACGCTGTTATCCCATTGCGTTAACTTTGGTCGCATCGACGATTCTTCAATCTCAACTCTAAGTTTTATTCTATTATATTCAATCTGAAATTGCACGTACGATCTACTAAGTTTTTTATTCCAAGATATCCAGTATGTTACTTTGAATCTCTTTGTTATACACTCTTCTTACTTGCTCGACTCAATCTTAATCATCTGAACCACTCTCATTCGAGACTTTCGAATATACTTCTAATTAGGCATCACTTATACTAAAGTTTTACACAATATCACGTTGCTTGGTTACAACTCATCGGTTCCCCAAATCCTCAATCGGTCGAACTTTCCAAGGCTATCCCATACATCACTTAGGGTTCGAGTCATTCCTTGAATCAACAATCCTTGAAATTCAATGTCGTAATTAATACCTTTTGTCTGAGCCAATATTTGTCCCAAGTAATCCTCAATACAACGATTCTGACAATTCTAAGTATAACATCACCCCATTTTGAATCAATTGCCCGACTCAATACCCCACTGAGCTATTCCTCAAAATCTATGCATGGTCCTTCCAGTTCACTTAGCGGTATTGCCCCAACTGATAGCTATCTCAATTCTAAGAATCGTCGTCCAAACGGTATTCTGGTCTCGCATACCAACTTGTTAATATTCAGGTAAAGCTATTCTGTTACGCATGTAACTTGCTAACTCTAGCACTAGTCTGCTCATATAAAGTCTAACATAACTCGGCACAAAGGCCTTCGCATAACTATCTCGTTGCACAAATCAACCTCATAAATTTTTCAAAATTATTTAGACTCATTGTATGGAACATCCATCGAAACATCGAGAGAAAGTGCGCTACAATACCGATCGCAGAGTACTGTTCGAAACATAAATAGAATGGAAACGAGGGCAAGGACATAAAGTTGCGTGCTAATAGAAATAATGTTACATCCCTGCCGCGCAGGGATGAACGTACTCACTGGACGTGATGCTGCACAAGCCTAAGTTGCACCCGTGTAAAGCAAGCACCGAAATGGCCGATGAATCGCTAAGCCACAGAATCGCATAGATAGTCCCCAAGCGGAAGCATTGAGTAATCATAAGTATTGAAATGAAAACAAGCTCTTTATTGATATGAAATAAAGATTACAAGCGGCGCTAGGCCAAGAATTATAATCGCTCAAGCTCTCTCTCTCTCTCTCTCTCTCTCTCTCTCTCTCTCTCTCTCTCTTATTACAATGAATATGCCCTTAGAATTACAACTCAAATCAAATACTCTGGATGATGAGGTTCCCATACATTACGTTCCGTATATGTAAGCTTTGGGTCCGTGCGCCACGCTCCAAGATGCCAAGTGCGATCCAGCATCTCGATGCGTCAAGCGATCTCTGAAACCGTGCGAGCTACTTCTTGCACCCTGCAAGCAATTTGGTTGGGTATCAATACTTTGAATGCACCGGTAGGGAAGTCGCTCGCCCACTCAATAAAACCAAACACGTTCGTTTATTTATGTGCACTGACTCATTTGTGTTATCTTTCTAGTCTTGCCTTAGGATCAGTTTCATGGCATAGTAATGTAAAGTAATACTCGTGTCTCAGGTAAAGTATGTCATGGAGTATATAACTAAGTTTGTCACCCTTTCTTACCATTCGGCCTTCCTTATTATGCGCAGCAATAAAATCAAGTATAAATAATAAATAAAATAATATCTATATAGACTCAGGGTGTCTCGAGCGCGTCTATGCCACAAATATGTTTTTACTCGAAACATAAAGAATACCATACATCCATATCCAAATGTACGATGTACCGTGCATCAAACTCCTTCGATTTAATCCTCTCATTATGCATATTGTCGCTATGCATGCATGACTTATCTGTAATTTCCCGCTCAGCGAAAAGGTATTACGCTAAAATTATAGATGAATCAGATCGATAGAATAAAAGTGGTACGGGAAATTAAGATGCTTGGCGTGATGATGTTGTATTTCTTAACTTGGTCGGATGGGATATCTTATGCGACATGGTTCAAATATATGATTATGCCAAGTTCGAAGACTTTGCATCACGTCGGATCATTATTGAAGGATCATAGGCAAATATGGGATCGTGGCATGGAAACAATATTTATATAAGTGAGTGGATCTATCCCTTCTCCTCTACTCCTTCATGCCCTAATAAAATGAATCCAAGTGTTACTTTGTTGTATGTAATAACTATATGTTGCTCTAGTCCACAAAATAATAATGATGCATTATGTTCAATATTGATGTAATTAATGAAACATGTGAATAATGAACTGCTAGTACTATCGATACAAGAATGTTATAAAGTAAGTCTGCCATGAGAAAGAAGTAATATTATGCAATCTACTTCACATACTGGTAACACTGAGAATGAAACATTGAATATCTGTACAGATATAAGTGCATCAGTACAAAGTAACTATGAAGGAAATGCTTCATATGCGATTATAAGTATGGTTTGGTACCACCGGACTACGAGAAGGTCTATAAGTTGGGACCTACGGGTCACCAACTGATATGAGAATGAACAAAACAAGAAGGATCAATAATGCAAGGCTTTACTTATATTTTTTTACCATGCAATTTATGCTTCAATTTTATTTGCATAGTCGTTGCATGGTCAGGGACAACTTGTGCACAAGGTTTGGTAAGTTTCTTCGAACGAGATGCACCAGGGCATCAAGATCATTCATCCTAGGAGGAAACATAGTACTTTGGTAGCACCGAGTATAAACGAGACATTCATTGGCGATCGCAATCTCATGAATGGCGCTTCGTATGCCCATTGAAGTCTTATATGGCATGTCCCTCGTGGTGCGAAAGCATATCACCAAATGACCCTCATGTAGTTAGGCGGCATACTAACGAGAATATTTATGCAGGCTTAATATTATCTCTGTAAGAATGATTCATATTAATTATGTTGTGGCTAATACTTGTTTTATAGGAATACGATGAGTGGACTGTTGGTAAGAAATATTGTTAAACGATATGTACATATTTCATATATATTCAATGTACATTATTGTTTCCAAAGTGTGTTTCATTATGCTGCTGAATACTCTGAGCATTGAAATGAACCTAGTTCCTAATAGAAAGATCACTAAGTTAATATGTATGCTTTTCACATAAATACTTAGTGTCGATTTAGGCGAGTGGGCTAGTTTCTGCTCACCAGTACGCCATATGTACTGACCTACGTTTATGGACATCCTCAGGTACTCAGCATCGGGGAGTGGCTGGAACAGTTCTGAGGCATCGAAACATTGTTGGGGTGCGCAGAAACTCTTCTTCCATTGTAGGCGTCTTCTGTTATAAAGGGTATAATGTATGGAACAGTGTAATTCAGTGTATCAGTGAGATTATAAGTCAAGACGACAAATATCAATGTAAGCTAATTAGCCAAAGTATCAGTTATATTTGAGATCTTTGTAAATCTTTTGTAAGCCATGTACTAAATTATCATTATCAATAAAGAGAAGCTTTTTATTATATTCATTGTGACTTCAATTTGTTTGCTTAATTTTACTGCGATATCGTTATTTCTGAGATATACCATGTCTTGTCTATCTTCTTGCCTTATACAAGTACAATCTAGGCTTGTACGGTATCACGTCTGGGGCTACTTTCGGTTTTTCAGAATCAGGACATGAAATTATCTATATGAAAGTTTACTTGGATCTGTAAGCCATTTTGGACATATTGGATTGAACGACTGTCTTCCCAGCTCGGTAGCTAGCCTTACTGAGCGTCCCGAACCATCCGACGAGTCGGTTGTCTTTCCAGGTCGGTAGCAAGCCTTGTTGGATGTCCCATACTTGAATGCTAGTACATCAGCTAGCAATCGCACTAGGACCTCACTAGTGCAGTCCTCTCGGGCCGGCACGATTTTGATTTCTCAGATATCGTTTGAGGACTCTCTTCCTTATGCGCAATAAGTTGTTTGTGATATGCAACTAGTTCACCACTTTCATTCTATCCAAGAACTTTATGCTTGGTTTTTACTATCTGAGGACTAAACTTGGTTTTATTCTATCTCTGCGCAACTCCTTGATCGAAGACTGCCTCGGTGGCCTAAATGTCCCAAAAAAAAATTATAATTTTTTACTCCCAACTCGGGACAACTACTGGATAGTATTTCTGTCATGCTCCAGTACCAAAATATGTAGTACTAGGAATACGTAAATATACCAGCTATACATTCAACCAGACTCTTGTCCGACTCGAATACGTACAAGTTGTACTATAATGGTCACTATCTAGATAAAACAGTAAATATATCTATGTCTTAATCCACAATAAATAAAATACAAGAATGAGCTACATGTGCTAAAGTCAGCCGTCCAGTAACACATAAGCTCGAATAGACTCGAGAAGAAATATGAGTCTATAAAACTAGATTATAATAGGAGAAATAAGTAATGAGAAATAACTATAAACACGAAAGAATATGATTTAGATATCCACTACATATACTTGAATCCTGGAGAAACAATCATCCACCAATCCAGCTTAACAATATCTTGGGGACAAAATTTGAATCCAAGTCCTTAGAGGATATAGCAAGGTACAAGAAACAACATGCTAGAAGTAAAACAGTAATATAATATGGAACTCAGGGGTAAACTATTATAACCATCTAAGTTTATGCAAGTAGAGATCACTCATACTCAGGCAAGAGACTCTCAAGGCTCAATGTGTATGTGTGAACCCCAAGCAATCTAATAATAATACTAATCACTAAGGGATCTGAATCATAAACCCAAAGCAGGTAAGTACAAGTATATCACTAAAGGCTCTTGATCAGGGAACTAAAAGCAGCCACGTAAATAAGATCAAAGCTCTGCTACATAGACTAAGGCAGACACGTACATATAGATATTCGCCCAAAGTATAGTGTAAACTCTCTCCTCCCATGTAATCTCACGTATCATGTCATAAGCTGGTGATCAAGACCTCTAACTATCACAACGAGTCATAGTACTATATAAATAAATATCCTGTGACGAGTCATATAACCCTATACAAAATTCATACACTAAGAATATATCATGAAAGATTCTGTCATATGAGGTCGTGTCAAATTTTCTATGTCCTGGCATGCAAATAATACCAGCACGCATCAAGGGTTCGAGGTGACTACTCTCTATCTTCGATACTCGACTCCACTGATGGCCGTCGGCAACCGAATCTGGTTCAGACACAAAGTATCGTATATCGGCCCTAGGGTAACCATATATACATCATAAATAACAAGTAATAGTAATAACTATATGAGATAAATAATATAAGAAACTGTGATACATTATGGCAAGGTACACTTGTCTGGATCCTGGATGATGGTATGACGAAGTCCAAGTAGCGAGCTCGTTACGCCAACTACTCCCGAAAAGGTAAAATTCAAACAAAATCCTCCGAATGCTGAAAATAATATCACCATCATTTCATAGTTAGGATTGACTACCCATAAGTCCAATTTGGACAGGGGCAAAATTGACAGTTATAAGTCAAAGCGGTGTCCAAATATGATCCACTTTGCACCGAAAAATGTGCCGGAGGTAAAGTTTTCTAAATTCAGAAAAATTAGTATCAACGAGTCCATATAGATGATACGAACCCAAAGGAATGTCCAGATTTGAATTTCGGTGAACCGGTCACAAAATTGTCCGTCAAGTGGGACCGTGGGGCCCACGAAACGGTATTTTGGTCAACGTTCTCAGAATCGAACCAAACTTGGGTCACAAGATTGGTGTAACACTTTTAATCTAATGGTGAAATTTTCTTTGCGAAACGACAAGCATATACGAAATAATTGTACAAATTCGAAAAAGGCTGATATAAGGTTTTTTTGCGGATACGAGTTGATTCCGACTTGCACACAAGTCCAAATCAAGTTCTGTGAAAGCCCACACGTCTGCGTTTATGATACGCGCCTTTGGGTGTAATCCACACGCGACGAAGTTGCCTCGTTTGGCCGGACGAACTCCGTATCGGAGAATTTTTTTGGTTTTACAAACAAGGCTTTTGGTCATTTTTACAACAGAATAGTTTGGAATACAAAACTAATTAACCAAAACCATTTGAAGGAAAATAAACTTGGTTATAAGGGTTGGCTTTACACAAAAAAAAAAGAAAAACTATTTTTGGTTCATTAGTTTGGAAGTTATCGACTTTGGAACATAGGTACTTGGGACAGTTTTTTAATTTCAGAAAACTAAGTTTTTCTTGGTAATTTACGATCTATATGAAAGCAAATAAACTAAACTATTTGAAAGGGATTTAAGAGGGTTATGTTGTGAATCCAGTGCAAATTTCGGATTAAGAAAAGAGCGAGAGAGGGGAGAGAAAGTTACCTCGAAGATAGGTCATGAACTGCGTTGTACACGCGCTGTTGTTCGTGCGCGGGTCGCATACGGTTGCGCGAGCGCGGCTCTGGTTGCGGTGCCGCAGGCAGCCACGAGCGATAGGGGACGCGCGTGTAGGGTCTGGGTGATGGTGATAGTGGCGGTGGTGATTTAAAATTAGGGTTAGGGTTTCGATAGGTTATTACTTATATATATGTATAGAAAGAGAGGGTGAGGGTGAGTTGCGGGTCGGGGTTCTGGGCTTGGGGGTTAGTATTAGGTGTTGTGTGTTTTAGTTTTTTGTTTGTTTCTTTTCTTTTTATCTTATATATATATATATATATATATATATATATATATATATATATATATATATATATATATATAATGCTAAACATATATATATCAAAATTAGAAAATTAGATTTGTTTCATAAAAATAAATTATAGAAAAATTCGAGCACATTTTAATAAATATTTTACATACAAATATATATTTGTGAAATATATAAAAATTAATGAATATTAATAAAAATTTCATACGAGTTGATAAATCCAAAAAAAATTATATTTTTTAATTAGCTATTGATCACCAAAATTCGTATAATTAAAATAAAGTAATAGTTTTAAAGATTTAAAATTTTAGGATGCTTACACTTCCGCCTATATTTTTGTAACATGACTCCACTGCCCTTCTCCGTGTCACACTCCGTGCGAGGTGGTGCCACGATGTGTAAACAGGAAGTACTTTGTGGCATAATATAAGAACTACTTCATGCAACTCAATGTGCTAGGTTATGCAAATAGCAAGAAAGAATTTACATGTTCTATGCGAATGATAAGGCGGGATTATTTCCTTAGCTATGTGCGTTCGTCTCTTTTATTAGCATGCAGTGGGTTATCGCCTAGCGACTAACATGTAACATTCATTTTCTTAAGTGTGCAAGCTAAGCAGAGACAGGTTCATCGTAGCCACCCACCTTAGCGATAATTCTAAGTATAAACTTCTTCTGAAGGCCAAATCTGAATGCCTTATCATATCAAGTGAGTTATCTCACCGAGCTAGGCGGAACGGTTCGCTATACTTGCGTCGTTTGAATCAACTCTCCAGGTTGAGCGGAGCAGCTCGTTACAATCGGGAGATTCATTCATCCCGTAGTTGCGTAATAGAGACCGCATTCGCCGACACCGTCCCAACCGAGGTAGCACCCTTGGTTAGTTGTCATGTCACTGCCATGATTGTTATTATAATTACTCATGAAAAGGTAATCGTATTCCTCCTTACCTTTTCTAATGAATCCACATGAGTCCTATGTGGATAATTTTCTTGTGCCGATGTGTGACCTCTTTCATGAGGTCTCGTGTGTCGCGTTTGTTGGCCACCCATGGTGCCACGTTTGGATCTTCGACCACTTTTCTCGACAGTTCTTGGAAACCTATCGTCTGCTCAACTTGTCAAATGCATACATCAATCTTCTTAGAGGGACTCACATACAATGGACCGCCACAAAGAGACCTACAGCCACATGCCTCACGACACGTCGAGGCTCGGATACCACCTGAGTTATTCATTGTCGTCACCGTCGTTGGTTTCCATTACGCCTCTTAGTAGGTCGAGGCTCCACCCGACAGTCCGACACATCATGAAAATGTCGATCTCTAGATCGAACGACCCAAGATAACAAGGAGTTGTATCCCAATTTTCAAACACGAGAATTAAATATATAAACTCCCATGGAATAACTAAAATATCAAATTTTACTCATCAAACTGTACTTTTACTCTTCTTCGTACAATCTTATTTATAAGAATTAGCCTAACTTAAGCCCTACTTAATAAATTTAATCGAATTAGCAAAGTATCAAAAAGATAATTATAAAAATAATTACTAAATTTTATCTAAAGCAGAATCCTAATCAAAATAGAAAACTATCTAAAACATCATTACTAAATTAAATATAAAAGATTTGATGAAGTTCCTCGGATCTATCCAAAAATAAGATATGATAGTTTAGTCAAAAAGTGCATGTGTCACACCGTCACGAATGTAGGCAAGCTGATGCTGGCACGGGAACCAACCATGTCATGCTCCGTGTTATGCCTCATATATTCATTTTCTGAGTCGAGATGGCCCGACACACATTCATACCCGATCATGTGTTGTTTCCTCTTGGGTACATATGCGGCCCGATCTGATCCTCTAGGTAGGAGTCCTTGGGGGAAAACATATTTCTCCTAAGTATAATACGACAGTAACTAAAAGTGATAAAATCTTTTAAAATTAAAAAGATGATGAAATCTCTAAAATGAAGATAGAAGAATTCATAACCCTTGAAAATATAAATTAAGACACGTTATATAAATAAGTAGATAGCTCATAGTCGAGACATGTTGTTCAAAATTTGCTATACCGATTAAATTTGTACATACTAATTTGTCTATGCATAATATGTTAGTTATATGTAGAAACCGTGCGTGTTCAAGATTAACCGAGGATTGACTAAACTAAATATCGATTCAATTCGTTCTGTCACAAGGATCTGTCAATTATTTTTTGTAAATATCCATCATCCCGTTAGTATGTTTCAATTTGAATTAATCCATGAAAAACAACATATATTTTTTATATTTGTTATATATACTAAATTAGAATTTAAATAATAGAAGAAAAGTGTACTGCAAAGTTTCATTATTTAAATAATAGAGGTAGTAATAATTAAATTAATAGAAAAAAAATAACGGAGATAAAAATTAGTAATGAGGATAAACATAAATATATTTTTACGATTTAATAGAAATTTTTGGCTAATTGTGGAAACGATCAGGACAGAGAAAATTATAGTGGGCTCTACAAAGATTCATAATTTAGATTTTTCTATGTGACTACCTAAGTATGGTCCCTATATGGTGTTTTAGTCCATTGGTTAAAAATCAAATTAACTAGCCGAATCAAATTAATTGACCCAGTCAGCTATTGGGCAGCTATAGGTTGGTTTTAGTTCTATAAATTACATAGTAGAGTAAGTTAATTAGGTCACTGTACATCCTTATAGTATATTGTACATCGTATAAAGTAGGGTTGTCGTTTGGACCGAAGGCTAGAACCGATCACTGGTCCAATCCAACCAAATCCAATTCGTTAGAAACAATTGCAGGGGTCTGAACCAAATAAACCTACATATTTAGTACAACAAAGAATGTACACCTTTTTTAGTATCATTTTTGCTTTTTTGGAATAAACGGGTCGTATTTATTAACTGCTGGGTCGCTGTACGGAGAAGGCGGGTATATCCGTAGATATTGACAACTCTTGGGGTAGAAAAGGAAATCCACATCAGTTCATAATAGCGGGCTGTGCCTAGTGTGGTCAGTTATTGCTAGGACAGCGACCGGACGCTGTTGACAGCGCGATCAATGCGGAAATGACGATTATGCCCTGGTCCGTATCTAGTGTCTCTGCGTCGACACGTGTACGTTTTGTCGTGGTTCGGTGTCAGGATGGGTACGTGGCGGATGTTGTAGTGGGATTCGGTGCTACGGTTGCGCTAGCTGATCGCTCTTGTCACTTGGGTTTTTGCACTGGCACGCACCATCACGCTGATTCCTGCAGCGGTCGGTGCACTGGTGTACAGGGAAACAGATGTAAGGGGAACGGGATATTCTTGTGCTTATTATACACATTTTTGTTTACATTAATTTAATTTTGATGACATGAAACCGAATGTCTCCTGTACTCGTGCATGTTACAGTGTTACACCACGAGTTTCTTGGGTCAACCAATTGACCCACCTACCTGGACCTCTTTTTTTTTCTTGTAATTTATTAGAAGAATGATAGGTTCAGTCAAAGCATCATTTGTAAGGTCGATTACATATTCTACATTGTAGATTTAAAATATAAAATTTATTTTATAAAATAGTAAATTTTATTTTTAGTTTTAATTTTTAAATTTTGAATTTCATTCCACCCATGGGAGCTATAACTCGGGCCTCCCAATTTCTAGATTATAGATTGTAGGAACGCATTTTGAAGAATAATAATTTCTAATTTGCTGCCTAATTTTCTAGATTCTAAATTATATTTTTTTTTTCACATCAATTTTTGACAACACAATCTTTGGAACCGGAACTCACTTTATATTTTCTATTATTCTCATACAAACCAACCCAATTCTACATTTACCTTTTTTATGAAATTTTGATCCCAAATTGCATTAGAGAATCCCAACTACTAATAATGTTCTTAGAACCAAATTAAATTTTTAAAAAGTTCTGGATTGCATCTCTAAAAAACCAAAAAGTTCTGGATAGGACTTTAAAATAAAATCTCAAGCTCAATCCGGATACACTTCAGAACAGCATTGTCCGAGACGGATTCGGACCGGACAACACCTCTCTCTCTCTCTCTCTCTCTCTCTCTCTCTCTCTCTCTCTATATATATATATATATATATATATATGTTAATTGAGTGAATCGAGGCACTGTCCGTTCCGAAAGGTTGTTATTTCGAACAGCGGGAATGTCATTAAATTTTTTTTTAATTAATTGGGGTGGAGGTAGCTGCAGTGCATGTGCATGTGCAGTCCGTAGGAGACGGGAGCGGTGCGGTGCGAGCCAGGTGGTGCGCGGATGCGATGCGGGTGCAGGTGCGGTGCTAGTGCGAAACTGGTACGGTGCGGTGCGACTACGGACAGGATGGGGCCTTCAGGCGTGAGTGGTGCCTTCAGACCGGGATGTAGCCTTTGGACTGGAATAGTGCCTTCGGGTTAGAGATTATATATATAAGCCTTCGGGCTGGATTGGTTGTAAGCCTTCAGGCTGAGTTGTAATATCTTGAAGGGACCTAAATAAAATCTATCTTCTTCGAATATATATATATATATATATATATATATATATATATATATATATATATATATATATATGAGATGAGATCAGGTGACACACACAATTTGACATTTAAAAAAATACACAATCTCAGCCACACATTATGTAAATGAATGGTGCAGATTTGATATAGTAGTTTGTATTAAATAGCATGCATGTTAAATTGAATATCCTAGTAATTAATACAACCTACTATTAATTAACATGCATGCTAATTAATACATTCATGCATGTAAATTTGGCATGCATTTAAATTTGAACTATTCATTTCGATTGATGTGCGGCTGAAATTGCGTAATTTTTTAAATGTCAAATTGTATGTGTCACTCGATCCCTACCAATATATATATATATATATATATATATATATATATATATATATATATATATATATATATATATATATATATGGACGGGATATTACACCAAGGCTTATTGTATCATTATTGCATCAAGTAATCCCGACCATACATTTTTTTGAAATGTGCGGTTATAAAGTATGTTGACGTGGCAGCAACTTTATGGGATGATTTATAACCACATATTTTAAAAAATGTATGGTTGAAATTGTTTGGTGCAATATTGGTACAAAATCATGTCCAATATATGTCACGCACCGACCTTTCGCGGTCCCGATCGTCCCCTCTGGGCGTAAGATCACCACGTCAGCGCTCCTGCGGGATGATCGTTCCCTTCGGACCGTGATGCCGTGCGAGCCTAGAGTTGTGCTCGTACAATGCAACAACTTTAGTCGTCTTGGTTATCATCGAACCGATCGATTTTGCAGCGGAGAAGCAGTGTTACGAACAACATTCCATCTGAGTATACGAGACGAAGCTCAAGGCACGAGGTTCTCTGAATACAATAACATCATTACATACATTATGTCCCTCTATACAAAAGCAACTCAAAATACAACTCGATACATCTCAAGGCATCGACTCCTGATCTCCGGCTCCTGAGGATGAGGCTCGGCTATCGCTTCTTCGGACGATCCAGTACCTGCGAACAGAACTGGTGGGGGGTCAGCACTTTGGAGAAAGTACTGGTGAGTAAAAACAACGAAGAGAAGCAACACTCACTAAACCCAACACTAAGTAAGCATGTGATAAAATATTATATTACTAGTGATCTTTCTAGTTTTTACCTATGTTTATTTCATGCAGTACAGAATAAGAGTCAGATTACACTTTTTGAAAATATCTTTGGAAAAACACATTTCATAATCAAATACATGCAAGCAAGCAAGACAAGGAGTTTATGCACGATATGCAGGTTTATTTGCTATCTCTGGTGCGCAGCGTGTCTCGTGAGCCATATTTATTCTCTAAAGACTCTAGCATGCATCTAGTGGACTATTTTTCTTACCGTGTGAACGAGATAGAAGCATATACGTAAACAGAGACTTCTCTTATGAAAGCGGCTTATACAAGAGAACATGTTTGATAACATGTATATCACTTATTCAGTGATTCTTACCCTTCGCCGAACGGTTATCCCTGCAGCAAACATACAAGTTAGCAACATTTTACATAAACACATATGCTTTATTCCCTGTCGGTCTCTGCATGAAACAGTTAGGTAAGCAAGAAGGCTATCCTAGCATGCGACCTAACTACCTGATATGCAGCTCTACCAGATAAAATTTTATGATGCACAATCTCCAGAACATGCCTACTTCTCTAACTCTTCTCTTCCTAACAGAAGCATCGTCTCCTTTCTAATAGCCACACCCTCAGGATGCACTATTAGTCTCACCCCTTCATTAGCCTCCATCCACCATTCTAATAGCCACACCCCCCAAGATCTCGAAGGACCAATCCTCAGGGCGCACTATTAGTCTCCCATCTTTTCGTTTAGCCTCCATCCACCATTCTAATAGCCACACCCCCAAGATCCCGAATGACCGATCCTCAGGGCGCACTATTAGTCTCCCATCTTCTCGATAACAAGCATAATACATCGTGACATTACAAGCTTTTCATTCAATCTATCTTTACACAATAACAAGAAAACATGTAACTGATCTTCTATTTAACAAACATGACGATAGTTCTTCTTTTATCTGTGCGGATAAGCCGCTATCTCTTCTCTATACGGACAGGCCACCATCTCTTGTTTCAGTTCAAGCATTTCAAATAGTTCTATCTTTTAAAGCGATAAAGAAAATATGCAAGCAATCTATATTAAAACAGACATGGTCCCGTTCTTCTATCTCTTTAACTAAGCATGCAGTTCTACTTTATCTTTACCATACGATGGATTCACAAGTTCAACCAAATCTTTACTCTTTATATTAGCATGGCAGTAGTCTGTTTGCTAGCTGTGTCAGTATAACTTAGCATGCAACATTCTATTATTTTCTTAGTATGGCAAAGGGTTCTATCTCTTTTTAGACAAGCATATGAGTTGTCTAGTTAAACATGCAGGTTCTCGTTCTATCTTTCTCATGTGAACATTATCTAATTAGCAAACAAGCATTACAAAAACTCAAATTCATCATTAAGGCATGCAAGAATCATAGAATGAAGTTCTGCCCACTCACCTAGATCAATCGTCTTGTGTTTCGATCGGGGAACTCTTTGAAAAAGCTTTCGCTCGAACCATTAAAGTGATATCTCTTGTACATAGTGCCAACGCAGAGCGGGGCACTACAATATATATATATATATATATATATATATATATATATATATATATATATATATATATATATATATATATATATATATATATATAATGGGTAATTGATACAATTTATTAGCCATTGAATAGCCCACAATGCAGTCCAAAGGTCCACAATTTCTCGGCCCGAAGGCCAGATGCTCCGGTCCTGTCACGTTCCAAAACCAGAATACTAGTGAGCGGTCATGATATCCCATATTGCGGTCATGGCTGAAGTGTTCATATGATGATCACGAAGTCTACAGTATGAAATGATACTAGGATGATACTGCGTCGATGCGTAAGGAACGTAATATTTTGCGTACTATTGCACCAGGTGTCACTATCCGCGAGCCCGAGGCACGCCCTGAAGTGAGGAAACATCGATTGACGAAGAAGACTGTCACTCTTTCGAAGAGACGTGCTCCTCCTAGTTCTTCCGGTTCTTCTTCCTCCTCCGATGAGAACATGCCAAATGTTCCACATCGGCCTACTGATGGTTCAGGACCTTCGCAGCCTACAGATAGTCCTGTCGAGAGTCTCCCACAAACCCTCAAAAACTGGGCTACTGATGGTTCAGGACCTTCTGAGCAGCCACATAGTCCAGTCGAGACTCGTCCAAACGGTTTCTCTATGTTACCGTCGATCGAAAACCATATTGCATACCAAATATGGAACAATCCGCTAAGTACATTACGTTATGAGAATTTTATATATAGTTGTAAGTTCAAAGTTCATCCAATTATTTATAGATAAGTACATTTTACATAGAGGTATAACTTCATCCAATTGTTTACTTTTCAGGAGAGTTCTCGTATGTTGACGGTGATCAACCACGGGAAAAAATGTAATACATGGAGGTATGAATTATTGGGAGATGATGTGAAGGCAAAAATCAGTCCCACCGGTTTACAATATTTGGGTAGCTACTCATATACGACGGTAGATAATGTACTGATATCAGCATTTGTCGAACGATGGCATCCTGAAACCAACACTTTCCATCTACCCAATGGGGAGTTGACGATTACCCTTGATGACGTCCATCATATATTGGGACTTAGGGTTGATGGTCAAGTCATGATGAATCAAACTTTTGATGAGTCGAGCATCAACTTTTACGACCATATTGTGGATTATGTATCAGGGTGTCTGGGAGTTGATGCCACTAGTTTTACCGGTCTTCGAGAATTCAAGAAGCCCTACGGACTTTCTCTAAAATATTTGGAGGAGATATTCGCTAATCCGGACCCCGAAATGGATAATAGCGATAATGTGGTCCGCGAATATATGCAGTTCATCTTAGGGGCTGTTGGCATTACGGATAAGTCTGGAACGTCCATACATGCCAAATATCTCCTCAATTTGGACAACATTGACACATTGGAAAAAATATCTTGGGAAAGCGGTATACTAGTATACCTTTACCGCGAGCTTGGTGCGGCATCCCGCGTGGGTTCGAAGACAATATCCGGATGCCAGACTCTACTCCATGTATAGATATATCTTTGTCAACTTGTATACATAATTATAAATTTTGTTATTTATTTTTGGACTAATGTTTTTTTAATCTGGTTACGTGAAGGCATGGATATACGAGCACTTTCCTACTCGTACATTGCAACCAGTCGCTTTATATCACGGTCTTATCAGTTGTCATGAAATCGAGGAGGCTTATATGCCGGATAGAGTGCTCCGTCAGTTTGGCTACGTTCAAACTGTCCCAAAATGCACTTTGAAAATGATAACTCCTCCCCGCGGTACAAAACTGCTAAACTATATTCCTGCGGCGTTCAACTGGGTATCGAACTTCTTCACCGAGTGGCAACGCCACGTTATTAGTGATACCAAACGGGAAGCAGCAGTCAATATGACGGAGTGTAGCGACGACTACCTCGCCTACTACGCCGGTGTCGGACTACCTACCTTGTTCCAACGCGGAGGTGATATTGTGCGTGTACCTTCAGATCTTTCTGCCAAATCGGTCTTGTATACTGCATTGGTCAAGATGGTGAGCCAACTTCTACACTATAAGTTTGGTATTTGTAAATGCTTATTACAAAATTTTTTAATTCTCATGAACAGGCAAGGAAAGTGAAGAAGTTGGGAAGAAGCCTCGTAAGTTGCCAGGTTCCAATTATATGGCAATTAATGACGAACTCCAACAAATCGACAACGCTGAAGATTTTCCTTTCTTGGAAAATAGAGAGCAACGTACAAAGAGGCGGCATGAAGTTTAGGCCCCGTTTGAAGAATTGTAAAACTTTCAATGAATATGATTTTTGAGAATTGTAAAAGTTTAAACTATTTGACACTTTGAATGAATTTGCTTCAATTGCTATAATTTAAAATTTTGCTACAATTGCTACACACATACAATTTGTGTTCAAATTTTGCTACATACATACAATTGTCATTTCTTTATACAGTGGAGCTAATTTTACTTATAACTGTGTATACAGACAGTGGATAAAGTTTAGGACTGTCATCATTTTCAAATTTTGACAGTCCTAGTACATACTAGGACTGTCAATATTTTGACAGTCCTAAACTTTACCCACTGTCAAAATGTTGGCGTAAAGATGGTTGTCGTAAAAGCCAAGTAGACAGTGGGTAAAGTTTAGGACTGTCAAAATGTTGACAGTCCTAGTATATACTAGGACTGTCAATATTTTGACAGTCCTAAACTATCATGTTGGCGTAAAGATGGTCGGCGTAAAGTTTAGGACAGTCCTAAACTTACATATAACCGCCCATAGATAGTGGGTAAAGTTTAGGACTGTCAAAATGTTGACAGTCCTAGTATATACTAGGACTGTCAACATTTTGACAGTCCTAAACTTTACCCATTGTCAAAATGTTGGTGTAAAGATGGTTGGCGTAAAAGCCAAGTAGACAGTGGGTAAAGTTTAGGACTGTCAAAATATTGACAGTCCTAGTATCCTAGTATATACTAGGACTGTCAACATTTTGACAGTCCTAAACTATCATATTTGCGTAAAGATGGTTGGCGTAAAGTTTAGGACAGTCCTAAACTTACATATAACTGCCCATAGACAGTGGGTAAAGTTTAGGACTGTCAAAATGTTGACAGTCCTAGTATATACTAGGACTGTCAACATGTTGACAGTCTTAAACTTACATATAATTGCCCATAGACAGTGGGTAAAGTTTAGGACTGTCAAAATATTAACAGTCCTAGTATATACTAGGACTGTCAACATGTTGACAGTCTTAAACTTACATATAACTGCCCATAGACAGTGGGTATCGATTAGTATCAATGCACAACATACAATCAAAATCGATTAGTAGCAATTAGATAGCTCCATTCATTGCACAACATACACACAACATACAGTTCAATATACAGTTAAACATACATGGCTCATTGCACAAAATACATTTCTATATACAGTATCAATCGATTAGAATATCAAAGTAGTCGTTCGGCATGATTAATTTTTTGATCCTCCATCTTCATCATCTTTTTATAGGCAGCCATTGCATCCGTGTAGGGTGTCTTTCAACTTCTCTACATTACTCTAATGCTTCTTCCTGGGATGCAAATTGAATATCCGTTGAGAATATATCATCCACATCAACAACAGTAGCAGGATGTACCACAATATTTGTACAAGGTTGGTCTTATAACCAATATAAAATAATATAAACATTAATAACTTCATATAATTATCCAGGACTGTCACTAGTTTGACAGTCCTATTTGTATACAGGACTGTCAAAATAATGACAGTCCTACTTTTATATAGGACTGTCGAAATTATGACAGTCCTATATTTATATAGGACTGTAGAATTATTGACAGTACTATATTTATATAGGACTGTCTAATTTTTACAGTCCTTACACGATGACTGTCGAATTAGGGTTGTCGTTTGACGTACCGTACGTGCTTCGGAACAACCGACATGTTCTTCGGAACGTCCGGAGTGCATATTTAATGGATTGGATGATCCGACTTCGTCATCGAAGATATTTTCATGCATTGTTCCTACAATAGTAAAAAAAAACTAATTTTTTTTCTGACAATCTCAAAACTTATTCATCGTATGTTGTCGAAGACATACCGGAAGAATATTCGTTGGACAATCACCAAAACAAAATTCTCCTCCACTTGGGACCACAACTATCAATTTCCAAATTTAGGTTTTCACTTGGAGAATGAGAGTTTCTTCAAGTCAAGAAAAAATGCCTAAAATAGAAATTTTGTTCACTTATATATCTTGATGTGGGCTAGCCCCAAGTAATTTTATGAGTGGCAAACTTGTAATTTTGGAAAAAATAACTTTGGACTAGCCTCAAGTAATAAGTGTAGTGTCCTTATAAATTCCCTACTTTTATAGCCAAGTATACCACAGACAGCTACAGTAGGAGCGGTGATCTACATCTTGGTTGGCATGTCACTTATTAGGTCCCTCGTCTATCTCGGTATGGTGTTTTCAGTCCATTATTTTTCGTTTTCCACTAAGTCTAGCTACCATCATGGACTGATAATACTGGGCATCTATTCTATTGTTTATGTAGTTCAAACTTCAATGTCCTTGGTGAATGTATGAATAACTATCTGACCTATCCTCAAAGGCTATTTTATTGTTTGAAATTAATCAGCAATAATTTCTCACAGGATATAATGGTCAGTGGTGTTAGACTGCTGCGGCTTCTGGTAAGAATGGTGTCACGTGTATTGATAGAGACTCGGTAATCTTGTTTCATTGCCAAACAATGTTTTTCTTGATGTAACTATCATTATAAGGATAATTTTGGGCTTAAGTTCAGGTTTCGTAATTTGACCCTAGTACTGTAACTGTTGGAAGGTTTCGTAATCCTGGTTTGGATAACACTTGATCAACTGTTAGTATTGTCTCTTACATCTTATGCAATAACCAATGAGTCTTTTGCTTCCAAAAACATTTACATGGACTTTCTCATGGTTAGATGATATAGGAATATACTGTCTATTAGCAATATATTGCGAGTCCTATGGAGCTTTGGCTTTGGTACATTGTGGTAGACAATTCACAACTGCTTTTGAGAAATAGCCTCCCACCACCCTGAAAGGAAGCAGGCACACATCGGTTGGGCAACTGTCCAAGCTAAAGAAATTATTTGAATGTCAGAAGATTAATTTGATTTGTTTTATTCGCATCGGATAAGTCAAAAAAATTCCATTATTGACATGCTCGTTTTATCCTCCTTGCCACCTTAAAAACACCCTCAAAGTAGCCTTATGAGGTTTTGTTGAAAGTCGTTGTACCCCCCGGTAATTGAAAAGTAGGTAACTATTATAAATTTATGATATTCATGACGTTCTCCCTTGAACTGTCTCATCTTCTATTATTCCTAAAAAGTTTAGATTTTCAAAATCTTACTTATATTTTATCTTGTCCAATTTGTTGGTTCTCGCACTCACTCATTTATTGTTTATTGTATTGCTATGTTATGTTATTTTTGAGTCAATTTTGACTGTTTATCTTCTTTACCAGGACATGTGGCTATATCCTTCTGAAAAAGAGAAGTTTAACTACTTCGGCAACGAGGATGCTCTTGTTTGGCATGAGACTAATGTTCCATATAAGTTTGGGGCCCAGCTAGTACTAAATCTTATTATTTATAATATTTTCCATCAAAGGTATCTTTTCCTATGTAGATACAACTTTGAGTACTAAACTTGGAGATCAGTCTTATGCTTCCTGAATTACTTGCGAATGAATGACAATTTTTGCACTTACAGGTCGTTAGAAACAATGGAAGCCTCCTTGATCACTCGAGGTACCCTCCAGATCCTAATGATCCTGAGTATCAAGCAGGAGCTACTTTTGGGAGAACACATCGTAAGATTTATTTTATAAGTTCCAAGTGTTTGTCCATCTAAATATATGTTGATGTCATGGTTTCGAAAATCACACTTAAGTATACTCACATTCATTTTCCCATGCAGCTGTTGTGGTATACTTATGCAAGTCCAAAGTTGACAAAAAGAAGAGTTTGCTAGGGAACTCCAAGTGGTCCAAAGAAGAAAAGCCAGCTCATGAGGTCATTTTTACCCATTTCCTTTCCCTTATATTTTACACAAAATGCATATGCTATTAGCTCAAGAAAATTTACCTTTATATATCTTTTTCTCTTTCTGTTCATGAATAAGTTATTTGAAATTTTATTTGGTTCTTATAGATGGAGGATGATAAAAATAATGAAGCTAAGGATGAGGGTCTTGTAGAATGGGTGTCCTACTGGAAACCAAATGTTACAATTAATCTTGTCAATGATTTCACACAGTATATTTTTCTTATGAAACATTAACATTTTTCTTATTATTGGACCATTGATGCCAGTAATGTTATTCAATATAATATGATGTCATGCTTTAAACACCATTTCTTGTTGAGCTTCTACCGGTGTTTTCTGAATTTTGAAGATAGCTTTACCATCAATAATATTGTTTTTTTGTTGCAATTCTTAAATGTCCATTGTTCAAGCGACAAGAAACATCATACCTTTGTGGTGAAAACATGTGACAGTTCTATTATCATTTTCATAGAGGAAGTAAATAACATTTTGATGTTCCTTGACATAGTTCTATAAATTTCATAATTGATGCAAATTCTGGAGCCCCCCTTAAGAGGGTTAGCAAAAATTTCTTATTAAGGTGTAAAATGTGGTTTGAAAAACCAATGAGGTTGGCTTGTGAAATTTCTACTTCACACTTCCATCGTGAAAATTTACACTATTATTGAGAGTTCTAACTCTGTTGCCTTAGGTTAAGTTTAATGGTTTTGTTTACAACTTTACATAATTATATTGAAGCAACTAGGTGAGTGGTCCTTAATTTAATGGTAGCGAAAAGAGTATTTAACTCGTATAAAGAAATAAATGTTCACATATTATAAAGGGATTATCCTTTCATCTATCTACGGGTGTTATGTTTTATTATTTGGATGGAAGTTCTACATACTGATGCTTTGTAGTAGATATAGTTTTCTATGAATTATGATCTACCTCAATTTTTAATATAGGAAGTTATGGTATAAAAGGGGTATATTTGTTAATAGCATTGAACTTTACTCGCAGGTTGCTTTGCTAATGTAAACAAGACTAACTTTGGACATTGTACATCATTTTCTTTTTCAGAAACCTGATTGTTAAGGATATGCTAGACAGAAGAAGGTTCTTGAATACTATCCAAAAAAGGTATGGGCTTCATAAAATAAACCTGGAGAAAATGAAAACATTAATGAAGAGGAGAAAGAGGGAAAAGGAGAAAATCAAGTACTTGCAGTTCAAGGAAGAGCTTTCAGATGGGACGTCAGTGTTATGAATTTTAACTTATTTTATTTTGTTAAACTCGTTACTATAGTAAAATGTTGTATTTTAATCAATAAAAGTTTATTTTGTAAATTATGTATTGTTGAATTTAAAATGTTAATTGGAGTGGTTTAATTACTCATTGGGAATCTGATTGAATATAAGTGCATGGTAAATATATTCAAATTATATATATATATTTTTTAAATGGCTTTATCTATACAAACGTTTTTGTTAAACGTTGAAAATTTGTTGGGAAAATGTTGGAAAAGCAAATCCCAACGTTTCTGTAAAAGGTTGGAAAAGAAGTTTAGTTTTCGACGTTTTTGTTAAAATGTTAGAAAATTATTATCCATTATGCACAATTCTTGATGTTTATTAAACATTGTTGCAGACGTCGTTTTTACCTATACCGACGTTTATCTAAAACGTTGTAGATTCCCGACTGCGACAACGATAACGTTTGTCGAAAACGTTGAAAAAATGTCGGTTAATCTATGCCAACGTTTTTAACCGTTTTTCGACGTTTATAAAACGTCGGAAAAGCCTTATTTTCTTGTAGTGGATATCTAGACTTGCGAACCAGACTGGATTTTTATACCGTATATACGGATAAGTGGGGGCCTTCGGTGGGGCTAGAAACCCGCATGCGGAGCATTCACCATTTGCCATGAATCGTCCGATTATGGTTGGCTTGCGAGCCGCCAGTGACATTCACTTCATATAGATAACATGCATGTAGTTTGTGTGTTTCAGCTGGAGGAATTAGCATCTGGGTTGGTTGTGCAGTTGAGTTTATTATACTTTATTTCTATTGCGTTTGATGGTTCATGCGAGTTATGCCGAGTGACACAGGTTGCTCGTATCATTTGATTTTACTGTGTGAGTTTGAGTAGTGTAACACACTTGTAGGCTTACGTGATTCAAGTTAACCTGTTGCATGCTTAGTTATCTTTGAGATTGGATATAACATGCTAGTATACTTACCTGTTTTAAATGCTTACATGCGGAACCTATTTTACTGCTTTTCTTACATGCCTTTCCATGAAATAGATCTAGGCTTAAATATAAATATCACCTTGTAATAGCTGCATGCTTCAAATAATTATTTAGTGTTGGGTTAGGCGAGTGGGCTACCCCCGCTCACCAGTACAAGATGTGTACTGACCCACGTTTGTGGGCAATCTTTCAGGTACTCAGATAGGAGGCCTTAGCTTGGATATACGAGACATGATGCATGGAATGGCGATATTCTTTGTAAGTATACGAGAGAGAGTTAGAGTGTTGTAAGCCTTCGGGACATTTTTATTGGGGCCTTTTGAGATTTGTGCTTGGTTTTCTTATTCAACAAAAGAGCTTTGCTTCGTATACTCTGATATAATATTGTTTGTAACATTACTTTTCTTCCACTGCAACTTGGTCATTCGATGATAACCATGACGTTTGACATCATTGCCTTGTGCGAGCGCAACTCCAGGCTCGTACGACATCATGTTCCAATGAGAACGATTATCCTGTAGGAGCATTGGCGTTGTGATTTCACATCCAGCGGGGATAATCGGACTTATGGAAGATTGGGGCGTGGCACCAGTGCCTCGGCGACCGTTCGTAGAACTCTACTCTTGTGCACAAATTGTCCTTTACCATGCATCGTCTACTAAATTATCAAACGAAACATGCAAGACAACATATGAAAATGAACTTCATGGCATACTCTGATAGTATAGTCTACTTTCTCAAGTGATCACATTATAAATATGTACTACTCATTGCACAGTTATAGATGAATAAGTTCTAGCTACAACTGAAACATAAAATAGGTACAAGCATGCGGACAAGCAAGCAGCAATATGATCATTCAGTGAATTTGTGGGTGTGACAAGCATTAAGTATTTCAAGTCTACTTATTTTTATCTTGACTCATTTTATTATTATGGTATCGTTGATCGGAGCACAAGAGTCAGATTATTAAGAGTGAAGACCTGGAAGAAGGGCCAGTTAATTGAAGGTAAGTCCACTCACAAGTTGGTGAATCGGGGAACATAACGGAGAGATATTCAGGACTCGGCTCGCGCGTCGCCTACTCGATCACCTGCACACATCAACAGATGATCAATATCTCCTTGTCTAGGCCTCCCAGAGTTCAATACAAAATACGAAGTTCAAGGAACGAAGACAATAAAATCCATCGAAATCATTCAAGAAAACGCAAGTCATAAAACCAATCTGAAAGCAACCAAGCGAAAACAAAAAGAGCAACAAAAACCAATGCAATAGAAAGGTCCCTCGCGACTATGCCGCTGAGTCATTCCTCGATACACGATCCGTTGAATGTGGGACTTGATTCCAAAGAAATCAATCCATAACGAGAAAAAGATCTTGATTCAATCTGTCCTGATCAAACGATACCGAAGTTTTCCTTAGCCGCTCTCCACGAAATGAGGGAACGAGGCACTACACAAGTCTAACTTATAGATACTAGGTCAGACATACTATAATAGGCTTCTGCATGAGTCTAATTCAGTAAATCAAGGGAGCGACTATGCCCGAATCTTTGAACCAAATTTTTAATTCAAAATTTTAGAAAATTCCAATAGAGTTTCCCCTGTATTTATTGGACCAAAACTCCCTGCGAAAGAGAAAACCCATTAGGGAAACCCGCCACAGAATTTTCAGTCGAGAACACTAAGTCTCAGCTTCTAATAGCGATACGATGCCTACTGGGCACCATACCATCACACATAAACAATAATTCGTAGTGTAGGGCGCACCACCACATTGGTTCACTAATCAAGCCAATCCATAAACATGGTCCCAAACGTAATTAGCCAAAGCCCTTACCCAATTGAGAGTTAGACATAGGGCATACACGGATGATTAATACATGCAAATCGTGCTGGTGTCCTCAGAGGTGTGGATAACACATCTGAGTTGTCTGATATCGGTTTCGAATATCCAAAGTTTTATTATTACAGTTCTACCATTTTATTTACACTATTCACATTTATAAATTTTATATTTACAAAAATAATATAATTCATAACTAAAATCCATCGGGAGGGCATGAGCCGTCGATGAAAGATGTACTTGTCTTGAGGGCTCAATAATTAGATAAAAAGATCTTCTGCAATCCGGGTCGAAGCTTGCACGTCCATATAGGTCCTGATAAACAATAAAAATTATTAAAATAAATTATATAATTATAGGAATCTAAAAAGGAGTGCATAAGGTTATACCGTGTAGGTCCTACGCATAACACAAGGACACGGACACAAAATCGAGATGAATGAGGATCGAACCACGCACGATAATCAAGGTTTACGAAATTCTAGAGCACAAAATTTGAGATCCACACATATATTGATACAGATGCAAAAAAATTTACACAGACGAATATCGAGGTGACATGCATTTTGAGATGCACAAATTCTAAGGCGGTACGAATTACGAAATGCATATGAATTATGAGATGCATGAAAAATAAGACATGCACACGAATTGACATGTGCATAAAATTCAATGAAGAATAAATTTCAAAGTGACACATAAATTGATGCAACATGCAAATCGAGGCATGCACACAAATCAAAAAATCACAAAAGTTAAGGTGGCATGCTAATCAAGCAAGTAATGATGATCTCGATATCGAAGGAGGAAGAAAGGGGGGAGGGTCGTGGCTTCCTCAACTGGCGGAGCTCGAGCCAACCACGACGAGTTCAACACTGACATGGGCCAGATAGGGAGAGGGGAGGGACTCAAGCTCGAGGAGGAGGAGCTCAACGGTGGAGGCAGGGAGAGGATGAGGAGAGGGATCTCAAGGTGGAGGCAACAGAGCTCGAGGTTTGCTGCAATAGGGCTCGGTGATGAGAAACGACAGCACAAGGTGAAGAAGATAATAGTGGTTGTTTTGGCTAGCCAAGGCAGAGGAAAGGAGAGGAGAGGAGGGTGGTCATGGTGGTGAAGATGGCGATAGTAATGATGATTTGGATTGTCGATGCTTTCGGGAAGAAGGGAGTAGAGCGAGAGAGAGGAAGGAGTGAGAGAGAGAGAGAGAGAGAGAGAGAGAGAGAGAGAGTTTTATTCTCTCAAAAAAGTAAATAGAGGAGAGAGAGAGAGAAAGCTAATAATAATAATAATAATAATAATAATAATAATTTTAGATTTATATAATAATTTAATATAACAATAATAGCAATAAAATAAAATAAAAAATTTAAAGATGGCAAGTGCCCTACTCGTCAGAGAAAGACAAAACCATATCCCCTAATAAAATATTAATACTTTTTATAATTACCAATTTTTATAAAATAATAATAATATGAAATATAGCCATATATCTATTTTTAAAAATAGAAATATGACTAGCCCGAAGGCAGACTGCTCTACGCCCCACCCGCCTAGCCCGTTCCATAGGCTACACCAATTATATATATATATATATATATATATATATATATATATATATATATATATATATATATATATATATATATAATTGGGATCAGATAGTAAAAAGATTAGAATGACCCACTTTTCATAACAGACTTGTTGCGTCTAGTCTGGATTTGGTAACAACAAATTTTGGAACCCAAATATAGTAAAATATTTGATTTCATGCAATTTAGAAATATACATTAAATAACCGATTTGATTAGATTTATAAATTTGTATTAAATATTTAATTTGATCATATTTGGACGTCTATAATTGGTGTTTTCTATTTTAGATAATGAATTTTCTATTTAGAAATTACTATAACCTAAACTAGGGTTTCTCATCCTATTTATATCCTATTGATATGGGTGAGGGTGGAGGCACAAAGAATATAGCAAAATTAAAATTAAAGTTAAAATTTTAATTTTAATTTTAATTTTAATTTTAATTTTAATTTTAATTTTAATTTTAATTTTAATTTTAATGTTAATGTTAATGTTAATTTTAATATTAATATTAATATTAAGTTTAATGATAATTTTAATTTTAGTATTAATTTTATTTTTATTTTTAACATTAACATTAAATTAATATTAAAATTGAATTTAACAAAAAAATAATATTAAAATTAATATTAGCATTAAAATTAAAATTAACATAAACATAAACATAAACATAAACATAAACATAAACATAAACATAAACATAAAATTAAAATTAAAATTAATATTAATATTAATCGATAGATAGATAGGATTTAAACAAAAAAAACTATCTCTATTTTGATATGTTTTAAAAATAGAGATATAATTTTTTAAATATAGATAGAATTTTTTTAAGATAGAGATATTAAAAAAATTTAAACGATATATTTAGATTTCTTAAAGAGAAATTTTTTTTTTTGAAAGTGAAAGATATATCCCATATCTTTCCATAAAAACTCTCCTGTATAAGAAAATCAGTAAAAACATGATAATCACGCACACGAAAATCACAAAAAATACGATAAGCATGAAATCACGATAATCACGATTGTGAATCCATCAAACACTAATCTCGTGTGTCACGACCCGATTCCATGGAATCGTTGGGGCGTCCCCCGAATCGTGACCGCCGTGCGGGCCTGGGGTTGCGCCCGCACAAGGCTAGAGTATTTTGCATAACGAGCACATATTCTGAGTATGCAGCTAAATTGAACACTAGTTGAAACATAGAAAAGTTCTCTTTATTGATAATGAACATCTATTACAAACTCTTGAACGAGTCAGCTAATTTGACGCACGGGCTTACAAAAGTGTTGACACAAAATGAGATAGCAGTCCTGTACATTACATCCATTTACTAAACTTCAAAAATGATAAAGACCTCCGGGCTGGAGGACGGCTTTCCCACGGAGCTGCATTGTGTATAGAGTTGCAAGCTCCTGCTTCAAAATGCTTCAAGGGTGCGCGATCTGAACACGCCTACAGCTGGACTGGATCGGGAAGACGACTTCGGCTCCTCGTTCGGTTCGCCTTAGTGCGGGGAACCTGTTTCAACGAGGGTCAGTATGTCGAAACATACTGGTGAAGGCGAGCTAACCCAACTATACCAATCAACACGTTGTTTATATGAAGCATGCATATTATTTGTGATCTTTCTATATTGCCTTAGTTCATTTACAAGTAAGCAGCATATAGATAAAATACAGAAATGAACTTGCCACCGTTCGGTGGATTTTACCTATCCGCCTGAACCACCTGCACAATACTTACCATGTCTTCCCTGCCACGAAGACACAAATGTAAACACCCTATTTTTTCAGAATAATTTTAAATATAATTTTCCCCATTTTTCGGTATTTTTCTGGATGAAGAACCAAGGTGATTGTGATCAAAGGATTTTTAAATACAGTTTATTGATGTTAAAATATTATGGAAATAATATTTTATGGTGTAAAATGGAAAATCGGACACGGGGTATTTTTTGTGAATTTATTGGACTCCGGAAACGCGTTTTACACCCTAAAAACTATTGGATTTATAAACCTGAACCAAACCAGACTAAACCAATCCGGCTGAACCAAACCCAGCTTATTGGGTCGGGTCGGGTCGGATCCGAGCCAAACCCGACCCGGACCCAAACCCAATTGGAAACCCTAACATCCGGAAATACTGTTCACTTCTATAAATTCCCGCCTCGACATCCGTGCCCCACCTTCGGAAACCCTAGCCGCCGCGCCGTCATCTTCCTTCGACCTACTTCGTCGGAAACCCTAGGCCGCCGTACCCTCTGCTCGACTCCCCCGCCTCGAGCAGCCAGACAACCACCCATCGGCTCCCCTTCTCCGATTATCCACCTCCTCCCTCATCGACCCAGCCAACCTAACTCCGCCGTACCCCTGATCTCCGCCGCCCCGCTGCAACATCCTCCCTCTCCTCTCATCCTTCCCGACGTCGCCGCCTCAGACCCCGACGACAGATTGACTCCGCCGGCTCCCTCATCTCCGCCGTACCCGAACGACGCTCTCGAACTTCCCGACCAGAACCCCTCGACGACTCCGTCCTCGTCATCGCCGCCAGGCCGCCACCACCAGACCGCCCACGAACCATCACCCATCGATCTCCCCGAGCACAGCAGCTCGACGACGCCGAGCCTCCGCCAGCGGCTGAACTCGCTCCGTCCATCGTTGCAGAGCCGCCGCCCTAGCCCGACCTCGCCGACCCCGAGCCCGACTCCCTCCGACGAAGCCCCGCCGCGGTCTCGATCAGAACCCTAGCCTGGACTCACGGAAGACACGCGGACATGGGAACTCTCGACCAGGACACGAACAGTACCCTCGGACACGTGAGATTCAGACTTCTCGGAGCCCTGTTCATGTACCGTTTTCTCCCTCCTCGTAACTCCGTTTTCTATTCCGTCAGTTGTAACGCGTAGACTGTATAACCCCTTCGGTGCCCGTGTAACCCGCTCGGTGCATCGTGTCCTATGATGATCGTACACCGCGATCCAAAAACAGGAAAAATAACGCTCTGTTTTACCCCGGAACTGAGTACGCCCCGCCAAACGGGACGACTTGGTCGTACGCGGTCTTTACCGAAACTTGCGCGTCGTTGATACGGACGTGTAGGATTTCGCAGAAGTCGATTCGGATGTGCGTGCACACCGGAATCAACGCGTATCCGCCGACAACGCCTCGTATCCGTCCATTCTGAAACACGTTGTAACTTTGTGTACACACGTCAGATCGAGACGAAAATTGTGTCATCGAACTCGTAGCAATACGCTGGTCCTGTGACCCAAGTTTGGTCCGATTCTGAGAACGTTGACAAAATCGCGTATCGTGGGCCCCAAAGGCTCCACTTGACGGACGATTTTGTGATCGGCTCATCGGAATCTAATTCTAGAAGTTCCGTTGGGATCGTATCATCGTTCCTGACTTGTAGACACTGAGTTTGAGGAATTTGGAGACCTTTGACCCTGACACGCTTTTCGGTGCAAAGTGGCCCACATGTGGACACCGCTTTGGCCCGGAAATGTCATTTTTGCCCTTGTGTCCAAATTGGACTTAAGGACAGGCATTTTTAGCTATTTGATATCTTCTGAGACTGTTGGTAATATTTATTACAGCTTTTGGAGGAGTACCTACAGGATCCACTAATACAGGGATAGTTGTTGGTATTCCAACCCCAGGCAAGTGTACCTTGCCAAACTCTGCAGTATTGTTATATATTTTCCTTCTTTCATTATATTGCTGTGCATGCTTAACCTAGGACCGTGTGACGTACTTAGCATCCAATTATTAGTCGGGTGCCAACACTGTACGCGGTGTTGGGTACGGTCATCTAGAGATGGACATTCGTGATACTTTATATTCTCGTACTTGTCTTAGCAAGTACACTTTGACCCAGGACACTTGACACTCCTCATGAGACAGGATCTTCCCGAGATATTCGTGGTGATTCTGTATAGGATACAGGACTTGACCGAGATACTATATTCTTAGATACATTATGACTTGTTGCATTAGCTATAATCCCGCTTGACATAGACATGAGACGTTATGGTCATGATTTGCGTGGTTACATTGGGTGGGGAGAGACACACAGGCTACAGGCTATTTTATATATATATATATCTTCTATTATTGAGAGATCGTAGACTCTCGGAGCAGAGCTAGACCCACTACCGGTTATTACCGCTACCGGCTCTCCGACACAGAGCTTGTAGTGGCCCAGCATGAGTACTCGTGTTGCTCTCATCTTGCATTTCACATAGATGGTTACATACTTACCCCATTTATTTTATTATTTGCTGCACTGCATTTATTTTAGCTTGTATTTTCTGTACCTTGCTATGTCCCCTGAGGACCTGGATCCGGATTATGTCCCCAGGATTTGCAGACGAGATTTATCCCGAGGTATACGGGACCGGAGCAGAAGCAGATACAGGAGTTGTACCGACATCCGAGGACGAGGTGTTAGCTGAAGACTTTTCCTGAGTATCTATGTTCTATGCTCAGTATTTACTTATTTCAGTCATTTATATTTTGGTCTATTGAACCATTGTATCAGATATTTATCGGGTTATTCCCCGAAGCACTTTGTGAGACTGGTTGATAATTTATATTCCTTATACTCTATGGATCATATTTTATATCTTGTGTGGATGAGATTAGATGTACCATATTGTCGTAGACTTGATTATACAGCTTTAGTACGTCCTGATAGATCCATTAAATTGGGTTTGTCCATCGGTGCGTACTGTTGGCCTTGCCACGCGTCCGGTCCCAAGGTATTTTGGGACTGGGGCGTGACATGGTTTTTGTGGTGGCCCATGCAGGTCTACGACTAAATTATTCAATTTCAACTTAGGGACCGGACCAGCCTGCCCTAAGGATAGGATAAGTTATAGGATCTCATCCATTATTTGAACCATTTTGAACTCTATATCAAACTCAAACTTGTTACTTGATTTGCATCCTGTATTGATTCCTCTGAGCGTTCTTACAGTTTATCTTTTGGTTGCAGAGTAATGGATCCCAGGAACGGAGACGAGATTCCATTGGATACACCACACGATGCTGTGGTTACTTATGTAGACGGAGTGACACCAGGCAACGGAGGACAAACACCGCAGAGCGATCAAACCGGTCAGCCTAATCCAAGGTTCCGGAGAGATGATATTCCACTTGTTTGTGGTATTAAACGAAAGGAATGAAATTGTATTTCAATGACGGAGTTTATGCGAAACCCGCGCCCTTCTGTTTACAAACAAACTTGTACAATGTAATCCTATACGAGGATGTGGGAGTACAATTTATTTAATCTGGATATAAATTGCTATAGGTGTCTGATCTGCGGTCGATCACTTTAGCCCTTGGACCACACGATGTTGAAGAAGTGCCGTGGAAGACAGGTAGCAGCTTCGAAGGTTGCAGAAGAGGTTGGACGCACGAGGCCAAGGTCGTCGATCCCTGCTCTATGCCTGCTCTCCGGGCTCTCTCCCTCTCTCTCTCTCTCCTTGGACGATAATTCTCTCCTGGATGATAATTCTCTTTTCTTTTTCTCCTCTTTCCCCATTGATAGGGGTCTCTATTTATAGAGTTTTGGTGACAGTGACCACTCCGTCGGTGTAAAAACCGAGGAGTGGGAAGTACAACACCCTTTTATACAACGGTTAAAGTAACAAATGCCTGCGTATGGATGATCTTTTGAATGAGCGTATGACGCGGGTCCAACTAAGGGAACACAACGCGTACTATTGCTACGAAGATCACGGCGTAAGAGCCACGCAGGTAGGTATCCCGTGTGTAGAAACGGTTGGCGTAGAAGCCAAATGACTGTCACCCTGGCACAGAGGCCAGATAGGCATAGAAGCCGATTAGGCGTAGAAGCCGGATAGGCGTAGAAGCCGGATAGGCATAGAAGCCGGAGAGGCGTTGAAGCCGGATAGGCGTAGGAGCCGGAGAGGCGTTGAAGCCGGATAGGCATAGGAGCCGGAGAGGCGTTGAAGCCGGATAGGCGTAGGAGCCGGACAGGCGTTGAAGCCGGAGAGGCATTGAGAGCCGAAGGGGCACAGGTCTTGAATGGGCGTAGAAGCCGCTGCGTACCGTGCCCGAGTGCTGACGGGGACGTCTTAGCCGGAATCACGGCTTTCGAAGATGTAATCAAATCTTCTACAGATATTTGCCATCATCCTGTGCATTAAATGCGAAGACGTGTTTCGAAGGTCTGCAGCCCTTCTGTGCATCCGTTGCAGAGACGTGCCTTGACCGAACCTGTCACCGCTTCGTGCAATTAGACGTAGAGACGTGCCTCGAGCCCCGTACGATGTGCAGCTTTTGACGTGGCAGGCGGTTTGTCTACTGCGGAGCGTAAACCGGCTTATGCCTGCCTGTGTAAAATAATGCAGCGTATCCCTCTGTGCGAAAAAGAGCGGTTTATGCTGAGGGGACGTCAGTAAACGACGGTTCGGTGGTATCTTAACCCAATCTTCTGCATTAAATGCAGGGATCCGCCATCATACTGTGGTGTGCGTCCCGAGGGGTCTGTGCCTGTTTCCAGCCGTCGTCTGGGTCACCGTGCAGCACTTTTTGTCAGGAGTCAGAGGCCAGGTTCACTGCGTGACTTGACAGGTTCATTTCGGGGAAGACGAAGCGTTCCTCGTACGCTATTTTAACGCTGCTTTGAGAGCGGCTGAGTTTTTACGCCCTGGAGGCGATGGGGGGGGTCCCGTCTACGCCGAAGCAGTTTTGGACGCGCTGCACCCTTGAGCTCTTACGCCTGATGGCACTGAAGGCCTTTGTTTGCGCTGCTCTGTATCAATACGCCGCGTAGCTTTTGCCAGCGTATTTTTCATGCTTCTATACCACCTCCACCATAGTTCACTCCCCAGATGCCAGTTTTCCCGCCAGGACAAGCCATGAACGGGCAACAGATGTTCCAGATGATTTATGCCATAATGCAAGCTCAGCAGCAGATTCAACAAGAGGTACATCGTCAGGAGGCAGAGTATCTGAGAACCAGCCTGGTATCCGCATTGGAGCAGGCAAATCCACCAACGAGGCGATCAGCGACGGGATCTATCACCGATTTTTGTCATCTCAAGCCTCGTATATTTTCTGGTAAAGAGGGGCCAACAGAAGTTCATGAATGGCTCACGAACATTCAGAACCAGTTGCAAGCAGCTGAACTTCTGAGAGAGAAATGGATGACTGCAGTCAGAATGCAGTTAACTGAAAATGCACATCACTGGTGGTTAGTAGAAGAAAGGAGGCTCAAACAGGACCGAGTCACATGGGAAGAGTTCTCCAGACTCTTCCAAGAGATGTACATTCCAGCAGTTGCACGGTCAGAGCTCAGAGACAAGTTTAACCGCCTTATCCAAGGCAATATGACAGTGGAAGAATACAACGCAGAATTTATTCGCCTAAGTCGCTTTGCCCCAACCTTGATCTCGACAGAGGAAGAGAAAGCTGAGAAGTTCTTTGACGGACTAAAGTTCGAGCTCCAGAGATTGATTGGATCGGTCGTACCTACATCATATACCGACTTTCTTGCAGCAGCACGACGTATGGAGCGCGTCACTAGAAGGGAGTCAAATCTGAAGAGGCCTATCACCTCAGCACCAACCAGGACAGCACATGGGGATTCAGCAAAATGATCCCAGAGGAGTATGCCAGAGAGAGCAGCACATAGGGACATACCTCTTCCTACTTGTCACCGCTGCGGCAAGGTAGGACACATTGAGAGAGAATGCAGGCATAAGTTGGGACTATGTCTGAGCTGCGGATCCAACCAGCATTTTTCCAGGGACTGTTCTGAACGCAGAGACGGAGCACCGAGACTAGCTTTACCTGCACCACGATCGGCTTACCCAGCAGTAGGAGCACCGCAGACAGGAGCTGGAGGAGTCAGACCACCAGCTACAGGAGGCTACCAGCAGAGACCACTCCTGGCACCACAGGCAGCTCTATTTCAGCAGACTCAGCAGCAGCAGAGAGGTCCAGCTCAGGGACGAGGACAGGCATTCACATTAGCTGTTGAGCAGGAAGCTACTGCAGGCGAGGTCATCGCAGGTACTATTTTAGTAGCTTCATTACCAGCTGTAGCTTTATTTGATTCTGGAGCATCGTATTCATTTATAGCAGCTAGCTTTGTAGCCACCCATAGAGTAGCTACCGTACCCCTTCCGAAGATGAAGAGAATTCTTATGGGAGGTGGAATTATTCCGGTTAGTGACGTCTGTAGATCATGTTCTGTAGTAGTTTGTGGAAGAGAGATGCGAGCTCAATTTCTGATATTTTCCATGCCGGATTATGATGTTGTACTTGGTATGGACTGTTAAGTCAGTACCATGCGACTCTTGATTGCCGACTTGGACGGGTTATATTTAGACCGCCTGGACATCCAGAATTTGAGTTTCTTCGAGGAGCAGTAGAGCAAGGAGTGCAGCCTACTCTTAGGGTACTATCTGTAGAAGGGGAGACAGGTCACCCAAGAGTCATATCAGATTTTGTGGATGTATTTTCTGATGACCTTCCAGGTTTACCGCCTGATCAGGAAATAGAATTCACAATAGACTTAACCCCAGGAGTAGAACCTATCACTTCATCAGTATATCGGCTAGCACCTAAGGAGTTAGTGGAGTTGAAAGAACAGGTGGATGATCTTCTGGAGAAGGATTTTATTCGGCCCAGTGTTTCACCTTGGGGAGCACCCATATTATTTGTGCCGAAGAAGGATGGAACAGTACGACTATGCATTGACTACAGGGCACTAAATGCTGTGACCATCAAGAACAGGTATCCCTTACCACGCATTGATGATCTATTCGATCAATTGAGTGGTGCAAGGGTATTCTCGAAGATTGACCTTAGATCCGGCTATCATCAGATCAAAGTAAGGAAGGAGGATATACCGAAGACAGCTTTCAGGACCAAGTATGGCCATTATGAGTTCTTGGTAATACCGTTTGGTTTAACCAACGCGCCAGCAGTGTTTATGAGTTTAATGAACAGAGTCTTTCATCAGTTCTTGGATAAATTTGTGGTGGTGTTCATTGAAGACATCCTCATATATTCCAAGAGCCACGAAGAGCACGAGGAGCATCTCAGAATCGTGTTAGAGACCTTAAGGCAGGAGAAGTTGTATGCCAAACTCAGTAAGTGTGAGTTTTGTATGGAAAAAGTGCCTTTCTTGGGACATATCATCTCAGGATAAGGACTTTTAGTGGATCCAGAGAAAGTTGCGGCAATAGAGACTTGGCCTACACCCACATCAGTTGTAGAGGTGAGAAATTTTCTCGGACTTGCGGGATATTACCGAAGGTTTGTAGAAAATTTCTCAAGAATTACAGAGCCTATGACGAAGTTGACACGTAAAGACCAGGAGTTTATATGGACAGAGGACTGCCAGAAGGCCTTCGAAGAATTGAAGAGAAGATTAACAACATGTCACGCCCCAGTCCCAAAATACCGAGGGACTGGACGCGTGATAATGGCCAGCAGCACGCACCGATGGACAAACCCAATTTAATGGATCCATCGGGGCATACTTAAGCTGTATTATAAAGTCTACAACAACAGATCAGAACTAATCTCATCCACTCAAAAGATAATAAGATCAACAGCAATAAGGAAAGTAAATCAACATCCAGTCTCAGCAAAGTATTCGGGGAACAACCCGATATAAAGTCTGTTACAATTGTTCTCAATAACAGGAAAAGAGTTTAATTGCTATTTAAAATGAGCATAGGGAAGCAGATGTTCAGGAGAAGTCCTCAGCGATCACCTCGTCCTCAAGTACTGGTACTGTTCCGAGAGGTGCACCTGTTCCGTATACCTCTGGATAAACCTCGTCTGCAAATCCTGGGGACATAATCCGGATCCAGGTCCTCAGGGGACATAGCAAGGTACAAGAAAGCTCAAGCCAAAATAATGCAGTGCAGGAAATAAATGAAACAAATAGGGTAAATAAATAACCAGCTAAGTGATATGCAAGTGAGAGTTATAGACATACTCAGGCTGAGACTACTACAGGATCAGTGTCGAAGAAACCATATCAGTATTTTCTCGAAGGGCCAGTACGGTACCAAAGCTCTGTGTCAGAGTCTAAGGCACATCCATTAAGTTATTATATATATATATTCAGCCTTTTGTATGGTATATCTCTTCCCACCCAATGTAATCTCATGTCACAGTTTCATAATGTTCATGTCACGTAAGATCAACTAATGCAATAAGTCAGAATAAAATCTAAGCATGTAAAGATGTCATAATCTTGTATCCTATACAGAATCACCTTGAATATTCAGAAAGATTCTGTCTCATGATTCGTGTCAAGTGTCCTGGGTATAATGTACTTGATATAGCAAGTACGAGAATGTAAATGTCACGATATCCATCTCTAGTTGACCTTACACAACCCCGCGTACGGTGTTGGCACCCGACTATTAATCGGAAGCTAAGTAAGTCACACGGCCCTAGGGTTGAGCATGTACAACAGTCACAGGAAATAAATCAAGAGAACAAAATGAATCAATAAGCTGCAATTTATGGCAAGGTACACTTGCCTGGGTTTCCGGCTCCAATTGTAGCTCTGGCTTCAGCTGGGATTTCAGGCAGTAATCCGGTTGCTGAAATAGACATCACCATCAGATCCAGAAAATATTAATCAGCTAGAAATGCCTGTCCTTGAGTCCAATTTGGAGACAAAGGCAAAAATGATATTTTCAGGTCAAGGCGGGGTCCAAATGTGGGCCGCTTTGCACCGAAAAATGCGTCAGGGTCAAAGGTCTCCAAATCAGTCCAACTTAGTGTCAACAGGTTAGGAACGATGATACGAACCCAACGGAACTTCCAGAATTGGATTCCGATGAGCCGTTCTCAAAATCGTCCGTCGAATGGAGCTTGTGGGCCCACGACATGCGATTTTGTCAACGTTCTCAGAATCGAACCAAACTTGGCTCACAGGACCAGCGTATTGCTACGAGTCCGATGGCGCAAGTTTTGTCTTGATCCGACGTGTATACACTAAGTTACAGCGAGAACCAGAAAGGTCAGATACGGGACGGTGTCCGCGGATACGCGTTGATTCCGGTGTGCACGCACATCCGAATCAGCTTCTGCAAAATCCTGCACGTCCGTATCAACGTCGCGCACGTATCTGTGAAGACCGCACGCGACCAAGTCGTCCCGTTTGGCGGGGCGTACTCGGTTCCGGGGTAAAACAGGGCGTTGGTTTTCCTGTTTTTGGATCGCGGTTCATGATCACCACAGGTCGCGATGCACCGAGCGATTTGCACGGGCACCGAGGGGGTCATGCAGGCTACGCGATACAACTGACGGAATCAAAAACAGAGCTACGAGCAGAGAGATATGAGTACCTGAACAGGGCTCCGAAAACTAGGATTTCTCGTGTCCGACACATATTCGACACGTGACTCTGACACAGTGTTAGAGCTGTGTCCGGCCTGTTCTAGGGTTAGGGTTTCTGTGCGAGTCACCGGAGCTGGTCGGAGGGCACGGCGGAGGCGGCCGGGGGCTTCGCCGGAGGGAGCTGGGCTCGGGGCGGCAGAGCTGCACTGGCCGGAGGCGGCAGTGCCGGATTCTGCTGGGACGCGGCGTCGGGTCTGGAGGGCTGAGCGGTGGCGCCTGGACGGAGTTCGAGCGGGCGGCCGGAGCTGCAGGAGGAAGACTGAACAGCCGGGCTCTGAGGGGCTGGGCGGAGGTCGTCGTGGCGGAGGAGAGGGGTCGACCGGCGGAGGTTTAGGGTTTATATAGGCGGGGGAGCGGTAGATGAACGGTGGCCGGTGAGAGGAGAGGAGGCGGAGGGTCGGAAACGCGAGCGGGCGGCGGTGACGGTTGCAGGGAGTCGGAGCGGTGGCGGCGGCGTAACGGGCGGCTGCCAGAGGGGAACCGTCGGGCGGCTGAACGGTTGGGGAAGAAAGAGGGGGTTCGGCGGGTCGGGTTGGTGGCGGGTCGGGTCGGGTCTAGCGGATCTGGCTCGATCCACTAAACAGGATGCGGGTTCGGGTCGGGCTAATGGGTTGGGTCTGGGTTAGACCCGGATCCGACCCGCTAAGAATTGGTTTAATAAAACCGGTTTAGTTCAATTATTGGTTTGGTTTATTTCAAATAAACCCGGTTTATTTTGGTTTAATTAATTAATCAGTTTTTAGGGCTTTTAAAATGCTTCCGGGGTCCAATAAATTCCTGGAAAATTATCCTATGTCTAGTTTTTCATTTTAAAATATTATTTTCATAATATTTTAATATTATTTATTATCAATTAAAAATCATTTAATAATTAAAATACTTGAATTTAATTACAGAAAATTCCCAGAAAATTCCAGAAAATTGTAAAAAATCCAAATTTAAAAATTTTTAAAAATCAGGGGGTTTACACAACAGCACCTTTCTTGACTCTTCCTTCGGGGTCAGGAGATTTTGTTGTTTACAGTGATGCATCAGGTAGTGGACTAGGATGTGTTTTGATGCAACATGGCAAAGTTATTGCTTATGCATCGAGACAGGTGAAGGTCCACGAGAAGAACTACCCGACACACGATCTGGAGCTAGCAGCAGTTATATTTGCACTGAAGATTTGGCGGCACTATCTTTATGGGGAGAAGGTAGACATCTTTACAGATCACAAGAGTCTGAAGTATGTATATACTCAGAAGGAGCTTAACATGAGGCAGAGACGTTGGCTTGAACTGATGGTAGATTTTGACATAGATCTGCAGTACCATCCGGAAAAGGCGAATGTCGTGGCAGACGCACTCAGCAGGAAGCCTACGACTTATTTCTTGACGATGCAGCCCGAGTTATTGAGAGATCTACAGGAGCTTCAGATAGAGGTTGTTTTACCAGGACAGAGTGGCTTACTGGCTAATCTTGAAATTAAGTCACCACTTATGGAAAGAATTAAAGAGATATTACCCACCGATGCTAGATTCCGAAGACTCAAAGAGAGGACGGAAGCAGGCATGCAGACAGGACTTCGCATACACGAAGACGGGACATTGAGGTTTGGAAATCGCCTGTATGTTCCAAATGGGGAATTGAGACAGGAGTTAATGACTGAAGCACATAGCTCTATGTACTCTGTTCACCCAGGAGGAACCAAGATGTACCGAGACATGAGACAGTATTATTGGTGGCATGGAATGAAAAGGGAGATTGCAAGATTTGTGGCCAAATGCTTAGTTTGCCAGCAAGTAAAGGCCGAGCATCAGAGGACTGCAGGTATGTTACAGCCGCTTCCTATACCAAAATGGAAGTGGGAACATATCACGATGGATTTTGTCACAGGATTTCCAAGGAGCCCCAGCGGAAGAGATACAGTTTGGGTTATTGTGGATCGACTCACTTAATCGGCACACTTCTTGCCATTTAGAGTTGGGCAGTCCACAGAGGTACTAGCCGACATGTATATGCGACAAATCGTCAAATTACATGGAGTGCCGGTTAGTATTATATCAGATCGAGATTCGAGATTTACATCTCATTTCTGGCGAAGCATGCAAGAGAGTCTTGGCACCAGACTCAAATTCAGCACAGCTTACCACCCACAGACAGATGATCAATCGGAGCGCACGATTCAGATCTTGGAGGATATGTTACAATCGTGTATGCTAGACTTTGGAGGATCTTGGGAAGATCATTTGCACTTAGTGGAGTTCTCCTACAACAACAGTTATCAGGCCAGCATTCAGATGGCACCATTCGAGACATTATACGGAAGGAAGTGCAGATCGCCTATATGTTGGAGTGACGTTGGTGAACGTCAAATACTGGGTCCAGAATTGGTAACGCAGACAGTGGAGAAGGTAAAACAGATTCAGAATCATCTTCGAGCAGCTCAGGACAGACAGAAGCATTGGGCAGATACGCACAGACGTCCCCTAGAGTTTAAAGAAGGAGAGCACGTGTTCTTGAGGATTTCGCCCACTCGAGGTACTATTAGATTCGGGAGCAGAGGCAAGTTGAGCCCAAGGTATATTGGGCCATTTGATATTCTAGAGCGCGTTGGTGAGGTGGCTTATCGTCTTGCATTACCTCCATCCTTAGAGGGAGTGCATGACGTATTCCACGTCTCACAGCTGAGAAGGTACGTGACCGACCCAAGTCACGTAGTCGATCATTCAGAGATCGCAGTGGGCCCTAGCTTGAGATATGAAGAACAACCAGTTGGCATCCTCGATGTCAGTGAGAAGACATTGCGGGGACAGACAATCAGACTGGTTCGTGTAGCTTGGAAACATCATTCTCCTGGCGAATCGACTTGGGAACGAGAGGATAGTATGCGCCAGCGTTATCCCCACTTATTCACAGAGGCAGTTATCACCTAAGCAATCTTGTAATTTTTATAATTCTTTCTTTAGTAGCTTATTCTTTGATTGCGAGGACACAATCCTTTTAAGGAGGGAAGATTGTAAACACCCTATTTTTTTAGAATAATTTTAAATATAATTTTCCCCATTTTTCGGTATTTTCTGGATGAAGAACCAAGGTGATTGTGATCAAAGGATTTTTAAATATAGTTTACTGATGTTAAAATATTATGGAAATAATATTTTATGGTGTAAAATGGAAAACCGGACACGGGATATTTTTCTGTGAATTTATTGGACTCCGGAAACGCGTTTTACGCCCTAAAAACTATTGGATTTATAAACCTGAACCAAACCAGACTAAACCAATCCGGCTGAACCAAACCCAGCTTATTGGGTCGGGTCGGGTCGGATCCGAGCCAAACCCGACCCGGACCCAAACCCAATTGGAAACACTAACAGCCGGAAATACTGTTCACTTCTATAAATTCCCGCCTTGACATCCGTGCCCCGCCCTCGGAAACCCTAGCCGCCGCGCCGTCATCTTCCTTCGACCTACCACGTCGGAAACCCTAGGCCGCCGTCCCCTCTGCTCGACTCCCCCGCCTCGAGCAGCCAGACAACCACCCATCGGCTCCCCTCCTCCGATTATCCACCTCCTCCCTCATCGACCCAGCCAACCTAACTCCGCCGTACCCCTGATCTCCGCCGCCCGCTGCAACATCCTCCCTCTCCTCTCATCCTTCCCGACGCCGTCGCCTCATACCCCGACGACAGCTCGACTCCGCCGGCTTCCTCATCTCCGCCGTACCCGAACGACGCTCCCGAACTCCCCGACCAGAACCCCTCAACGACTCCGTCCTCGTCATCACCGCCAGGCCGCCACCGCCAGGCCGCCCTCGAACCATCACCCATCGATCTCCCCGAGCACATCAGCTTGACGACGCCGAGCCTCCGCCAGCGGCTGAACTCGCTCCGTCCATCGTTGCAGAGCCGCCGCCCTAGCCCGACCTCGCCGACCCCAAGCCCGACTCCCTCCGACGAAGCCCCGCCGCGGTCTCGATCAGAACCCTAGCCTGGACTCACGGCAGAGGCGCGGACATGGGAACTCTCGACCAGGACACGAACAGTACCCTCGGACACGTGAGATTCGGACTTCTCGGAGCCCTGTTCAGGTACCGTTTTCTTCCTCCTCGTAACTCCGTTTTCGATTCCGTCAGTTGCAACGCGTAGACTGTATAACCCCCTCGGTGCCCGTGTAACCCGTTCGGTGCATCGCGTCCTGCGGTGATCGTACACCGCAATCCAAAAACAGGAAAAATAACGCCCTGTTTTACCCCGGAACTGAGTACGCCCCGCCAAACGGGACGACTTGGTCGCACGCGGTCTTTTCTAAAACATGCGCGTCATTGATACGGACGTGTGGGATTTCGCAGAAGTCGATTCGGATGTGCGTGCACACCGGAATCAACGCGTATCCGCCGACAATGCCCCGTATTCGTCCATTCTGGAATATGCTGTAACTTTGTGTACACACGTCGGATCGAGACGAAACTTGCACCATCAGACTCGTAGCAATACGCTGGTCCTGTGACCCAAGTTTGGTCCAATTCTGAGAAAGTTGACAAAATTGCGTATCGTGGGCCCCACAGGCTCCACTTGACGGACGATTTTCTGATCGGCTCATCGGAATCCAATTCTGGAAGTTCCGTTGGGATCGTATCATCGTTCCTGACTTGTAGACATTGAGTTTGAGGAATTTGGAGACCTTTGACCCTGACACGCTTTTCGGTGCAAATTAGCCCACATGTGGACCCCGCTTTGGCCTGAAAATGTCATTTTTGTTCTTGTGTCCAAATTGGAATTAAGGACAGGCGTTTCTATCTATTTGATATCTTCTAAGACCGTTGGTAATGTTTATTACAGCTTTTGGAGGAGTACCTACAGGATCCACTAATACAGGGACAATTGTTGGTATTCCAACCCCAGGCAAGTGTACCTTGCCAAACTCTGCAGTATTATTATATATTTTTCTTATTTCATTATATTGATGTGCATGCTTAACCTAGGACCGTGTGACGTACTTAGCGTCCGATTATTAGTCGGGTGCCAACACTGTACACGGTGTTGGGTACGGTCATCTAGAGATGGACATTCGTGACACTTTATATTCTCGTACTTGTCTTACCAAGTACACTTTGACCCAGGACACTTGACACTCCTCATGAGACAGGATCTTCCCGAGATATTCGTGGTGATTCTTTATAGGATACAGGACTTGACCGAGATACTATATTCTTAGATACATTATGACTTGTTGCATTAGCTATGATCCCGCTTGACATGGACATGAGACGTTATGGTCATGATATGCGTGGTTACATTGGGTGGGGAGAGACACACAGGCTACAGGCTGTTATATATATATATCTTCTATTATTGAGAGGTCGTAGACTCTCGGAGCAGAGCTAGACCCACTACCGGTTATTACCGCTACCGGCTCCCTGACACAGAGCTTATAGTGGCTCAGCCTGAGTACTCGTGTTGCTCTCATCTTGCATTTCACATAGATGGTTACATACTTACCCCATTTATTTCATTATTTGCTGCACTGCATTTATTTTGGCTTGTATTTTCTGTACCTTGCTATGTCCCCTGAGGACCTGGATCCGGATTATGTCCCCAGGATTTGCAGACGAGATTTATCATGAGGTATACGGGACCGGAGCAGAAGCAGATACAGGAGCTATACCGACACCCGAGGACGAGGTGTTAGATGAAGAATTTTCCTGAGCATCTATGTTCCATGCTCAGTATTTACTTATTTCAGTCATTTATATTTTGGTCTGTTGAACCATTGTATCAGATATTTATCGGGGTGTTCCCCGAAGCACTTTGTGAGACTGGTTGATGATTTACATTCCTTATACTCTGGGGATCATATTTTATATCTTGTGTGGATGAGATTAGATGTACCATGTTGTCGTAGACTTGATTATACAGCTTAAGTACGCCCTGATAGATCCATTAAATTGGGTTTATCCATCGGTGCGTACTGCTGGCCTTGCCACGCGTCCGGTCCCACGGTATTTTGGGACTGGGGCGTGACAACAAGTTAGTTTGCAACATGTTTAAATATACAAGATGATCACCGGCGTATGCCATAATGGACGATATAGGCTTTGACGAGAATGATATGCAACGAAAGTATAAGGGGCGATGCAAGCCATTCCGCCAAGAACAAGAGACTAAACAATAGGCCTCGCCCGGACCGGATCGATGCTAGTGCCCCATCATCGTCCGCGAGACCGTGACCCTGTGCACAAGTTGTCCGTGATCGAACGGTATGTTTACAAGTTAACAATTCATGCAGTTGAGGCAACAAGAGTACAAGACGAGCAACAATTCATGATTCGCAACAAGAGTACAAGACAAGCAACCATTCATGATTTATTCCCAAACGAACAAGCATGCAATATAAGTAATCGTTCCCAAGTTGAATGACAAGCAATGTAATCCAAATCTATTCCCTTTTTATCTTGACATATTTTAGTTATTACTTGGTTCGTTTGATCGGGGCTAAGAAGAATGCAAGATTTTTTAGGTGTGAAGACTTGGAAGCAGGGCTAGCTAATCGGGATGGTAGCCACTCACTTAGATGGTTGGAAGGGAGAAGGAAAGAGGCGCTTCAAGACTCCGCTCGTAAGCCGCCTACTGCTCGTTCACCTGTATCACGAACAGCTTGATCAATACCTCTTCCACTCTTTTCAATCTCGGAATTGAAGTGCAGTTCAATGAACGAAAACAATGAAATCCATCAAAACCGTTCAAGGAAAACAAGCAAATCCGAAAACCAACTCAAAGCACGAAAGCAACAAGCGACTTCGAAATCCGAGGCAACAAAGATAACAGCGGAGAGGTCCCTCCTGACTCTGCCGCTAAGTCGATCCCGGGGACACGGTCCACTGAATATGTGAATCGATTCCGAAGAAGCAAATTCATAACGAGGACGAGTTCTTGTTTCAATCTATCCCGATCGAACGATACCGTCTAGTATTTCTTAGTTGCGCTCCTCGAATAGGAGAAACGGGATGCCACATCGTGTATGTCAAGAATCAAGTAATGCATATCTGAATCTTGTAGGAGATGAAAGTAATCAGAGTAAGTACTTGTCTTATGTCCAAAGCTGATAGACGCGTAATCCAACATATAAATACTACTTTTTTGGTTATAAAGGATTCCCATAATTTAGACTCTATTTAACTATAAATTTCCTCTTGTGTAAGCTCGTATTTCAGATTTTGGGAATTACTTGTTTCTTTAAAATAAATAAGAAGATAAATTATAAGATATAGCGTCTATATATATCAAGTAACAAAATATAAATATGTAGATAAACCTTTTAAACAAAAGATACTAGATAACAAATTATGTATACCAAAAACATATGACTATAAAGATATACTATGTGACATAATAAGTATATATAAAGTCTAATCTAATACTAGATATTATCAAAATATAAAATGTAATCCATGTGCTCCAGGTGAGATACCTAGATTCAAACAAAATTCCTATTCATACTCAACCTTATCCCTTCTCCAATTCAAACACATCTCTGTTACTTCTAAACTATATCTGTTAAGTAATATAAAAATTGAATCCTGGTCTATTCCTCCCTGTATAAACCTTTCGGTGGGCAACTATAAGGAATCCCCAAGCCTTTTCTTTCTCTATCATGTTGTGTGTGATATAATACCAAACCATCCATTCCTCCTTTTCAAAGAATTTTGTGTTGAGCTACTGCAAGCTTGCGTGGGACCGTGTATGTATACGCTTAAACTGAATCACAAAAAATTTACTTTGAATGAATTTAGTTGGATCAATCCAAAATCAAACTATGAATATATACTAAAAACGGATTAAAAATAAAACTCATCTAAATCCTAATTAATGTGATTAAATCCCTCAAATGAACCTATATATAAGCATCACCCTTTCGCAAAGCCTAAGCACTTTCTTGACCCACCATGCCGTGGGATTCTAGCTAGCCATTGCCAACTCTCTGCCTAGACGCAAACATCACTTGAACCACAGAGCCGCGAATGCGCGCCAAACCGAAACTCTGCCTTCTTCGCTCGAACTTTGCACTTCCCCGCGTTGTCATGGTTTCAGTTGACCTTGACTTCGACCCAACAGACACGGCTTCCCAATAAGGCCAATAAGGCCGTCGACATCACCAGGCTCGGACCTGCAGTGCCGGCCGACTTGTTCCGGGTTGCTGACCGCACGACGGGTTCCGGCCAATGCCACCATTCATGTTGCCAGTGGCGTGGCCACTTGATCCCGAGAGGATGAAGCTGCACCGTATGAAATTTTGATTTTTTTTTTTTAGTTTATATATATAATTTTTATTCAAACATTAATGTCAAAATGGAATAGAGCAAATTTTGAAAAAGAATACTTAGTACAACAATTCTAGTATATAATCAAAGTATATAATCAAAATAGTGATATTACTAAAAAAAATTCTGTAACATTCTTTGCACTTTAATTCGAACCTTTTGGAACATATCTGCTTTCTTCTATCTTAATATAACAATTCTAGTATATAATCAAAATAGCGATATTATTAAATTTTTCGTATAATAAATTTGGTTTGTATTTATCGAATTTTATCATAACGATATTTTAAAAGAGAATAAATAGTACAAAATACAACAATTCTAGATTATTAAATTTTTTCTATAATAGATTTGGTCCATTTTACCATAACGATATTTTAAGGAACAGATCTGCAATGTTTGAAAGAGAATAAATAGTACAAAATACAACAATTTTAGTATATAATCAAAATAGCGATATTACTAAATTTTTCGTATAATAAATTTGGTCCGTATTTATCGAATTATATCATAATGATATTTTAAGAAAATTTGTAATAATTCTTCTAACACGAACACACTTCGAATCAGATCTCGATGATAATGGACGTGGACGCCTGCGCCAGACCAACCGCCCTTGCACAGTCCACCGAACATGTCGCCCTCCCGACAGACGCCGACACCAGTTGACCGTCTCCAGAACCTGTGTTGAACAGCCGATAGGTAATTTCCTCCACTTTTCTCGTAAACTAATGTTATCAGAGAGGAAGGAAAAACCATAAGTAAATAATTCACTATGTATGTCCCACTTTCTTTCAGTTTCTTTAGAGAAGAAGTAATTATCGAGTAAAGAACTGTTTACGTATATTTCCCAGACACGGTGTCTCTGTTGCATAAAGAAACTTTTAAAGCCTATTTTTCATATACCACCCAAAATATCTAGTATTTGTAACTATGGCTAATAGAACCAACAAACTAAGATATAAAGTGATTATTATTTTTATTTTTATTTTTATTTTTATCTACCAAGCTCCACCACCAATCCGTGGAGGAAAAATTCGAACTTGGTCTACTCCAAGATGGCGGGCCACATTATCACTAGGATAATGCCTTCGGTAGATATAAAGTGATATTATAGCGTACTTAAGTTGGGTTTAAATACATAGGTTAACATTATATTTAATTAAGTGTTATGCATATAAAGGTAAGGAGGAAGTTGTTAGCTTTATACCATGGGTATTTGTTTTGTAAGCCAAAGAAAGAATAATTTCCCTCTCTAAACCTTTATGGAAAGTTGGTATGGTAGAAAAACACTAAATTATAGTTTATTTTTTAAAGATAAAAATATATAAATAACTTAAAGACATAAAGCTAATAGGATTATATATTAAAATTATATAATAATAAAATTATATTATTAAACATATGGATTGTTTTCTTTCTCTATTTTTTTGTTTTTCGTAACCCTGTGACCTCTAAGGTTGGTTACCTGTTTTATGATCCGGTGGCCTCTAAGGTCGGGTTATTTGATCACCTTGGGACATCTAAGGTCGGATGAGTATTTTCTTAACCGTGGTTTATTTATGAGCTACGGTATTTGTATCCCATCGTATTTCTACAGTTCATGCGTAGTTAGTTGTATAGGATCGAAATATAATATAACATACTCTAGAGGGGGTGAATAGAGTATGCAGCGGAATTTAGAAATTAAAAAATTTCTAGCAAGTTAGACTGCTATATATGTGTCACAGATATAAGTATGTGTCACAGCTACAATAACAGTCTAGCAATTGTGTTGCAGTTATGTCACAGCTATCACAGTATAAGCCAAAGTAAAGTAAAGAAAGAGAAGGCAAACGCAAACACAACGATGTATCATGGTATCCCTCAATGTGAGGACTAATCCAGGCGGGAGGACTCTAACTCCCAGTTGGAATCCACTATACGAATGGAACACAAGCTTTGATCCGAAGGCTTGCCGACTTCTTACAGACACGAGCTTTGATCCGAAGAGCTAGACGACTTCAACTGTGAAGTAGAGAACTTCTGAACAAGCTTCTGATTATAACTCTTTGAACTTCTAGACCGTACCGTACTGACAACTAAGACTAGAGAATTGTAACTGGCTTGGGATGTGAAAGTGAATGCTTTTTAGAACTCGTATACCAAAAGAGAAGAGAAGATGAAAGTGAATTGATTGATTTGGAATATGAAATCTCTTCTCTATTTATATGATTACTCAAAGGAGGGTTCGGACAGAACTTGGCTAGATTTCTTCTGCAAAATATCATAAAATAGTCGTTGTATCCGAAACTGCAGGGAGACCAAGTTTCTGAAAAAACGTTCATTAAGGCCAAACTCGGGGCGAGTTCTGTTCCCTTAGTTCAGGGCCAGAACAGAATCTGGGCTGAGTTTTGGGTCCAACTTAGCTATTTCAAAATAGGCTATTTTTAGAAAAAGAGATGGGCTATTTTGAAAATAATTTAGGGTAGCCTAATTGCCAGTACGACGCGGTGTACAGTATATTCCTAGACTCAATAAAATGGAAAATTATATTGCATACAGGAAATAAAGACAGACACGACAACAAAAAGCAGCTCTGAACAGTTGATGTTGCAGTCGTCGTAGTACGTCTGAAAAGCGTCACAGTAGCTTATATCGATTCCAGGTTAGATTGATTATCAAAATCGGTTCGACCATGACCAATTGGCCAACAATCTCCCCCATTTTGATAATTGACAAACCTTGACCGATATAACATCTTGATCAAACTGATTTGAAAATCAATTGTACTGTTTCAATTAAAGTCACCAGATGTTGTATCTTTTTCTCGTAGTCACCAGATGATGTTGTATCTTTTTCTCCCCTGTTGTCATTTAGCAAAAATTTCAAGGAGAAGGAAGCTCCCCCGCAAGATGTGCTTAGAAAAAAGACAGACAAGTGAAGAAAAAATATATTGCAAATATTTTACAAAAACAGAGCAATTTTGAAAAATTGCAGTAGCTAAATATGAATGCTAAGCGAGACAGGAAATTTAATATGCATGTAAATAGATAAATGTTTGAGTACAGCTAACTGAAAGAGTATCACCATACACAAAGTACTATAACTAAAAATGTATAAATAAAATCTAATCATTGGAATATAGAAGACATTTCCAAGATATATAGACATAAAGTAAAAAATTCAACTAAGAATATCTAGACTAAAATATAACATCTGGATATCTACTCATCAACAGAAGAACCCTAAGCAATAGGATCATCAGCAGTAGGAGCAGCACCACAAAGATCAGAAGGACCAGGGCCACTAGGTGGTCTGGCGCCAGGAGAAGAGTGGTACCAATCCCAAGTACCATCAGGGATGAAGTAAGGATGAACAGCCTCGTCATCAACTCTGAAGCCTGAGTAAGAGGGATCTCTGGGAATGGAAGCACCGGGCTGGCGAGTGTGAAAGAATCGAAAATCAGCAAATGAGATTAAGAGTGCCTGAATGCGCGTAGTATCGCAAAACTCATATCCCTCGACTGTATCAGGCAACTTGGCTATCAAAATATTTAGCTGATCTAGAGAGGCTCGATGATAATCATCCATCTTCTGATGTAGGTCCTCAATGGTCATAAGATAAGCCTGAGCAGGTGGAAGAGGTACTGGAGCAGTAGTGGATGTAGGAGCAGCATGAGTAGTAGAAGAAGAACGACGACGTGATGCCATGAGTGGTTTAGGCTCAGAAGTAAGAGTACACTTATACATATCAATACCAAAATACTAAAAGATGAGGGGTAGGTACATTACGTAGAGAAGCTTTCTCCTGTTTTTGCGATATCGTACCATCGCCTCGATGATAGTCCTTGGGACAGAGAAAGGTATCCCAAAGTGAATATGGTGCAGGGCAGCCATCTCTAGGTTGGTGATGTCGTCTGTGGAGGTGGAATAAGGCAGGATAGTGGAAAAGATAATGCGATAAAGCTTATAGAAATAGATGTTCATGAATTTGGATTTAAATTTGCCAGAGGAAACATGGTCAGGGTGACAAATCTGATTCTTGAAAAAGTCAACTGTTGTGTTAGCAGGAAACTCATATTCAGTAATATCAACCAGTGCATGACCTTCATTTGGGATCCGAAGTATTTCGGCTAAGTCAATATCATTAAATTTAATACTTTTTCCTGCGACACGGGATGAAACGATAAAAGCTTCTTCCTCAAAAGAAAAGTTGCAGTAAAATATCCTGATTGCATTAAGTGCAATAGGAAAAGAGTAAGTCACCAGATCATTCAACTGCAAAAGGTCAAAATATTCCTTGTGCTGTAAAAAGATAGTCCACTGGACAGGGTGACCGGAACAGACATTACGGGTTACATAGTCGGCGAACCACACAAGGGATTATTCAAGAGTTCTAAAAAGGGAACCGTTGAATGAACCATCGTCCGTGGGAACGGGCGAGAAGAGAGAGTCCCGATGCGGGTCAGAGGACGAACCTTCGTCGTTCGTTCTCTTCTTTCTCTTGAAAGGATTAGAAAACTTAGGTGCCATTGTATTTCAAGGAAATAAAGAAATTTCTAGGAAATAAGAAAAAATAGAGTTATACCTTCCAGAAATGAAGTATGAAGTAGAGGAGGATCTAGAGAGTCTGAATCCAAAGTTTGAGCAAGATATATCAAGAGAATTAGAGGAATAAAATTCCAACAAAAATTAGGGTTTATGGGGTTCTCGGCTATTGTTGTTCGGATTGGAGAAGGAAGATGATGGTAGGGTATGATAAATAATAAAGTGGGGCCCGTTCAAATTCTGCTGCAATTCGATCCAGCAAAGTTCGGGCCGAACACGGGCCGAATTCGGGCCGTGTTTGCCTAGAACTCATTTTGGTCATTTTGCAATAAAATCCAAAAAAAATCTACTTTAAAATTTATCATTCCATTCAACTTTTTCATTCAAAAAATTATTAATTTTAAATTTCAATAAATATAATTTAAATTATTTTACAAATTACTCTCCGTATACTGCGATTGTCTCAGATTAGCTGTAGGGGTATTGTCCCAGTTATCGAAAGTCCACCGGGGGACACTTAAGTTCTGTTTCGCTTTAGCCGTAGCCTTGGTGACAGAAAGCTAGTCTCAAAAATAATTTTTTTTTATATTAGAAGTAATTCAATAAAATAAAGTTAATTAATATTATTGATATCTAAAATTCCTAATTCTCGACGTAAGAAGTTGAATCTATTTTCAGCTAAAGGTTTAGTAAAGATATCAGCCAGTTATTTTTCCTTGTCTACATATTCTAAATTAATGTCTCCATTTTGTTGATGATCTCTAAGAAAATGATGTCGAATCTCAATGTGCTTAGTGCTTGAGTGACATACAGGATTCTTAGTCAAATTAATAGTGCTAGTGTTGTCACAGTAAATGAGAATATGTGAATATTGCAAGTCATTGTCTTCTAAGGTTTGCTTCATCCATAAAATTTGTGCACAACAACGTCCTGCGGTGATATATTCAACCTCAGTAGTTGATAATGTGACAGAATTTTATTTCTTGCTAAACCAAAAGACTAAAGCTTTGCCTAGGAAATGATATATACCAATAGTAATTTTTTTATCTACTTTGCATCCAGCAAAATCAGCATCTGAATAAAGGACCAGGTCAAGGGACGTGGTTTTGGGATACCATAAGCCAACATAAGAAGTTCTCTTAAGGTATCGAAAGATACGCTTAACGACGCACAAATGTGATTCCTTAGGGTTAGCTTAAAATCGTGCACACAAGCAAACACGAAACATGATATCAGGACGAGTGGCAATTAAATAAAGTAGACTACCAATCATACCTCGATACTTACGTATGTCGACCGGTTTGCCTTGTTCATATATGTCAAGCTTTGTTGAAGTTGCCATTGGAGTACCAAGGGGCTTGGCAGATTCCAGATCGAACTTCTTTAAGAGGTCTTTTGTATACTTGGCTTGGTTGATGAACGTCCTATTTTGAGTTTGTTTGATTTACAGTCTAAGAAAGAACTTCAGCTCTCCCATCATGCTCATCTCAAACTCACTTTGCATACACTCAGAAAATTCTCGACAAAGAGATTCATAGTTGAACCGAAAATAATATCATCAACATAGATTTGAACTAGCAGAAGATTATTATTCAAAGATTTTATAAACAGTGTTGTATGAACCTTTCCTTTTGAAAAATCTTTTTCAAGTAGAAAAGAGCTTAGACGGTCATACCAAGCATGAGGGGCTTGTTCAGTCCATATAAGGCTTTCTTCAACTTGAAAACATGATTAGGGTTTTTGAAATCCGTGAATCCCGATGGTTGAGCTACAAAAACTTCTTCTTTTATGAAATCATTTAAAAAGGCACTTTTGATGTCCATTTGAAATAATTAAAAATTATGAAAATATGCAAATGCACATAGCATGCGAATGGGTTCTAACAACTGGGGCATAAGTTTTATCGTAGTCGATATCTTCGTCTTGGTTGTATCCTTGAGATATGAGTCTAGCCTTGTTACGTGCAACTAAACCATTCTCATTTAATTTATTTTAGATACCCAACAGGTGCCAATGACCAGATGATCATTAGGTTTGGGAACAAGTTTCCAAACTTGATTCCGTTCGAATTGGTTAAATTCCTCTTGCATGGCTTCTATCCAGTAATTATCACTACATGCTTCTTCAATTTTTTTAGGCTCAAGTTGTTAAACAAAATCTATATTAGATACAATATATCTATTAGAGGAACGAGTACTTACACCTTTTGTCATCTCACCTATTACCAAGTCCTTGGGGTGATCGACCATGAATTTTATCCTCTTTGGCAGATTCTCCAAGTAGCTGGTACTGGGTTCCATTTCGGTTGGTACTTTGCTTGATGTACCGATATCTTCATTGTCACTATCATTGTTCGTTTCATTGTTCATCTCATTGAAGGTAACGTTGATTGATTCTTCGATCATCATTGACTTATTGTTGAAGACTCGGTATCCTTTGCTCTTAGCCGCATAACCTAGAAAAATACCTTCATAGGTCTTTTCGTCAAATTTGCTTAAGTTATCTTTGGTATTGAGAATGAAACATTTGCATACAAAGATCTTAAACTAGAAAACATAGGGATTTCTATCAAACCATAATTCATAGAAAGTTTTCTTCGATTTAGGTCGAATCAAAACTCTATTCAAAACATAGCACGCTGTATTGACAACTTTTGCCTAGAAATACTTAGGTAGGCTGAATTGGTTTAACATTATTCTAGCCATTTCGCTAAGAGTTTCGTTCTTACGTTCTACAACGCCATTCTGTTGTGGAGTTCTAGGACAAGATAATTCGTGCAAATAACCGTGTGTGTTACAAAATTGCTCAAATTCAGCATTTTCAAATTTGCCGCCATGATCACTTCTAATGCGAGTGATCATGAATCCTTTCTTATTTTGTACATTTTTACAAAATATGACGAGTTCTGAAAGCGCGTCATTCTTATGAGCAAAGAAATATACCCACGTGTATCTAGAGTAATCATCTATAATTACAAATGCATACAATTTACCATTTAGACCACTACCAGAAAAAGTCAAATTAGCGACGTCTAAAAACGTCGCTAAATAACCAAAAATCGTCGCTAATTAGGTTTAGCGACGTAATTAGCGACGTTTTAAAGAAGTCGGAAAATACCAAGTCGCTAATACAAAAAACGTCGCTAAACGTCGCTATGCCGACGTTTTTTAGCGACTTTAATGTGTCGCTAAATTTAGCGACGTTTTGCGACGCCAAGTCACTAAAAAGCGACGTTTAGAAAAGTCGCTAAACGTCGCTGATTAGCGACATCTATCGCGATGTTACACCGACGTCTTTAATGACCTGGCTATACTGCCATGTCAGCAATTGGCGACGTTTAGCGACGTCATTAGCGACGTTATTAGCGACGTTTTACGGCGTCGCTAATTAGCGACGTAATTAGCGACGTAATTTAACGTCGCTAAACGTCGCTAAACGTCGCTAATAACGTCGCTAATTTTTAAAAAAAATTAAAAAAAATTCCCAGAATCAAACATTGTGATTCCCTGCAGTTTTACATCATCTTCATCATACACACCAACATGATTCAATCTAGTTAACTATATTATCCAATTAAATTAAAGACCACAAGAAGTATCAATCCAATTAAATGTGGATAACTATATAATCCAATTAAATTAACTAAAAAATTAATGACCACAAGAAGCATCATACATCATGTCTATTGTTGAAGTACCAATAATTCATAAATAATAATAATAATAACTAGACTACTACGGATCTGCAGGAGGCTGACCAGCGGCGCGCTTCAAGGATAACAACTCCTCATACTCGTCCCGTGGAATCGACACCGATGTCGATGGAGAAGGCAGTGACGTCGGTGGCGGCCGTGCCCGCTCCAAATCTGCGAGTCGCTGGTTGTAAGAATCCAGGGTAGATAACAACCTCGTACTGCTATCACCCATTGAATCCTGCATCCTCGTCAGGTTCTCGCCCATCGATAGCTGTGACGCATGCATCCTCGTCAGCTTCTCGCCCATCGATAGCTGTGACGCCTGCAGCTCCATGATGTTGCGATCATTGGAGGCTCTAATATCATTTGTCAATTCTCGTAGCTCCGTCATGCTGCGGTCGAGCATATCCAATCGTGCGATAAGCATCGGATCGTCCGCCTGCGGCTGGGACCGGGACTGGTCCTCCATACTTCGCAGCAAGTCGTCACGGAGAGACGCAATCTGACGGTCAACGGCCTCCTGGACGGCCTCCTGGACTCTGGCCGACGACTGCGAGGGCTGCGACTGCGAGGGGTGTGTGGAATGCACAGCTGTCGGGGAGGCCCTAGATGACTGCGTCGCAACCAGGGCGCCATAGGAGCCCGTACCATAGTACGTACCCCTCTGGAGACCACCAGCTGCGGTCACCCACAGGTCGTCCGCCGACGGAGATGGACCGGGCTGCGACGAAGCACCAGCCTCTCCAGGTGTAGGTGCACTAGCAGTCGCCCGCTCACGAAGCCTAAGATACTCGGCCTAGAAAAGGTTTGGAAACTCAATAATTGCCTAAGTTATATTAAAATAAACACAAAGTAAAGTAATACTTACATAGGTCTGTGAGGCCCTCTCATCAATGAGATTTCCGTCCTTGCGATGGGTGGCCAAGAAGACGGTCACCATGTTCGCATCCTCACCCCTCTGTACCTGTTAAAAATATATTTTTTATTACTAAACTTAAATATTTATTCCAAGTACCATTTTATGGTACTTATATTAAAATAATATATTTTAAAAGAAAAAACATACCAAACGACGGAAATGTTCCGTCATCGGAATCGAGCCACCACACCACTTGGCAGCATTCTGCCTAGCCGCCTTGGCCTTCTTAGACCTTTCCTTGTAGCTCGGATCGTCGAATCTAGCCCTCATCGCAGTCCACTGCTCAGGCGTGATCCAACCTTGGATCGGTTTTCCAGCACGATCACGAGCCTTCTGGTCATCCAGAGCATCTCGGATAAGCTTGGCGGCAACGGTAGGAAAGAGCCGCTCGATCAACTCGGTCCGGTGCGGAGGATAAAAATACGTTTGCTACAATAAATAATTCATTAAGTTAGCATCATGAATATGCATAAATTAGAGGATTTATTTAATATACTTTTACCTGGAAGTGCGCAAACCAGAACGCCTTTCTCTCCTCCGGAGCCTCCGAATAGTTGATCCAAGGGCCACCGTAGTTGTTTCTCAGAAATTGGCCCAGGCGTCTCTGAACCGACGATGGACGATATCTATACAGAAATAATAATTTAGATTACTGAAAAAGTCAATATACGATGAATAAAAAGAAACACAAATATATATTAAACCATCTAATTGACTTACTTTGTACCGTCGGCCCAAATCTCTGTCCTCGTCTCCTCCGGTGGTGCGCATGGAGGATCTTGCTGATGCTGGGACAACGTCGGCACGACCTCCTCTACATGCTCATCTGTCTCCATGCTTCCGTCAGCAGGAGGAACGCTGGACGAGGGAGTACTATCACGCCTGGAACTACTCGTCCCAGGAGTGATGCCACGCAACGTCGTCGCAGTCGGAGATGTGGCTGATCGATATACTGGAGTACTGGGCGACGATGATCCGGAACCAACAGTAGGCAGTACCGGAGTGGCACTCTGTCTACCTCGGGACCTGCCGAATCCTCCGCGTCGTCCTGTCATATCTGATAACAACATATGATGAATATAGAGAAACACAAATATATACTACATTCTACAGTCGGAATGTGATACATATCTCAAAGTATTATACAGTCAAAATATAATACATATATTCGTTAATGTCAACATCTACTTCTACATGCAATATTTATAGTCCAAATATAGTTACATTCTACATGGAATATTTTATATTTTCAATCATCTTCAGAAAATTCATCTTGTTCGCCTTCCTCGTCCTGCTCTTCCTCTTCCTCGTCTTCACTTTCATCTACTTCGTCGTCCTCTCCGGATAATTCTACATCTTCTACATTATTACTCGTGTAATGAGTAACTTCCGTTGAGTCCACATCTACAATATTTGTTACAAGAGGTAGATCGTCCTCCTGATAAGCTATTTCGTCAATGTCAAAGGTATTTCTAGCTTTAGTCTTGCATACTGCCCACCAATCCGACCTCGCTGTCCCCCGTCTAGGATAAGTTGCGAAGTACACGAGCTGAGCCTGACTTGATAGGACAAATGGTTCGTAGCCTTGATATCTACGCTTGTAGTTTATATCCACAAGGCCATGCTTGTCAATTTTCCAACCTTGATCTTGAATCGGATCGAACCATTCACACCTGAATAGCACGATATTAGCAGGTTCTGGGCCATAATTATATGTCAACTCCACAATCTCTCGTAAGATGCCAAAAAAATCATTGCCCGGATTGACGTCTTTGTAGTTTGAAGATTTGATACACAAACCACTGTTTTTCGTGGAATCAAGATCCAGAAAGCTGTCTCTAATAGGAGCATTTGTTGACTTGAACCTGAACCCATTCACACAGAAACTTGGCCATATTTTTACGGCAGTAATTGGTCCCTTGGCTAGAGTCCTAATAGATTCAGTCTCAGGTGATATTAGACGATCGACCTAAATACCAAAGTAGCGATAGTAAGTTATTTGTTTTGCAAGTGCAGAAATAAAAAGTAATTACCAAGCATCTTACATATGCGCTCAACCAAGAAGGAAAATGGCATCTCATATCTTGTTCTACTTCTTCGTCTGTTATGTAGGGCCTAACCGACCTCAACTCATCATTATATGTGCTGAAAAACAATGAAGCAACTGCTGATTAGTAGCATAATAGTATCTTATACTATTACATTGAGATGATGTAAACGTGGACGTTAATTACTTACCCCTCTAGCTTCTCCACTTCATCCTCGTCGCAATTGAGTAATATATACAATTGAGCAGCCCTTAGCTCATCGTCATTCAAATATCTCTTCTTCATTTTTCCCGAGGGCTTTCCGGATGCATTGAATACTTTGAGTATTGCATCATTAGATTCCTGATATGCGTCGTCGTTTCTGGGAGCTTTCGTCCTATTAGTAGCAACATGCGGATTGAAATACGTCGAGCAAAAGTTTGTAATCTCCTCGAGAACATAAGCTTCACAAATAGAGCCTTCAACCCGTGCCTTATTTTTCACCTTTCTCTTTAGGTGATTCAGATGGCGCTCGAAGGGGTACATCCACCGATAACCGACAGGACCGCCAACACGTGCCTCATAGGAAAGATGAATTGGCAAATGCTCCATAGAGTCGAAGAATCCAGGAGGAAACACCTTCTCGAGCTTACATAGTGTTACCGCAATGTCCCTCTCTTGCTTTTCTAGACGATCGACGAGCAACTTAGTACAACAAAGATCTCTGAAGAATATGCTCAGCTCTGTCAATGGGTCCCAAACGACCTGCGGTAAGAATTCCCGAAATGCAATCGGAATTAACCTCTCCATGAATACGTGACAATCGTGGCTCTTCATACCTACTAGTTTGTTCTCCTTGAGGTCGACGCATCTTTTCAAGTTCGACACGTACCCGTCTGGAAACTTTAGACCCTGAATCCACCTACAAAGTCTACCTTTATCCTCTTTATCCAGTGAGAAAACTGACTTAGGTTGCTTTAACTTTCCATTCCCCTCCTCTATCAAATGCAATGCAGGACGTCTACATATGTCTTCTAAGTCCAACCTCGCCTTCGGATTATCTTTCGTCTTCCCCTTTACATCCATTACAGTATTAATTATGTTATCAAACACATTCTTCTCGATATGCATGACATCAAGGTTATGTCTGATCAGATTGGTGCTCCAATATGGCAGATCCCAGAATATACTCCTCTTCGTCCAGTTATGGGTGCGACCAAATCCGTCACACTTGTACCCCTTAGCAGGCTCTTGGATAGCACTTGGTAAATCTTTTACCTCTTCCCATATCGTGCATCCGGGCCACCTTGGCGGTGGATTGGCCTTCTCCACAACTCCCGCACGAAAAGCATTCCGATTCCTCCGGTACGGATGATCGTTCGGCAAAAATTGTCGATGACAATCGAAGAAGCACGGTTTGCCTCCGTGTTTCAAACGGAAAGCCTGAGAACGGTCCATGCAATACGGACATGAGAGACGACCATGGGTGCTCCATCCCGATAACATTCCATAGGCCGGAAAGTCGTTGATGGTCCACATAAGTGCTGCCCTCATCTGAAAATTCTGCTTTCTAGAAACATCGTACGTGTTGGCACCGACTTCCCACAGCTGATTCAACTCATCTATCAAAGGCTGTAAATACACATCGATGTTCCTCTTCGGATTGTTCGGACCCGGGATAATAACGGTTAGGAACATATACGGAGTCTTCATGCACATCCAAGGCGGTAGATTGTACGGAGTGACGATCACAGGCCAACACGAATACTGGGAGCCCGAAAGTCCGAATGGGGTAAAACCGTCAGAGCAGAGCCCCAATCTGACATTACGCGCTTCCTCGGCAAAATATGGATACTCTCGATCAAAGTGCTTCCATGCTTCTCCATCGGATGGATGATCCAATACTCCTTCGATCTGTTTTCGCCTGTGCCAACTCATGTTTTCTGCAGTCTCCTTAACCATGAACAACCGCTGCAACCGCGGCGTCAAAGACAAGTAGTGCATCGAATCGGTAGGCTTCCTTGCACCGACAGACTTTCCTCTAACAGTGGCCTTGTAGCGATCAGCACCACAGAATCTGCACGCATCTTCATCCTTGTCGTCTTTGTAGTACAACATGCACCCGTTGCGACATGCATCGATTTTCTCGTATCCCATCCAAAGCGATCTCACCATCCTCTTAGATCGATAGAAGTCTTTAGGCAACTTTGCACCCTCGGGCAAGATCTCTATAATCAAATCGAGCAGTCGATTATAGCATTCTTGCGACATGTTAAAATCGGACTTGATGCTCAATAATCTTGTAACCACCTCCAACGGTGAATGATCCTCACAACCAGGATATAGTGGAGTCCTTGCATTCTCAAGCAACTCCATAAACTTTGCAGCATCGGCATTCGGTGCCTCCTCAGCTGCATCATAATTGTCGGGATTGAAACTAGGTCCCGCCGCATCATAATTGTCAGGATTGAAACTAGGCCCCGCAGCATCATAAACCATGTTCACCAACCCGTCGTCGTAAGCATCGTGGTCTTGGACATCCATATACGGCTCCACATAGGGCTCCGACTCCGATGCTAGAGATACAAGTTCTCCGTGCGCGGTCCACTGATAGTAATTCGGCGTAAAGCCCTTCGAGTATAAATGATATGTAACTTCCACTTCAGGATGATATTTCCTGTTGCGACATCTCACACACGGACACTTAATTTTGGTACCGTCCATGTATTGAGGGAACGCCTTTGCGAACTGCAGGAACTGCTGTACACCCTCAATGAATTCATCCCGCACACCGCACATGTCATCAGGATGATGGTTGTACATCCACGAACGATGACGCAGATAGTAATTCATATCCATTTCTAGAAACTTCTGCAAAATTGACATAAGCTATCATATAAATTATTACATGCAAAATTAACCGTACTATAAAAATCATAACTGATATAATACATATTTTCATTTATCAAAACTGCAGCTGCCCCCAACCCCATAGTACTATGAACTGCACTATAAGTGTGCAGTCAACACTACAAATAGTGTGTCATACTATAGAACTGCAGCTGCCCCCAACCACACTCCTAGGTCAGTGTCCGTTATGGGAAAAGCAGTCATGGCATTGCACTAAGGCACCTGGTGCTTGAACAATTTTTGCATCAAAAGTTTCCCAAGTACACGGGCTATTGCTCTATGAAAATATGCCATAGCTAGGAGTAGAGCTGTCGAGTGGGCCGGGCCTCTCAGGCCCATGCACTATAACGGGTCAGACCGAACCTAAGGGTAAAAATCTAAGTCCAGTTCGACACGTGACCCACGACACAGTGAGTTTCAGACTGGACCGAGCCGGACCGGATCGGACTTGGGATTCCGTGAACCCTACAAGGACTTCAAAGTAGAGATTGAAGAACAACTAACATTTTATTTTTAAATTATGAAGTGTAGGGTTGAATGTGCATAGGAGATGGTTGGGAGCGCATTTGTTTCCGGGAGAAACAACACAGATGGTATGCTCTCTCGGATGAACTTCTCTACTTTGGGATATGTAAACATAGCACAAAAAAATAACACACTGCAAGTTCTTGCTTCATATTTGTCTTGGAGATTCACAATCCATTTGTTTCAATCTATATACAAGAACTTGGCAGATTGTATGCATACCAAATCCCATAGATTGGCGTAGGACTATGTAATACATGGATGTGTATAATACATCAGATAGTATAAACCAGGTTGTCGATCAGGCTAGCAAGCAGCAGCGTGTCGGGCCGGGCCGAGCTGTGCCTTGGGTCGGAACGAGCCTGGGCTTCGGGGCCGGACCTCTCTTATGGGCCGAGATATGAGGTCCGACACGTCCCTATATATTGGGTCGGGCCGGGCCGAGCCCACGATAATTCGGACAGGGTTTTGCGGGCCGGATTCGTGCCGGGCTGGTCATCCCGGTCCAATTGTCAGGTCTAGCTAGGGGTGGGCGTTCGGGTTATTCGGTTTCAACACCGAAATAATAAAAATCGAATAAGTAAAAATTTTAAAAACCCAAAGCTGAAATAAATTATCTATAACCGAAACAGAACCGAATTGATAATCAATTTATTTTATTTGATAATCAAAGCTAGTAAGCAGTGCTCACTGCTGCTGTTACCTCTCTCGTAGACTTGGGCCAGTCGGCCCTAACCCTAACCCTAACCCCATGTCAACAAACCTAACCCTAACCCTAACCCTAGGTCCTCATCAGTGTCTGTGTCAGTGTGTGTGTGTGCCGTGTCTGTGTCTGTGTCAGTGTCTGTGTGTGTAGTGTTTGTGTCAATGTCACATGTGTCCTGTGAGAGAGAGAGAGAGAGAGAGAGAGAGAGAGAGAGAGAGAGAGTAGGGTTTACCGGAATAGGGTGGAGAGCCGGTCGACGGAGCGCGGGGGAGGGGGGGGAGTTTTTCTCTTTTCGAATTTTCAGCAGATGGGGAAAAATGAAACCGAGCCCTAATTAACCAAATTTTAGCGACGTTTAGCGACGTCCAAGTAAAACGTCGCTAACTTAAATTTTAGCGACGTCATTGACGTCGCTAAACACGTTGCTAAAATATTTTTAATAAAAAGGTCGCTATATACGTCGCTAAACGTCGCTAAATTAGACATATTAGCGACGTTTAGCGACCTTTATTTAACTTATAGCGACTTAACTTTTAAAATATTAATAAAAGTCGCTAAACGTCGCTAAATGTCGCCATTTAGCGACGTCTAGCGACGTTTTTATAAGGAGTCGCTAATTATATATTATTAGCGACGTTTCTTTTGACGTCGCTAAAATACGTCGCTAATAGCGCTTTTTCTAGTAGTGGACTCTGATGGATCCAAATAAGTCCATATGTAATAATTGTAGAGGTTGAGTGGTACTTACAGCGTTGATCGACTTAAATGATGATTTTATATCTTTGTTCTTTTCATAATCGTTACATACCATATTTTTCTTGAAGGCAATATCCGGTAAGCCTCGTACTAATTTTTGTGTGGATAATCTCGATATTGTGTTTATGTTTGCATGTCCTAGCCTCATGTGCCATAGTTGATTCTCGCCATTTTTGGCGTATAGGCATCTACCTGTAGTGTTAGTATCTTCCAAAAGATAGAAAATATTGATATTATCTTCCCTAATTCCTTCAAAAATAGTACTGCCAGTTGAGCTATCAACTATAGTACATTTGTCTTTAATAAAGTTAATACTATAACCATGGTCACCTAAATGACTTATGCTGAGTAGGTTATGCTTTAACTCGGGTACTAGACAAACATCTTTAATCACCGGATAGGGAGCCTTACCAATGTTACCGATACCTATTATATAACCTTTCAGATTGTTACCGAATGAGACGTGTCCTTCTTTCTTCTTCGACAGTGTTGCAAACAAAGATGCATCGCAGGTCATGTGCCGTGAGCAACCGTTGTCGAGGATCCATTTGCTTCTAGAGTGGGTAGGATGTTCCACCTATGAAAAAAATACAGATGAAACTTTTGGTACCCATTTCTTGTTGGGTCCTGAAAAGTTAGTTTTAGGTATCCATGCACAAATATTCAAAGAAACTAATTTCTTAACTCTACATGCAGGAGCAATGTGACCAATAGTGCCACAATAATGACATCTAGCATGCTTAGTGTTAGATGTAGTATTTTGTGCTTGTTTGGTAGGTCTAGGGATTTTGGTAGGATACTTGTAATAGAAGGCATATCTTTAAGGGTTTGTCCTCATAGGCATAGGTTTGATATTCTTTGGTTGAATATTGTTCTTTTTGGGTAAGTGACACATGTTAGGAAAGGAAGCAGTCATCATCGGCTATTTTTCTAACCTAATTTCTAACTTTTTGGAAGTGACATACAATCTATTGTAATCAGCTGTTAGGGCATCATTCCTAATCAGCGCATTGATACTCTTCTTTTTCTCAATTTGAAAATCTTCTGGCAACTGATCTATGGTTTTGCCTTTCTCTTCAAGAGTGCGTGATGCTTCGTGTAATTGTAATGTGATAGAAGCTAACTCATTATTCTCACTAGAAGATTCAGATTCTCTAATATCTGCTAGAAGTAGGGTTAGCCTTTATATCTCAAGTTTGTGTTCCTTGAGTACCATCTTAGAGGTCTTGTATTTACCAAGCAACTTTCTATGATCTTCTAAGAGGTCACTAAAGGCATCACCTAGCTCATCGAATGTGAAATTATCATAGAGAGGATTAGTGGTTACATGATCAAATGCTATTAGGCATACATTAGCAGCTTCTTGAAAGCTATCATCTTCTGAGTCGTTGGCCTCATTTTTGTGCCATATGCTTGTGTTAGCATATTTTTGAGCCGTTGCATTCTTTGTGTACCGCTTTTTGTATTTTATAACCTTCTTTATTGATGTTGTCGGACAGTCTTTCTTGATGTAACATTTCTTTTTGCATCTGTAGCATACAATCTCTTCGTCATCGTTGTTGTTCTTGTGATGGTATTTGCCTCGACGATTGAATCTTAAAAACTTCTTAAAGTTCCTCCCTATTAGAGCTTGCTCTTCACCGTCTGAGTCTTCGTCTTCAGACTCTTTTTCAACAGTTCTTTTGTGATGTGCCTTGAATGCGATTGATTTTTCCTTGGGTGTTGAATCTTCGAAGTCTTGCAAGTCTAGCTCATGTGTCATCAGCTTCCCCATCAATGTTTCAAGCATCATTATTGAGAGTTCGTTTCCTTCAATGATTGTTGTAGCCTTGGGATTCCAATTCTTGGTGAGATCCCACAGTACTTTGCGAATCTTCTCATGGTTGATGTACTCCTTTCCTACAGAGGACAGAGGATTTACAACATCGAGAAAATGAGTGAAAATTTGTGTAATTGTCTCGTTTGGCTTCATCTTGAATGCTTCGTATTATTGAGTCAATATGCTTATCTTTGACTCCTTGACTTGGTTGGTTCCCTCATGGGTTACTTCGAGAAGTTTCCACATGTCGTGAGATATTGTGCATGTTGACACCCTATTAAACTCAATCATGTCTAGTGCACAAAATAAAGCGTTAATAACACGTGCGTTAATACTAGCTTATTTTTTTCTCATTATCAGTATATTTATCATGTGGTTTCTTAACCAGGTTACCATCAACAATTATACGAGCCGGCTTTTTGTAGCCATCTATAACTATAGACCAAATATCAAAATCAAGAAATTTCAGATAATAGCTCATTCGTGTCTTCCAATAAGTGTAGTTTATTTCGTCAAACAGAGGAGGTATGTTTGTGGATTGGCCTTCCTTCATGTTAGCCATATGATATAAGTGACACTAAAAGTATATATAGGCAATAAACAAGTAAATAACAGTTAACTAAATAATAGTAAAAATATACCTAAGCAGGATGATAATAGGTATATAATCAAATTGATAAATGATATAAACCTGTATATTGAGAAACCCTCTCTGATACTAATTGTAGGATCAAAATATAATAGAATATACTCTAGAGGGGGGGGTGAACATATTATGCAGCAAAATTTAGCAATGAATTTTTTTTAGCAAGTTAGACTGCTATATATGTGTCACAGATATAAGTATGTGTCACAGCTACAATAATAGTCTAGCAATTGTATTGTAGGTATGTCACATCTATCATAATATAAGCCAAAGTAAAGTAAAGAGAGAGAAAGCAAACACAAACACAATGATGTATCCTGGTATCCCTCAATGTGAGGACTAATCCAGGTGGGAGGACTCTAGCTCCCAGTTGGAATCCACTATACGAATGGAACACAAGCTTTGATCCGAAGGCTTGCCGACTTCTTACAGACACGAGCTTTGATCCGAAGAGATCGACGACTTCAAGTGTGAATTAGAGAACTTCTAAACAAGCTTCTGATTACAACTCTCTGAACTTCTAGATCGTACCATACTGACAACTAAGACTAGAGAATTGTAACTGGCTTGGGATGTGAAAGTGAAGGCTTTTTAGAACTCGTATACCAGAAGAGAAGAGAAGATGAAAGTAAATTGATTGATTTTGAAATCTTTTCTCTATTTATAGGATTACTCAAAGGAGAGTTCGGACAGAAATCGGCCAGAACTCGGCCAGAGTTCGTTTGCAAAATATCAAAAAATAGCTGTTGTATCCGAAACTGCAGAGAGACCAAGTTTCTGAACAAAATGTTCACTAAGTCCGAACTTGGGCCAAACTCGGTCCGAGTTCTGTTCCCTTAGTTCAGGGCCAGCATAAAAACTGGGCTGAGTTTTGGATCCAACTTAGCTATTTCAAGATAGGCTATTTTTAGAAAAATAGAGGCTATTTTAAAAACATTTAGGGTAGTCTAATTGCCAGTACGATGCGGTGTACAATATATTTTTAGACTCAATGAAATGAAAAATTATATTGCATACAGGAAATAAAGACAGATACGACGATGGGAAGCAGCTCTGAACAGTTGATGTTGCATTCGTCGCAGTACGTCTGAAAAGCGTCGCAGTAGCTTATATCGAGTCCAGGTTAGATCGATTATCAAAATCGGTTCGACCATGACCAATGGGCCAACAGGTTATTCTCTTTCGTATATGACTATTGTATAGTTTATGTCTTAGTTATTTTCCTACCTACACCTGTCTATTTTAGATGCTATATTTTTGATATACTTGGCTTGCATCTATGAATCTTGTTACGTCCTACTAAGAACCTGATCCTTTCTCCAAATACTGATGTGCAGGATTACTCGGAGTCCTATGGATAGGCATCAGACGAGGGTATAACCAAAGTTGACGACTCAGCTATTGCTTAGTTTATTTTTAGCATGGACTTAGTTTTATTTTCTTGTCTTTATCTTTCCGTCTACTAGTGGTGGATTTGTCTCCACCGGACGTCTTTTAAAATTCTTGCTAAACTTGAACTATTTGTATTTACATTAATCATTATCCATTATTATATTTATTTTCGTTTGACTTATTCTGCTGATAAGCCTATTATTCTTTCGAGTCTATTCGAACATATATGCTAGTGGACTGCAAACCATGAACCATATTGTTCATTCTTGAGGTTTATTCTTTGTGGATTAAGATATAGATTAACTCGCCTTATTAGAAATTATACCCTATTATAGACAGCGTATACATATTCGAGTTGGGCTAGAGTCTAATTGATACGTAGCTAGTCATTATCACGTATCCTGATCCTACATATTTTGGGACTGGGCGTGAAATCTTGATATTATACAACTAGGCCAATTAAATACTTAAGTGATACTAAGCCAAAAAGATTATTTATTATTACTCTTATATGGCCCCATATAAATCAAGACAACCTTTTGGTAAATAAAATAATATATAAAACCCAATATCCAAGTGTCACGACCCGCATACGAATAATTGGACACGAGTATGTGGCAACACCCAGCCTATACCGTAACAACGACATAGAACGATGACTAGGTCAACAATACTATCTAACAATATCTCACAATTGTAGAAGCATAAAAAATGTACCTAGGATAGATGGCGCAGTTTTTTACAAATAAATCCAACAGTAGAAGAATGACGTACTTTCTACTTGTTCCAGAAGAAAGACGTGAATTTTCTTACTTTGGTGCACTTTTTATTAATTTCAGAGGATAGTGTACTATTTAGAGAGTAGAAAAGTGACACACTTTCTTAATGTTATGAAATATGGCGCACAAATGATCTTCTCTCTGTTAACATTTAATACAGCAGACTTATAGATGATAAAGACAGAAATCAAAGAGTTAGAGGTCATCATTACAACGGAGATATGGCATGCAGACCCAGGTTGTCGTTTAGCGACCCAATTGCAGTGCCAACTCCTTCAAAAGTGCGTCGCAGTGTCATTTCCCTCAAAAGTGCACCTCAGTGCCATTTTCTTCAAAGGTGTGCGGCTTTACCATTCTCTTCAAAAGTGCACCTCAGTGTCATTCTCCTCAAAAGTGCACCTCAGTGTCATTTGAGCCGCAAAGCCAACTCCTTCAAAAGTGTACCTCAGTGCCTTTCTCCTCAAAAGTGTGCCTCAATGCCATTATCCTCAAAAGTGCGCCACAATGCCATTTTTCTCAAAAGTGCAATGCATTTCCATTCTTACTAAAATATGCCAGTCTCCAGACGACTTCAAAAATGCGCATACTATCCTAACCAACAGTGAGCAGTTACGAATGCGTGTCTTACATGTTGTACTTCTCATGAAAGGTGTACAAATAATTGTCCACCGCAACCTATGCTTTCCTCGTAAAGGAAGCTACGTGTCAAGCAGGCAGCAAGTTGTGCACCCACTCATGCATAAGGTGGGGTGTTAATCCACCAAAAGTGCGTGCATAATAGTAAAACAGTGTTGACTATCCATAGTGTACGTACACACTCGTAATCACTCTTAAACTCTATAAATACAAGCAACGGCTACCTTCAGGACACACACACAGAGAGGAGCACAGACAGACAGATAGAGAGAAAGAGGCTAAAATTCTCAAGTCTTTAAAATTCAAGCGCATAATGAGAGAAATAGAAGCTTCTCGTGCCAGTATGCCAGAGCTTTCTTATTATTCAACTCTCCAAGTTGTTCATAGCAATCTTCAAGTCTTTGAAATTCATTAGTAGAGCGAGAGAAATAGAAGCTTCTCGTGCCGTTGTGCCAGAGATTTCTTATTTTTTACCTCTCCAAGTTGTTCATAGAATTCCCTATATTTCTTTGTCATAGTGTGTATTTCTTCATCGTCGAGTGGTCCAAGGAGTAAAATGATCGTTCGCAGATCAGATCTCTACAACTATACTTTCCTAGAATCAATTGCACTTAGATTCCTGTTTAAGATTTTTTTGTTTTATACTTTTTAACAGTTTTTAACACAAAAGTTTCAAATAAAACTTTTCTCGCAAACAAAGATGGCGACTCTGCTGGGGACTTCCTTCTCCTCTGACGAGAAGGAGATAACTCAAATAGACACTTCTTCTGTCGGCTCGATGCAAAAGACCTTGGTAGTGAAGTTCGACCAACAGGCATATGAAGAAATGCTCCAGTCTAGGGGTAGTGTTCACCCCTCAACCGCACTCAAGTAGAGAAAAACTCGCAAAGTATGGGTGCCCAAACCTTGTTATGCATATCTCGAAGTTGCTGCCAACAAGGGAAAGAGCATTCTAATTGACGAGAGTTCTCCTGTCAATTCTGTTCAGATTAATGACTTGGTGGACTATTTCCTTGTGTTAAACAAAGGATACAATTCACCAAACTCGTACAATTTCAAGCAAAGGGTGATCCACACCCAAGCTTCTGAATCTCTTACCTTAAATAAGGGATACAATTCGCGCAACTCGAACAATTTTGAGCAAAGGGTGATCCACACCCAAGCTCCTCAACCCGCGCATATTCGCCATAAACTGCGAGGCAAGCAAGACATGGACACCACTGTCCAAACCAACCAGTGCAAAAATGAAGTGTTGTTCAGGGAGAATTATTCTCCTAACATCTTGATTATGCGTACAATGGAGAGAAAATTATGCGCCACTCGTGCGCTAGGTCAAGACATCCGTACAAAATTAAATGCATGTAAACAAATTGCGCTAACTTTGTCTGCACCACAGAATATGAGCCAAACATAAGCAATCTCTATACAACATGCTGATTGTGCGCGTGTGCATAAAAGGACTATTAAAGACAACTTTCTATCATCCCTGAATAGAAAAAACTCGAGATATAATGAATCACTTGTCAATCAAGTCAGCACATCACTTTATACACAAGGGACCAAAAATGTGCACAGAAGATTCAATATATCTCATATAAAGAGGCAGATTCTGCCCTCTTCCTCCTCTTCTCTTTCCTCTTTTGATTTACGTAAGCTCATTGTACAAAAACGTAAAGATAGGGTCATCTTTTATATTATAACGGTATTTCCTAATGAACATCATTACAATTGTCATAGAGTTGTAATGGAATGTTGTTGTGCATCAGCAAAACAGTCAGTGTTTGACCAATTGACTTACACTATGCCTCCTAAGCCTTAATATACAAAGCAAGTTGACAACCAGGAGCACGATGACAAACCGCTTTTTGCTTCAGCATATATAGCTTCGTATCTTTCCCGTGGTAGGAGACAATCAAGAATAAGTTCTTTAAGAATACTCAACCAGAGAAGAGTTGACCAACTCGTCGACTCCTTTGAAGGAGTATACCAAAATACTCGTTCTTGAAGATTGGAGCTCATTCGTCACAAGAATCCCCATTCCTCAAAATCTGAGGCTGGGTGTAGCAATCCCCTCGATTCTGAAACTGACCGTGTAGACTCCAACTACACGGTTCTTTCTACCAATCCCTCTCTCATAGACAGAGATTTTAGCGTTTATGCCATCGGTGATGAACAAGACGCTTCTCCATCAGAATCTACTGAACAATGCCTCAACTCACTAAAGGTTGCTCTCAAGGACATGCACACTATGATACAAACTATGCATCAAATGATGATATCCCAATATTCAGCTACACCAGCACCAGTCCAAGTGGCTTCATTCATACCTGCACAGCCTACTCCTAGAACAACGCCTCTGCAGGATAACACAAATCCAGAAGTGGTCAAAAACCATGAGTTAGTAGCCCCAACTCTTAATCCTCTCAACATAGGGGGTGGATCTCTGCCGGTGATAATTTATGTTCATCCAGGATCCTATCAGTTAGCCGCACCACTCCGACCAGAAGATCCTCTCGAATCTATCCGAGAGTTGCGTGCACAGGTCGATGTTTTAAAAAAAAGACCAGCTCCGTAAGCTGGGGGTGAAATAGCCTTATCCTCCGCATTGGCATAATATTTCGTTCCCTCCTAAATACAAACCCCAATCGATAGTCTTGTTTGAAGCCAGGACATCACTGAGCCAATATATCAATTACTTTAATATGATGATGGCTCATTTGCAGAAAGATGATGCTCTCCTAACCATATTATTCATGGAATGCTTGGTCGGCATAGCCTACGGTTGGTATCACAGTTTACCTGATAACTGCATATCTTTGTTTGATGACATGAAGTATTTTTGTCTCTCACGATTCTCCGAGGGAGGCATGGATATGACAATGTCTTCACTCATCGATATCAAACAGAAGAAGAAGGAATTCGCTCGTGAATTCGTTGAGCGTCTGAGACATGCAACTCTGAAGTTACCCCCCGTTATTCCAGACTTTGCATTCATTGATACCTGCAAAAAGAACATACTACCTATAGTAGGGCTCTGGACAGGTCCAACTCAATTTTAAGACTGGACGACGTTCATCATCGGGGCCGAAGATGCTGAAGGCAACACAAAAATAGCACACAATTTGGGATTACAAATGACCAATGTATAAGGGAAGCGTCCCTCCAATAGTGCGAATAATCGCAACAACAAAGGAAATGAGGCCTTGACGATAAATCTGTCAAAGTGACCCACCTTTCCTCCAATACAAAATCCTACAAAGTCTTCCAGACCTAAGGAAGAATATTCCTTTGACGAAAGAGATATCCCCAACATTTTTGAATGCTTGATAAAAAGCAACAATTTACAGTTTCCTGATGTCAAGCGACCAAATGAGATTGGTAAAACAGACAACCCGAAGTACTGCTTGTACCACCGATACATAAATTACCCTACCAAGGCTTATTATGTCTTGAAAAGGAAGATACAACAGTTGATAGATTCTAAATCTATCACCCATCACAATGAAGAAAAGACAGTCACTGCCAATATGGTGTCTCTTCAATTTGGTGACTTTCCAGTACAAGAAGTCCCGAATGGCGTCGCCCCAATACCTCGAGCTACGATAAAAATGGTAAATCTTCTACCGCCTAGAAGTCAAACAGAGAAATTGGTGCCTCTTACCACAAATCATGGCGAGATTATGTGGATTCATCCCCATCTGCTATCAGATTGGAACCAGGGAGCAACATATTCTAATTCAAAATCTAAGAATGGTAAGAAGTATAAATCATTCAATATGATTTATTTGGATCCTCATTCAGACAGAGATAAGGACCAACATCAGGAAGATGTATCTCTTGATGTCAGATTTTAAAATCTGAACATTGTCCCCACCAACCTCTACTCGCAGGCTTCGCTTGACGCACCGACAATAGTAAATGATTGGTAGCGTTCTGCTATATAGGGCACAACAAATCTTTAGTGCTTATAAAGGTATTCCTACACATATTCCTCCTCCTCCTTCTGCAACCATTAGAACATCGACCTCGACTCAGGTGCTTGAGGAGGATCACCCCTAATTTCATCAGTACATCCAACAATTTGTATGCTTGATGCAAAAAATGGGGTATAATTTCCAGAAATCTGAAGGCTTAAACTTTAGCAAGGTATGACGTATTCTGCTATAACTCCGAGGACAGTCCAATAAATATCATAGTGGATTGAGCTACGATGAGACCAGCCAACAGACTCACTCCAAGAAAGGGCATGATAAAAAGAAACTCAAGTCCTGTAACATGGTACATCTTTCTCCGATGCTCGAAGAAGAAGCCATGACTGGTACCAGGTCCGACAAAGATTATCATTAAACTTATAAATCTGTCCAGGAAGATATTCCTAATACTCTTCCTACTATGCCAACTCCTGTTGCTCCGGTCCCAACCGAACCTGGTCCTTCGAAGCCTACAACGGCAGAGAAAGGAAAGCAAAAAAAAACTACGCTTCCACAAATCTTTGAAGAAGAATGTACCCCCAAGGACTTGAATAGCCCTACAATTTTGACATATTGGCACAACTGGCCAATACCCCAGCCCCCATATTCGAGTTGCTTCGTTTGTCGAAAGAGACTCATGAAGCTTTGAGCGAAGCTCTGATACATGCAGACTCATGCTTAGCGCAACTGAAGACTCCTGATAAAGAGCCATTAGCATGTCCACAATTCCATAGCATGATCGAGAAGATTCCTAATATCACCTTCACGCAAGATGGTATGCTACTCAAAGATAATCAGCATGTCCACAATTCCATATTATACCGATTGCATCGGATCTATTAAGGTGAACCAGATCACATCGACCCTGGTTCTTCACTCAGCATCATTCCTAAAAGTCTACTGAGAGGATTGAAGAAATCGATGCACAACATATCTGCTACCAGTACTACCATTCTACACTTCAATGCTGGAAGAAGTAAACCACTGGAAAAGATACGCCTAAAAATTCAGATAAGCGATCTATGTACTGAAGTCACATGCTATGTGATTGACTCTGACGTATCCTACAATATTTTGCTAGGACGGCCATGGATACACGAGCATAAAATTGTACCCTCCACCCTATATCAATGCCTCTAGAGGAGAGGTCAAAACAAAGGTAGCTGACCTCATCCCTTTCAAAGGTATCGAAGCCTATTTCGCTGACTTTGTACTCTATATATTGGAGTATACGAAAGAGAAAGCTAATCAAGCTAGTGATGAAGCTTAAAACACTCCAAAAAATCAGAGTCAAAGGACGTACTACTCGTCCAACTCCTTCGAAGCCTCTCGGCATCGACCTGCACAAGTCATCTCCATTAGTCATCAACCTTCGATGCAATAAACAACCAACATTGGAGAATGAGCCACTTTTTATCAACCTTCGTCGTAACAAGCCATCAATATCATTGAATCAACCCCTGGTCATCAATCTTGCCAAGCCTCCTGTCAAGGCTGAAGATTATGCTGACTATATGGAAGATGAAGAAATTTTATATTTCATGAATAAAAAAGACTCTACTTCACACTACATTGATGTTGAACCCTTTGCTAAAAAATTCTTACAGGTTCTTCACCTCTACGAACCTCTGTCCATACCCATGGCATCTCCATTCCAATATGGTTCGTCATATGAACCATATGAGGAGGCATACTTCATAGTCCCAGTAAAACAGGACAAGCAACGTCATATAATTTTGGCAAAGCTAAAAACAAAAGAGTTGCGTAGACTAATGGTTCTGACGAGGATATGGGAAAGATACAACCGTATCGTTACAGCCAACCAGCGAAGAACATCATACAAAGGATGGGCTATAACTTAAAATCTGGCTTAGGACTAAATTATGGAAAAGGTAGACGGACTCCTATACGTTACCTCTCTCCTAAAGGCAAAACGAAAAAATACTACCAACGGACTAGTCGTGATTTGGTATATGTTACCCACCAACAAGTCCTGAAAGTTCAGAATCATATGAAGAGACGCATTTTTATTCCTCTGACTCATCATTATGGGATTCTGACGAAAGCATGGGTGACATATTCAAACAGGCTTTCTCTGTAAATATGGTATCAATTGCCCCAGATGATAAGGGCATTGGAGATTTGATAATGATGTCTATCAATGACAAATGTCAAAGCACAACATATTCTTCTCCATCTCCAGCAGATTAAAGCAAGATATATTTTGTTTAATCTCCAGCAACTCATAGTCTACACGGTCTCTCGAACTATTACCTATATTCATTTTTGAATAAGACATGGGTAATGGGTCATCAAAGTTCCCCAACGGGACAATACTCAGATCCAATAGAACACTCTCATTGAGATCACCTAAACAATTCTCTCCAACCAAAATTTTCCATTCTTAAAGCCTAGTTGTTTTAAGGATATTCTATTCCTGATCCCTAGTTGGGTTGGGAATAATCTCACATGTTTACTCACCAGTCAATAAGTGTAATATGATTCATGTCCATATTATCTCTGAATCATATTTCATTTATTATCCCCTAAAGAGGAGATAATAGTTCTCCCTTGAACTATTCTTTTTTTTCTTTCCCGGTGGAGTAAACTAGTAAACTATTACGTCCATATCACCTCTGATAGTATTGCATCCGATAAAATTGATCATTTATACTCAGCACGAGTATGCCTTGAGTGATAAATCTACTAAATTCTTCCACAGAATTATCCTGCCATGTCCATAATACCTCTATGAGGATATATTCGGTAGAATCCTATTTGAAAACATATTACGTATACATTACCTCTGATTTTGATTTTACTCTAACATATTATTTGTATCTAATAGTAGATACGCAATAAATAATGGGTCAACAACAAACAAGCATTGTTTAAAGCTAAAAGTTTTAATATATTTTCATGGAGAAATTTACAAAACATGGAAGAACATAAGATAGAGCTCACTCAGAGAGAGTAGAAAGATCAAAGAGGAACTAGTTCAGTCGAGCTAATTGTTGATCCTTTTTCAACGTTGTTCTTCTATGTGCTTCGAGCATTCTGGAGTCATCTGTAGCAAAAGGAGCCATAGAAGCATATGACTCTATCATCTTACTTCGAGCATGGTCAAGCTCGTTCTTGTTATGGTCCAGCTCCAAAAGTTGTTCCCTTGCTAAGTCAGGATGAACTAGCTCTTCCCGACGTCGCTCCACAGCCACCTTCAACTCCTCCCTCGCTTGCTTGAGCTGTGCTTCCAGTTCTTGAATCTTAGTCTTGAGCTGTATCGCCTTATCATTATTTTCATCGTGGGCAGAATGACGAAGAGACAGAGAAGAAGTCACTTCTTTCATAGAAGCATTTATCTAGAAAGTCTTCTCAGCATGAATCGCCAAATGCTCTTGGAAGGTGGTCTAATGTTCCATGAACTCGGTATTAATTGACTCGTATTCAGTCTGAACTAAATCCGATATGTCCCCACTATTAAGCTACAGATACTCTTTAATAGGTTGCTCAAGGCCTATCAAAATTTGCTCAAGAGCAGCAACCCTAGCTTCATCCTTGAAATTTCTAATAAGTTGGATCATGGACAAGCTAGAATGATTCACATCCCCAAAGGATAAACCTTTCTCGAGCATAAGATTTATCAACTATTTCAATGTTACGTATAAAGCAGATGGATAAGCTTCTACTAAAGCGTGAAACAAGTGCTTGAACTCGGTGTCGCGATAATTTTCACTATCCTCGACCATGGTGCACAAAGGCAGTTGTCGTGACAGTTGTAGCCTCGACACTGGGGACAATAGATGAAGAACCCGTCGCTCATTGCCGCGGGCTAATAGTGTAAGCCATTTAAGTAGTACTAGTCAATTCTACCACAAGAATAGTTGAAGCTAATGGTGGCATTGATGCGATATCCGCAGCCGAAACTGTGATATCAACAACCGAAGTTGTTTCAACATGCGAAACAACCGTCTCTTCAGCCCTCTCCGGAGCGACTCCTACCATAATCTCATCACCTAAAAATTCAACCAAACAATATGATCAATAAACAACATATTATAATTAAGATATATGCACGTCAAGCTAAGGAAAGAAGTGACACCTTGGCCTGTGCTAGTCGGAGTTCAGTGCATGAATTCATGACAATGAAGCATGAAACGCAAGAACTTATGGTATAGAAAGAATAGAGAGACACATATCGGCACCAGGCGGTACATATTCGTCTTCAGGAGTCTGTCCCTCCAAGAAATTTCTTAGGCCTGCCAATGAACCCTCAACCTCAGACGAATCGGCATGAATGAGCAAATCATCATAATCACTCAACATCATGCTCGCTTCTGAAACTACAATTTTAGTATCAATCTGCTCTGTAGCATTTTCAAGACCAGCTGTAACTATAGCAGATTGAGGCTGTCACGCCCCAATCCTAAAATATATGGAATTAGGCCACGTGGCAATAGCCAGCTGTCACGTCTCCGAGGACATTCCAATTTAATGGATCCAACGAAGAGTGCTACGCTGTCCTAAATAACTAACATGTCTCAATATCAGTCAACAACAGGTAAACTAATCTCATCCACAATATAAACAGCAAGAAGTACTAAATAAACTGCTGGAAGATAAACGCCAGTCTCAAATATCATAGTACAACCAATAATGTTTGGTGGGGACAAACCCACTACTATGACGAAATAAAGTACTGAAATAAGAGATAAAAGATAAAGAGTAGGGCATCGGCTGACTAGATATTGATGCTCTCAATCCCTGGCAGAAGGCCTACCAAGTGACCACGGAAACTCTGACGGTAGCACCTCTAACTCCTCAGCTGTAGCGTATCTCGTCTCCTGTCCTCGGCCGTACACTGTGGGGTAATGTCTCGTCCAAATCTGGAAAGGTACCAGGTCCTCAGAGGGACGTAACAAGATACATAGAAACATGCCATATATAGATACTGAATAAAATAATTACAATAAAGGGTGTGCTAACCATCTAAGTGAATGCAATGTGAGGACAACTTTGGTACGTATGGGTAGGCGTAGGCATAACGTCCAACACCCCGAAGAGCGTGGCAGCAGTGCAGTATATCGTCCATATCACTTCGAAGAACGTGGCAGCAGTACAGTATATCGTCCATATCGCTCCGAAGAACGTGGCAGCAGTGTAAAGGGAGTCATTGGATCCGTGGCTCCTCTGGAAACTACGGACTCCAATGGGTGTATCCCATACGCCTACTAATGTCCTCTCCGCCCAATGTAGATACGCAAGTCGAATACTCGACGTGCATACCACGTATCTATATGTCGGTCTCTAACACTAAAATATAACCTGAAATACGTACTAACTGTGATGTAAGTCACACGCACCGATAGCTAGTCGAGTACGCAAACCCGCATCCCAATATGAATTGTCATAGTGATACGTGTAAGAGTGCCAGGTCACGAAAGATATCAAGATATCCTCCAATGGGGTGAGTTTGCTAATGACTAGGTCAAGTACTCTAAATCATCGACGTATCCGTCGACTGCACCCGAGTCAATCTCGGACGCGCACAGTTGTATAAAAGAAAAACAACAAGAATACAATACAACATATGCATAATTTAAATTAGACAGTAAATATGGCAAGGTATCTTGCCTAGGTCCTGAAGCTGTGAATGCCAATAGCCGGTTTCTGCAGTGTCTCCTGGCTGATCCAATGACCCTAAATACAGAATATAGTATAGCAATCTAGCATCAGACATTAAGCAATATATATACACACGATTACTACGCTACTCCTGGGGTACTGTTGCAGGTTCACGGTTGATCGAATACAGTGCCACGTGTGCACGTAGCTAGGGTATACACATGTTCTATCCTTGATTAACGTGCGCCTTGAGACAGTAATTTACTAAAGTTAAGGGGTTACCACTATTTCTGATTTGTACGAATACATCCTTGGTTACTATGTTCAACATACTTGGTTTATGTCCAGGTGTTCAGGTGAAATACTAGTCCTTGATGACAGGTCTCATGATTTAGGTGCTTGCTAGTTATTAAACAAATTATAAATCTTGTTAATCATCATACCAGCATGTATATAATTAGGGTTTATTCAGTTTGTGTCCAAGACAACAATTCTTGATACGACGACACGACGATTATAAATGGACACAGTACAAGGAGTATATAGGCGTTTAACTATTATGCTGGATGGAGGGCTCCTCAGCATGGTCGTCCTCCGATGAGTGGCGGTGCTCCGGTCAGCGGCCGACGAGCAAGGCAGCGGCGGCAGTGGCTCGCAGCAGTGGCAGCGGCTCGCAGCAGCGACTACGGGTGGTCGCAGCAGTAGTGGCAGCTCTGGCAGCGGGGTTGCTGGTCGAGGCGGCGCGGGGTGACTGTCGACCGCTGGGGAGGTGGTTCGCCACCGGATCAGGGGCGATTGACGGTGCTAGGACGGCTCAGAGCGGTCGGGGTCGGGTTGACTATGGTGGGGATGGTGCTAATGGTGATGTCGGGGCGGTGCAGGGTGTCGGTGGTGGTGGTTGGCGTCGGGGAGCAGTGAAAGGCGGTGGGGTGGTTGAGGGATGGCGGCCTAAGGGGTGGTTGACGTCGGGGTCCGGTTGGGAAGGGCGGGAATGTTCGGTTAGAGAGGGTCGGCTATGGTTAAGGGGGTTATGATGGTTTGGTTTGTTTTAGGGTTTCTAAGTACAAGAATATGTATTTATATAGGAGAGGAAGTTTGGGGCTGGCCTCGAGGTTTGGGTCGGCCAGGGTTCATTGGGATGGGCTGGCCCACACAAAAGTGTTCATGGGCTGGGTCAGGTCCTGTTTGAGGTACAGTTGACCACAAATTAATTGACTAGATAAATAATTAACTGCGCAAGACGAAGTTAATGAACATTGCGTAGCTAAGGTTACACTATGGTCAGAGGGTACCCATAATTCTAATTAAATTCGTTTATCCCTAGTCTCTAGTTTTGACAATAAATAATATAATCCCTAAATTGGTTGAGGGGGTTTACAATCTACCCTCCTTAGAGCATTTCGTCCTCAAAATTAAAACATACGCAAGGTAAGGACTACAAACTGAATAAAAAAATGCTAATACGTATATAGTCCTTCGAAGAGGTGGGGATAGCTCTGTCTAATATCCTCATCACGTTCCCAGGTCGACTCGCCTGGTGCATGATGCCTCCATGCGACACGGACTAGAGGGATAGTCTGACCTCGCAATACCTTCTCGCTCCTGTCCAGGATCTCAACAGGCTCCTCTTGGTATGATAAACTCGGACCGACTGTGATCTCTGAATGGTCAAGTACATTACTTGGATCCGGTATATACCTCCTCAGCTGAGATACATGGAAGTCTTCATGGACTCCTTCCAAAGTCTGTGGCAAGGCTAATTTGTAAGCAACCTCTCCGACGCGTTCTAACACATCGAATGGTCCGATGTACCTCGGACTCAGCTTTCCTCTGCCTCCAAATCTGATAGTCCCTCGAGTAGGTGAGATCTTTATAAACATGTGATCTCCAACCTGGAACTCTAGGGGTCGTCGATGCGCATTCGCCCAATGCTTTTGCCTGTCCTGTGCCGCTCATAGATGTCCTTGGATCTTCTTCACCTTCTCCACTGTACGAACAACCAACTCTGGTTCGAGAATCTGTCGCTCACCTATATCACTCCAGCATACTGGGGAACGACACTTTCTTCCATACAACGCTTCATAGGGAGCCATTTGGATGCTCACTTGATAGTTGTTGTTGTAGGAAAACTCGACCAAATGCAAATGGTCCTCCCATGATCCTCCGAAATCTAGCATGCATGCTCTTAACATGTCTTCCAATGTCTGAATGGTGCGCTCCGACTGACCATCCGTCTGTGGATGATATGATGTGCTAAACTTCAGGCGGGTACCGAGACTCTCTTGCATACTCCGCCAAAAGTAAGATGTAAATCTTGTATACCTGTCCGACACGATGCTAACTGGCACTCTATGCAGTCACACAATCTCCCTCATGTACATATCTGCTAGGACCTCGGTAATTGCCCAACTCTGAAAGGTAAAAAATGTGCGAACTTGGTGAGTCTATCCACGATTACCCAAACTGCATTGCGACCACTAGGACTCCTCGGAAAGCCCGTAACAAAGTCCATAGTGATATGCTCACATTTTCACTCTGGTATCGGAAGCGGTTGAAGTAATCCTGCAGATCTCTGATGCTCAGCCTTGACTTGCTGACACACCAGGCACTTGGCCACAAAGCGTGCTATATCTCTCTTCATTCCATGCCACCAGTAGTACTGTCTCAAGTCTCTGTACATCTTCGTGCCTCCTGGATGAATAGAGCAGGTTGAATTGTGTGCTTCTATCATTAACTCCTGCCGAAGCTCTCTATTTGGAACATAGAGACGATCTCCACATCTCAAAATTTTGTCTTCATGTATACGCAGTCCTGTCTGTATTCCAGCCTCTGTCCTCTGTCGCAGCCTCTGAAATCTGGCATCTGTTGGCAAAGCAGCCTTGATTCTCTCCACTAGTGTCAATTGCAACTGGAAACTCGACAACTGTCCGTCCACTCCGGGCATAACGACCTCTATACCCATCTTCTCTAGCTCCCTCAACAGATGTTGTTGGGTAGTCAGGAAGAATTCCATAGGTCTTATGCTCAACGCGTCAGCTACTACGTTGGCCTTTCCCGGATGGTACTATAGCTCAATCTCGAAGTATGTCATCACCTCGAGCCAACATCTCTGTCTCTGGTTCAGGTCCTTCTGCGTATAGACGTACTTTAGGCTCTTGTGATCGGTGAATATCTCTACTCTTTCTCCATATAGGTAGTGCCTCTAAAGCTTCAACGCAAAGATCACTACTGCAAGCTCCAAGTCATGGGTGGGATAGTTCTTCTTATGTGTCCTTAACTGTCTAGAAGCATAGGCTACAACCTTTCCATGCTGCATCAAAACACATCCTAACCCTTTTCCGGATGCATCGCTATAGATCACGAATCCTCCGGGTCCAGAAGGTATGGTCAAGATAGGTGTTGTAGTCAAACGCTTCTTTAGCTCATCGAATGCTTTCTGACACTCCTCTGTACAAGTGAACTCCTGCTCCTTATGGGTCAAGCGGGTCATCGGCTCTGCAATCTTCGTGAAGTTCTCCACGAACCTCCAGTAATATCCTGCAAGTCCTAGGAAACTCCTCACTTCTGAGACATTGGTAGGGGTTGGCCATGTCTCTACTGATGAAATCTTTGCCGGATCTACTGAAATGCCATCTCCTGAGATAACGTGTCCAAGGAAAGCGATACGATCTAAAAGAAACTCGCACTTGCTCAGCTTGGCATAAAGTCTCTCTCTCCTCAGCATCTCTAACACTAGTCTCAAGTGCTTCTCGTGCTCCTCGTGGCTCTTCGAATATACCAAAATGTCGTCGATGAAGACTACCACGAACCCGCCTAAGTATTGGTGGAATACTTTGTTCATCAAGTTCATAAATACAGCTGGCGCATTCGTCAGTCCAAAAGGCATCACTAAGAACTCGTAGTGACCATAACGAGTCCTGAATGCTGTCTTTTGAATGTCTTCTCTCCGCACCTTTACTTGATGATAACCCGATCTTAAGTTGATCTTTGTAAACACCACTGCTCCTGTCAGCTGGTCGAATAAATCGTCAATCCGCGGCAGGGGGTACTTGTTCTTGATAGTCAAAGCATTAAGGGCTCTGTAATCAATGCACATGCGTACTGTTCCATCCTTCTTAGGTACAAACAACACTGGTGCTCCCTAGGGTGATGCACTAGGACAGATAAATCTCTTGCTCTGCAACTCCTCCAATTGTAGCTTCAGCTCATCTAACTCCTTCGCCAATCGATACACATTAGAAGATACTGGTGCCGCTCCGGGTACTAGCTCAATGGTGAACTCCACGTCTCTATCTGGCGGTAGGCCTGGAAATTCTTCAGGAAAAATATCCTCAAATTCTGCAACTATTTGTGGGGGTGCCATTTCTATTGCCATGTAAGTTGCAGCTATATGTCCTACTCCTTGTTCGACGGTCCCTCGCATGTACACGAACTCCGGCTGATCTGGCGGTCTAAAAGTGACGCTACCCTTCTGGCAATTCAGTACGGCATTATACTTACTTAACCAGTCCATGCCTAGCACAACGTCAAAGTATGGCATGGGTAATACCAAGAATCGCGCTCTCATCTCTCTACCACATACGACTACCGAACACGTTCTGATAGTGCTGGTAACTGGCACGATACCACCTCCGGTAAGAATCTTCCAACTCTTAGGTAAGGGGGAGGTAGCTACTATATGTATTGCTACAAATCTACTAGATATAAACGATAATATAGCTCCAGAATCAAACAATACAGTCGCAGGTAATGATGCAATTAAAATGGTACCTGTGATTGCTTCTTTTTCTGTTTTCTCCTCTGTAGCTGCTAGTGCAAATGTCTGTCCGTGCCTCTGTCCTCCGATCTGCTGTCGGGCTCGATCAAATTGTGCCTCCTGCAGGGCCAAAGGTGGTCCCCTCTGAAATCCTCCAGGTACTGGTGGACGTTGACCTCCTAGCGGGGGTAGTATCCTCGGAACTGGTGCTGCTGGTCTCTGTTCTGCCGGCGGTGCTGCCTTTCTGCGTTGTGGGCAGTCTCGGACTTGGTGCTAGTCTGACCCACAAATCAGACATGTCCTCAGTCTCTTTCTGCAGTGCTTCTCATAATGTCCTCTCTTACCACAGTGGTAGCAAGTCGGAAGCTCCTTTTGCTGGTATGGCATTGTCCTCTGCTGTGTCTGCGCTCCGGGACGACGGATCGGTCCTCCTACTCCGGGCTGGGCTCTGGCTGGTGCGGTTGTGTTGGAACGTCTTGCTCCTCTGCCGATGGCCTCCTGGACTCTCGCATCTGAAAGAACCTCTTCATACGAAATTTGTGCCTGTGCGGTGGTATACCTCTGTACCTCGAAGGTGAGGCCGTAATAGAATCTCTGGGCCTTCTCTAGATTATTGGGTATCAGGACAGCACCAAATCTGCTAAGGCGGCTGAACTCCGCGTCATAAGCGTCAACAGTCATGTTTCCCTGTTCTAGATGTAGGAATTGGGAGTACAGGGCATTTCTGACTGTAGCTGGGAAATACTTCGCATTAAAGTACTCTAAGAACTGTTCCCAATACTGGTTCTTGCCTACACTGCGCTCAATAGAATCCCACCAGTGATGGGCGTTACCTTTTAGTTGGGCCCTCACTACGGTCATCCAAAGGTCTGTATGCAGTTGTGAAGCCTCAAGTAGCATTTCAGTATTGGCGACCCAATCAGAGATCTGCTCTACGGTCTCGTTGCCCGAGAAAGTATCTGGTCCCATCTGTCGGAACCATCTAACAGTGCCACCTGTCTGAGCTGGTGGAGGTGCTGGTACTGGTGCTATGACAGTTGTCCTCTCTAGTACTGCCATCAAACTCTGTCTCAACGTCTCGGTCTGATGCCACCGTGCTTGCATCATAGTCTGAAAGAACTGAAGCATCTGTGGTTGTCCATCTAGCTGCGGCATCTGGGGTGTATAAGGTGGAGGTGGTGGTAGTGGAACCTCTGGCTGTGCGGTAGGTAGCTCCTGAAGTCTGTCCCTCAAAAGGCTGCATGGGGATTGTCTGGGAAGTTTGTCCCTCGGGCTGCTGGGTAGGATCGCCCTGTAAACCCTCGTGCCAATGTATCAGCGGGGTCTGTAGCGGTGGTTTCCCTTGGGGTACCTCCTCTCCTTGGGTGGTGTTATCGGGCACCACAATACTGGGTGCTCCTCGTCCACTGCACAAGTTTATCTTGCTGCAAGAGATAAGAATTCATTAAAAAGAGTACGGAATCAAACAAACAGGATGCAGATATTTAGAAGTAATACGAAGGAAGTTCAAAGACGTAATCAGAGTGGATGAGACCTAGTAATTTCTATCCTATTGCAGGCTCGCTGGGCATGTTACCATACCTCAATGATAAAGTAAGACATGCATGGGCCACCACTAAAACCATGTCACGCTCAAATCCCAAAATATATGAAATTAGGCCACGTGGCAATAGCCAGATGTCACGTCTCCGAGGATATCCCAATTTAATGGATCCAACAAAGAGTGCTACGTTGTACTAAATAACTAACATGTCTCAATATCAGTCAACAACAGGTAAACTAATCTCATCCACAATATAAACAACAAGAAGTACTAAATAAACTGCTGGAAGATAAACGCCAGTCTCAAATATCATAGTACAACCAATAATGTCTGGTGGGGACAAATCCACTACTATGACGAAATAAAGTACTGAAATGAGAGATAAAAGATAAAGACTAGGGCATCGGCTGACTAGATATTGATGCTCCCAATCCCTAGCAGAAGGCCTACCAAGTGATCAAGAAAACTCTGACGGTAGCACCTCTAACTCCTCAGCTGTAGCGTATCTCGTCTCATATCCTGGGCCGTACACTGTGGGGTAATATGTCTCGTCCAAATCTGAAAAGGTACCAGGTCCTCAGAGGAACGTAACAAGATACATAGAAATATGCCATATATAGATACTGAATAAAATAATTACAATAAAGGGTGTGCTAACCATCTAAGTGAATGCAATGTGAGGACAACTTTGGTACGTATGGGTAGGCGTAGGCATAACGTCCAACACCCCGAAGAGCGTGGCAGCAATGCAGTATATCGGCCATATCACTCCGAAGAACGTGGCAGCAGTACAGTATATCGTCCATATCGCTCCGAAGAACGTGGCAGTAGTGTAAAGGGAGTCATTGGATCCGTGGCTCCTCTGGAAACTACGAACTCCAATGGGTGTATCCCATACGCCTACTAATGTCCTCCCCGCCCAATGTAGATACGCAAGTCGAATACTCGACGTGCATACCACGTATCTATATGTCGGTCTCTAACACTAAAATATAACCTGAACTACGTACTAACCGTGATGTAAGTCACACGCACCGATAGCTAGTCGAGTACGCAAACCCGTATCCCAATATGAATTATCATAGTAATACGTGTAAGAGTGTCAGGTCACGGAAGATATCAGGATATCCTCCAATGGGGTGAGTCTGCCAATGACTAGGTCAAGTACTCTAAATCATCGACGTATCCGTCGACTGCACCGGAGTCAATCTCGGACGCACACAGTTGTATAAAAGGAAAACAACAAGAATACAATACAACATATGCATAATTTAAATTAGACAGTAAATATGGCAAGGTATCTTGCCTAGGTCCTGAAGCTGTGAATGCCAATAGCCGGTTCCTGCAGTGTCTCCTGGCTGATCCAATGACCCTAAATACAGAATATAGTATAGCAATCTAGTATCAGACATTAAGCAATATATATACACACGATTACTATGCTACTCCTGGGGTACTGTCGCAGGTTCACGGTTGATTGAATACAGTGCCACGTGTGCACGTAGCTAGGGTGTACACATGTTCTATCCTCGATTAACGTGCGCCTTGAGACAGTAATTTACTAAAGTTAAGGGGTTACCACTATTTCTGATTTGTACGAATACATCCTTGGTTACTATGTTCAACATACTTGGTTTATGTCCAGGTGTTCAGGTGAAATACTAGTCCTTGATGACAGGTCTCATGATTTAGGTGTTTGCTAGTTATTAAACAAATTCTGAATCTTGTTAATCATTATACCAGCATGTATATAATTAGGGTTTATTCAGTTTGTGTCCAAGACCATAATTCTCGACACGACGACACGACGATTATAAATAGACACAGTACAAGGAGTATATAGGCGTTTACCTATTAGGCTGGATGGAGGGATCCTCAACGTGGTCGTCCTCCGGTGAGTGACGGTGCTCCGGTCAGCGACCGACGAGCAAGGCAGCGGCGGCAGCGGCTCGCAGCAGCGACTGCGGGTGGTCGCAGCAGCAGCGGCAGCTCTGGCAGCGAGGTTGCTGGTCGAGGCGGCGCGGGGTGACTGTCGACCGTGGGGGAGGTGGTTCACCGTCGGATCAGGGGCGGTTGGCGGTGCTAGGACGGCTCAGAGCGGTCAGGGTCGGGTTGACTATGGTTGGGATGGTGCTAATGGTGAAGTCGGGGAGGTGCAGGATGTCGGTGGTGGTGGTTGGCGTCGGGGAGCAGTGACAGGCGACGGGGTGGTTGAGGGATGGCGGCGTAAGGGGTGGTTGACGTCGGGGTCCAGTTGGGAAGGGCGGGAATGCTCGGTTAGAGAGGGTCGGCTATGGTTAAGGGGGTTATGATGGTTTGGTTTGTTTTAGGGTTTCTATGTACAAAAATATGTATTTATATAGTAGAGGAAGTTTGGGGCTGGCCTCGAGGTTTAGGCCGGCCAGGGTTCATTAGGATGGGCTGGCCCACACGAAAGTGTTCATGGGCTGGGTCAGGTCCTGTTTGAGGTACAGTTGACCACAAATTAATTGACTAGATAAATAATTAACTGCGCAAGGCGAAGTTAATGAACATTGCGTAGCTAAGGTTACACTATTGTCAGAGGGTACCCATAATTCTAATTAAATTCGTTTATCCCTAGTCTCTAGTTTTGACAATAAATAATATAATCCCTAAATTGGTTGAGGGAGTTTACAGAGGCTGAGCCTGAACGCCCTGACCAGGCATTTCTTCGAGGGTTGTAGCGGCAATGTCAGCTTGTGACTCGACCTGCTCACTAACTTCAGCCCGAGAAGGTGAAATTATTTCTATACCGGAATTAGGACTTCCCGGAGAAGGTTGATCCTTTGGATCCATTGGCGAAGGGGGAGGTATGAGTGCAATCGCCATGATAAATTGAGCCACAGCATCAAGGATAGGATCCGCAAAACCGACTGTTGTGGCAACATGAGCAACACTTATTCCTGTAGGGGGGACGGAAGTGCTAATTCTTTGCACCACTGGAGAAGATACGGACGGTCCAGGCCGCTCTGGCGAACTAGTCATTTCGTCAATCAAACTCCTGCGTGAAGGAACAAAAATATTCGATTTTGGCCTCCTAGGATTCACGACAACAACCCTCTTTCTAGAAGGTCAGTCCTCAGTAGGGGGTGTAATCATATGCTTCGGAGATTTTTGCACCACTATGGCAAGGGCGGGTGCATCTGGTTCTACATGTGGAAGAGCTTCTAATATCTCATCCAATGGTGCGTCATCCTCCCCTTCAACTAGAGAAGTTCTTATTGACTCCGGATTGACTCCTTCCGTCGAGTTTCGAAAACTAACCCGCATATCGAAGTCTACGTAAAATTGGTTTATGGAGCAATAAAACTGGACAAAGGAATGCAATAGGCATAAAGGAGGTTTGGGTTCAAGCAGAGTAAAAGTGGCTCCCGTGCAACCCATGATGAAATATCTCCATCCCCAAGCGTCATAAATTAAACCTCCAGAATTGGCTAAGCACGGAGTAGCATTTCCCATATGCAGTTGATCATAGCCAAATTGCCTTGCAAAGTGGCTAGGTAGATATGGTTCGAAGGTGCAACCGTTGCCATTTTTGTACACCATGTGAGAGGGTCGGATAAACATTAACCATGAAAAGACCCATGTTGGCAGCCTCGATATGATAGTCCCCTTGTCAATAAAACTTAAACCATGGTTCTCAGTTGCCACGTCGGGAACAGTGCAATAAAAGCTCCAATTGTTCCCCATATTCAAAGCTCGCCTGGTCTGATAAGGCGTAGTATAGGTCCACTTAGAAAGCCTATATGTACAAAAGAACATGTGTTTTGTCCTATCAGCCTGAGTCAAGCTGGGAGCCATCAAACTCTAATTGTGCAAAATCAAAATATGTTCGAGGGAATTCCTCTTGTCGAGAATCTACTGCCAAATTATGAGCAAGTTCTCATAAACCAGCGTTCAAACGGCATACCATAGCTGGTAGCAATGTCAGTCGATGCTTGAAGACCAGAAGCACTGCAGGAAATAAAATATTTCTATGAAGACAGTCCACTGAGCCTGAACTTCCGGGGACTACCCATCTTCGGAGCCACAAAGAGAGATATTCGACCAATACAACATTAGACGAAATATATGTACGAGTAAGTCTAAGATAACTTATAGCATGTGTGCCTTCTGTAAAATCTTCTATACGATCATCGAAGGACTTATCTTCAGCTTTATGATTTGCCATGATCTCTTCAACTCTGGTAGAGCTCAAAGGTCAAAGCGGTCGAATCTTCGTGCATTCCTTCTCGCTTATATCGTTGAAGTGGTATTAGAACCACTTCATGATGAAGATAATGCCAGAATCAGTATTATAATAATGATTATAGGCCAAATAGTGATATATCAGCTCCTGATATACTTCAACTAGATACGGCTCAGTCTATGCTAAATTCGCTAATTCTACATTAGTAGGTACATATTCCTCATAAGGAACCTCCCCCATGGACAGTACAGATACGTGCTTCATCTCGTATAGCGCGAACCCCAGTTCGCTACGAGGAGTAAAAATAATTCCAGTACTAGAGTTATATCGCTCTAGCAAAGCCAAGAACATATTGGCGTTGGCGCAATGCCATAGCAAGTTACTAACAAGGCATTGTATAAATCCGAAGATATGAGGTTCTCAGTATATTCATCCAATATCTATGTCATTGCCCGACACCAATAGATATTTTTATTTGTCAACCACTTGACAGCCGAACGTTCTTTTGAGGATAAACACTTTCAGCATCAGTAAAAATATTGGCGAACAAGGGAGACTGGATAGGCTGAATCAGCGAAGAATCTTCACTTAGTATGTTCCCAGGATGAAGTCCTCGCATTTTGACTGAATGTCCATCACCGAAACTGAAGAAACGGCCTTGCTTATAGCTGGTCTTCCCCGACTTGGCTCAATTTGTAATGGGAGTCAAATCCTACTCCATCTTCCGTGGATATGTAGCATGGAAGAAGGCAGACAGCAAAAAACCTTTTGTCATCTCGGGGACATACATGACCCTACCATAAACAGTAAACAACCATTTCTCCTTCTTATTCTTAGGCTGAGAAGATTGATGAATGGTACCACCAAACACGAAAGCTGGCTTAGAATATGCCTCATTCACAAAGGAAGTGAGAGGTTCGCCGCTTATCAGAGATGTCAACATTCATTTCCCTTATCCAGTTATCAATAATTGACGGGTACTGGACATCTTATCAGATGAGGAAAACTCAGTATGCGATAAGTATTCTAAATAATTGGTATGAAAAAGTCCAACAGTGGATCCCATCAGTTTAGCCAGAGGATTCGTACCCAAGTTAACTGCAAAAGCCACAAACAAGGAGTCAACAAATCTCATGAAGAAGAGAACTACGCACATTTTACGAAAACTCCAGAAGATAAGCATATTTTATGCGTCAATCTACCCAAACAGACAGAGAATGCACCAATCTGTCAAAACAGATAGAAAGTGTGCTGACTCACCAAATAATGGGAAAAGTACGCCAACTCGTCAATAATAGAAAAAGTGCACTGACTCGTCAATAATGGAAAAAGTGCGTTGATTCGCCAATAATTGGGAAAGTGCGCCAAAATGGCTCTTTTCACTCTGAATGAGAGAAAGTGCGCCAAAATGGGTGCTTCCGCTCTAAACAAGAAAAAATGCACCAAGGACTGTTTTCGCTCTGAACGAGGAAAAATGCGCAAAAGTGACTATTTCATCTCTGAACGAGAGAAAAGTGCGCGTGTACACGTGTCTCTGTGTTCTAGGTCTTCGTTCTATTTTTTTTTCTTTCATCTTTCTGCCATTTTTAGAAGTATACATTGTACATGTAAAAGAAAAAAGGAAAAAATAGGGAAGAAGAAGACAGCCGCCATGCCTATTAGAGAAGAATGTGCCAAATCTCCTGATGTGACCCTCAACGACTCAACGACGGCATATTGAGCCGTTCTCTAGCGGGCTGAGCCACCGTCGACCTCGCTGTTGTTGCTTGAGAAAAGGATGCCAATCCGTTCCCCTTACTACCTTTCTTGGCCGCCTGAGTTTGTTTGGGGGCCATTACTAAAAGTTTCGAAGGAAGAAGAAATCTAGGGTTTTCTTGAGGAGGAAGGAGACGAAGAGATTTGAGAGCAATATAAAAGTTTTCTCTCTCCTCAACCCATCTATTTATAGATTTGGGGGAAAAATCTTTGAATGCTAAGACTCTTCAGGATCCGCGTAGCAAATCATGCCTTCAGCCACATTAGCAAATCCGTTGGATTCTGTCCAAAGTGCGCGCACAAAACAACTCAACAACTTTTATGCTTCTAATTCAAAATAATTTTGAATTTATCTGAACGGATTCAAAAAGTTTGAAGGGGGTCTTGTAGAAGCATAAAAAGTGCGTCTCAGATAGATGGCACAGTTTTCTACAAATAAACCCAACAGTAGAAGAATGGCGCACTATCTACTTGTTCCAGAAATAAGATGCACATTTTCTTAGTTTGACGTACTTTCCATTAATTTCAGAGGATGGCGCACTATTCAGAGAGTAGAAAAGTGGTGCACTTTCTTAATGTTACAAAAAATGGCGCACAAACGATCTTCTCTCTCTTAACATTTAATATAGCAGACTGACAGCTGACAAAGGCAGAAACCAAAGAGTCAGAGATCATCATTACAGTGGAGATACAACACGAAGACCCAGGTTGTCGTTTAGCGACCCAACCGTAGCGCCAACTCCTTCAAAATTGGGCTGTAGTGCCATTTTCCTCAAAAGTGCACCGCAGTGCCATTTCCTTCAAAAGTGCGTCGCACTGCCATTCTCTTCAAACGTGCGCCTCAGTGTCATTCTCCTCAAAAGTGCACCTCAGTGTCATTTTTCTCAAAAGTGCGTCGCAGTGCCAACTCCTTCAAAAGTGCCCCTCAGTGTCATTCTCCTTAAAAGTACGCCACAGTGCCATTTTTCTCAGAAGTGCTCCGCTGTGCCATTCTTACTAAAAACGTCCCAGTCTCCAGACAACTTCAAAAGTGCGTATATTATCCTTAACGACAGTGAGCAGTTACGAATGCGTGTCTTAGATGCCTTACTTCTCGTAAAAGGTGTACAAATAACTTGCCCCACGACCTATGATTTCCTCGTATAGGAAGCTACTTGTCAAGCATGAAGCAAATTATGCACCCACTAATGTAGAACGTGGGAAATCGACCAAAAACTTGAGTTTTAAAATATTAGAAAATTGTGATACGGAACGCACCCCGCCAAACGGGATAGCCCCGTCACGTACCAATTACATCGAAAGGCGCGTATGGTATATCCTGACGTTTGGACTTTCGCGGAAGCTGATTCGGACGTGTGAGCGCGTCGGAATCAACCCGTATTCGTAAAAAGTCCCTATATCGCGACTTTTGTAAAATATCGCACCATTTTGTGTACGCTCGTCGGAATGCGACAAAACTTGCGCCATTGGATTCGTGGTATCACGCTGGTCCTGTGACCCAAGTTTTACGCAATTCCGAGATAGTTGACCAAGCCACCTATTTGTGAACCCCACGGTTGACTTTTAGGGCGAATTTGTGTTCGGCTCAACGGAATCCAAAATTGGACATACCGTTGAGTTCGTATTGACGTTTAGAATATTTTTGACCTATAATTTATCCCATTTAGAGACCTTTACCTCTAGCACACTTTTCGGTACAAAGTGGCCCACATGTGGACCCGCTTTGACCCAAAATTACCGTTTTGTCCCTGTGTCCAAATTGGACGAAAGGGTAGTGTTTTTTAGCTATCTCGCTTATTCTGGGAATGTTGGTGATGTTTATTTCAACATCCGAAGACGTTTATTCTGATACCATAGTTTCTGATCCATTGTGCCTAACGTTTGGACGCTTATACTGTACAACTTTCTTGTCAGGCAAGTATACCTTGCCAAATTGCTTACAGTACCTTACATGCTTATTATATTTTGTATATTCATAAATGTATATTTTCTTTCAGTCATAATTATATACTATATATATGTTGACACACACTTGACACATAGTATCATAGGAGGGAAGGACAATCAGTAGACGTATGGGCTATAACCACTCTGGTAAACCGTAGTAACTAGCACGCACTATAGTAGTCATGTCCGATGGTCGCTACCATCGCGGTATGTCGGCTGATGGTGTCACAATAGTCGCTACCCTCGCGGTATGACGGCTGATGATGTCCCTGGCGTGTGTGTGAGTTGTGAGATTAGATAGAGTAGCCTACCCATGCCTATACGTCGAAAAGTTGTCCTCGTTATGCATATTCATATAGATTGTCTTGTACAGCGTACTTATATATTTTTTGTCTATTATACATGTTTACTGTATTCAATTGGCATGCTTCTATGTATCTTATTATGTCCCTCTGGGGACCTGGTCCCTTTCCAGGTGTAGACGATCTTGACTATTCGCAGGAGCACGGATCAAGACTTGCTACTTATCTCTTTCGATGAGGTCTTCTCTTCGAGTTTCATTGTTCATTAGATGTTCTTATGTGGTTTCTCTTATATTCTAGTTTGGCAGTGGATTTGTTTCCACCCGACTATCATTCTTTGATACTTCATATTGAGATTCAGTTATATAGTGGATTGGTTACTTATTTCTATTTGATTCTGTGGACGAGATTTAGTTATGCCCTGTGACTTGTGATAATTATATACCACTTGTGAATTATTGTTCATAATACAGCGTACGTATGTGTTATGGTTTCCATATATAGGAGTCTCCATATACATACGGCTGGCATGCTTACGTATTCCTAGTCCTATGTATTTTGGAACTGGGGCATGACAGCAGCCTGATCTCTTTGCCGCATACTGACCATCATATGCGTCCATCTTGTTGGATGCATTACTGACCATTACACAAGTGTTCTGGAGCTAATCCTTGTGACTTCCCACATGACCTCGCCTCGTAGTGTGGTAAGAGGTATCAGCCCAAATTCTTAGTCGCGAGCTGGAGGGAGGTTAACAACCTTCATCGTTGTTCTCGGGATCGGGACAACACCATCTTGGACCTCCTCGCTGGGAAGTCACCAAATTGGAGAGAACATATTTGTGGTGACCATCTTGTCCTCGAAGTCTAAGGTGAGGGCCTTGGAATTGATCGGCCGCTGAATTTATCTTTTCAACACGTAGCTGTCTCGTGTTGGGTGGTGGACGTACCGATAGTAGTAGCAGTATTTAGGGTCATCGACTTTGTCTGCCTCGTCAGGCCATTTGATGTCGGGCAGTCGGAGCTTATTGCTCTTCATTAGTACATCAAAAATCTCCATGATGTCTCTTCATTGAAGGAGTAGGTCTCCTTCGGCCTTGGTGCTTCAGTTGGCTTTTGAGTCGATGTAGAAAAACCTTTGGACACATTGACGGTAAGGGCCTGCTTCCCTTTACCATCGTGGCCACTGTTGTTGTTGTTGTTGTTGTTGTTGAAGGAATGCTTTCTCCTGTCATTAGCGACGGAGATATGTATTCCTAAGAGTCAGGCATCCCTCACATTCTTCTCGGCGGCAACGACGCTTATGATGAACGACGTCCAATCCTAGAACTGACCAGAGCCTGTCCAGAGTCTTACCGCCGGTAGGAGTTTCTTTCTACAAGTATCCATCAATGTGGCTTCAGGAATGCCAGGGGACATTTTAAGTGATGCATGTCTGTATCATTCTATATAATCACACGCAGACTCCTTCTCCCTTTGAGTGATGTCCATAAGGGAGGACATAGTCATGTCCATTCCTTCGTCATAGAACTGAGAGAGGAAAATAGCCTTGAGGTCTTCGAATGACGAGATATAATTGTTCGGGAAGATGCAGAACCATTCATAGGCTACCCCGGCCAAGGCTCAGACGAAGCTCTTAGTGAGGAGGGCATCATCCAGGGTAGATGTCTTGTAACTGAATTAAAGTAATTCATATATTGACGAGTAGACGTCTTCCCATCGAAAGGGATCATAGACTGTGGTTTGTACTTGGGCGGGTATACCACATTTTTGTTCTTGAGAGGATATGGTTGTCGTACCCCAAGTTTGCGAAGCGTGTCCTGGTTGCTCATCAAGTCATGGAAAGCTCAAAGTTCCAGGACCTCCCGAATTGCCTCTTGGGTATCATCTGATGGCGAAGGAGCAGATGATCGTGGCAATGTATGATTGCTACATGCGGAGTGAGCGGTTGCATTCGACTCCCAATTGGGTTCTCGGGTCTTGGCTTGCTTATCCCGAGGTCCTCGGTCGTTGTGTAGCCATGTTGGCCCTGAGCTCCAGGATCATCTGGATCAAAGTCTACATCGAAGCATTCATGGTTTACATCATGGCCTCGAGCGTCTTGAGGCACTGTCGATCATTGTTGCCCTCGTTGTCCTCCCTCACTATGTACACCGTTATCACCTGGGGGGAGACGGAGGGGACGGCGGACCTTTCACTTTCTGCCTCTGAGTCGCACTGTCCTTGGGAAAAGTTGGCAGCGTTGCATCTTCTTCAGACTCAGAGGTGATGCTACCCCCGGTATTGGAAGGTGCTTCGCTTTGACGAGGGTGACTACCCCAGGAACTTCCGCGTTCGTCCCTTGAGAATCACTAACTCCTTGGAACGACGGGTTACCATAGAGCTCCGGAGGATTGCTCCCCCTGGGTTGGATAACCGTCTTGGGTCTTGTGGAGGTAGTACCACCCACGGTTGATAACAATCTTGTCTTCAAGCGGGTGCCCAGGAACACCCCTTCTGTAGGCATAATTGTTTCTCCTTCTTGAGCTCGCCTTCTCGTCATGCTGGTCGAGAGTGGAGGGTTGGAGGCTTTCAACTTTCGGTCTCCCTTTGTGGAGGGAGATCTCCACGTAGAGCGACATGAGGCGAAGGGCAACTCCTCCTCCTCTGGCATTTGCACATATTTTTTGAGATGCTGCCGGACAGGTGCTTTTGGTTGCAGTCGCTGGAATGTCGACTGCCTGTTGGTATGTGCTACTACTTTAGCGTAGCAGCAATTGATGACAATGTTGGCATAGTGATGCTCCAGAGGGGACATCTCACATGACATAATTGTTTTACTTGCTTTGCGCTTGTGATTAATCACCTTGCGCAAATCAAGCGAGGGTTTATTCACCTTCACACCCTCTTTTTGCGTATGGGTGAACCGAGCGTATGGGTGTGTAGGTAGTATTTTTGCTTCCTGACCCAGGGTTCGTACGAGAACTTTTCCTAAGTCATTAGTGGAAGACTTTTTGGACTGGCCTACTTCACGCATCCTAGCAAGCTAGGCGCATGGGTCAGTCTTTTATAACTTTTCATCAGGAGCGCGCCTAACAGTTAGCGGCGCATGCTTACGGCCAGTCAACTGAGCAGTTGCTTGAGCTTGACAAGCTCGCACTGCCCAGACTTATTCGATCTAGCGATCACTAGCACATAGTACCAAGAGTCCAAATTATCAACTTCTTTGAGGTAGCATATAGGGTTAGCGCCGCATGAGATTCTGTCAAAGACAGAGCCTTTGTTGCTGCCTTAGGCGCATGCGACAGTCTTCCTGCGCCTGGAGTCAGGTGCCACATGCTTCTTCTTCTGTGCCAATCGTCGTGGGCGCATGGACTGTGCATCAACCCCCAAGTTTCTAGAATCTTAGTATTTTCCTCTGCTAGAACTTAGGTGCTGAGCACTTTTCTCCTCAGGCGTGGTTGCCGCATGAACAGGGACAACCTACGTAGACGCATGATGTGAGTATTGAGCATCAGGTACAGAGATAGGGAGCGCATGCTCCCAGTTGGATGAGCTACACCGGCCTTCGCAACCCAGGTCCTGCGGGTCTTGTTAGGCTCTGCTAGGCTTGGCGAAGAACTTACGCTGCCCTCAAAAAGTATATCCTCGAAGGCTTGCTGGTCAAAGCATACCACCAGCATCCTCTGGGTCGAACCTAGATTCTCCGCGTCGGACTGCGTCACTATATTTTCGTCAGTGGAAAATGATGTCCCCAACAGAGTCGCCATTTTTGTTTTCGATCCAAAATTCAGTTATGCTAACTTGGTTTTTTATATTAAAATAAATAGTACAGAGAGTCCTTAAATAAGAAATCTTGGTACAATTAAGATTCTGGGGAGTGTGACGATGGAGATCGAGTACTACAACTGACTCCTTAACTCCGTTGACGGTCCGACGACGAAGGAACTTGCTAAGTCTCTGGCTCACTGGCACGAAAGACAATAATTAGGCTATTGAGTATGCTTTCTCTATGTCTCCCTATATATCCCTCTGTGTGTGTTGGGGGAGGGATGCATCCATGCTATTTATAGCCATCTACAATGGATGGCCTATGCGCGCATATGCATGATATGCGCACCTGTCTGGTTATCGTATGATCATCCTTAACATGATGTGGTTGCAACCGTGGGCTCATGCAACAGTCAAGTTGCCATGTGGCATTAGTTATGATATATTGTTGATGAGATCTCAGCTTGAAGACTGGGTTGTTTTAACCCGTTGCGTGCATGACTTGGTCAACTCGACACACGGTCAGCACTGGTTGTTGAAGATCTTTTCAGTTATAATAGAAAGATTTTAGATGCAGGGGGGCTACATGAAGGCTTATGGACCCACGAAGGTGAGTTCGCAGAGAGACCGAGTCGTATGGAGACTGGGACGCATGAGAATTGAGATGCATGGAGTTGGGGCCACATGCGAGCTCTGTCATGAATACGTGGCACTAGACTTCTGACAAAGACATTAATATGCTGACGTAACTTTCTGTCTTTTAGTGTGATGTCTTTCTCACGATTTTTGAAGCGTTCGGGGCCATGTCCGAATTATGACAAGAAGTTAATATTGTGTCTGGGCTTTATGCGGCTCCTGCTTCTATCGTTGTCTGGGCCGCATGGATGCACTTGAAGACTTGCTTTGGCGATCTGGACGAGTCTCTTGGCCGCATAGCTTCTCTGCGGCCTGACTTCACCAATCAAATTTTGAGGGCATATCTTCTTGTCGCATGGACTCAGATTTTTCATGCTTCCCCTCTTCAAAATTTTAAACTGATAAGTATGAAACACTTTGAACAAGAAGCATGGATGAAAAAAAAATTGTGCCGCATGGATGTGTGTCGCATGGACTCACTACCGCATAGACGAGTCTGCCATGCTGTTAAATATTTTATTAAATACGAGATTTGCCTCGATCTGCGAACAAATCTCTTAGGATTTTGAGCTATCACAGAACTCGAGGCGGCAGTTCACCGAGGATAACGGTGAATCGGAAATCCAGGCATCATTTAACTGTTATGCGGCTAAAGGCGCGGTGCAGAGATCGAGGGGTTACCATTATCTCTATCCATCTATAAATAGGGGCTTGTTGGAGAGAGAGAGAGCTTTTATTTGCTCCCCAAGTTTCTGTTCCCTGGCTGGTGGGAGCAGTCCATTGATGCAGTCCCCTAGTTCGAGAAATGCCTTGTTGACCTAAAGGTCCCGTATACTTTCAATGTTCATATGCTTGGCTCTGAACGACTATTAGAAAGTCTTTCGGTGGTTTGGATGAAGACAAGGCAAGATAGCATTCACTTGATATTGGCATGCAATTTATATGACAAGCATTGAATCGAGGCAATGTATAAGCAGGCAAGCATGTATTTGTATAAACATAAGCATTCGCGTTGGCTCAGGCCCAAAGTTAAGCCGAGAAGTGAAACCGTAAAGGGAATTACCGAGCGACATAGTCTAGGGTCGTGCAGTGTAGTAGTGAAGCAGTGCACTCCGAAGAATATGTGTATACCGTTCTTACTCAAGGCATAACGGGGTCTAGTTGCACAAGACAAAGGTAGCATGCGAGGGTCTGTATATAAGCAAAGTTTTATTTTTATGTTCTAGCACAAGCAATACAAGTTGGGATTATTCCCTTAGCTAGGTGCGTTGTATTTTTATTAGCATGCAAAGGGTGATTCATTTAGCGACTAGCATGTATCATTCTATATTTTAAGTGTGCTGGCTAAGCAAAGACAAGTTCACTGTAGCCACCCACCTTAGCGATGATTCGCCTCGGTTGAGCGATACTCAGAGCGAGTCTCTAAAAGCCTAAGCCGAACTCCTTAAGGGACAAGTCTGGATATCCTTTGCCTCAAACGAGTATTCTCGCTTGAGCAAAGCGGGTCGAGACATTATACTTTTGCCGTTTGAATCGGCAGTCCGCTTGAACGGAACGGGGTGTTACATCATACACCACTCAAAAAAAGTCTCGTCCTCGAGACTTCCTGAGGGCAGGCCGGTCAAGAAAACGGAGACTGGGTGAATCACCCCCTGCATGTGATGAGGCAAAAATTGATTGCGAACTAGACCTGGTTTTTTCTGCTTAGCCAAATGAATTCAGAGAAGATTACGACTGATGGGGGTGTTGTCACTCCTCGTTCCCGATATACGTATTTGGGACATATTAGTTTTTCTGCTTATATTAATTCTTGCTTGCTTGGTGATTAGATCGCATGTCATGGAGACTAGACCCATTTTGGTTCAATTAGATTCTTGTTGAGTTGGTTTGGTCATGAGTGAACTCATGGTCTAAACCTCAACCCTAGCATATATAAGCTAACTTATTTCTCTCTCTCTTCCACCATTCTCTCATTTTTCTCCTTCCTTCATTTAGGTAAGTACATCTTGCATTAGATAGAGAAACCTCTTAATTTTAATTATTGCCTCTTTCTTTGCATTTTATTAGTCTAATATGTGTGCATTATGATTCTTAACACTTTTAATACTTTGAGTTTTTGGTTTTGATGGCTAAATATGAGTAGATCTACATTTAAAGTTTAGGGTTTTCATGGATTCTATATATTTTTTTTGATTTTGATCTACTAAAATATGGTATTTTAGTAAATCATATTTTTGGTTGATGGGGCACTTCATTTCGAGTATTTTTTGCTTTTATTTACTTGATTCAGAGTTAAAATGAAATTTTTATGAAGAAAGTAATTTTTGGATTTTTGGAGCTTTTCCGCCAAGGCTGAACTTGCTGTCTGGAGAAGATGGAGTTCTCATGCGGCCAACACCATATGCGACCGAGACTTCCATGCGACATGATCCTTATGCGTCCTGGACTCTTTGCCGCATAATCAACCAACATGCGTCCATCTTGTTGGATGCATGACTGACCATTACACAAAGTGTTCTGGAGCTAAGTGACAAAACTCCTTATGTTTTGTTCGTTGGACGAATGAGAAATTCGCTAAGTCCAAAGAGAAATATCCGACCGAGTGACTTATGAGGCAAGCAGAGTATGCGACAACTTTTCCTTTGACGCATGACTATGAAACCTTAGAACATCTTTCTATGGTTTTATCTTTTCTTCCTGACACACTTTATGGCCTGTCACATCCATAATGTCAGTCACTTCTCTGACAGATAACTTTGGCACTTGTTCCAAGAGTGGACTTTTGTTCGGAGCATGCGACTTGGAGGAGCATGCGGTACTGATCGTATGCGGCCTGAGGTAGCATGCGGCTTGGAGGAGTATGCGGCCTGGGATCGTATGCGGCCTAAGGTAGCATGCAGCCGACAGTTTATGTCGCACCCGTCTGATGCGCCAAGTTGTGCATATGGCTTACTATTTTATTTGGAATATTTCTTTGTTCTATGTGGATGGTCTTGGCAATTGCTTGTGATTGATCCTAAGAAAGAATGGACTTAGTAACCCGACCTTGTGTTAGACATGACCCTGTGCTAGAATTGACTATGTCATAAGTAACTAACCAGTTGTGTGTCTAACATGAGCTATGTGTCCCAAAGTGATAAGGTTCATATGACCAACTGTAAGTTTGGTAATTCGACCCAATTTCTTGTATCCGTTTTAATACAATTACTACATGCTACGTGTACATACGTTATAAGGTGCATTGAGGTGCGATCATATTATAATATATAATGAGGTATGACATAACTTGCTATGTGTTACGAGATTAAATGTTTCAGATTTTGCATCAATAATGCCTCCTATGCTACGCAATATGTGATATAATTATATTAATTCCCCAGCACGGGCATGGTATGTGGGTCAACAACTACCAAAGCATGGCTAGAACTTAGTTGATTGTTGCATCACGCTCGGGTGAATCTAGTTTGAGTTATCAAGTAACAAAGTGGATTCATATCTAGCGTGGACCGTACTACGGTACAACATATAGGAGGATTGATCATGTGACCACACCATAGGATTCCTGACATAACCATAGGGTCAATTTAGAAAACTAAAATTGGTAGAGTATTATGAGGGATAAAATCCTGAGATCGTGCACATTAGCCACCTCAAACAACTGCCATGACGTGCAAGGCTGACCCCATGGATATTGGTCATGTCCGCACTAGTGGACGACAATATCCTTATACTTATATTGTACAATGCGTTTATGTGATCTTAGCACAGTGGCCTTACGAGGGACAGGTGCATAATATACAATGTGCTACGTGATACTACGGCTTAGTTAGCACCGCTAAACAGCTCAGGATTTCTCTTATGCATCCAATCTGAGATAACCCAGACTCCATAGTAGCAAGCCATAAAAATGATTGGCCGTCATATAACTGGACTTGGTTGTGGTTATATTATCTTATTAGTAGTCTAGGGACATGGACTATCATAGTGTGATGGTTCAACCATTGTCCTTGTTTGGTTGTAGGGTTGGGCGATTATGCTAGGATGGGCTACGGACCAAAACCACGACAAATAACCTATATTATACCTATATATTGCTTTGGATTTTGTTTCTCCATTTTCGTGCTTCCTTTGTGGTACTTGCTATTTGGGGTCTAACCCCACTGGTTTTGCATGGCTAGGTTTGAAGCCAATTCCAGAGGATCCAGCTTACCTCCCCCTTCCTGATGGTGTGCACCAGGTGGATGGTCGTTGAAGGACACGAATGGATTTCTTCTTCCATGCTCGTTATCATATATTTTACTCTTTTGGGTGTTTAGCCACCGGCACTTGTAAGCCGTAAATCTGAACATTTAGTTTTCTTTACATGATTATAATTAATCAGACTACAGCTGATCATGGTCATGTACTTTTGCTACTCTGTCAGCTTTTTATTTTGTACAGCTGGTTTCCAGAATATTGTGGCAGGGCGTTTGGGATGCCTTACTTCCTTGTCATATAAGTTCTATGTTTACTATTCTTATTTGACTGATTGAGACAATAGATGCTCTATATGACCGTAAGTGACTTAATTATAACATGCACCCCCTTGTCTAGCTATAGTCATGATCGTCGTACGATGTATAGTACCTTGTATGGTGTCGCTGACCATGTCCGTCTCCGTATTCCGGTACTGGGGCATGACATGTGCCTTCTTCTTGAAGCCCGTCTTTTTCTTCAGGGATGCTCTTACTAACTCGGACCCCAAAGTGGTGAAGATAAGAGAGGACTGGGACTTCACTTCTTGTGGGATAAAAATGCACATGCCTACCATGGAGCGCCAGTTATTATTTTCGACTTTTAACATGATGGCAATTCCAAGGAGGATGGTGGGGAGCTTAACCCCGGACCAATCAGGGACCCTGGTTAGCCGCATTCGTCCTGGTATGAAGCTTAAGAAGGATATTGTGACTTACAATGAGTCACCCTCATATGCTCTTCGAGGTCTGGCACCTATTGTCGTTGCGAGCAAAATGGGTCCGAATATTCGTCTTATGGTGATGAGACATTTTTAAACTGTTTGGCGGGTAAGGCGTCCTATCCATCGGGGAATCTGTGCTTGCTCAATTGGGTGCGTTATTCAACCTCTTTGATTGACTTGACCTTGTAGGCCTTGGATAAGTACGAGCGGACCCTTAAAGAAGACAACTTGTATTATGCCATAAGGGTTCTTGCTATGGCTTGGAAACAAACCCAGCTTTGTTCTTTGCCCTGACTAAACAGTACAATTGCCGCACCGAGACCTTCTTCACTCCTGAAGGGGAAATGAGACTCACGCTTCAGAAATTCTTTGATGTCTCACGGTTGCCCTGGGGTGAGGAGCCGTACGAAGAGTATACCCCCACCAACGAGAAATTGGGAGAGTTGAAAAAGAAGAATCTGGAGTTCCTTGCCGTGTAAAAGGAATTACTGTGTCATCACAGCACATGCCAACAGATTTCCAAGAAGAAAGAGAAGAGTTCTGAAGGGACGTCCCCTCATATTACCACTTGGACCCAATACCTATTTTCGGTTGACGATTCAGTTCGGATCGGTGTTCGGAAGCCCCAGTCTTAGAGAAAAAATAGCGACTTAGTGTGCAACTGACCAAGATCCTCTGCAATCGATGACGGATTTGGTGGTCCTAGTTACTCTTTCAGCTAATTTTACCAAGATACCCAACAGTTATCCTACAAAGCTGTGATGGCTGGGTTCTTAATTAAATGGTTGCAGAATTGTGTAGTCCTGGGGGGCTCAGGGACGATCGAAAGAATCAGCCGAAAACTTATTCTTCCGACGGTAAAGTTAGTTTTCGGCCATCGGCTTGCTTTACTCCCTGCAATGGTTTGCAGCATCCATCGTGGCTCCGTGTTTTTACTAAGAAGGTGATGGATTATGGAGGTTTTGAGGATTTTTACCAGGTCGAGATGCCTTACCATTATCTAATGGATTGGTTCTTGATGCATTGCTTACCCCTGATGGCCCCTGGGCTGGAGGAGAACATGACGGACGAAGACGCCTTCATTCGTGGGTATGGCGGGATACCATGGGTTTACACTGAGGCCCCCTACTGGCACGCACTTTCCTTTATGGATAATTATTCTTTCTTCGTCTCAGTTCCTAAGTTCACGAAAGACGAGAGGAATAGGGTGTAGTGCGACGGCGGCACTGGCAGCCAGGCTTTATCGACAATAATCATTTGCTGGCTTCTTTCCATCCGACCTTCCTATCTGGTGTACCGGAACCTGAATCTCATTTTCTTGGAACCCTACCTATCGAGTAGGTTTGCTCGCCAATTTGGATACATCCAGTTCATGCTTAGCAACCCAAGCCCTTGTCTAGGCTTTGAAGGTAGCATTCTTGATGGCGCTCAAGCCTGGGACTACTATGCTGCAACTGGCACTCAAGTTTCCTTCATGCTGCCTGATACTAGTGCTTCTCCACAAATTCTCTATATAGTAGCCAATTTCCATGTGGCAGTGAACGTGCAGCCACGTAGTTTTGATCAGGGGACTGGATTCATTATGGGCACTAAGATAATACCCCAAGGCAACAAGCCCAAGAAAGGTTCGAGAAGAGGCAAGGAATGCCATGTACCGCCTGATGGCCATGAGTCAACGATGAGGGAGAAGAATACTTCTGACGATCCATTGCCCCTAGCAGAGTCACCGTTTTTGTTTTCGATACAAAATTTTAGTTGTGCTAACTTGGTTTTGTATATTAAAAACAAAGAGTACAGAGAGTCCTTAAACAAGAAATCTAGGTACAATTAAGATTCTGGGGAGTGTGACGATGGAGATCGAGTACTACATCAGACTCCTTACTCCATTAACGATCCAACGACGAAGGAACTTACAAAGTCTCTGGCTCACTAGCAAGAAAGACAACAACTGGGCTCTTGAGTATGCTTTCTCTATGTCTCCCTGTACGTCTCTCTCTGTTTGATGGGGGGATGCATCCCTCTGTGTGTGGGGGGGGGATGCATCCCTGCTATTTATAGCCATCTACACTGGATGGCCTATGCGTGCGCATATGTTATGCACATCTGTCTGGTTGCCGCATGATCATCCTTAACAGGATATGATTACATGCCACGGCCAGGTTGCCATGTGACACTAGTTGTGATATGTTGTTGATGAGATCTCGGCTTGGAGACTGGGTTATTTTAACCCGTTGCATGCATGACTTGGTCAACTCGACACACGGTCAGCACTGGTTGTTGAATATCTTTTCAGTTGTAACAAAAAAAATTTGCCGCAGGGGGGCTATATGAAGGCTGATCGACCCATGAAGGTGAGATCGTAGAGAGACCGGGCCCCATAGAGTCCGGGCCGCATGAGGATTGAGAACCATGGAGTCCGGACCGCATGCTAGCTCTGTCGTGAACACGTGGAACTACACTCCTGACAAATTCATTAATGCGCTGATGTAACTTTCTATCTTTTAGTGTGCCACATTTCTCACAATTCTTGAAGCATTCGGGGCCATCTCAGAATTGTGACAGACAGTTAATGCTATGTCAGGGCTTTATGTTGCTCATGCTTCCATCGTTGTCTGGGCCGCAAGGATGCCCTTGAAGACTTGCTTTGGGAATATATACGAGTCCTTTGGCCGCATAGCTTCTCTGCGGCCTGACTTCACCCAGTCAGGTTTTGAGGGCATATCTTCTGGGTGCATGGATTCAGATTTTTCATGCTTTTACAAGAATAGGTATGTAAACCAAGATGAGAAATGTTGATATTGATGATGGAATCTGCAGCTCCTAAATACTTGCGTATCCTCGATCTCGTGAGCCATTATCGAACTCAGTCATCCATAAACGTTTCAAATTTCAAAATCTTTTTTTTTACTAGATCTAAAATCTCCGAGTCAAAATTTATGTTCATATAACCTCTCACATGGTTCAAATTCAAGCTTCTTTATCTTAACCTCAAATTATACTTTAATTTGTTTTTCTTCCATCTAAATGCCATCGTTATGATCAAAAAAATTCTCTATTAGTAGTAGATGTTGCTAAATTAAAATTTTAATCTCAACATATCCATCAATCAATTTTGTATTTCAAATCTATATTTTCCTTAAAAATTTCAAAAGCTTTAAAACTCATAATCTTCGTTCTTAAATTTTGTACTCCAAATCCCAAACATTTCGTGTTCTAAACGCTCTTAGTTATTTATTGTTTACTCTTACCAATCTTTTTTTTCAATTACATATTATCATCGCATATCTTGATGACCTCCAATTAATATATCTAAATTCTTCAAGTCAGTGTATTAACCTTATTTCAACATCAATCTCAAGAATTTGTAACCTCAAAAATATTTTAAAATATGCTCAAATCAATCAACAATGTTTTAAAGCTTCTATAGTTAAACATTAGTGTCTAATTCCTTAACCATCATTGAATACTCCCATCATTATTAAGAATGTAACCCTGAAATATTTTATAATTTCTCAAATTTTAAATGTGCGATCCCGCCATTATTTCTTCTAAGTCTTTCTTGGGATCTCACATGTTCCTTCATTACATGATCTTTACTCAAAGTAATTTCTCAAATATAACCATTCTCTAACTTTCAAAGAATTAAATCAGGCTACTTTTTTTTCTTGATTCTGCTTTCTTAGGTCCACCCTTCCGATAATGTCTCATCGATTCCATCTCAATGTCTAAAGTATCAATTTCAGACAAAAATATATCATTACCACATGATAACCAATTCGTTTACTCCAGAGACTCAACCATTCCGAAAGGTAAGAAGAATAATAAAGATAAAAGAGGAAACAAGATTTTAGTTAGGATAACATATTTTTAGATGGGAGACAAGTTGATGGACTGCAAGTAGGACAGAGGTAACAAGAAGAAAAATGATTACAGAGAATAGGAATCATACTCTTGCTCACTTGATCACAATAAAATCGTTGTCCTACCATTTTCTTGCATATGTCAATAGTCAACAAATTCCTAAAATTCTAAACTCCAAGTTATTCGTCTTTGTATTCATATCCAATTTTCTTACTCGTTATATCTGCTTATTCTTATGACTTCACATCATCGATTATCATCTACTAAGAATATGATGATCTAGACTACACCCTTCAAAAGACTTTTACCAAATTGAACTATTCAAAGATTTTGTCCTAAATCTTGCAAGGTTCAAGGTAAGATTATCAGGGGTGATCCCAAGAATCTATCAAGAAATCCTAATATGTGATTGAGTACCTTACTTCCTAGAATCCCTTATAATCCATCAATCTTATTCTACTGCAGGCAGTACGACTAAGCCTACGTACTACCACGATATTGCACTATTTGCGATGATGAGACATGCATGGGCCACCATAAAAATGTGTCACGACTCACATCCGGATGTTCGGTACGCGTGTGTGGGTACGTCCAGCCCATGCCGAAGTATCGACAGTAGAACGCTATCTAGACCTCAATGTGAATCATCTCAACATTACAAGTACAACTGTATCATTATAATCTCAATCACAGTATGCTAAGGAATATATTAAATAAGGAGGATAAATTCTAATCCAATATCACCAAAATCAATTAAATCATACGACTAGAAATTATAATTATTTTATATATGGCAAGTAAATTTTCGGAGAGAGATCCGGTCGATGGAGTGAAAATAGAATATGATATATTGGGAATACTAGCCTAGGACTCACCATAGTTCAACTCATGGTCCAAGATCGGTCTTGCCTATAGCATCATCCTGAAGTCCAAGAATGTGGGGCATAACATCTCCTAAAATTGTGGTTATCCAATAAGGGTTGGTGTAAGTACGTAACTGATAAACTATTCATAACATGATAGAAACTGTAAAACAGAAAATAGAATATGATATACATGATAAACAAGTAAAACTAGAATCATGGTAATGACAAGTAGAGAGAAACAAGTAAACACAAACAATCATGACATGTCAAGTAAAGTGAAATAAGTAAACACGAGCAATCACGACATGTGACAACAAAATAGGGTGAAACAAGTAAATATGCATCTAACTAAGTGTTTTAAAATTCGATGTCCAATATGTGATCAGCTAGGATAATGCGTCACATCATATCAATGGCTATCCACACTAAAAGTACGACACATCGTATCGATATCTATCCACACAAAAAGTACGGCACATCGTATAGATGACTATCCACACGAAAGTACAAAGGGTACGGCTCAATCATACATGAGTTGTATGATTGGCTATCCACACGAAACAAGTAGGATTTGATCACATATCTACTTATCCCTCCCAACTAGTACTCATGGATTCAAGTCACGGTACGAGAAATCACAGAACATGACAATCACAGAAACACAATAATCACGAGCACAAAAATTACGAAAAATACGATAAGTATTAAATCACGATAATCACGACTATGAATCCATCAAACACTAATATCGTGTAATAAACGTGTCAAAAATCAAGTAATACATATCTAAATCATGTAATAGAAAAAATATCAGGAGATAAAAGTAATCAGAGTAAGTACTTGCCTCATGTCCAGATTAAGCTGGTAGAAGCCTAATCCAACCTACAAATACAAGATTTTTGGTTATAAAGGATTCCCATAATTTAGACTCTATTTACCTATAAATTCCCTCCTCTTGATATTATACAACTAGGCCAATTAAATACTTAAGTGGTACTAAGCCCAAAGGATTATTTATTATTACTCTTATATGGACCCATATAAATCAAGACTGCCTTTTGGTAAATAAAATAATATATAAAACCCAATATCCAATCTACCATATCTATACGCTCCTTCATTTTCAACCATTTTTTTCTTTAAACCTTTATAGGCCTAGAGCTAATTTATATATAGTGGATCTCTTAAAGACCCATTCTTCGTGTTTCAGTTATACGGCTGATCAAAAATCAGCTATTTCTTCTTATTAAAACTCAAAAACCCAACATCATTTAATTAGAAACCAAAACTTACTCTAAGCCTTGAGCTCTGAGCTCAACTATGTTCTTATCCCTTTTCCTAAGACTCAACCAAACTGTAAAGAGAAAACCTATAAAAAGGATAGAAGGTCACAGGAGAGGAAAAATCAGATAAACTTATTCATCTCCAACCTATACTTCCCAAAAATTATACTTTATTTCTTTAAGGCTAAAAGTCATGTTACTCTTTTTCCAACCCTCATGATTCATCTATTGTCATATGTATTCAAAAATTTCGAAAGAGAGAAAAAACAACAAAGGAAATGAAAGGGAAAGAGAGACTTACCAAACCGAGGGAGAGGGGAACGAGCTGGGCTTGATTAAAGGAGGAAATTGTGTTGGGCTTGGAACTAGATTTTGGAACTAATAGCATGGAGGTGGGTCTTAGTTTAAACAGATTGGAACTTAATGGTGGGGAGAAAAGTGGGTTTAAAAATCCTAAAATATTAAATAATATACACTTGAAGTCCCTAATAGTTAGATTTATAATTGTACCCTAATAATTAAAATAATACTCCATATTCAATTTTCAAAATAATATAACTATTGTTCCATTAATCCAACATCTTATTAAAATAAATTAGTAGCTTCTAAAATTAAAAAAAAAAAAATCTTTTTATTAGTCAAAATAATATGATTTTCAAAACATACTTGTGAATTATTTTTTGAAACTCAAAACTATTAACAAACATCTTTTATATAATTCCATGAATAAAATTCAAAAGAAATCATTTCCTATAAACAATAGTTGAAAGTAAATAAAAATTAAGAATTTTGGAAATTTTGAAAAACAGAGGTTACATGTCCTCCTCTGGTGACATGTATGTCGAGGGCTAGGCCCAAAGACTCGGGCCCTTCTTATTAGACTTTCCATAGATCTAGGCCTATATTCAATCCGGACTCGAAATAAAATTGCAAAAAATCCCAATTAATGAGATTTTCAAAATCTGGATCGATCTTCCGAGGAACCAGTTATATAGTCTATAGGTTAACGAGATCTAAGAAGCTCGAGAATCCTTACAAAATATCATGTACACGAGTCCCGGTAGACTGTGAAGTACTCAGTTGTAGAGTAAGACTACTGTACGTTAGTACTAGTATGTCTAAAAATCTCCGTCCCATAATATTCATGCCTTTAGCTTGGCTAGCCCACTACTTCTCACTTGGGCTCCATTCGGACTTTGAAGCCGAAACGCAATTCCAACGAAGGTCATTGCTGCGGTCAAATGTCTGTTCCCAGAATGATGGCCCATCAAGCATTTCAAAAAAGAGAAGTCTTTTGGGAGATCTAAACTGGGGGGAGATTGGATCTGAGTGTGGCCCATCAATCATTTTTAAAAAGAAGACAAGTTTTCATCAAAACTATGTAAAGCAAAAAAAATAAAATATATGGTAGTTTTCTTGGAGTCGGGCAAACTTGTAGCAAAATACTTTATTATTAGCTTGGGTAGTTTACAGTTTCCCTCTTCATGTTAGCTACACAAAGATTTGCTTTTAAATGTATAAAAAAAAAAAGTGGGAAATGTATTTTTCATTGTGATTTCATGGTAGGTATGACTAATAATATATCTAATGTAGGGTTTTTTTTTTTAACAGAGATAAATTATGGAGATTACATTAGGTCATGTTCCAAATAAACTGTCTAGAAAGAGAGATGTAAGTGTTAAAGAAAGAAAAAGAATAAAAGATGAGGGACAATTATTTCTTTTTTCTTTTTTGTGTTGAGATCAGGGTTCGAATCAAGGATCTCTCTATGAACCACATCATCCCTAGTCGCTAGGCCACTCGTTGGTGGACCACCACATGGTGGCTAGATGTACAACCTTTTGATACATCAAATATATAACATATAATGATATAACATATAATGAGAGTAATACTTTTTTTTTTCTCTTGTACAAGTCTTTTTATCATCATCATCATCATACAAGCCTCCTCCGAATGAGATATTCTATGGAACATAAGAAAACTTCATATAAGATTTGTCAACACATGTCAACATAGGTAATAAGGCTCTATATTGGTCTCAAATTCCTAATGAATATATCTAAGAGCATAAGAAAACATACGATAAAATCTAGGTGACCAATTGACAAGTAAGTAGACCTATCTTTCAGTTTATAGTTTAAGCTCATGCAATGAAGGAGTACTCTCCAATTTTCTCTAAATTATAAACTATAAAGAGTTAACACCAATATTTTTGTTCCTATTCTTTGACAATCAGAACTACAACACATAAATATAGTATAATATGGTTGCACCATACTTTTTATTATTATAACTAATGTATTATTTTAGGACTTTTATTTCATAAATAACGACAGATGGAGTCAAAATTGTCGTCGGTCCAGCCTAATATTAGAGCTGCAAGCAAAAGTCCAAACCGAATCCACCTAAAAATATGACTAATTAAATTAGGAGTTATTATATTTTGAGATAATACTATATTTTTCATATTTCTATTAGAATAAGAATATGATATGTATATGAAAATAAGATCTAAGTTCATATTCCTTACAGAATTTATATAGTTGTTGTAAGATACTATTAGCTTTGGATGCGATAGGACAAAAATATTCAGTAGATCACAAATAAATTAGAGAATTATTTTGGAGAGTCAATCTTTGTAGCAATTCAGAGAATAGATAAGTAGCATATATGTGGGATAACTTTGTCTACAACAGATAGAGAGATAAAGAAAAAAAAAGGTGTTAACAATGATCGTAGATTCGACATCCCTTCGGATTTAGGTGAGTGCTTTATTATTTTCATTGGGAGGAGTAGTGTTTACGAGCTACGCTTTTGTCCTTTTGAGTCTACCAAAATTGTAGGTATACCTCGCATTTTGGGTAAGGGATTGCGAAAGAGCCATTACTACATTATAATGTATTTGTGCTTGGATTGTCTAGTGATTTTTTTATCTTAATGGTTTTTCATACTTTATCTTTGTATTTGTGATTTATTTTATTTCAATATGTTAGTTGTTGGTTAGTGAACTAAAACCCATCAAAATAGTAAGAATCTAAGGTTCATGAAAGAAGATGACAGACACAAACAACACGAGAATCACATCGCGGATGATCACCCTCACGAGATATAATTGGAAATTCTGGAAGACAAGAGGATCGGTTATATTTTCCAAGACCTGTACGGTCCTTGGAGGATAATTCAAAGAAGTCGAAGGACATGGTCATTGAAGATTTGAAGAATATTGAGCTAAAGATGATCGACTTCATCAGGAAGTGGTTGGACGATAGTGTATTTTACCACGTCTTGATGGGTGACTAAACAGGGGCTTTGGAGCAAATTATAGAATTTATACGAGAGGAAGACGATGTGCAATAAGACGTTCCTAGTTAGGAAGTTACTCAACCTTAAGTAGAAGAAGGATTATAAAATTGCACGGCACCTGAACAAGGTCATTCTACTGCCATTGGGCCGACATCATTCCTTGGAAGAACTGGTACGTGAATACCGAGACATCCTGATGTGTCGTCTGTGGTGCATACTATGCCTGAGGAGGAAATGGGAATTACATCTGAGGAGAAAATAGTGGTGGTGGTGGAAAAGGATCATCCTCCTACATCTATTCTTGTTGTCAGGCAAGTCATGTTGGTGTTGATAAGTGTATTGAAACGATGTTGTTGCGATTTCAGGATGAATCTAAGGCGAGACTCGAGTGTTTAGTTGGAAATTTCTCTTCTCGTTTCTCTCGATAATTATTCAGTATAGTGAGTGGCTTTAACCATTCTTTCCTCCATCTTCACTCCTTAATAAAGAACTCCCTTTACTATGTTCTTATGATTGATGATGCCATAATAAAAAGAAGAGTTATTTGTATTTACCCCCTCCCCTCCATTTGGTATTCATAACTCTCTTACCCCTCCCCCCAATGTTAAATTTAATTAGTGCAATCCCTTATTATTGTTAAATATTGTTGGGGGTGGGGTGGGGGGGGGGGAGTAAATACAAAAACCAAGGGGGTGGTAAATACAAAAACCAAGAATAAAAGAGATTATAATTTGTATGCACTACTTATTGCTGGTTGGAATACTATAATTATAGATTCTTGATACAATTAAATAGATTGTTAACTGGCATTCATTATGTTTAAATGTTGGTTTATAAGAAATGTTGAGATGATCAATGAACTTATTGTTAAGTAAGAGAAATGGTGAGATGATCAGGTTCATGCACCAGTCCTAAAATACGTGGGACCAAGCTATGCGACAATGATTAGCTGATACGTATTCGAGGATTTTTTTTTTAATTTAATGGATCTACAACTATATATCTACGTTGTCGTTAACAGTGAACTTCAGTCCACACTAAACATCATAGTCATAGGTATAACTTATAGATTCTATATATTGTTTTGAGGTATTTAGCCACCGAGCAAGTGTTAACTCGTGTTCTGGGATCTTTTACCCGCCTATGGGCAACATGGTTGTATATATTTTAGACTACAGCTTAACATGATAATATATGATTGTATAGTCTGCTAGTATTTTATTTTATATTAGTTTCATGATCATCTATATATTGATAGTTTGAGACATTTTACTATTATATTATGATGGTCATATTTCTTGTTGATTACTTACTAATATGTGATTGAGACACCTAGGATTTTCTTGACCGTGCTTATACTGTTGGATTGTAGAGTACCTCCCATATCTTATACAGTCGTGACTGTATCTTTGGGTACTAGTGTACTCTTTGCTACATAGCTAACCAAGTACCATTATTGCTATCCAATATTCTTGTTTTGGGGCATAACAAGGTTCAGATGGTGGCTTATACAGGTATATTTTTAAACATACGGGGTTATTGGTGTTTAGTTATCTAAATCCCTACCATTGCTCCTTGGTATTCTTTAGCATGATTATGTATTCCTGATTCCTTGAATTTTATCCTTGATATATCTTGTCCCTCGATTGGTGATCATGTATCCTTTTCTTTCAGGATCATTATCCCCGGTCAGTCAGAGCAGAGAAATCAAGCTCAGCTGATGGCATGTCAGGCTCTGATTGAGCAATCGATACAAGAGGATCAACCACAGCAACCAGGGCAAGATTTGAGGGTTGATATATTAGCAGAGAACCAGGGTCTGCCAATTCATCTTGTGGTTCTAGCACAACCAGTACAACCAACAGAGGTGGACACTTGTGCACTCCTAGATATCAGGCTTATTGGCGACTCAACAATGACATGGTGACATTCTTACCCAGTCCATTCAGGCGGCCCTAGAGCAAGGTGGCCATTAGGGATACAGTTATGCTAGAAGCTCCAGGCACCTCCATCCCTCGTACTTTTAGGTGCAGAGTGTTGGCACAAAGTTTTAAGTTGAGTTTTTGAATATGGCTAATTGATTAAGTTTAGCATTATGATAATCGTACAATCACTGTAGTAATATCTACTTAAACTCAACATTGTCCAAATATGTATTAATATTATAATATTTGCTTCTGTATATTATTTTGTTCGTCTAACATATACTTGCAGAAAGCAACAAGTAAGATCAGATATGGACATATGCAATAAAAAAAAATAATGAGCCAAAAGACGGTATTATACCAGACGATTTATCTGAACTACCTACGACATCTCCGGAGCCTCACACTCGGGGTACTACTGCCCAGTCAGTGGACGAGGGTCGAGGGGGCAGCGCCCCTCGTGGGGGTTCGGTGGCAAAGTCCCCGAAATGTATTCAGATTTTCATATATGTTTATCTTTGGACAACTGTCGTCAAGAAAAAAGACGTCTTCAAGTTAGTAGACGTTTCAGAAGTTTGGCTTCAACAAGTGCTCTTGGTTTTCATTTTTTTATATATTTTTACTTTTATTTTATTAGGACAAAATGTTTATTGGGTCGTGTTGGCACTAGGATTGAAAAACTCCATCCATATAATACCCTAGTCCACAAAGCAAACCAAAATCCATCTCAACAAAACCCTGGATAGAGGAAAACAAACTCGGACCGAACTCGGTCCCCCCCTGACCAAGTTTGCATTGTTCGCATCCAACGTTCCTCCTGGTCTTCAGGAACCTAACGTTCGGATTGGAACCGAATTCGGGCCGAACTCGGTTTCAGTAAAAGCTATAAATAGGCTTGTGATTCCACCATTTCAATTCACTCAAGCACCCAATCATCCCTTACCTATCTAGCTGAGCTACAAACTTTCAATCCCCAAGCATCAACTCCCCAGCCTTCTAGTGCCAATATGGTTCCAATTTAGAAGTCTGATCGAGTTGTAAAAGCTTGGTACTTATATTTTGAAGTTTGTGTGCCCTTCGCATTAAACGCACGTGTCTGAAGTTGTTTTAGCCATTCGGATCAAAGCTCGAGTTTGTAAGAAGTCTGCAAGCCTTCGGATCAAAGCTTGTTGTACACTATTTCATAAATAGGGGATTAAATCCGAGCAAGAGTTCTCGGGCCTAGACTAGTCCTCTACGAGAAAATTTGGGATAAAATCTCGGTGTCAGCGTATTATGATTTCTTACTCAGTTTTTATTTTACATATTTGTTATATTCAATATCTGCTTACATCATTTATTAGTTGGTTATCTACCTTCATTTTAGTTGGTAAATATTATCACAAACTATATTCACCCCCTTCTAGAGTTGCCTTAAGGCCCTTTACAGAGGATGCAATCGCGTTTGATGCACGACTCCAAGAAATTGAGGCCATTGTCGAGGCAGCATAAGTTCCAGCGAGAGAGAGAGAGAGAGAGAGTAGAAGTGGTCAGACTATAGTTATTGGATTTAGCCAGGGATTGGTGGGCAGCTCAAGAGGATTCCCTTACAACAATTCCATGAAAATATCTTAGAGGATCTCAGCAGATAGGAATTGAGGTAGTGCTATCTCAGGACACATGATTGATGGCAGGCTTCCAGATTCAATTTATCTTGGTTGAGAGAATTCGAGCAGCACAGTCATAAGATGTCAAAATTCAACGACTTTGGACAAAGTGCATGGCATAAAGTAGGTCAGAGTTGGATATTCATAAGGATAGGATACCCCATTTTGGGGGTCATCATCGTGTGTCCAATGGAGATATCTGACACGAGATCATGTCTGAGGCCCATAGTTCTCAATATTCCATTCAACAAGGAGACACAAATATGTACAGAGATATTCGTCATCATTTTTGGGGGAATGGAGAGAGAGATAGCATGGTTTATTTCGAGATGTTTAGTGTGTTAACAAGTCAAGGTTGAGCATCAGAGACTTGTCGGACTTCTCCAGCCACTATCGATTTCAGAATAAAAGTGGGAGCATATTACAATAGATTTTGTGACATGTATTCCTAGATCCCTAGCTGGGAGGGATGTCGTTTGGGTAATAATGGACCAACTCACGAAGGTTCTAATTGTCTTCCTTTCATAGTGGGTCAAACCATAAAGTAGTTTGCTGAGATGTACATGAGGTAGATAGTCAAGCTGCATGGGATGCAAGTCAGTATAGTATTAAACAGAGACTCTAGGTTCACATCTCACTTTTGTAGAGTCTTCAACAGAGTTTAGGTACCCGTCTGAGATTCAGTTTAGCGTACCACCTGTAGACAGATAGGCAGTCAAAGCGTACGATTCGAACCTTAGAGGATATGTTTTGATCGAGTACTCTGGACTTTGATAGAAATGGACCTTGGGAGGATCATTTTGTCACGCCCCAGTCCCAAAATGCCGAGGGACTGAGCACGTGAGCAATGGCCAGCAGCACGCACCGATGGACAACCCAATTTAATGGATCCATCAGGGCATGCTTAAGCTGTAAGCAACAGGAAATAGAGCATTTGTTACCAGTCTCAGGTTATTCTAATCTCATCCACAGGGTAAACACAGATTAAATGCCAGAAATAATGTAACTAGAAATAACTGTCAAATCTCAATAAATTCCTCGGGAAACAAATCCGAGAATATGTCTGGTACAACCATGCAAATAGACAGGAAATAAATAACTGGAAATAGAAACAGAGATAACTGACTCTATACAGCCAATGCTTAGGAGAAATCCTTTGGTGCGATCTCGTCCTCAGGTCCTGGTACAGCTCCTGGAAGTGGTCCTGTACGGTGTAGCTCTGGGTGGATCTCTTCGGCTATACCTGGGGACATAGTCCATTCCAGGTCCTCAGGGGACATAACAAGGTACAGAAAATACAAGCCATGCAGTGCAGGAATTAAATAAGCAATAGGGCAAACTATGTAACCAGCTAAGTGAGATGCATTATGAGAGCAGCACGAGAAACTCAGGCTGAAACTACTACAAGCTCTGTGTCGGGGAGCCGGTAGCAGTGATATCATGTGGTTGTCTATCTCGTAGTGAGACTAAGACGCCGGCATAATATATATAATATCAACCTGTAGCCTGTGTGTCTCTCCCCACCCAATGTAATCACGCATATCATGACCATAACGTCTCATGTCCATGTCAGTGGGATTATAGCTAATGCAACAAGTCATAAAGTCTATAAAGTATCTCTGTCAAGTCCTGTAACCTATACAGAATCACCATGAATGTCTCAGGAAGACTCTGTCTCATGAATAGTGTCAAGTGTCCTGGGTTCTGGAGTACTTGATAAGACAAGTACGAGCATTATCGGGCCTCGATAACCATGCCTATGTGACGTTACACAACTCCGCATACGGAGTTGGCACCCGACTATGATCGGACACTAAGCACGTCACCCGTTTCCTAGGTTAAGCAGTTTGGAACAAGTTACATTTAATGAAATCAAGTAAGCTACTATGTCAAGAATTACTGAAATTTGGCAAGCTTTACTTGCCCACTAATGTATAAACAAGTCAAGGAAAATAAGTAGCAAGCTGCAGAGTTTGGCAAGGTACACTTGCCTGTGGTTCCTGTTCCAATTGCGGCTCTGACTTCAGCTGGAATTGCAGGCGGTACTCCGGTTGCTGAAACAAACATCACCATCAGATCCAGAAAATATCAATCAGCTAGAAACGCCTGTCCTTGGGTCCAATTTGGAGACAAGGGCAGAAACGGCAGTTTTGGGTCAAAACGGGGTCCACATGTGGGCCCGCTTTGCACCGAAAAATGCGTCAGGGTCAACGGTCTCCAAATTCACCAAACTTAGTGTCAACAGGTCAGGAACGCTGATACGAACCCAACGGAACTTTCAGAATTGAATTCCGATGAGCCGATCATAAAATCGCCCGTCGAGCGGGGCCTGTGGGGCCCACGACACGCGATTTCGTCAACGTTCTCAAAATCGAACCAAACTTGACCCACAGGACCAGCGTATCGCTACGAGTCCGATGGCGCAAGTTTCGTCTCGATCCGACGTGTGTACACAAAGTTAGGGTGAATTGCAGAAAAGGCGGATACGGGACGATGTCCGCGGATACGCGTTGATTCCGGTGTGCACGCACACCCGAATCAGCTTCCGCAAAATCCCACACGTCCGTATCGACGAGGCGCACGTATATGTGAAGACCGCACGCGACCAAGTCGTCCCGTTTGGCGGGGCGTACTCAGTTCCGGGGTGAAACAGGGTCTGGATTTTTCCTGTTTTTGGATCGCGGTGTGCGATCACCACAGGACGCGATGCACCGAACAGTTTGTCCGGACACCGAGAGGGTCATACAGGCTTCACAACGCAATTTGCGGAATCGAAAACGGAGCTACGAATAACAAGTTACACGCACCTGAAGGGGACCCGGAAACCGGGGTTCTAGCTGTGTCCGACACGTGTCCGACTCGTGTCGGACACGGGAACCAAATTAGGGTTAGGGTTTGGGTCTGGGACACTGCCGGCGGCGGGGACGGCGGAGACGGCGACTGGGCGGCCGGGGGCGGCGCTCTGCGGCCAGGCGGAGGCGGCGCGGCGGGCTTGGGGGCACGCGGCGGCCGGAGGGCGGCTCTGCGGCTGCCCGTGCTGCTGCTGCTGCCGCTGCTGTGGCCGAGCCGGAGGCCAACGGAGGAGGAGGAGAAGAGGAGGGGCGGTGGTCGGCTGCGGAGCAGGGTGGCGGCGCCGGTGGCGGCGAGGCGGGGCGGCTGGACGCGGCGAGGTGGTCGGCACGGTGGAGGCAGCGGGGGCATCGAAGGAGGGGGCTTTATAGGCTGGGAGGGGCTGCGGTGGCGCCGGGCAAGGCGGAGAGAGTGGCGGAGAAGGCGGGCGTGGGGTGAGGTGGCCGGCCGGAGCGGGCGGCGGCCGGGCGGGGCGGCGTGGGAAGCGGGCTGAGGGGTTCGTGGGGGAGACGGGTGGCGCCGGGTCGGGTTTGCGGGTCGGGCGGCGGTCAGACCCGACCCGACCCGGTGGGGAGCGGGCTGGGTTGGGCTGGGCCGGGCCGGCCCAATGGGCCGCGGGGTTAAAAAAAATAATAAAAATAATAATAATAATAATATTAAAATCAGTAATTAATTAATAATTAATCAATTAAAATACTTTTTAGGCATTTAAAAAATAGGTCCGGGGTCCGATAAATTCCAGGAAAATTGTCCTAAGTCCAGTTTTCCATTTTACATCCAAAAATATTATTTTCATAATATTTTAATACTGTTTATTATCAATTAAAAATCATTGAATAATTAAAACCCTGTATTTAAAATTACAGAAAATTCCCAGAAAATTCCAGAAAATTGTGAAAAATCCAGTTTTTAAAATTTTGAAAATTCAGGGGGTTTACACATTTGTACTTAGTAGAGTTCTCCTACAACAACAAGTTTCAGGTCAGTATTTATATTGCAACATTCGAGGCATTGTATGACAAGAGATGCAGATCATTGATAGTATAGGACGACAATAAAGAGAGGAAGATGCTTGGACCCGAAATGATAACACAAATAGTTAAGGTAGTCAGGAAGATTATAGAGCACCCTAGAGTAGCTCAGGATCATCGTCGTCATTGGACATGCCAACATATGAGACCTCTAGAGTTTGTTGTCGGAGACCACATATTTCTTTTTATTTTGCCTACCCGCAGAGTTATCAAATTTGGAGCATGGGGAGAGCTTAGTTCGAGATATATTTGATCTATTAGACGTTCTCGAGCGAGTCGTGAATGTTTCTTATTGACTCGTTATTCTACCATTGCTTCGCGAGGTGCACGATATGTTTCATGTATCTTACTTGTACAGGTATACTCTAGATCTGAGCCATATCCTAGATTATTCTGAGCTGGTCGTTGGTACCGACTTATTATATAAGAAGCGACTCATTTTTATTTTGGACAGGGGGGAGAAGGTTCTCAAGAATCAGATAATCCGTCTAGTCTGTGTCACTTGGGGCCATCACTCGTCGGACGAGTCGACGTAGGACCACGAGGATGATATTCGAGCCTGATACCTATATTTGTTCCACTCCAGAGGTTTACCCTTTCGTATACTTCATGTTTTGTCTAGAATATCCATTTTATGTATCCTCGGTGGATTGCTTAGTTTATCTTTATTTCCAAGTATTCTAAATTTTTCTAAGTTCATTCAGACAACGTCTATTTTCTCGAGATTCTTTATTTTTCATGAGATTTTCTGATAGCTTGTATTTTCTAGTCTTTTGCTTGATAGCCTTATTGAAATTTTGATGACAAAACTTTGTTAAGGAGGGGAGAGTTGTGAGGCTTGCCTCAAAATATCGATATTTGTCTACAAATATGCATATATTTATTTTGTATCGTATTTTCTTTGTTTATGTATTTTTTGTTGGATTGTATCTCGTTTCCAGATGAGCCCTCAAAGAAGGGTGCAATGGAATTGGTAATTTAGTCCCACATCGCTTAGGAGGTAGGATCATGAGTCAACGATGAGGGAGAAGAATACTTTTGACGATCCATTGCCCCCAGCAGAGTCACCATTTTTGTTTCCGATACAAAAATTTAGTTGTGCTAACTTTGTTTTGTATATTAAAAACAAAGAGTACAGAGAGTCCTTAAACAAGAAATCTAGGTACAATTAAGATTCTGGGAAATGTGACGATGGAGATCGAGTACTACATCTGACTCCTTACTCCATTAACGATCCGACGACGAAGGAACATGCAAAGGATCTGGCTCACTGGCAAGAAAGACAACAACTGTGTCACGCCCTAGTCCCAAACTATGTAGGACTAAGAATACGTAACACGCCCAGCCGTATGTATACGAACTCCATTATATGGAAACCATATACACACGTACGTTGTTCATGAATATTCAATCCACCAGTGGTAATATACTGTCACAATAAGTCACCCACAATCTATATCTCATCCACAGCACAAATAATAAGTAGTAATAAAGAGCTGAATAATATCTGAATATCAAAAATGAGTATCGAGTCTGATAGTCGGATGGAAACAAATCCACTACAAAACGATTATACCGAAGTAGCAACAATGATCTCTAAACAGCGGTAATAAAATCACAGATACTCCGAAGGTAAGACCTTCTCAGTCTGGTAAGTAGCGTCAGGTCCAGGTCCGTACTCCTGCGGATACTACTGCTCTTCCATATCTGGAAAGGGACCAGGTCCTTAGAGGGACGTAACAAGATACATAATAAAATGTCAATAAGTACTGAAAAGTAAACATCCAATGGGGTCGCCTATCCGTCTAAGTGAATGCAGTTTGAGAATAACTTTCCACCAAGTGGGCTATCTGGCCATAAAGTTGGATTGGCATGATTCTCTCAGAGAATTAGGGGCCTATAAAGCATGTCGTCTTTTGAACGGCAAAGGCCGCCAAGTAGTATAGGGTCATCACGACCGCGTATCTTCGGTGGAGCGTACGGGTTACATAAAAAAGAAAAGTGCAAAGGAGCCCAATTGTCTTACTTGTTGTTCTCCCCACTCTATGCTCTAAGCATGCCACATCCATGACACGATAAAACCTCTAAATAACTGCCAGGTCAACTAGCATACAAAATTTATATTAACAGTTATCCCTATCTATTGTACGACCTATACGTACCGGTGGCCAGCCGAATACGCAAGTCCATGTTCTACATGTGACTCACAGTCGTGTAAGAATAGTGTCATGGCCAATGAAACATAAAATGCCTCATGATAATGGGGTGGTCTCATAAAATAGGTCCAATGCAAATACATAAATAAAAACAGAATATGACATCGTCTATGCACCCAAGTTTCTTTGGACGCACAAATTATATAGCAGTTAAAATAAATGAACTAAATAAGCAGAATTAAATTATGCATGCATCATATGGAATGTAAATATTAGTACAATGGCAAGGTATACTTGTCGGACAAGAAATCTGCATAGTGCAAGCGTCCAAATATCAAGGACACAAGATCTGGAACTAAGGCCTCCTAACAAACGTCTCTAGATGCGGTGAAGATGGTTTTGAGTTTGGTGGAAGAATTAGGGTTCGGGTTTAGGGTGTACTGCATGGGATATATATAGGGAAAGAGGTCGGTTCCACGGGGGTAATTTAGTGGTTTCAAAAACCACTGCTGTTGTTGTTTCTTTCTTTCTTTGTTTTGGTTTTCGGTTTAGGAGAGTTTGGTAGTATAATAGAGATAAAGAGGCGGTGGGGGTCGATTCACACGCGCGGAGGGGGAGAAAGAAAAGTTGGTTTTTGCTGCTGCTGTTGTTGATATTTTTCTTCTCCTAACGGGTCCGGGTAGGGGCTCAACGGGTAGTGGATTTAGGATAGGGTTTGGGTTTCGGGTTGAGATCCAATAGAAATTTCTTTTCTAATTAATTATATGTATGTATATTTATACATACATATACATAGAAAATTCTAAAAATTATATTGGTGCATACCATTAAGCCAGCAACTGTCCAAAGGATCTCCTACATGGAATAAATTAGGAAAATTTTATAATGGCTCCATAAATACCCTAAATGCACAAACACCTCAAATAAAAATAAAATATATATATTTCCTCTATTTAGCTCATAACTACTATAAATAAATTAAATAATTAATTAATAAAAAAATTATATGGTTTTCAGAATTAGGGGTTTTACAAACTGGGCTCTTGAGTATGCTTTCTCTATGTCTCCCTATACGTCTCTCTCTGTGTGATGGGGGGGATGCATCCCTCTATGGGGGAGGGGATGCATCCCTGCTATTTATAGCCATCTACACTTGATGGCCTATGCGTGCGCATATGTTATGCGCGTCTGTCTGGTTGCCGCATGACTACCGAGGATACAGTTGCAAGACCTGTTGGATCGAGGATACATTCGCCCAAGCATTTCTCCATGGGGAGCTCCGGTGCTGTTCGTGAAGAAGAAGGATGGATCCATGCGGTTGTGCATAGACTACTGAGAACTGAATAAAGCTACAGTGAGAAATAAATATCCGTTACCTAGGATAGACGATATGTTTGATCAACTACAAGGAGCAAAAGTATTCTCTAAAATTGATCTCAAGTCGGGCTATCATAAGCTTAAGATCAAATACGATGACGTTCCCAAGATAGCATTTTGAACCCGATGCGGGCACTATAAATTTCTTGTAATGCCGTTAGGCTTGACGAACACCCCGACATCTTTCATGGATCTGATGAACCACGTATTCCGGCCATTCGTGGACAAGTTTGTGGTCGTGTTCATCGACGACATTATAATCTATTCAAAGGATGAGGCGGAGCACAAGGAACATTTGAAGGTCATGCTGCAGACATTGCGGGAGCATCGGTTCTTCGCAAAGCTGAGAAAGTGTGAGTTCTGTATGAGCAGCGTGTCGTTCCTAGGTCATATTGTATCGACAGAAGGCGTCGCAGTGGATCCTAAGAAGATTGAAGAGGTGGTGGATTGGAGGCAGCCTACGTCAGCCAGTGAAGTTCGAAGTTTTCTGGACCTAGTGGGTTACTAACATAGATTCGTAAAATATTTTTCTAAATTGGCCTCATTTTGACTCGCCTTACTCAAAAAGAGATTGCATTCAAATGGAGCAATGACTGCGAAGCTAGCTTTAAGGAGCTAAAGCAATAGCTCATTTCAGCTCTAATACTCGCACTTCCGGATGGAGTAGAAGAGTTTCAGATATACAACGATGCTTCGGGACTCAGCTTAGGGTGTGTTCTCATGCAGAGGGACAAGGTGATATCGTACGCCTCAAGATAATTGAAGCCACACGAGAAGAACTACCCAATACATGACTTGAAATTGGCGATAATTGTGTTCGCGCTTAAGTTGTGGCGAAATTATCTATATGGTGTTGCTTGCAAAATCTACACAGATCAAAAAATCCTCAAGTACCGAAAACTGAACCTCCGGCAGCGGCGCTGGCTAGAACAGATAAAGGACTATGACCTGACGATCGGATATACACCGGGCAAGAAAAACGTCGTTGCTGATGCTCTAATTCGAAAGCACGTGGGCTTGCTATCAATAAACTGTTGTTTGCTTCCAGAGCTAGAGGAAAAGTGAATCGAATTTCGACTTCAATATTAAGGGATGCAACTGGCTCCACTCCATCTTGAGCTGAGTCTACGTGAACGAATCAAGTCTGCTCAGAAGGACGATCAATTCCTGATGAAAATGCGGGATATGATCTCAACGGGAAAGACGTTCGACTTTGCAGAAGGCGAAGATGGGACCCTACAGGTGAAAGAAAGATTGTGCGCTCATAACTATCCAGAACTCTGAAAGAAAATCATTACTGAGACACACTATGCAAAGTATTCTATGCATTTGGGGATCACTAAAATGTACAAGAACTTGTGCATGACCTTCTAGTGGCATGGTATGAAGCGGGATGTGGCAAACTTTGTGTCACAGTGTATGGCCTGTCAACAGGTGAAAGCTGAACATCAGAGTCCCGACGGGGAGCTGCAGAACCTCGTTATTCCTGAGTGGAAATGGGACAACATCGTTATGGATTTTATCATGGGCTTTCCAAAGACGTCGCGGGAGCATGATGCAATTTAGATCATTGTTGATAGTTTAACCAAATCTGCCCACTTCCTCCCAATCAAAGTTATATGGAGCGTCGATCGGCTAGCGCAAATTTACATTGACGAGATTGTTCGATTACACGGAGTACCTGCCTCAATCGTCTCAGACTGTAACGGACGTTCTTATCTCATTTTTGGACTAGCCTACAGTCTGCATTGGGCACCAAGTTGAAGTTCAGTACCGCATATCACCAACAGACAGACGGCCAGACGGAGAGGACAAATTAGATACTTGAGGATATGTTGCGACTGTGTGCGATCGATTTAAAGACTAGTTGGCACACGCACCTACCGTTAGCGGAGTTCGCATACAACAATAGTTATCAATCGAGCATCCAGATGGCACCATACAAGGCGCTTTACGGACAGAAGTGTCGATCTCCAATCTGTTGGAACGAAGTCGGCGAGCGACAGGTACTCGGGCCAGAGCTGGTAGAGCAGGTCGTTGAAAAGTTTCGCTTGATTCGGAAAAGACTCTGCACTGTGCAGAGCCGACAGAAAATCAATGTCGATGCGAATCGAAGACCCTTAGAGTTTATGGTCGGGGATAACATCTTTTTGAAGGTGACACCGATGCGAGGAGTGATGCGCTTCGGTATTAAAGGCAAATTTAGTCCCAGATTTGTTGGCCCCTTTGAGATATTTCAGCGAGTGGCAGCTGTGGCTTATCGGATTACGCTACCCCTTGCCTTGGCTGAAGAGCATGATTTCTTCCATGTCTCACAACTTCGGAAGTATGTGCATGATCCGATTTATGTTGTTAGTTTCGATCAGTTGGAGCTGCACACGGACTTATCATACTCAGAGGAACCTGTGTAGATCTTGGATCACAAGGAGAAAGAATCAATGTAGGCGATGGAGACGGAGATGAAGGAGAAGTAACCTTCATTGTTCTTTCAGTCGGAGGTACGACCTTATTCTAAAGTTTCGGGATAAAACTTTTTCTTAGTGGTACATTATGTACTGCCTCAAATCTTGATCCAGCCGGGATGCGCACTATACAATGGGCTTGTGGCTAGTCTTCTGAGTTGTAGCTTAGTGTCTAGTTATCTTTCGGCATCCTCTTACCACGAACGAAATACGATGATCCTTTCCAACTCATGGATAGGTCTCTATTGAAACAAGTCCAATAGTTTTCGTGTTTTATTGCTTGGTTTTCTTGATTTGCGCTTTCGGATTTCGTTTTGGTGTTGCTTTTGATTTTCTTGGTTTTTGCTGTTGACTTTCTCGCATGGAGATTTGGTTCTTGGGGATTTCGTGAGAATGTTTAGGCGAAAGGATTCTAACTCGATGCTCGTGCTATTGCAGGTCCGCGTATCTGATGCTTGATTATCGCTAGGCGTGACTCCTTCTTTCAGGACATTTTCATTCAGTGGATGGTTAGGACCCTTCTTTCCTACTTCTTCATGCCAACACCCTTAATGTTTCAAACGTTCAATCGATGATGCCTGGCTGAATGCCTAAAAAATCCTTAGCCACATTGCATGCCAACTACCAAGAAAGGAACATGGATAATTATAGTCTAATTTAGTTTATAAATGCACACGATCTATAACACGAGCTTCGCAACGAAGCAATCAGTTGTGGTTCGAAACCAAGAAACTGCTTGATCGAGTGTGACATCTGAAACATTGGTTACGGCCTGGTGCCTCGGAGAGTTTGGACCCATGGGACACCAAAATCGGAACACGGCTTTGAGAAAATACGAATTGTCACATAATTATATAGCTGCTTTACTTCTTCTGTTTTATCTCATGCATTGTTTGATAGTTTAACTGTTTATGCATTCGCATGGTCTGGGATAACTTGTGCACAAGGTTTAGCATTTCCTCGAAATGGTTTTCGTGGCACTAGAACCGAATCGATCCGAGGAGAAATATTTGATCGTGCTTGGCGCGATGCATTGCAGGACCTTCAGCGGGGCTTGTGACCATGGCTGATTGGGCGCACCGCAATGCCTTTGGATAAGTTTTTATGGTGTCGATCACACCAATTGTCATGTCCCGATCTCCCGCAGGCTAATCGGTCATCCCCGCTAGGCGAGAATCACCGCTCCAGCGCTCCCGTAGGACTATCGCTTGACCCATTTGGGCGTGATGCCGCACGAGCGTGAGATGCGCCCGTGCAAGGTCGTGGTTCGTTGGCTGGCGGTAAGAGGTCTAAGCCACTGAGTCGCACAGATTGTCCGAGTGCAGCAGAATTTATGAACGCATAGACGATCAGTAACAAGTTCACTGAATCGACAATAGCGGAAGCATTGAATAACACAAGTTGAAGTAAAACTCTTTATTGATATAAACAAGTGTTACAGGCGGCGATTGGCCGAGATTATAATTCGCTCAGATCTCTCTCTGAAACAGTGAAAGCGTGCCAAGTGGCTACATTTGAGGAATGATACAGGCAATGTTCCAACATTATGTCTTGTATATGTGCTTCAGTTCCGGACGCAGCGCTCCAAGGATCCAGAGTGAACTCCACGCCTTAGCACGCACGAAGAAGGCATCCGCACCGAATGAGGTTCTCCCGCACCCTGCAAACGATCTGGTGGATTATCAGTACATTGAATGCACTGGTGGGGAGGCTACACGCCCGCTCGACAAATCCAAATACGCAATATAGGTTTCGTGCACCAACTATTATGTTGTCTTTTTAATTGCCTTAGGATCAGTTTCATGGCAAAGATTTAATAGCCTAACTCATGTGGCAGTGCGCTGTGCGATATAAGAGGAAACACGGCGAGACTTACCAACTTACCATTTGACCTTCCCTGTCCAAGGCAAACAAGTTTATTTAAGCACGAGCATATATAACATTTAGGGTAATAGCATATGCAAACACTGTGTCATGATCGTTCAGGAGTTTCGGATGTTCTCGATGCGATGCAATGACTCGCACGCGGATTGCCGCTAAGCGAGGATGACTTATCTATATGAACGATTGTTGCTGGCATAGCCATAAAGGACGGGTTCATGGTCTCGAGACTAAAAGTGATGTGCAACGCAGGTGGCGAGCCCCGTTACAGAATACTCCGTCATATAACATACGACCATTCATACGTTTTTGTCCGGATCGGACTGGTCCTAACGCCCTGGCAACCGACCGCGGAAACCACATAAACCTTGTGCACAAGTTGTCCGCGACATGCAGGTCAGGGTCTTCCAAATCTAAAACTTGATATGATAATCCATGATTCTTTGTTCTGAACCGAGCATTTGCGCCACGAGCTGGGATTCTTTCTTTACTTGACGGATTCTCGTTCAGAAGTAAACTTAGTATGATTATCATTCAGGTGTAAGCTTGACATAATTTCCGTTCAGATATAAACTTGCCTTGATGCATTCCCCTGGTGCGGGGACTGCCTTAGCGACCAAACGGTCCCGGATACTTGCAGGTTCAATTGCACAGAAGAGCTATTTGATAGTCTTCTAGTTGAGTCGAATGCATGCACGATACGCGATAATGTTCTTGATTATGGCATGATTTCGTATGGAAAATATTGAGGCAAGGCAACATGAACTTAAGTAATCGCGTTGGCTCGGGCCCGAAGGTAAGCCGAGGAGTGAAACCGTGAGAGACTTTCCGAGCTACATGATCTAGGGTAGCATGCGAGGGTCTGAATATAAGCAATGTTTCAATTCCATATTCTAACACAAGCAATACAAGTTGGGATTATTCCCTTAGCTAGGTACGTTGTATTCTTATTAGCATGCAGGGGGTGATTCACCTAGCGACTAGCATATATCGTTTCATATTTTAAGTGTGTTGTCTAAGAAAAGATAAGTTCACCGTAGCCACCCACCTTAGTGATAATTCGCCTCGGTTGAGCGATACGTCGAGCGAGCCTCTGAAAGCCTAAGCCGAACTCCTGGAGAGACAAGTCTGGATATCCTTTGCCTCAAACGAGTATTCTCTCCTGAGCAAAGCGGGTCGGGACATTGCACTTTTGTCGTTTGAATCGGCAGTCCGCTTGAGCAGAACGGGGTGTTACACTAATGATCGCATATAGATAAAATATATGCTAATTTATTATCTTGTGCATATGGTAACTATACTTGTGTTTCAGTGCAGGGAAGGGACGTATCGGTTAAGTAAGCAACCGATGAGCTATATGGTTTCTATGTTATTTTTTCTCTCAAACATGCAACTGATACGAACTGAATTCACTCTAGTTCTTAATAGCAAGATCATTTTAATCCATGCTCACCCTTAATAAGTAAGTGTTTATTTAGGTGAGTGGGTTCGTCTCGCTCACTATTGCAGCTGAGTAATGGCCAACGTTTGTGGGCAACCATTTCAGGAACTCAGGGTGCACAAAGCTAGTGGATAGACGAGGAGGCATTGGAAGCTCTTCTAATTTGAAGTATATTTGAAGCCAGTTCATTTTGAAGACATGAATTTTAACATATACAAGGGCGTAACGCACGGGACTAAGAAGATTATCTGATGGAGCGCCATGTCTTTTGAGTTTTCTTTTGTAATGCAAATCAATGTAGCCGAGATATGTATCAAATGTAAACTCTATGTAAATTACTTTGATTTCAATCAATGAAAAAGCATGTTTTCTTCCTATACTCTGTGTTCAACTCTCTGTGAATGTGTTTTCTAACTTGTGTTTCAAAATGAATTTTATCATTGCACGTTCTTGCCTTGTGCGAGCGCAACTCCATGCTCGCACGACATCATGCCCCAAGTGAGGACGATTGGTTCTGGAAAGGATCCAAGTAAGGACGATCGACCCATGCGGGATTGGGACGTGACAGTACCAAGAGACTAACTATACACTTGATACTCCATAGACCAATTGGATACTTATAAGATACTAGTCACACACTTGCCCACACATAAACCTCACATAAACCTCACTGCACTTCATACCACTGGCAAACATTCCCTTAACATCTTCCCCCCTGGCCTATAAAACAGCAACAACAACTTACAGTCTCACCCCAAGTTTGCACATTGACTCAAGTCTGCACAAAGCAGGTCCCAATCCCTCAACACTACACTACAAACCTTGCTCTGCATCCCTTCATGTCTGCACAGAAATGCAGCTGAACCTCTAACTAAGCCTCTACTCACTAAATTCTGATACCACAAGCTACTACTCTTGCTCGTGCACGATCTGCACACTGGAAACCTGTGCTCCATCCTCTAACTGATTTCTTCCCTCAAACACACCTACACGCATCTATACACCCCATGAACACTGATAGCCATCAGTGATGCACATGTGCACAAGTTCTAATATACACCAACCCACATAACTATATAAGTGCACACACACTCTTAATTACTACACAACACACACACACACTCAACACCAAAACTTCACACTAGCTCACTTGTACATTAGCACAAGACAGTGCACATACTAGAAGTACTTTTCTACTGCTGCTACCACACCTAGCAGCAAGCTGTGCTACTTGCTGATACCTTAAGATTCTATATCACCTGCTCCCCCTTGTTGCCATTGCAGGCCTTCCCCCTCCAAGTACACTACATATGCCCAATTGTTGCTGTCAAGCCCATCTCTCCCAAGCCAATGCAGGACCTGCACATTAAACATACTCACACACTATCTTTATATACACTAAAACTCTAATATACCCAAGTATTAAACCAAGATACTTAATAGAACCAAACCCCAACTCAAACACTAATACACACCAAATATCAAACATCTAAAGTGCATCAATAAGATATGCAAGTATCACACTATGATACTCAAATGATACACCTACCAATCACCATAAAATTAATACCAAAACCATATAGAACATAATTAATATATAATATATAGCTAGAATTTAGTTAAATTAAATAGTTTAAATGAATATATAGGGACTTGACACACTAGGACACAAAAACATAGAAATTACCAATTCTACCTACCCGTATCATGGCATATCATGATATGCACTTCATGTATCCAATTTTGGATACAAAGATACCAACACACTATCAAATACACATCAAAAGTCCTCATTAGGACACAAATCAAACTCTACATAGACACAATTAAAAAAAAAATTCAAATTGAGTCCCAAACCAACAATTCACATGACATAATCATAGATCTACCAAATTGAGGGCTCCTAGTAACTAGATCTACCATTTGAAAGCCAAATCTAACCATGAAAATGTTCCTAATGACCAAGGGGTATTTCTAACCATGAATTTGATAAAATTGGAAGAATTACCTAGTGTTTTTGTAGCTCCTTTGGAGAATTTGAATTTGGACACGGAAGAGATGAGTCGGACACAATCCACCAAGACTTGGACTCCTCTCAAGCTCTTCATAGTACTGCAAGCTTCTTGCTCTCCAATGGAAGTAGAATGAATGGAATTGGTGAAAGAATGAAATGAGATTTCAAATTCTAGATCTAATATTTGGAGGAAAAATGAATTGGTGTTGCTTGAAAAAAAAGTAGAAATAAATGAAGAAAAATTGAAATTCAAATCTGTTCATGACAAGGTGGGTCACTACATGGACTTGTAATTGGATTTAATTACTAATTATGTCATTCCATCATCCAATTGAAATTCAAATTAAAGAGGAAAAAAAATCTAATTAATTAAAGGAAAGAATCTCTACAACTAAAAGAGAATATTCTCTCCATGGCAACTAACTAATTTAATTAGACTAACTATAGTCATTAAATAGTACTAACAACTAACAAAAATTAATCCAAAGCAATACAAATAAATTCTATACTAACCACTAACATAATTTAATATAAAAATATTAGCAACATGCAACATTACTAAAATACTCCTATGGTGAAAAGTGGTGGTTACTTGTACCCACCTACGTGCGATATGGTTTTATATATTATAGACTACAACTAGACATGATCATGTATGAGTGTATAGTCTTATTAGTATTCTATTTTGTATTACTAGTTTCATGAGTATATATATATATATATATATATATATATATATATATATATATATATATATATATATATATATATATATAGTTTGAGACACTTCACTATTATATTGTGATGATCATATTTCTTGTTGATTACTTGTTAGTTTATGATTGAGACACATAGGATTTGCTTGATCTAACTTATACTGTCAGGGGCGGAGCTACCCTTGGACATGGCAGGGCTGTAGCCTGCCTCAAAATGTTGAATTTTTTTGAATTTTTTTATAAAATGTTTTCTTAGTTATGTTTTTTTAATTGAAATATGCAACAACTAAATGATAAATAAATTATCAAAAATTTGATATTTTAGGCGGTGCAAAGTTAGTATCCTCGTGTAGTCCAAGTTATATCTAAAGTTCAGTCCTTCCTAATTTTATAGGCTAGTTCTGTCACTATATATGGTTGAATTGTAGAGTAACCCTCGTGTCTTATACACCGGTGACCATATCTTAGAGTCCTCGAGTACTCAGTGGTACGTAGTTGGCATAGTACCGCTCCCGTTCTCCAGTATTTTGGTTCTGGGACGTAATAATTTGGAATGATGTAATTCACATGTATGGTTGCAACTTTTGTTAAGAAATATGAAAATCCAATCCATTGTGTTCTTGTGACTTTATGACATTAAACCCAAAAATTTTTTATTGAAATGATATAAATAATATAACAAATTTTGTCGTAAGGGGTGCTATGACCATGTTGACAACAATATTTGTTGCAACAGTTGAAAAAAATATTGCAATATATACCGTATAAATTTCACCATTTATGTTAACCCAAACATTAGAATTGTTGAAATAGTATAACAAATATTGCAAGTGTTTTTTTTTTTTCAGCAAACAAAACACCATTTAGTCAAGAGCTACAAAGGAAGAATACTAAAATATCTTTACCAAAAAATAGAAGGAAAAATTAGAAACCAAACCATATTTTCCCCAACATTGTCAATGAACCTGTAAATTTCCTAACTACCATATACATGCTCCTACAGATCTGGAAGTAAATTTCCTACCTACCATATACATGCTCCTACAGATCTGGAAGGGCTTTTCATTCTCCACTTTCCCTGCTCCGAAGCTTCACTCTGTTTCAAGGGAAAATTATGTGACTGATGAACCATTCCACTGAAATTCCTTCCATGCAACAGCTATCAATCTAATATTCACATAATAATACAGAATAAATGGAGATATTTCCTTGTAGGTCCATGTGTAGATATAGTTTGAAGGGCTCATGTGTCCTTGTGGGTCCCATGTATGTCTCAAAAGGATGGGGTGAGTCAGTGGGTGATCGTAGAAATGCCACCTCTGTTCTTGCGAGCACGTTCTATATAAAATGAGTGAAAATTTGGTTTAGGTCCTGTAATTTCTTCTAAATTGGTGAGACTCGTGAGACTCCCTGTATCTAGGCAACACTATTACAAATGTTCCTAAGAAAATGGTATAATATGTATTATATAACCAAGTTGCAATATGCAACAGTAAAGAAAAATAAAATAAATGCCTTACCAAGTCAATGTTACTTATTTTATTTTTTGTGTGCAATACTATTTTTATTTCTTGAGAGTTTTAAGCTAAAATATGACCCATTAGACTTAGTATTGTAATTATGTTATTTGGTTCAAGGTGTCTAATGGACCGGACGGTCTGAAAATCGGTTCGGTCTCGATCCGGTCAATGTCGGTCTGGACCGGTTCGGATCCGGTCAACGGATCGACCCGGCTCAGCCCACCAAGATAACGGATCCGGCTGAGTCTTGAATTTTGGCCCGAAAGTTCGATCCGATGCGACTCAAAAATCGGTCTGAAGCGATTAAATCTGTGGAGTCTGGTTGATCCGGTCCGAACCGATCGATTCGTCGACAAGATTCAAATCCGTTTCAGATCCAAAAATTTTAATTTTTTTTAAACATTGGGAGATATTTTGACGAAAATACCAATGTTTGGTGGGCTATTTTATGGTCATTTTAGTGAATATTTGGAAGCCATGGCCATTGCTAGTGGAGTGGATGCATAGACTTTGGTGAGTGATAGCTTGCTTATATACAAGTGCAGTTGCCAATGGCAAAAATGTAGAAATGAATAAATGCGGATATGGTGTCACCAACAAATATAATGACTATAATTGAAAATTAAAGGAATTTAATGGGAATATGTTTTCAAGGATAATTTAAATGTTTGATTAACTGTATGTTGTATTAGCTTCTATTCTTGGAAAAGTTTTCATTTTCGTTTTAAGAAAATTTTAAATGTTGACATATTACTGTTGCTGATATGGTGTCACTAACAAATATGGTGACTACAATAGGGAATTAAAGGAATTTAATGGGAATATGTTTTCAAGGAGAATTTGAATGTTTGATTACATGAATTATTATTGTAATAAACTGTATGTTGCGTTAGCTTCCATTCTTTGAAAAAAATTCATTTCCGTTTTAAGAAAATTTTAAATATTGATATATTTCTGTATTTAATGGATAGTATTTAAGAATGAATTTGAATTCAAGCTTTTATTTTGTTATTGTTTTATTATTTCTATTTATTTTCAGGTAATAGCTGTCTTTGTCCAGTATTACAACGTCTTATAATTGCTATTTATGTAAGCAACACGTTGTAAAATAGAAGAGGTGAATTAAGTGTCTCATCTACATTTTTTTTTGGATAATTTACATTTTTTAAAAATAAGCAGACCAGACCCAGTAAATAGTAATCTTGTATTTTCTTAAAAAAAAAAAATATTAGTACTATTAGTACAAGTCATTAATAAATTTTCTCTCCCTTTAATTCTTTCTCAAATTTATAATTGTAAAAAAAAAATTTAAGAAAATTTTATGGAGGATGACGGAAAACAAAAAACAATACTTGTACATTTTATTACAAATTTTATTGAAATAAAATCTCAACATTCAAATTTTTTTTAGTTATAAATAAATGTTATAGTATATTTAAATTATAATGACATTTAATAAATTTATTCCATTTTTCTGATTTTTTTTTTTTTGAAAAAAATCGGATCGGGCCGGCCTGGACCCAGCCCGGTTCGACCCGGTTCTCTCCTACCGGGTTATGGGTCCGGACTGGGTTTCATATTTTTTTCTCCGATCGGGCCCGACCTAGTCCGCTTCCTTGCCCGAGCTTAGCATGGTCCGGTCCGAATCCGATCAACCCGGATCTCGAGTCGGCCCGGCCCATTATACACCTTGATATTTGGTTAGTTTTATCTTATGTTAGGACTAATGAACATAGAATCCATGAATCTATTACTTCATATGAATGAATAGGGGTGGAGCTATCCATGAAGCCATGAATCTATTTTTTTTTAAATGTTTTCTTAGTTACGTTTTATATTTTTATTTGAATACGAATATACAACAATTAAGTGATAAATAAATTTTCAAAAAATTAATATTTTAGACATTGCGATGCTAATGTCGTCGTGTCGTTCAAACTATATCTAAAGTTGCTAGACTGTCAAAAAGTATATATATACACACTGATGAAAGAATAACTTACCGTCATAGTTGAATACATCCAATCATTTGGAAACTAAAATAATAATTTCCAGACTACTAATGCAACAAATAATCTTACAGACCCCTCATCGCTAGTAGGGGGCTCAAGAAGTCGGAGCACGTAGGCGCTCTGTTAAGCTTACTACATAAGCCGCTGGCGAAGAAAGCTCGAAGAGCTTATAAAAAAGGTTAATTATAATGGCACATCCAAACTTACTCAGGACAGTCCATTTTTTTTTTTTACAAGTTTGCCATCGAAATTTTTTACTCCGGGCTGTCCAATTTTTTTAGGACTGTCACTGTCAAATTTTCCGACAGTCCTCACCCCAAATAGGATCTTTAGGACTGTCATAAGTTTTGATATACATGATTTCGGATAGACCCATATAATTATCAAATTGTATCTTAAATTATTTCTTAACATATCGTCTCCATCATCAACCGTATTATTATAGAATTATGTTACATCACCCTTAATAGTTCAGGATAGAGATATCTTTAGTTCCTCTATTTAGTTCCTTATAGAGCTTCACCTTCATTAGTTCCTGAGGCAGCTTCTTTGGATAGTATAGTAGTTTGGTAACCTGTAGATAAGTTTGTGTCAAATTGAGTATCAGTGTTGATTGTTGGGAGTGTAGCTTGTAAGACTCAGAGTGGTTCCTAGTTGGATATATGAGCATTATGTATCAGTGTAAACAACTCATAGTGTAGTACCATTGTAGCAATTGTTCTAAGGTAGGTGTCAAAGTATAGTTAGTAGCTGGTATCCTATAGTATTAAGTGCTTGTGTCTAGTATAGCTATAGTAGTGTCTGTGTACCAAGGATATTGTCACACCCGTTTCCAGATTTGGTATTTTTGAATTTTTGATATTCAAATTTATTTTCTGATAATATATTTCTACTGTATTTGTATGATGCTTCATGTCATTTGTATCCTTTTGTTTACAGAGACTACCCGAGACCCGTAGAATGCCCATTGGCATTGCCATGAGACCCGATTTAGGACCCGCATGTAGACTGTACACTTAGGTTGGTTCATTTTGGTTGAACCCATGACTAAACCATCTCCCTTTTTCCCTTAGTATATACATGAGAGTTTTCTCTCTCCTCCATCATTCTTTTTTTTCCACTTTCTTTCTTCTTTCTCCTTCAATTGCTCCTTTTCCTTGTAGAAGCATGAAAAAACTGGATACATTCGTCCAACAACCATGCGCCTCAACTCAGAAGAAATCAGGCCAAAGAATGACCATGTGGCCAAAAAAAAGCAACATCCATGTCACGTCCCGCTCCCAGAATACTGGATAAATACGGGGACTAATATGGCCAACCGCACCTTGCAAAATATCGAAGTAAGCAGCAATGTGTTAAGATTGTCAAGAAGAAATATGGGTGAACTCTAGCATGCTATGACGTCAGTCCTAAGGCCGACAAATCATATTATCTCAATCCCACAGCACAAGTACAAGAGTATATCATACATGAAAGTAAAGAGGCACCCTAAATTATATGTCACATATGATCATGAAGCTAGTGAATACAAATTGTTGCACTAGCAGAGTTTAATAATACATGATCGAAATATACCAGCCATGGTTTAATATATATATATATATATCATGTTGACCGAAGTATCAAAAATATAAGGAACTAACTCTGTCCCTTGCTAAACACCACAAAATAAGTAATCAAGATGAGGGGTGGAAGAAGCAAACCCACTCGCGATCTTCGACCGCAGTCCTACGAGTGCGAGCATCTTATTGGAAGCGTGGTGGATCCTGGTTCTCTTTGGGGTAAACTGGCCATGCAAAGCCAGTGGGGTCAGAACCACAAGCAACAAGTACCACAAAGGAGCTCGAGGTGATAGACCAAACACATCACAACATAAGCAGAAGAGATATATAAGAAATAAATGCAGATCGAGACTTGTACGATACAAACGTACTTATCTCAAGAATAATACTGGAAGAACTGATAATAAGTGCAGAAATAAAAGTAAGACGACGAGCGGCAAGAGAGCATAGGAACTACTCTGGATCGAGACCAAAACCCTTGAACCAAACAAGGACCGGGGTTGCAGACCTTTACCCGAGCAGAACTTAGCACCCTAACCACGCGCCGGGAGAAAATAAAACTAGAAGAGCAAGCTATATGACTAATAAATATCTAATTCACGGCCAAACATGCCTACAACTTTCTATAATTAACTAACTAGGGTTATCACAATCCCTAATTACTAGAAATGCATTACTAAGAATATTGCTGCCACCAGCACTGTAGTTAACCCGAATGGCCAAGGGTACGCTTGTCTAGTAAATTTAAATGCACATTCAACCATATAACAACATAACTTGTACTTGTCACAAACAAAAATTAAACTCAAAAGCATAAACTTGAACTTGTAGTCATAAACTTGCTTTACAACATAAACTTGTATATAAAGTTGTCTTGTAAGTGTCGTAGCACGCGTAAACTTGGTCAGTCATGGAGCCCTTGTCTAGCAGGGTTGTCCATGCCGCATGGGGCCCTTAGGGATCGGGGTAGCCGGTAGCGCAATTCTTTCCTCCAAAAATTCTCTAGGTAAATCTTATCTTGTTTAATCATTACTATATTATTTCAAGCCCTCGAGTCGTGGACACTTGAGAACTCCCTAAGATGACGAATCACGAGTACGAGCTTTTCATGAGTTACCGTATTTGTGACACGCGATACATTGGACAATGCTCACACTTGATTGCCCGATGCCAAATGCAATAGATTTTCATACACAAACATTTCCACGGTGTCGTGAGAATTATGGACTTGTACATAAACTTGCCTTGTGAACTCATATGTAGAATGTGTCTGGTATTACAAACTTACATTGACATAAGGAAACACACAACAATAAATCACTAAGGAATTTCTAATCAACAAGGAACACAAATGCATACAAGAATTTTTGGCCGCATACGTCCACTGGCCGCATGGACTCTCTAGCCGCATGCACCCACTGGTCGCATGGACTCTTTGGCCGCATGCACTCACTGACCGCATGGACTTCTCTGGCCGCATGCACTCACTGACTGTATGGACTCTCTGGCCGCATACACTCACTGACCGCATGGACTTCTCTGGCCACATGCACTCACTGACCGCATGGACTCTCTGGCCGCATGGACTTACTTTTAGCCTTAGCGAATTTTTATTCGTTTCAACGAGTACGGACGAATGGACAGTCATGCGTCCAACAAGATGGACGTATGTTGTCTGCATGCGGCAAGAGTTTAGGCAGCATAACCCCCTCGGGCCACATGGCACTCTCGGCCTCATGGCTCCCTGGCTGCATGTAGACTTCGTCTTCTCCAACAGCAAGTTCAGCCATGGCCGAAACTCCAAAAACCCAAAAAATTGTTTTCTTCATAAAAACTCCATTTTAACTCCAAATCAAGTAAAACGAAAGCCAAAATGCTCAAAATAAAATGCTCTAACATAAGGAACCACTAGTTTTTGAAAATACTAAGTTTTAATAGATCAAAACCAAGAAAAACTTATAGAACATATAAAAATCCTAAACTTGAAACTCAGTTCTACAAAAAATTATACATCAAAATCCAAAACTCCAAGAACTAAACATGATCAACAACTCAAGGATAACATTTTTCATCAAATGCATTTTTTTAAAACAACAAAATATATAAAAATCTGAAAAACTATGATTTCACTATTGAGCAAGATGTACTTGCCTTGGGTGGCTCCTAGCCTCTACCTCGCACGATCCAGTCACAGCACCTTTCTCTAGGGTTAGGGTTTATGGGGAGCTTGAGGGAGAGGAGGAAGGAGGAAAATAAAATAAAGAAGAAGAAGAGAGAGAGGAGAGAGAAAAGACATATATATACTGAGAGAGGAGAAAAGAGGGTTTAGTCATGGGTTCACCCAAAATGAACCGAACCAAAGGTCCATTCTATATGCGGGTCATAAACTGGGTCTATGGCAATGCCAATGGGTATTCTACTGTTCTTGGGTAGTCTCTCTCAGCAGCAGGAACAATGAAACAATAATAAATACAGGAACCAATATATGAAATATAGTAGAAAATACATTATCAAGAAAATTAAATTCTAGAAATTCAAGAAATACTAAATCTGGGATCGGGTGTGACAATCCATGTGCTCCAATATTGGCCACATAAAGGCTTGACACAAAGATTATGACTGACACAGAATTCTGACAAAAATGATTTTATGAACGTCTCAAAAAAATGGGAGCACACTAAGTGACAAGAAGCTCTCATCAGACTAATAATGACTCCTGACATGCGTGCATCACCAGGTGTACAACATGGCAAAGGCTCCATGTGTCCCATGCGTATAGTGCCCCGCTCCATGTTAGCACTATGTACAAGAGATATCGCTTTGTTGGCTCGAGCGAAAGCCTTCTTGAAGAGTTCCCCGACCGAAACACAAGATGATTGATCTGGGTGAGTGGGCAAAACTTTTTATGTGATTCTTGCACGCCTTAATAATGAATATAAGTTTTTATAATACTTATTGCTAAGTAGAGAATATTTCATGGAAATGATAGAACGAGAACCTGTATGCTTAACTAGAGAACTTAAAAGGCTTGTCATTGAAAAGAACATTGCCATGCTTAGTAAAAGATAAAAACGATGAATGCTAAGTTATACGATCACCGCTATCGAATGAACCTTGCCATGCTAAGTAAAAGTATAGAATATTGCATGCTAGGTTACACTAACACGGTTATTGATCGAACTACTGCCATGCTAAGAAGAAGAGTAAAAGATTTGCTTAGACTTGTGAATCTATAGTATGCTTAGTAAGAGTAGTATTTGCATACTTAGTTATAAAAGAGATAGAATAACTGCAGCCATACTTGCTTAAATGGAGATTGCTTTCATGTTCCTTATCGTACTGAAAGAGATAGAAATTGCATGCTAGATTTATAGAATTGTTTCTTGCTTGTTACTTGTTAAAAGAACTAGACTACTTGAATATATAATTCATCTAAACTCGTTTAGAGTATTGATGGCTATGAACCCCGTACATCGATGGATACGTGCCCCGTACATCGATGGTTATGAACAACCGTACATCAATACGATCAAATCGAAGAAGAGATAGTATAAAAGAATTGCTTGTTTATTGTCTACTTGCATCATGTAGGTTTTATCTGATAGAAGTCTATTCATGTATCGGTCTGACAACTTGTGCACAAGATTTATCTATCGAGCGATTCCTGGGGCACTGGGAATCGTTTAGCCTGGGAGAGATCTGGATACCCTGAGGCATGGCATCCTTGATTTATAAGAAGTGTAATACGTCATTAGCAAGCAGGGCATGAAGATCCACTTGCTGATCCCGAAGATCCAACACTCGGGGACCATCATATAGTTAGGGCGCATGCTAGGACGTTAGCCTTCTTGCATACCTAACTGTTTGATACAGGGACGAACAAGAAATAGAACCCTTATGATTATGCAAATTGTTGCTAACTTGTATGTCTGTTGCAGGGATAACCGTTCAGCGAAGGGTAAGAATCACTTAATAAGTGATATACTGATTTATGATTATGCTTGAATCTCGTTTTGCTCCTAGACTTGCATGTTTAACTTGAATATGTTGTTGCCCTCTTTCATAAGATGAATTGTCCACTAGATCACTGATATTGTTTATAAGAGTTAATCGAATTTGGCTCACGATACATGTTGCGCAGTTCATGATAGAACATTGTCCTTATAGTATGCTTGATTGTATTGAATATGCAAAATGTTCCAAAATATGTTTTCGAAAGAAGTAAACTGACTATGATCTTGTACTACATGAAATTAACCTAGTTAAAAGTAGCAAGATCACTAGTAATAATATTTTACCACATGCTTACTTAGTGTTGGTTTTAGAGAGTGTTGCTTCTGTTCGATGCTTTTATACTCACCAATACTTTCCCCAAAGTGCTGACCCCCTACCAGTTTGCTTGTTCGTAGGTACAGGATTGTCCGAAGAAGTGATAGCCTATCCTTATCCTCAGGAGCCGAAAATCTGGAGTCGATGCCTTGAGCCGTATCGAGATAGTTTGAGATGCCTTTGTATAAAGTAATGTAATATATGGAACGATGTTATTGTAATTGAGAGAGATAGAGAGATTGAGCGAATTATAATCTCGGCCAAGCGCCGCTTGTAACACATCTTAAATATCAATAAAATAGATTATTTTCTTATGTCATTGTGTCACGCCCAAGTACCAAAATACGAAGAATGACATGGCCAGCTCACCCGTACAAGGTATAGAATATCGTACGACAGTCACGGCTGTAACTAGACAAGGGGTGCATACTACAAGCAAGTCACTTAGGATCACATAGAACATATATTGTCTCAATCAGTCAAATAAGAACACTAAACATAGAACATAAATGACAAGGAAGTAAGGCGTCCCAAACATCCTTCCACAACATTCAAGAAACCAGTTGTAAAAAATGAGAAGGCTGGCAGAGTATCAAGAGTGACCATGATCAGCTGCAGTCTGATTAATTATAATCATGTAGGGAACAAAATATCCAGATTCACGGCTAACAATTATCGGTGGCTAAACGCCCAAAATAAGTAAAATATGAAATAACAAGCAGGAAAGAAGAAACCCACTCATTTACCTCAGTGGCCATCCGTCTGGTGTGTGCCATTGTTCAGGAGAAAGTACGCTTGATCTTCGGGTGCTGGCTCTAAACCTGGCCACGCAAAACCAGTGGGGTTAGACCCCAAATAGCAAGTACCAAAAAGGAAGCACGAATACAGAAATAAAACTAGGTTATAAAATAGATACGTATATATATATATATATATATATATATATATATATATATATATATATATATATATATAGTTCTGTCTCATAGTTTCGGTTCATAGCCTATCGTGACACAATAATCTAACCCTACAACCAAACAAGGACAAGGGTTAAACCACCGCACCATAATAGTTCATGTCCCTAGACTATTTGACAACAGATACAATACACAAACACGTTCAGTTACACAATCGGTCAATCATTTGTTCGCATTACTAGATGGAGTCTGGGTTATCCCAGAGATATTATGCATATAGGAATCCTCAGATTGAACCAGGTACTAACAGGGTTAGCCGAGCCATAAATCACCGAATAGCACATAGTAGTATGCACCGGTCCCTCGTAAGGCCACCGTGCTAAGATCGCATAGAACACATAGTAACATATAATAGTCGAATATTGCCATCTACTAATTAGGTTTTAATAATATCCATGGGAACTAGCCTGCACACCCCAATTCAGATGACTGGAGGTGGGTAGTAGGAACGATCTCGAGATTTTATTTCCTCCCAATGCTCTACAAGTTTAGTTGCCTAGTTAACCCTAATGTTAACTGGAATCTCATGGCATAGTCATATGGTATTTCCCTTATATGACATACCATAGTACGGCCATGCTAGATATGAATCCACTTTGTCACTTGATAGTTCAATTTGGATTCACCCCAGCGTGATGCAACAATCAACAAATCTAGCCACGCTTGGTCATTGACTAACCCTTATGTCCATGCTGGAGATTGAGTCATATCACATGTCACGTAGCGCATAGGTACACCACAGTGTAAACATGTAATATAATCGCATAGGAACACTTAGCACGTTGGAACACATAGCACGTAGTATGTGTATCAGCACAGATACAAGTAGTCGGGCCATGACGCATAGATGGGTGTAATACTTTTGTGGTCATCAAAGTCACGCATATAACTCATAAATTCCAAAGGAACATTCAACCAAAACTAGTCCAATAAAACATGTGCAAGGGGTTGCATGGGCACAGAAGGATCAAGGTTGCATAAAAAGTTAGGCCGCATGGAGTCATGCTGCATGGAGTCAGGGCTAAGGTCTACTTCTCGGGATAAGTGATAAAGCGACAAAAAATAAATAAAGTGTCAGTGATGTGACATAAAGTATTTCAGAAAGAAAAGACAAAACAATAGAAAGATGTGCCACGATTTCAGAGTCATGCGTCCAAGGATGGTGGCCGCATACTATGCTTGCTGCATATGTGTCAGTGTCGCATGGAGTTCGATGCCGCATGGAGTATTTTGGAATTAGCAAAATTCTCATTCATTCAGCCAGTGAACACAAGTATTCAAGAAAACTTGTGTGATGGCAGTCATGCGTCCAACAAGATAGACTCATGCTGGTCAATATGCGACAAGAGCTCTGGTCGCATAATCTTCTCGGGTCGCATAGCACTCTCAGCCGCATAGCTCGCTGGCCGTATGAAGACTTCATCTTCTCCAATAGCAGGTTCGGCCATGGCGAAAAAAGTTCCAAAATCTAGAATTCGTTTCCTTCATAAAAACTACATTTAACTCCAAATTGATTGAACCAAAAGCCAAAACGTTTGAAATGAAGTGCTTCATCCTTTCCAAAAACTATTTTTTTAAAAAATATTATGTTTTAGTAGATCAAAACCACCAAAAACTCAAGGAACCAATAAAACTCTAAGTTAGATAAGTATATCTAAGTAAATTTATCCATCAAAACCGAGAACTCCAAGTATTAATAGTGGTCAAAATCATCATAAGCATAGAATAGACTAATAAAATGCAAGAAAAGAACAAGAAATAAAAATTAAAAGGTTTCTCCATGTAGTGAAATGTGTACTTGCCTAGAAATGAAAGAAAGAGGGAAAATAAAGAATGAGGGGGGAGAGAGAGGAACAAGTTAGCTTATATAGCTAGGGTTTGAGTTTTAGACCATGGGTTCAAATTCATGAATAAACTAACCCATAAATAAATCAAGAACCATGCTAAATCAAAGAATGAGTCTAGTCTCCATGCATACAACCTATTGATCATGTAAGCAAGAAATACTCTAAGCAGGAATAAATATATGTAAGAAATAAATATATCCCAAAAATACGTATTTTGGGAACGGGGAATGACATCTCTACCCACCTAAAAAAAATTTCGTCCTCAGAATTTAAACCCAAGGATAATTAGAGAAATCAGAACAAGCGCTATGCCAACTACAAGATCATGCAATCAAATTCAAGCATATGAAGAAACAGTATCACATAGCATGGATAAACGAATCCCGAGATTCGAGATACGAAGGCATAAGAATGAATATATCTTTCGAGTTGAATAGGTACGGATACCGAGACCAGATATCATCCTCTCGCTCCCACATCGACTCTCCTAAAAAGTGATGATCCTAAGCAACTCAAACAAGATGAATAGTCCGATTCTTAAGCACCTTCTCCCTTCGGTCCAAAATGGATACAGACTGCTCCTCGTAAGACAAGTCGGTACCAACAACTAGCTCAAAATGGTCGAAGATATGACTCAGATCCGGAACATACATACGCAATAAAGATACACAAAATACATCGTGTACCTCATGTAGTGAAGGCGGAAGGGCAAGACGATAAGCAATATCGCCTACCCGCTCAAGAATATCGAACGGACCAACGTATTACGAACTAAGCTTTCCGCGAATCACGAATCTAACGAATCCACGGGTTGGAGAAATTTGCAAGAACACGTGGTCGCTGAAACAAAACTCTAATGGTCTATAATAATGATCTGCCTAATGTTGATGCCTATCTTGCGCAACCAGAAGTCGCTCTATGATTTGCTTGACAACTTCTACTGTCTGCGTGATCATTTCAGGGCCTAACATCTTCTACTCGCCAATGTCATCCCATGCCAATGGTGACCTACACTTTCTCCCATTCAACGCTTTGAAGGGTACAATCTGGATGCTGGCCTGGTTGTATGAGAACTCGATGAGATATAGGTGATCTTTCTAAGACCCACCAAAGTCCAAAGTATAACCTCGCAATATATCCTCCAATGTCTGGATGGTTCTCTTTGATTGCCCGTCTGTCTGAGGGCGGTAAGTGGTACTAAATCTCAACTTTGTGCCCAAACTCTGGTGCAAACTCTTCCAAAAATTTGAATTAAACCGAGTGTCTTGATCTGATACGATACTCACTGGGACGCCATGCTATCTTACTATCTATCGCATGTACATCTCCGTTAATTGCTCTGTGGATTTTTCCACCCAGAAGGAAAAAAATGAGCTACTTTTGTGAGACGATCTACTATTACCCAAACTATATCATGACCAGTCGGGATCTAGGTAAACCAATCACAAAGTCTATCGTGATATGTTCTTATTTTTACTCCGAAATAGAAAGCGGCTGCAATAACCTTGCTGGTCTCTGCTGGTCAGCCTTCACTTGCTGACATACCAAACACTTTAAAAAATGAATCGTGCTATCTCCCTCTTCATTCTATTCCACCAGAAATATTGTTTGATGTCTTAATACATCTTGGTACCTCCTGGATAAATTGAATACTGAAAACTGAGCGCCTCGGTCATTACTTCTTACAGGATATCTCCACTTTATACACAGAGACGGGTTCTGAACCTAAGAGTTCCATCTTCATGAATAGTCAACTCTTTCCTGAGACTAGATTCATATTCTGCTTGAAGCTTTTGAACTTTCGGATCCTCTGCCTGAGCTGCCTTAATCCTCTCTATAATGGTATATTGTACCTGTAAACTATCTAATACTCCTACGTCTTGTGGAAGTACTATCTCAATTCCTAATTCTCGAAGATCTTCTAAGATATGCAGGTGCGATGTCAACATAAATGTACTACCTCTCCTGCTAAGAGCATCCGCTACCACATTTGTCTTGCCTGGATGGTACTGAAGTTCTACATCATAGTCCTTTATCAATTCTAGCCACCTCATCTACCTCATGTTCAAGTCCTTCTAGGTGAATACATATTTTAAGCTCTTATGATCTGTAAATATTTTTACTCGATCACCATACAAGTAATGCCTCCATAGCTTAAGTACAAATACTACCGCCGCCAACTCCAAATCATGAGTCGGATAATTTTTCTCGTGATCTCGAAGCTATCGCGATGCATAAGCTATCACTCTTCCGTGTTGCATCAATACACACCCAAGTCATTTGCTCGACGTATCGTAATACACTGTAAATCTTCTAGAACCTACTGAAAGCGTAAGAATCGGAGCTGAAATCAATCTGTCCTTCAATTCTTCAAATAATGTCTGGCACTCTGCTGACCAGTCGAACTTAGCCTCCTTGTGCGTTAATCGAGTTAGCAGTGCTGAAATTCTTGCAAAGTCTGCTACGAACCTTCTGTAGTATCCTGCCAATCCCAGAAAACTACGTACTTTAGCTACTGTCTTAGGAACTGGCCAACTCTCTACGGCCTCAACCTTCTTCGGATCTACTGTGACTCCTACTCCAGAGATGATGTGACCTAAGAATGACACGTGATCCAACCAAAACTTACACTTGCTGAGCTTTGCGTAAAACTGGTGTTCTCTTAGAATCTGTAAGACCTTCCTGAGATGCCCCTCACATTCCTCTTTTCTACTAGAATAAACAAGAATGTCATCTATGAAAACCACCATGAACTGATTTAGGTATGGCATGAAAATATGGTTCATCAAATCCATAAATATTGCTGGAGCATTATTCAGTCTGAATGGCATAACTGAGAATTCGTAATGCACATATTGTGACCTAAATGCTGTCTTGGGTATGTCTTGCTCCCGAACTCTTACTTGATGATACCCTGATCAAAGATCGATCTTGGAGAAAACCTTGGCTTTACTCAGCTGATCAAACAAATTATCGATCCTTGGTAATAGATACTTGTTCAAAACTATTTCAGCGTTCATCTATCTGTAGTCGATACATAACCGTGATGACCCATCATTCTTCTTCACTAGAACCACTGGCGCTCCCCAAGGTGATCCACTGGCTCGAATAAACTTTTTTGACTTTAGTTCCTCTATATGTTGGTATATTATGTCTAGCTCTGATAGTGCCATTTGGTAAATTTTATAATATATTGGCCCTGTCCCAGGGATCAATTCTATACAAAACTCAACGTCTTTTACTGGGGATAACCTGGTGGTTCTTCCTGGAAGACGTCTAAGAATTCCTTAACTACCTTAGGGAGTTTTTCTTCTACTAACATTGTCGCTGCGATCCTCTCTTCATATTGGTCTTCCACAGATCTATCGAAGGTGAAATCTTTCGTGTCCGGGATACTAAATAATACCTTACCCTTATGGAAATCTATCGTAGCATGACTGTCTCTCAGCCAGTCCATGCCTAAGATAACGTCAAAGTTACCCATAGGGAACTCGATCAACCGTGCTGGTAATGAACCCCCGCACACTACGATCGGACACGCTATATATATCCTACTGACTCCTACGAGCCCATTGCCAGTGAGTATATTCAACCTCTCTGGCAATGCCTCGAACACCAATCCAATACGTGTCACAAATTATACAGATACAAATGAATGAGATACGTCCGAATCAAATAATGCTACAGCAAGAAAGGATGCGATAGAAATGTTACCTGCCACCACTTTGCCCGATGCTAAAGCCTCATCCAAGGACAAGGTGAATGCCTGCCCTTGGCCCTGTTGTGCTCCTCGCTGTTGTCTTCCTTGTTGACGCTATTGTGACCTCTGCTGGTTCTGCTGCTGATGGTACATCTCAGCTTGCGTCAGTAACGGACGCTGAGCTAAGGGCCTTACTGCTATGGCTGGCCCTCTCTGTTGGGCTGCCCCTGGTGCTAGCAGTGCTGGTAACTGTTAGACTGGCCCTCCTGGCCTCTACATCATCAGGCAATTGGCAATCCAGGGATCTGGACTGCCACACCTCATACACAACCCATTGGTTGTCCTACATACATCTCCAGCATGGCCTTCCATGCCACAGTAAGTGCAAACCACCGATGCTCCCTGGCGTTGTTGTTGTTGTTGTCTCAATTTCTGTCGAGCCGGTACTATCACCGTCGAAACTTTCACCCTCCTCGATACTGAATCATGGATACGAACGCTAGGTTATGGTGCTGACGTCTGAGGTACTCCTCCACCTCCTTCTCCACTCTAAACATGAGACCTCTTCTGGCCTCATGTCCTTGCCGATAACCTTTGTATGGTAAGCTCATACCTCCGAGCTGCTATCAGTACCTCTTCATAAGTCTGGTAGTCGTGCCCCTCTACCAGTTATAAAATCTCCAGATGAAGTCCTTGATGGAACCTCATTTGCTGGAACCTCATTTGCTAGAACCTCATTGCTCTATCTGACTCAGTAGCCACCATAGTTGGAGCGAATCTACTCAACCTGCAAAACTCGAATGCATATCCATCCACTATTCTACCGACCTGCTTGAGATCGATAAATCTCTGTTGGAGCTCATACTGCCCAGGGAAACCCTGTCCTGCCATACCTGCTGCTCCAGCAACTGAAGAAGCCAAAAAGAAAATGACAAGAACCATTAAGAACATGACAGAAAGGATCAAGTAGGCAAATAGTTTAACAGTTCAAGCGGTGGTATCGAGAAAGATGAAGCAAAATATCAAGGGGACAAATTTTGATTGAGACTCCTATGACCATAACACCCCACAAGTCTGAAAATACAGACCTGCATAGGCCACCACTAAAACTTTATCACACCCCAGTATCAGAATACGGAGACGAACATGGCCAGCTCCCTCGTACAAGATATAGAACGTCGTACGGCGGTCACAGCTACAACTAGACAAGGGAGTGCATACTACAAGCAAGTCACTTAGGGTAACATAGAACATCTATTGTCTCAATTAGTCAAATAAGAACAGTAAACATAGAACATAAATGACAAGGAAGTAAGGCGTCCTAAATGCCCTGCCACAACATTCAAGAAACCAGCTGTGCAAAATGAGAAGGCTGGCAGAGTATCAATAGTACATGACCATGATTAGCTGCAGTCTGACTAATTATAATTATGTAGGGAACTAAATATCCAAATTCACGGCTAACAAGTCCCGGTGGCTAAATGCTCAAAATGAGTAAAATGTGAAATAACGAGCAGGGAAGAAACCTACTCGTTTCCCTCAGTGACCATCCGTCTGGTGCGTGCCATTATTCAAGGAAAAGTACGCTTGATCTTCGGAAGTACACTTGATCTTCGGGTGCTGGCTCTAAACCTGGCCATGCAAAACCAGTGGGGTTTGACCCCAAATAGCAAGTACCACAAAAGAAGCATGAATGCAGAAATAAAATTAGGTTATGAAATATATATATATATATATATATATATATATATATATATATATTTCTATCTCGTAGTTTTGGTTCATAGCCTATCGTGACACAATAATCTAACCCTACAACCAAATAATGGCAAGGGTTGCACCATGATAGTCCATGTCCCTAGACTATCTGATAGCATATAAAATACAAAAATATGCTCAGTTACATAATCGGCCAATCATTTGTACGGCTTACTAGATGGAGTCTGTGTTATCCCAGAGATATTATGCATATAGATATTCTCATATCGAACCAGGTACTAACAGGGTTAGCCGATGTAACCCCCTGATTTTTCAGAAATTTTTAATTTAGATTTTTTATAATTTTCTGTAATTTTCTAGGATTTTCAAGAATTTATTTTAGATTCAAATATAATTAAAAATATCTCAAACTTTTATTTTAGGTTATAAATAATAAAATATATTTTCTAGAAGTTTTTGGGAATTTTCTGAGTATTTTTAGTATTTATTGGGAGTTATTTAGGCTAATAACTAATTTTTAGGACTTGTAGAATTTATGGTGCAAGCCTAGGAATATAGAATGGACCCATGTTATTTTCTAAGGTTTATAATATTATTATAAATTTTTTGAAATTATTTGAGAATTTTTGGAATAATGTTAGTATTTATTTTTAGTTTTATGGCAAAACTAATTTTTAGAGCTTCTCCTAATTATAGTAGAAAATCTATGAATATATAATTATCCCAAATATTTTTCTAGAGTTTTTAGGTTCAAAATATATTTTCTGTAATTTTTCCAGATTTTTATGATTATTTTTAATGTTTATTTTGAGTTATTTAGATTTAAAACGACTTAAATAATGTTTTGATAAAGGCAAATCAAAAAAAACAAATAATATAACCAAAACCATAAAATCAAATCATGACACGTGTCACTCTATCAACTTTCATTCAGTCTCTCAATATCCCTATATATATATATTATTATAACCCTAATTATCCCATTATTTTTTAGAGAGAGATTTTGGAGAATTGCCATCTAGGGTTCCTTCATCTTCCAGAAGCCATTGCGCATAGCTCCGGACTCCAAACGAGGCCTAGTTTCTTGTGTTAGAACGATATTGAGGTTAGATTTCTGATTATATAATTTGTTTTACAAAATTATGAGTATTAAATTCTGGAAAATTCGTAGAGCACAGCATATCCGAAAATAGACGTGTTTTAATGTTTTCGCGATTTCGGGAGAACCAGCAATCAGAATCATGAACCGTTTAAAGTTTCGAAAAGATAATGTTGAGATCATTGACATATGTTTTTCCCAGAATTTAATTCAATGTATTTTCATACTGTTAATTCTGTAGAACTTCTAGGTTAGAATTTAACCATCGGTGCACAATACAAAATTTGCATGTGCCATAATTCCCAAACGAATTTGAATTCGGACAAGCCATAAATTCCAGTATATTTTTGATGCTGAAATTTATAGGAAATCATGCATGAAAGTCGAGTTTGTGTCGGTTGACTTTTTGGTCAACAGATCGCCTCGATTTGCATGCCATGAGTCTCGAGTTGATAAAATTTAGTTTCTTTGGACAAAATTTAGGAATTAACATAAAAATCAGAATAATAAGATTAAAATAGGATTTTAGAGTAATTATTCTAGAATTAAATAAATTAAAATAAATTATCTTTTGACGTGATAAATTTGTAATACATAGGCTATTTGGACTGTGACTTGGACTCTGATTCATACCAGCAACAGGACCCCAGGAAAGTGTACCTTGCCAAACTCTGCAGTATTGTTATATATTTTTCTTGCTTCATTATATTGCTGTGCATGCTTAACCTAGGACAGTGTGACGTACTTAGCGTCCGATTATTAGTCGGGTGCCAACACTGTACGCGGTGTTGTGTATGGTCATCTAGAGATGGATATTCGTGACACTTTATCTTCTCGTACTTGTCTTACCAAGTACACTTTGACCCAGGACACTTGACACTGTTCATGAGACAGGATATTCCCGAGATATTCGTGGTGATTCTGTATAGGATACAGGACTTGACAGAGATACTATATTCATAGATACATATGACTTGTTGCATTAGCTATGATCCCGCTTGACATGGACATGAGACGTTATGGTCATGATATGCGTGGTTACATTTGTAAAACCCCCTTCCTAGAAAATCATATATACCTTTTTATTTTTTATTTATTAATTAAATTATAGTAATTAGGTCTAAACAGGAGAAATAGATTTTTAATAATTTTTATGTTAGGTGTTCGGGCACTTAGATGACTTATGGGACCATCAGGAATTTTTTGGAATTTATTCCATGTAGGAGACCCCTTGAGCAGTTGTTAGCCTAACGATGTGCAATACCCTAATATATAAATTTTTTTCTTATGTGTGAATATATATATATATATATATATACAAATATATATATGTATATATATATTTAAAGAAATGAAAAGAATTAATTGAATAATACTAATAATAATAGTAATATTACTTAAATACATAAGCCACTTTTGCGTTTGCTTTTCCTAGCAAACATGCTGCTACTACTTAGTATACCAAATTTTTTAGGAGTTTGCAATTCCCTTGCAGCAACTCACCATTACACGTTGACCCCTGCAGCCGAAGTAATACACCCGACCGACCCTTCAGACCCCTTCCCCGCGGATAGTTCAAACCCGCGGAAACCCATCCGCACCCCCTCTCTCTCTCCTAATATAATATATATATATATATATATATATATATATATATATATATATATATATATATATATATAATAGCTCTCTAAAACCCTAACCTAAAACTCCAGACTTCCTCTTCCCATCTAGAGCCGTCACCAGAGCCAGAGAAGCCTCCCCAAGCCATCCAACCATCCCGTCGACGTCGACATCGCGAACTGCAGTCTCCCACTCGAGGCACCTTTGCTCCGGCGTATTTTTCTGTTGACTCGCTCGACCAAACGCTGTTCCGTTTTCATAGGTATGATCTTCCCTCAACCCTCTCCAATATTTGTTTTATAGTCAACCTCGGAAAATATGTGCCCCTAGGTGTAAATCAGCGTCCAAAATGGACGGACAGACAGAATTCTGGGATCACAGAATTCCAGAATGACCACCCGTATTGCCGAGTTCGTATCTCCCACCACAGAGATCCGAACTCGGTGATTCTTTTTGATACCCGTAGAATTCTTAACCTAGTTTAATTTCTGTAAAATAACCCTAGGCTAATAGTTGCTGTGGACATAGTTATATTCGTCACAAAACTGCGCGCAGCCACTTTTTTCAGATTTCCAAAAGTTGGAGATCGGAGCGCGCCCCGCCAAACGGGACCGCCCCGCCGTGTGCCAAGTGTACCGAACGGTACACACAGCGTAATCGGACACATGAAAACTCGTGGGGACTGATTCGGACGCGTGTGCCCGCCGGAATCAGACCGTATCCGCGGACACATTTCGTGTCGCCACTTTTGTGGAACTCGCGCGTATTTTGTGCACGCTTGTCAGATTACGACGAAACTTGCGCCACTGGACTCGTGGTAACGCGCTGGTCCTGTGACCCAATTTTCACGTATTTCTGAGACGGTTGACCAGATCGCCAATTGGCGGGCCCCATAGTTGACTTTTTGGACCAAATTTTGTTCGGCTCATCGGAATCCAAATTTGGATATACCGTTGGGTTCGTATTGACATCTAGAGTTATTTGACCCATAGTTTGTCCCATTTAGAGACTGTTACCCTCGGCACGCTTTTCGGTACAAAGTGGGCCACACGTGGACCCCACTTTTGTCCGAAATTACCGTTTTGCCCCTGTGTCCAAATTGGACGAAAGGGATGTGCTTTTTAGCTATTTTTGCTCATTTCAGAAATGTTGGTGATGTTTATTTCAGCATCCGGAGACGTTTGTTCGGAGTCCTTAGTTCCAGGTTCAGTGTCCTTGACATTTGGGCGCGTACACTTTACAGATTTCTTGCCAGGCAAGTATACCTTGCCACTGTACTGTATTTACATTCCATATAAGGCATGCATGTTTATTTTCTGTTTATTTAGTTTATTTATTTTAACTGCTATATAAACTGCGCGTCCAAGGAAACTTGGGTGCAACGACGGTGTCGTCGTACTATATTTTTATTTATGTATATGCATTGGACCTACTTTATGAGACTACCCCATTTTCATGAGGCATTTATGTTTCATTTGCCATGACACTATTCTTACACGAGTGTGAGTCACATGTAGGACACGGACTTGCGTACTCGGCTGGCCCCCGGTACGTATAGGTCGTGCGACGGATAGGGATAACTGCCAATAGAAACTTTGCATGCTAGTAGACCTGGCGGTTATTAGAGGTTTATCGTGTCATGGACATGACATGCTTAGAGCATTGGGTGGGGAGAACAACAAGTACCGCATTTGAGCTCCTTTGCACTTTCTCCTGTACGCCCGGATTCTCCGCTGGAGATACGGGTCATGATGACCACTATATATTATGTACTATCAGGCGGGCCACCGGCGTTCAAAAGACGACGTGCCTTTTAGGCCCCTGGATCTCCAATAGAGAACCATGCCAAATCCCAGTTTTCAGCCAGATAGCTCACTTGTGGGGAAAGGTGTTCTTAACTGCATTCACATAGATGGTTAGGCGACCCCAATGGATGTTTACTTTCAGTACTTTATTGGCATATATTTTTTGTATCTTGTTACATCCCTCTGAGGACCTGGTCCCTTCCAGATATAGGTGAGCAGGAGTACCCGCAGGAGTATGGACCTGGACCTGACGCTACCTATCAGTCTGAGACGATCTTATCTTCTGATTATATGTGATTCATTGCAGCTGTTTAGAGATTCTAGTTGCTATTCTTTTCTAGACATTTATTCTTATATTAGAGTTTATTCTCTTCTCTCTTTAGTAGTTTATTATAGTCGATTTGCAGTGGATTTGTTTTCACCCGACTATTGCACTTTGAGATTACTATTTGAGACTACTTCTTTGATATTCAGTTATTGATTTCCATTATTCTATCATTTTTGCTGTGGATGAGATATAAAACTGCGTGTGACTTGTTGTGACATATATTTACCACTGTGGATTGGATATTCATGTACAGCGTACGTGTGTATATGGTTTCCATATATTGGAGTTCGTATACATACGGCTGGCGTGTTACGTATTCCTAGTCCTACGTATTTTGGGACTGGGGCGTGACATGTTTTTGTAGTGGCCCATGCAGGTCTAGAATATATTGTCTCGGTTACGTAACTGTACCGAACAAGCCTGCGTATAGGAATAGAGAATAAGGATCTCATCCACGCTTGATTGAAATTCATCCTTCCTATTTAATACTTGTATCCTGTTTGATTCCTGTACTTTTTCTAATCGTTTCGTACATCAACTGCAGAGAGATGGATTTGCAGAATGGATGTACTGCCGCCGATGGCGACGCAACTTCTGGAGTCAATGGTCAGACTCAAGGAGGGACCCCAACGATTCCTAGGCTTCCTGGGCCAGATGGACAGACTCACACCCCAGTTCCATCTGATCTTCCCGCTTCACCTATTGGGAACCCTCCACCTGCCCCAGTACCGCAAGATGGCCAAGCGCAGATGTTCCAATTCTTTCAGATGATGATACAGGAACAGAGGCAGCAGGCAGCCGAGCAGAGGCAGCAGGCAGTCGAGCAGAGACAAGAATTTTTGGCAGTACTGGAGAGGATGGCTGCACATGCTACTGTACCAGCCCAAGCACTAGCTCCAGTACCTCGAGCTAGGGTTGGATCAGTAAAGGATTTTGTTCAGATGGGTGCAAGGCAGTACAAGGGCACTGAGAGCCCGGAGGAGACTACCAACTGGATCACTCACACACAGAAGCTACTGGAGGCATCACAGTTACCGACGGACCTATGGATGACGGGCGTGCGGACGCTTCTAGATGGTAATGCTCATCACTGGTGGAAATCCATGGAGCGCCAGTTGGGTACTTACCAGACTTGGGAGCAGTTCTTGGAGTGCTTCGAGGGAAAGTACTTTCCGGACACTGTCAGAGACACCTTGTATGATCAGTTTCTTCACTTAGAGCAAGGGAACCGAACCGTGGACGAGTATGATGCCGAGTTTAGTCGACTCAGCAAATATGACGCTGCATTGATACCAAATGACTTGGCTAAGGCTAAGAGATTTCATCGAGGACTGAACTAGGAGCTACAACATTATACAAGCTCGCAGTCCCGAGTCTCTTATGCTGAACTATTGACAGAGGCCAGATTTCAGGAAACCATTAGCAGAGGAAGAGGAGGTCAGCTGAGGACACAACAAGGAACAGCAAGGAAACAGCAGGGACCAGTCAGGACACCACAGGGAGGACCTATCAGACGTCCTTTGGCACAACAGCATCAGCAACACCGAGCAGGACCGTACCGGATTCCGGAAAAACCCCAATGTAATTATTGTGGGAAGATCGGACATATTTCGAGGGATTGTCGGACTCGCTTGGGTCAGTGTATGAGATGTTGCTCCGGACAACACATGGCGAGAGACTGCCCAATGCAGACATCGACACTCCCACCACCAGTTCAGAGACTAGCGCTTCCAGCACCGAAGCCAGCCCAGCAGATGACCGGACCGGGAGCACCTCGACCCCCAGCAGCAGGAGGATTTCAGAGAGGACCACCGCTACCCACTCAGGAGGAGCAGTATATGAGGACCGGACATGGACAGCCGCAGAGGAACGGGCGAGCTTTTGCATTGGAGGTAGATGACATGGATCATGAGGTGGATGTCATAGCAGGTATTACCCTTGCTTTTACTTTTCCTGCTGTGACATTATTTGATACGGAAGCCACCCACTCATTCATATCATCTAGTTTTATTGCCAAACACAACATTGCTTCTACACCATTATCTAGTTGTGTTAGAATTCTTACCGGAGGAGGAGTTGTACCAGTTAGTCGAGTTTGTAGAACGGGTCCTATAGTGATTCGTGGCAGGGAGATGAATGCCCAACTCTTAGTCCTTCCTATGCCGTCTTTTGATATTGTGCTTGGAATGGACTGGCTGAGCAAGAACCACGCTTTCTTCGATTGCTTTGGAGGAAGCATTCTTTTTAAGGTACCAGGCCAGCCTGAACTTAAGTTTACCCGAGGATCCACAGAAATCCTTGATGGTATGCAGCTCGCAATGGACGATGTTGTCTATCACCCTATTATTTCAGAATTTCTAGACGTCTTTCCAAAGGATTTGCCAGGACTACCCCCAGACAGAGATGTAGAGTTTTCAATTGAACTAGCACCCGGAGCAACACCTATAGCATCGCATGTTTACAGACTGGCGAAGAAGGAGATGGACGAGCTGAAGGCACAGTTAAAAGAGCTAGAGGAGAAAGGTTTCATCCGACCGAGTGCATCACCCTGGGGAGCACCAGTGTTGTTTGTACCCAAGAAGGATGGGTCAGTGCGTATGTGCATTGACTACAGGGCCTTGAATGCAGTGACAGTGAAGAACAAATATCCATTGCCACGTATTGATGACCTGTTTGATCAACTCAGTGGAGCTAAGGTATTCTCGAAGATAGATCTGAGATCGGGATATCACCAAGTGAAGGTACGGAAGCAGGATATTCCGAAGACCGCATTCAGAACAAGATATGGGCACTACGAGTTCTTGGTCATGCCATTTGGATTGACCAATGCTCCAGCAATCTTCATGGACTTGATGAATCGAGTCTTCCACCAGTACTTGGACCAGTTCGTGGTCGTCTTCATAGATGATATACTTGTCTATTCGAAGAGCCACGAGGAGCACGAGGAGCACCTGCGGATTATTCTAGAGACTTTGAGGAGAGAGCAGTTATATGCTAAACTCAGCAAATATGAGTTCTTCTTGGACAGAGTTTCATTTCTTGGACATGTTATTACAGGAGATGGTATTTCTGTTGATCCAGAGAAGATCTCAGCAGTTGAGACATGGCCTGCTCCTAAATCAGCAGCAGAGGTGAGGAGTTTTCTTGGACTTGCGGGATATTATCGACGGTTCGTGGAAAACTTCTCAAGGATAGCAGCACCTATGACTCGTCTGACTTGTAAAGATCAAGAATTTATATGGACTGACGAGTGTCAAGCATCCTTTGAAGAGTTGAAGAAGCGACTGACTACAGCACCGGTATTGGCGATTCCGTCAGGATCAGGAGGTTACGTGATCTACAGTGACGCATCAGGAAAGGGCTTAGGATGCGTATTGATGCAGCATGGCAAGGTGATTGCATATGCATCTAGGCAGTTACGAGTGCATGAGAAGAATTATCCGACTCATGACTTGGAACTTGCAGCCGTTGAATTTGCTCTGAAGCTATGGAGACATTACTTATATGGGGAACGAGTGGAAATCTATACAGACCACAAAAGCCTCAAGTACGTCTTCACGCAGAAGGAGTTAAATATGAGGCAACGTCGATGGCTCGAGTTGATGAAAGATTTTGAGATAGAGCTACATTATCATCCAGGCAAGGCTAATGTGGTAGCAGACGCGTTAAGCCTGTCACGCCCCGGTCCCAAAATAACGAGGGACTAGAGAAGCGTAGCAATGGCCAGCAGCACGCACCGATGGACAACCCAATTTAATGGATCCATCAGGACATGCTTAAGCTGTAGTCTAGCAGGAAATAGATCCAATCTTACAGGTCACAGACTAATCTAATCTCATCCACAACAGATAATCACAGATTAAATGCCAGAAATAATGCAATAGAATAACTATCAATCTCACTAAATATCTCGGTGAACAATCCGAGATTATGTCTGTTACACCAATGCCAATAGACAGGAAATAAAGGAACTGGAAATAGAAACAGAAATAACTGACTACATACGGCCAATGCTCAGGAGAAGTCCTCTGGTGCGAGCTCGTCTTCAGGTCCTGGTACAGCTCCTGAAAGTGTTCCGGTACGGGGTATCTCTGGATGGATCTCTTCAGCTATACCTGGGGACATCATCCATTCCAGGTCCTCAGGGGACATAGCAAGGTACAGATAATACAAGCCAAAACATAAGCAGTGCAAAAATAAAGGAGACAGCAGGGTGAACTATGTAACCAGCTAAGTGATAAATGCAAGTTGAGAGCATCACTAGAACTCAGGCTGAGACCGCTACAAGCTCTGTGTCGGGGAGCCGGTAGCAGTAATAACACGTAAAGGGTCTAGCTCTGCTGGAGAGTCTACGACCTCACACTAATAGTATATATATATGAAAACAGCCTGTAGCCTGTGTGTCTCTCCCCACCCAATGTAATCACACGTCTCATGTCCATGACACGCAAGATCATAACTAATGCAGTGGTCATATAATGTCTAGGAATAAACTGTCCATGTCATAACCTGTATCCTATACAGAATCATCGTGAATATCTCAAGAGGATTCTGTCTCATGAATAGTGTCAAGTGTCCTGGGTTTTGTTGTACTTGATAGGACAAGTACAAAGAGTAAGGGTATCGAATATCCATATCTAAATGACGTACCCAACACCGCGTACGGTGTCGGCACCCGACTATGATCGGACACTAGGTACGTCACACGTTCCTAGGTTAAGCAGTTAAAACAAGTTATAATTAAAACAAGAAAATATGCAACAAGACTGTAAAGTTGGCAAGGTATACTTTCCCTCTGATATATAACTAAGCCAAGGAATATTTAGCAAGGACTGCAAGTTTTGGCGAGGTACACTTGCCTGTGGTTCCGGCTCTGATTGCAGCTCTGACTTCAGTTGGATTTGCAGGCGGTACTCTGGTTGCTGAAACAAACATCACCATCAGATCCAGAAAATATCAATCAACTAAAAACGCCTGTCCTTGGGTCCAATTTGGAGACAAGGGCAAAAATGGCAGTTTCGGGCCAAAACGGGGTCCACCGGTGGGCCCGCTTTGCACCGAAAAATGCGTCAGGGTCAAAGGTCTCCAAATTCACCAAACTTAGTGTCAACAGGTCAGGAACGATGATACGAACCCAACGGAACTTCCAGAATTGGATTCCGATGAGCCGATCACAAAATCGCAGGTCGAGCGGGGCCTGTGGGGCCCACGACACGCGATTTCGTCAACGTTCTCAGAATCGAACCAAACTTGACCCACAGGACCAGCGTATCGCTATGAGTCCGATGGCGCAAGTTTCGTCTCGATCCGATATGTGTACACCAAGTTAGGGTGAATTACAGAAAAGGCGGATACGGGGCGATGTCCGCAGATACGCGTCGATTTCGGTGTGCACGCACACCCGAATCAGCTTCCGCGAAATCCCACACGTCCGTATCGACGAGGCGCACGTATCTGTGAAGACCGCGCGCGACCAAGTCGTCCCGTTTGGCGGGGCGTACTCAGTTCCGGGGTGAAACAGGGTCTGGTTTTTCCTGTTTTTGGATCGCGGTGTGCGATCACCACAGGACGCGATGCCCTGAACAGTTTATCCGGACACCGAGAGGGTCATACAGGCTTCCCAACATAATTTGCGAAAATAAAAACGGAGCTACGAGCAAAAAGTTACACGCACCTGAAGGGGACCCGAAAACCGGGGTCCGAATCGTGTCCGACACGTGTCGGACACGTGTCCGGACACAGGAATTAGGGTTAGGGCTAGGGTTTGGGTACGCGGGCCGAGCTTCGGCGGAGGGCGGCTGGGCGGCCGGGGGAGGCCGGCCGGGGACAGCGCGGTGCGGCACTGCCGGCGCGGGGAGGCGCGGGGCGGCCGGAGCGCTGCCGTGGCCGCTGCTGCTGGGCGCTGCTGCTTGCTGCGGCGCCGGCGCTCGACGGGGACGGCGGAGCGGGGCGCCAGAGGGGAGGAGAGAGGAGGGAGAAGCCGGGCTGCGGTGTGGCTGGGCAGCGGCGCGGTGGGCGGGCGGAGGCGAGGCTGGGCTGGCGGTGGAGGGGAGATGGCCGAGAGGGGGTTCTTATATAGGGGAGGGAGAGGGAGGAGCGGCCGGGGAAGGCGGGGTCGAGGCTGGAAAGGTCGGGGTCGAGGGGCGAGGTGGCCGGGCGGAGCGGGCCGGAAGCGGCGGCTCCGCCGGAAGACGCGGGGAGGGGGAGAACGTGGGGGAGAGGGGGAACCGGGTAGGGTGCGGTCGGGTCGGGTCTTGCGGATCCGACCCGACCCGCTAAGGATGGGCTGGGTTCGGGGGAATGGGCTGGGCCGGGTTTGGGCCCAGTGGGTCGGGCCGAGTTAGGGTTAGGGTTAAAAATAAATAATATTAATAATAATAAAATCAGTAATTTAAGTAATAAATAATTAATTAAATAGGTAAATACTTTTTAGGCATTTAAAAATAGGTTCGGGGCCCAATAAATTCCAGAAAAATTGCCCTAAGTCCAGTTTTTTATTTTACACCCAAAAATATTATTTTCATAATATTTTAATATGGTTTATTATCTATTAAAAATCATTTAATATTTAAAACCCTGATTTTAATTACAGAAAAATCCCAGAAAATTTCAAAAAATTGAGAAAAATCCAAATTTGAAAATTTTGAAAAATTAGGGGGTTTACAATCTACCCTCCTTAAGAGGATTGCGTCCTCGCAATCAAAGAATAACCGGTCAACAGAGATGACTCGGTTGCAAGTATCGTTTAAAAACACATCACAAGATACTCAGGGAAATACTGTTTCCCTAACAATGAAAGTTATGCACTTCCAGAGAAAAATCTAGTTAAAGCAAGGAAATTACAACTTTTATGAAAACCAGGTTTATTATTAACAAGTTGCAAATTACTAGGTTGGGGCTGAGGTCACGAACCAACGGGCACGAACTAAACAAGACTAGAAACGGATAACTATAAATCACTTACGCGCATTGGCTACTCCACGAGTCTGCGTGTTCTCCACGGTCGTCGCTGGAGCTTGTCCGTGTCCTTGCAGTTGCTTCTTCTGCTGCTGTTGAGTCTGCCGGAAGAGTGTTGCCTGGGTTACCAAGGGTGGCCTCGGTATTGGTGAAGCTTGCAATGCTGGAGAGGCTGACCGTGGTGCTGGTAACACTTGCTGGTTACCTGTTGGTACTCTGTCTCGACGCTCAGGGCATTCTTTGAATGAATGCTGACTGGATCCGCAAGCTATGCATAATCTCTTCTTTCGTCTGCACTCGTCCTCGGTGTGGCCTCGCTTGCGACAATATGGACAGACAGGTATTGCCTGTGGAGATGCTTCTGGTGGCTGGTGTACGTGAGACTTCCTTGTAATTTCTGCCTGTGGTACTCCAGCTGGGGCTTGAAGATTCGTCAATGCTTTCTCCCGATGTTGGGGACAATCCTTGGCCAAGTGTTCATTGGTTCCGCAAATCAGGCATAATCCCAACTTACGTCTGCACCCGCTCTCAATATGGCCTTGTTTGTGACAATGTTGACAGGTAGGCAGTACTTGCGGAGATGCTTCGGGTGGCTGGTGCAGCTGAGACTTCTTTGGAGTTCCTTCCTGTGGTGCTCCGGCTGGTGTTGATGTGGCTGGTTGGTGAATCACCACTGGTTTCTCTCGACGTTCTGGGCAATCCCTTACCGAATGCTTCTTGGATCCACACGATAGACATTGTCCCAGTCTGCGTCGGCATTCTTTAGCGAGGTGGCCTACCTTGCCGCAGTAGTGACAAGTAGAAAGGAATGAGGCTCCTGATGCTGTTCTTGGTAGTGGATGCATCTGTGGTCGCTTTGCAGCTCTTTCTTGTTGTGATTGGTCCGGTACTGACGCATACGACCGCTTTTGGCTGGACTCGATCCTTGTGGTGCACTCCACGGGTCTTGCTGCAGTAAGGACGTCCTCGTCGAAGGCGGTTGCATTTGAACTGTTTGGCCTCAGTGACTCCGAGCTAGTTCTATCGATGGAGTTCTCCGATTGATTTTGTTGAGCTTCTTGTTGCACCCTTTGATAGGCTTGCATCATTATGTAGAACATGCGAAACATCTGCTGTTCGTTCATAGGTGGTCCCAGTGGGAAGGAAGGCATCCGTGGAGTAGGCTGCGTCAAGGGTGGTACGTCATCTTGACGGATTGTTGAGGCAGGCTGACTTGCTTGACTGCCTTGTGATGATTGGCCCTCACCGACTGGTATCACATCGTCTTCTTGGGTAACCACAACGGGTTGTGGTATTTCTTCATGAGCCTCGTTGCTGGCTTGTGGGTTCATTTCCCTGTATCAAATACAAACTATAAGAGGCGCACAGGAATCAAGGCAGGATGCAAGTCAATAATTTAATTCGAATAGATATCAAGAACGATTCAAGCAGGTGGATGAGATCCTAAAGCTTATCCTAGCTTTATTGCAGGCCTGTTCGATCCCTGAGTTGAAATCGAACGATTTAGTCGAAGACCTGCATGGGCCACCACAAAAACTATGTCACGCCCCGGTCCCAAAATGACGAGGGACTAGAGAAGCGTGGCAATGGCCAGCAGCACGCACCGATGGACAACCCAATTTAATGGATCCATCAGGGCATGCTTAAGCTGTAGTCTAGCAGGAAATAGATCCAATGTTACAGGTCACAGACTAATCTAATCTCATCCACAACAGATAATCACAGATTAAATGCCAGAAATAATGTAATAGAATAACTATCAATCTCACTAAATATCTCGGTGAACAATCCGAGATTATGTCTGTTACACCAATGCCAATAGACAGGAAATAAAGGAACTGGAAATAGAAACAGAAATAACTGACTACATACGGCCAATGCTCAGGAGAAGTCCTCTGGTGCGAGCTCGTCTTCAGGTCCTGGTACAGCTCCTGAAAGTGTTCCGGTACGGGGTATCTCTGGATGGATCTCTTCAGCTATACCTGGGGACATCATCCATTCCAGGTCCTCAGGGGACATAGCAAGGTACAGATAATACAAGCCAAAATATAAGCAGTGCAAAAATAAAGGAGACAGCAGGGTGAACTATGTAACCAGCTAAGTGATAAATGCAAGTTGAGAGCATCACTAGAACTCAGGCTGAGACCGCTACAAGCTCTGTGTCGGGGAGCCGGTAGCAGTAATAACACGTAAAGGGTCTAGCTCTGCTGGAGAGTCTACGACCTCACACTAATAGTATATATATATGAAAATAGCCTGTAGCCTGTGTGTCTCTCCCCACCCAATGTAATCACACGTCTCATGTCCATGACACGCAAGATCATAACTAATGCAGCGGTCATATAATGTCTAGGAATAAACTGTCCATGTCATAACCTGTATCCTATACAGAATCATCGTGAATATCTCAAGAGGATTCTGTCTCATGAATAGTGTCAAGTGTCCTGGATTTTGTTGTACTTGATAGAACAAGTACCAAGAGTAAGGGTATCGAATATCCATATCTAAATGACGTACCCAACACCGCGTACGGTGTCGGCACCCGACTATGATCGGACACTAGGTACGTCACACGTTCCTAGGTTAAGCAGTTAAAACAAGTTATAATTAAAACAAAAAAATATGCAACAAGACTGTAAAGTTGGCAAGGTATACTTTCCCTCTGATATATAACTAAGCCAAGGAATATTTAGCAAGGACTGCAAGTTTTGGCGAGGTACACTTGCCTGTGGTTCCGGCTCTGATTGCAGCTCTGACTTCAGTTGGATTTGCAGGCGGTACTCTGGTTGCTGAAACAAACATCACCATCAGATCCAGAAAATATCAATCAGCTAAAAACGCCTGTCCTTGGGTCCAATTTGGAGATAAGGGCAAAAACGGCAGTTTCAGGCCAAAACGGGGTCCACCGATGGGCCCGCTTTGCACCGAAAAATGCGTCAGGGTCAAAGGTCTCCAAATTCACCAAACTTAGTGTCAACAGGTCAGGAACGATGATACGAACCCAACGGAACTTCCAGAATTGGATTCCGATGAGCCAATCACAAAATCGTACGTCGAGCGGGACCTGTGGGGCCCACGATACGCGATTTCGTCAACGTTCTCATAATTGAACCAAACTTGACCCACAGGACCAGCGTATCGCTATGAGTCCGATGGCGTAAGTTTCGTCTCGATCCGATGTGTGTACACCAAGTTAGGGTAAATTGCAGAAAGGGCGGATACGGGGCGATGTCCGCGGATACGCGTCGATTCCGGTGTGCACGCACACCCGAATCAGCTTCCGCGAAATCCCACACGTCCGTATCGACGAGGCGCACGTATCTGTGAAGACCGCGCGCGACCAAGTCGTCCCGTTTGGCGGGGCGTACTCAGTTCCGGGGTGAAACAGGGTCTGGTTTTTCCTGTTTTTGGATCGCGGTGTGCGATCACCACAGGACGCGATGCCCCGAACAGTTTATCCGGACACCGAGAGGGTCATACAGGCTTCGCAACACAATTTGCGGAAACAAAAACGGAGCTACGAGAAAAAAGTTACACGCACCTGAAGGGGACCCGAAAACCGGGGTCCGAATCGTGTCCGATACGTGTCGGACACGTGTCCGGACACAGGAATTAGGGTTAGGGCTAGGGTTTGGGTACGCGGGCCGAGCTCCGGCGGAGGGCGGCTGGGCGGCCGGGGACAGCGCGGTACGGCGCTGCCGGCGCGGGGAGGCGCGGGGCGGCCGGAGCGCTGCCGTGGCCGCTGCTGCTGGGCGCTGCTGCTTGCTGCGGCGCCGGCGCTAGACGGCGGAGCGGGACGCCGGAGGGGAGGAGAGAGGAGGGAGAAGCCGGGCTGCGGCGTGGCTGGGCAGCGGTGCGGTGGGCGGGCGGAGGAGAGGCTGGGCTGGCGGTGGAGGGGAGATGGCCGAGAGGGGGTTCTTATATAGGGGAGGGAGAGGGAGGAGCGGCCGGGGAAGGCGGGGTCGAGGCCGGAAAGGTCGGGGTCGAGGGGCGAGGTGGCCGGGCGGAGCGGGCCGGAGGCGGCGGCTCCGCCGGAAGACGCGGGGAGGGGGAGAACGTGGGGGAGAGGGGGAACCGGGTAGGGTGCGGTCGGGTCGGGTCGGGTCTTGCGGATCCGACCCGACCCGCTAAGGATGGGCTGGTTTCGGGGGAATGGGCTGGGCCGGGTTTGGGCCCAGTGGGTCGGGCCGAGTTAGGGTTAGGGTTAAAAATAAATAATATTAATAATAATAAAATCAGTAATTTAAGTAATAAATAATTAATTAAATAGGTAAATACTGTTTAGGCATTTAAAAATAGGTTCGGGGCCCAATAAATTCCAGAAAAATTGCCCTAAGTCCAGTTTTTCATTTTACACCCAAAAATATTATTTCCATAATATTTTAATATGGTTTATTATCTATTAAAAATCATTTAATATTTAAAACCCTGATTTTAATTACAGAAAAATCCCAGAAAATTTCAGAAAATTGAGAAAAATCCAAATTTGAAAATTTTGAAAAATTAGGGGGTTTACAAAGCCGGAAGCCAGCAGTTTACTTCTTGACAGCACAGAGGGAACTTTTGGAGGACTTGCAAGAGCTTGGCATTGAAGTAATATTACCCGGAGCAGATGGGACACTAGCCAACTTGCAAGTACAATCATCATTGGTAGAGAGGATTAAGGCAGCTTTGCCTACAGATGACAGATTCAGGAGGCTAAAGGAAAGGACAGAGGCCGGAGAGCAGACCGGATTGCGCATTCATGAGGATGGGACATTACGATGTGGTGATCGTCTTTATGTTCCAAATGGAGAGATTCGACAAGAGCTGATGATAGAGGCTCATAGTTCGATTTATTCTATTCATCCTGGAGGCACCAAGATGTATCGTGACTTACGACAGCATTTTTGGTGGCATGGGATGAAGAGAGAGATAGCTCGCTTTGTAGCTAAATGTCTGGTATGTCAACAAGTGAAGGCGGAGCACCAGAGGACAGCAGGATTATTGCAACCACTCCCGATTCCAGAGTGGAAGTGGGAGCACATCACTATGGACTTCGTCACGGGTTTTCCCAAGAGTCCAAGTGGAAGAGATGCAGTATGGGTAATAGTGGACCGACTCACCAAGTCAGCCCATTTTATACCTTTTAGAGTGGGTCAGTCTACAGAAGCTTTAGCTGATTTATATATGAGGCAGATCATGAGATTGCACGGCATACCAGTCAGCATTGTATCGGACAGAGATTCGTGCTTCACATCGCACTTTTGGAGGAGCATGCAAGAGAGTCTTGGTACTCGTCTGAAGTTCAGTACATCTTACCACCCGCAGACAGATGGGCAGTCGGAGCGTACTATTCAGACCTTGGAGGACATGTTGAGAGCTTGCATGTTAGACTTCGGAGGATCATGGGAGGATCACCTACATCTTGTAGAGTTTTCTTACAACAACAGCTATCAAGCGAGTATTCAGATGGCTCCGTTTGAAGCATTGTATGGAAGAAAATGTAGGTCTCCTGTGTGTTGGAGTGACGTGGGAGAACGTCAGATTTTGGGACCCGAGTTGGTGGTCAACACCGTAGAGACAGTCAAGAAGATTCAGGGACACTTGCGAGCAGCGCAAGACAGGCAGAAGCAGTGGGCAGACCTTCATCGTCGTCCCTTGGAGTTCAAAGAGGGCGATCACGTCTTCTTGAGGATATCACCGACCAGAGGCACCATCCGATTCGGAGGGCGCGACAAGTTGAGTCCAAGGTATATTGGACCATTTGACGTGCTCGAGAGAATTGGAGAGGTGGCATATCGACTTGCGCTACCACCTTCACTGGAGGGAGTACATGACGTATTCCATGTGTCGCAGCTCAGGCGATATATGGCAGACAGCAGTCATGTTCTCGACCATTCGGAGATCACCATTGGGCCGAGCTTGTCTTACCAAGAGCAACCCGTGGGAATCCTTGATCGTCGAGAGAAGGTATTGAGGAACCAGTCTATTCCCTTGGTTCGCGTAGCATGGAGACATGGTGCGCCAGGAGAATCAACTTGGGAGCGCGAGGACGACATGCGCAAGCATTTTCCGAACCTATTCGCAGACCAAGGTATGAATTTACATTGTTAATTTATATCTTATACCATCCTTGCATTCTATCGTGGCTTAATTTTAATTTCGAGGACGAAATTTTTACAAGTTGGGTAGAATGTAAAACCCCCTTCCTAGAAAATCATATATACCTTTTTATTTTTTATTTATTAATTAAATTATAGTAATTAGGTCTAAACAGGAGAAATAGATTTTTAATAATTTTTATGTTACGTGTTCGGGCACTTAGATGACTTATGGGACCATCAGAAATTTTTCGGAATTTATTCCATGTAGGAGACCCCTTGAGCAGTTGCTAGCCTAACGATGTGCAATACCCTAATATATAAATTTTTTTCTTATGTGTGAATATATATATATATATATATATACAAATATATATATGTATATATATATTTAAAGAAATGAAAAGAATTAATTGAATAATACTAATAATAATAGTAATATTACTTAAATACATAAGCCACTTTTGCGTTTGCTTTTCCTAGCAAACATGCTGCTACTACTTAGTATACCAAATTTTTTAGGAGTTTGCAATTCCCTTGCAGCAACTCACCATTACACGTTGACCCCTGCAGCCGAAGTAATACACCCGACCGACCCTTCAGACCCCTTCCTCGCGGATAGTTCAAACCCGCGAAAACCCATCCGCACCCCCTCTCTCTCTCCTAATATATATAATATATATATATATATATATATATATATATATATATATAATAGCTCTCTAAAACCCTAACCTAAAACTCCAGACTTCCTCTTCCCATTTAGAGCCGTCACCACAGCCAGAGAAGCCTCCCCAAGCCATCCAACCATCCCGTCGACGCCGACATCGCGAACTGCAGTCTCCCACTCGAGGCACCTTCGCTCCGGCGTATTTTTCCGTTGACTCGCTCGACCAAACGTTGTTCCGTTTTCATAGGTATGATATTCCCTCAACCCTCTCCAATATTTATTTTATAGTCAACCTCGGAAAATGTGTGCCCCTAGGTGTAAATCAGCGTCCAAAATGGACGGACAGACAGAATTCTGGGATCGCAGAATTCCAGAATGACCACCCGTATTGCCGAGTTCGTATCTCCCACCACAGAGATCCGAACTCAGTGATTCTTTTTGATACCCAGAGAATTCTTAACCTAGTTTAATTTCTGTAAAATAATCCTAGGCTAATAGTTGCTGTGGACATAGTTATATTCGTCACAAAACTGCGCGCACCCACTTTTTCCAGATTTCCAAAAGTTGGAGATCGGAGCGCGCCCCGCCAAACGGGACCGCCCCGCCGTGTGCCAAGTGTACCGAACGGTACACACAGCGTAATCGGACACATGAAAACTCGTGGAGACTGATTCGGACGCGTGTGCGCACCGGAATCAGACCGTATCCGCGGACATATTTCGTGTCGCCACTTTTGTGGAACTCGTGCGTATTTTGTGCACGCTTGTCAGATTGCGACGAAACTTGTGCCACTGGACTCGTGGTAACGCGCTGGTCTTGTGACCCAATTTTCACGCATTTCTGAGACGGTTGACCAGATCGCCAATTGGCGGGCCCACAGTTGACTTTTTGGACCAAATTTTGTTCGGCTCATCGGAATCCAAATTTGGACATACCGTTGGGTTCGTATTGACATCTAGAGTTGTTTAACCCATAGTTTGTCCCATTTAGAGACTGTTACCCTCGGCACGCTTTTCGGTGCAAAGTGGGCCACACGTGGACCCCACTTTTGTCCGAAATTACCGTTTTGCCCCTGTGTCCAAATTGGACGAAAGGGATGTGCTTTTTAGCTTTTTTTGCTCATTCTGGAAATATTGGTGATGTTTATTTCAGCATCCGGAGACGTTTGTTCGGAGTCCTTAGTTCCAGGTTCAGTGTCCTTGACATTTGGGCGCGTACACTTTACAGATTTTTTGCCAGGCAAGTATACCTTGCCATTGTACTGTATTTACATTCCATATGAGGCATGCATGTTTATTTTCTGTTTATTTAGTTCATTTATTTTAACTGCTATATAAACTGCGCGTCCAAGGAAACTTGGGTGCAACGACGGTGTCGTCGTACTATGTTTTTATTTATGTATATGCATTGGACCTACTTTATGAGACTACCCCATTTTTATGAGGCATTTATGTTTCATTGGCTATGACACTATTCTTACACGAGTGTGAGTCACATGTAGGACACGGACTTGCGTACTCGGCTGGCCCTCGGTACGTATAGGTCGTGCGACGGATAGGGATAACTGCCAATAGAAACTTTGCATGCTAGTAGACCTGACGGTTATTAGAGGTTTATCGTGTCATGGACATGACATGCTTAGAGCATTGGGTGGAGAGAACAACAAGTACCGCATTTGAGCTCCTTTGCACTTTCTCCTGTACGCCCGGATTCTCCGCTGGAGATACGGGTCATGATGACCACTATATATTATGTACTATCAGGCGGGCCACCGGCGTTCAAAAGACGACGTGCCTTTTAGGCCCCTGGATCTCCAATAGAGAACCATGCCAAATCCCAGTTTTCAGCCAGATAGCTCACTTGTGGGGAAAGGTGTTCTTAACTGCATTCACATAGATGGTTAGGCGACCCCAATGGATGTTTACTTTCAGTACTTTATTGGCATGTGTTTTTTGTATCTTGTTACGTCCCTCTGAGGACCTGGTCCCTTCCAGATATAGGTGAGCAGGAGTATCCGCAGGAGTATGGACCTGGACCTGACGCTACCTATCAGTCTGAGACGATCTTATCTTCTGATTATATGTGATTCATTGCAGCTGTTTAGAGATTCTAGTTGCTATTCTTTTTTAGACATTTATTCTTATATTAGAGTTTATTCTCTTCTCTCTTTAGTAGTTTATTATAGTCGATTTGCAGTGGATTTGTTTTCACCCGACTATTGCACTTTGAGATTACTATTTGAGACTACTTCTTTGATATTCAGTTATTGATTTCCATTATTCTATCATTTGTGTTGTGGATGAGATATAGAACTGCGTGTGACTTGTTGTGACATATATTTACCACTGTGGATTGGATATTCATGTACAGCGTACGTGTGTATATGGTTTCCATATATTGGAGTTCGTATACATACGGCTGGCGTGTTACTTATTCCTAGTCCTACGTATTTTGGGACTGGGGCGTGACAACATTGGGTGGGGAGAGACACACAGGCTACAGGCTGTTTTCTATATATATCTACTACTATTGTGAGGCCGTAGACTCTCGTAGCAGAGCTAGGCACATTACGTGTTATTACCACTACCGGCTCCCCGACACAGAGCTTGTAGTGGCTCAGCCTGAGTACTCGTGCTGCTCTCACTTGCATTTTCACTTAGATGGTTACTTACTTGCCCCATTTATTCTATTTATTTTCTGCACTGCATTTATTTTGGCATGAGCTTCTTGTACCTTGCTATGTCCCCTGAGGACCTGGATCCGGATTATGTTCCCAGGATTTGAGGACGAGATCTATCCCGAGGTATACGGGACCGGAGCAGGAGCTGATCCAGGAGCTGTACCGCCATCCGAGGACGAGGTGTTAGCCGAAGACTTCTCCTGAGCATCCATGTTTCATGCTCAGTATTTATTATTTATTTCAGTCATTTACTTTCTGGTCTGTTGAACCATTGTATTAGATATTTATCGGGTTGTTCCCCGAAGCATTTTGTTGAGACTAGCTGATGATTTATATTCCTTATTATTCTGTGGATCATATTTTATATCTTGTGTGGATGAGATTAGTTGTGCCATGATTGTCGTAGACTTTATTTTACAGCTTAAGTATGCCCTGATGGATCCATTAAATTGGGTTTGTCCATCGGTGCGTCCTGCTGGCCATTGACACGTGGCTAGTCCCTCGATATTTTGGGACTGGGGCGTGACATGGTTTTTGTGGTGGCCCATGCAGGTCCACGACAAAATTGTTCGGTTTTAACTTAGGGACCGAGCAAGCCTGCAAATAGGATTAGAGTATAGGATCTCATTCACAACTGACTATGGCTTCTCCTCCTCCTCCTTCCAATCTATTCCGTTGAAAAATTGCATCCTGCTTGATTCATGTGCCTTCTCATTAGTTCCTTGAGTATAGCTTTCTTCTAGAATATAGAAGTCCCTGTTGATAGAAAGATAGGTAGGTTAACCTTCCTACTAAAAGTACAGCTAGGATATTGACACACCCCTAAGTAGAATGCTTAATGAACCCTAGTGTCCCTTACCTATAGAATAATTTACCATTATTTCTTATTATAGTCATGAATGACCTAAGAGTAGTATAGGCACTGCTAAGAGCTAGTTAGAGATTGGATCCTAATGTTTGACCCTAGTGGTTGACCCCAGTTTTGAGGAACCAATAAAAATCTGAGATCGAATGTTAGAACAGAACCTAGTGTGCATAGTGAGATAGTGTTAGGATATAGGTTCTTGTCGTGATATTAGCAGACGGTACCTCAGGAAGCCCAGAGCAACGAGTATGACATTCCCATGAGATCATACCTCAAACACGGAGAATTGCTCGCCACCTTCACCTTAGGAAACTATGATATTATCTAGAGCCTCATATTTTAATTTCATACGTTGTTCGTCTGCGACCTTAACGTTCGCTAATGCGCAACGACTAAAATATGTTCTTTTTTTCTCCGTCTTTCAATTCGTGCCACCTGACACTTCTAATAGTAGGCCAAGTAATTTTATTCCTTGTTAAGGACCCATAATTTGCTAGGATTATAGTTGCAGTCTTGAATTTGAAAATTTTGTGTTTTGTAGTTAGAGTTCGATAAGTTTGAGTTAATCTTATAGATTGTGACCCGATGATTATCCCTTAGTGTTAAATCACGTAATTTGTACCCCCACCTCGATACAAGTTATATTCCCTTTCCCTTGAGACTAGTACCACATAGTCCACTTGACCCATCAAGGCGGTGTAACTGAATGGCAATAATTGTATGCTAGCATAAGATGACAGTGTTTATTCAGACAATAGAATTTAGAGGTTCATGCCCTATTGGGTCGACTAACAACTTAGACAAGAAGGTTGTATGATAACTGTAGAGATTGTAGAGTCTTTTATTATTGTTGCTCATTTTTGTTCGTTTTGTGAACTTGAATAATTTGTACCTCCTTTCATCATCATCTAGCGTGCTTATAATTCATATACTACCTTGACTTATTGTGCTATTTTATAGCCTAGTTTTGCAAGCTTATTCTTTATCGAGCTTGTTCATGACATATGTATTATTGGGGAGGCCCACAATAATATATTTCAGAATCAATGTATTACGGTCTGATCAACCATAGTGCGCTTGATTCGCCCTCGCAATAATGTCTTACGTGGATTAAGATATGTAGTGATTAGTAGACGAATATACTTGCCCTAGACATGTCTGACATATCGTATCGGTTACATAACTGTACTAATACGAGCAGGCGAACAAAGGATTACCAAAATAGGATTTCAATCCACAACTGCTTTGACAATTCCCAATTGAATTCTTTAAACGCCTTGATCCCAATACTTCTATTCTATTACGCTGCCCTTGAACTCTTTATTATTGGTCTCCGTCTTCCCTTATTTCGGAAAGACGAAATATCGTGCTTGGTATAAATTGATACACAGAGAATACTAGATATACCCCATAGGTCGATCATATACTTGAGAATTATTCTTCGTAATTAAGGACATATCATATGTGATATGATCGGCATTAAAGTTCGAGGATCAAATGACATGAGTAAACATATTAAGGAATATTCTCTTAAGGTATATAGCCTTATGTGATAGATGGGTAAATTCTAAGTTGGGTAGTAGTGCATTGTCAACTCGAGAGAAATTTCTTTTAGATTGTGATCGAGTAAGATTAAATTGGGAGAGGTTCAAGCCATTTTAATTTTGAGAATTTTAGAAGAATGACTAAGATGATGAGGATTAATGAATTGATATTGAGGACCCGATATTTATACCTTAAGTACATGATTTAAACAATGAAGGTAAAATCATCAACTTGAAATTTAGAGGATAAAAAGATGGAATTTCAGACTTGAACAATGGTGGACTGCATTTAAATTATTTTTTTCAAGTTGATGATTTGAGTTAAAATAAAAAAACTTGATGGTTGGACTACCTATTTGAAATATTAAGGATGTGAATGGAATTTAAGAAGTTGAAGCATACAAAAATTTATAAGTGAAAATAGGAATAATAATGGACTCGAATTACTTCTAGAGGAATTATGATAATTGGAGATCGTGAGGTAAAATTGATATGCATATTTAAATCTTGAAGATGATATATGGATTTAATTTAAATTTGAATATGGATAACTTGAAAAAGCGAGAAGAGATAACCATAGGTTGAATTTGATTGGATCAGTGGTCATCTTAACCTAGAAGTGATTGCAATGGATATGATTAGGATTTTAATTGTCGCAAGGAGATTGCGATTGACTTGCCTTATGTACACGAAGGATTAATAAATTATGCCTTATTTTAATTTTGAGGACGACATTGTCTTAAGTTGGCTGGATTGTGAAACCCCCTCAACTAAGAAGTAGACCTACTTGGCTTAGATAGTGAGACTGAGGCTAGCTCGAATCCACTTAGGAATAGAACACGACATTTTTCATTTAGTTTTACAACATGGTATCCCTCGGCGCGCCTTACCATTGCTTCGATAATTGGAGCACTTTCCTAGTCACTGCCTTCCTACAAATTCCACACATTGTCCTAGACATGCCCATCCTCCAATTTCCATCTTTGTGCAACGTTTCAGTTGTTGGAAACTTTTATGCAAAAGAGCATTTAGGTGTCCACACTATTGGACATGACACACGAAGAAACCTATTTTCACTCATGTGAATTTCTTCCATGATTTTTGGAATGTGCAACGTGCAATATCGTCCACTCCGTTAAACCTAGCCTTGTATTTTAACCAATGCAAATCTTAGACCATCCTTGACTTCTACCATGGCTTAATTTTAATTTCGAGGACGAAATTTTTTTAAGTTGGGTAGATTGTAACCCCCTGATTTTTCAGAAATTTTTAATTTGGATTTTTTATAATTTTCTGTAATTTTCTAGGATTTTCAAGAATTTATTTTAGATTCAAATATAATTAAAAATATCTCAAACTTTTATTTTAGGTTATAAATAATAAAATATATTTTCTAGAAGTTTTTGGAAATTTTTTGAGTATTTTTAGTATTTATTGGGAGTTATTTAGGCTAATAACTAATTTTTAGGACTTGTAGAATTTATGGTGCAAGCCTAGGAATATAGAATGGACCTGTGTTATTTTCTAAGGTTTATAATATTATTATAAATTTTCTAAAATTATTTGAGAATTTTCGGAATAATGTTAGTATTTATTTTTAGTTTTATGGCAAAACTAATTTTTAGAGCTTCTCCTAATTATAGTAGAAAATATATGAATATATAATTATTCCAAATATTTTTCTAGGGTTTTTAGGTTCAAAATATATTTTCTGTAATTTTTTCAGATTTTTATGATTATTTTTAATGTTTATTTTGAGTTATTTAGATTTAAAACGACTTAAATAATGTTTTGATAAAGGCAAATAAAAAAAACAAATAATATAACCAAAACCATAAAATCAAATCATGACACGTGTCACCCTATCAACTTTCATTCAGCCTCTCAATATCCCTATATATATATATATATTATTATAACCCTAATTATCCCATTATTTTTTAGAGAGAGAGATTTTGGAGAATTGCCATCTAGGGTTCCTTCATCTTCCAGAAGCCATTACGAATAGCTCCGGACTCCAAACGAGGCCTAGTTTCTTGCGTTAGAACGATATTGAGGTTAGATTTCTGATTATATAATTTGTTTTAAAAAATTATGAGTATTAAATTCTGGAAAATTCGTAGAGCACAGCATGTCCGAAAATAGACGTGTTTCAATGTTTTTGCGATTTCGGGAGACCCAGGAATCAGAATCATGAACCGTTTAAAGTTTCGGAAAGATAATTTCGAGATCATTGACATATGTTTTTCCCAGAATTTAATTCGATGTATTTTCATACTGTTAATTCTATAGAACTTCTAGGTTAGAATTTAACCATCGGTGCACAATACAAAATTTGTATGTGCCATAATTCCCAAACGAATTTGAATTCGGACGAGCCATAAATTCTAGTATATTTTTGATGCTGAAATCTATAGGAAATCATGCATGAAATTCGAGTCTGTGTCGGTTGACTTTTTGGTCAACAGATCGCCTCGATTTGCGTGCCATGAGTCTCGAGTTGATAAAATTTAGTTTCTTTGGACAAAATTTAGGAATTAACATAAAAATCAGAATAATAAGATTAAAATAGGATTTTAGAGTAATTATTACAGAATTAAATAAATTAAAATAAATTATCTTTTGACGTGATAAATTTGTAATACATAGGCTATTTGGACTGTGACTTGGACTCTGATTCATACCAGCAACAGGACCCCAGGCAAGTGTACCTTGCCAAACTCTGCAGTATTGTTATATATTTTTCTTGCTTTATTATATTGCTGTGCATGCTTAACCTAGGACCGTGTGACGTACTTAGCGTCCGATTATTAGTCGGGTGCCAACACTGTACGCGGTATTGTGTATGGTCATCTAGAGATGGATATTCGTGACACTTTATCTTCTCGTACTTGTCTTACCAAGTACACTTTGACCCAGGACACTTGACACTGTTCATGAGACAGGATATTCCCGAGATATTCGTGGTGATTCTGTATAGGATACAGGACTTGACAGAGATACTATATTCATAGATACATATGACTTGTTGCATTAGCTATGATCCCGCTTGACATGGACATGAGACGTTATGGTCATGATATGCGTGGTTACATTGGGTGGGGAGAGACACACAGGCTACAGGCTATTTTCTATATATATCTACTACTATTGTGAGGCCGTAGACTCTCGTAGCAGAGCTAGGCACATTACGTGTTATTACCACTACCGGCTCCCCGACACAGAGCTTGTAGTGGCTCAGCCTGAGTACTCGTGCTGCTCTCACTTGCATTTTCACTTAGATGGTTACTTACTTGCCCTATTTATTCCATTTATTTTCTGCACTGCATTTATTTTGGCATGAGCTTTCTTGTACCTTGCTATGTCCCCTGAGGACCTGGATTCGGATTGTGTCCCCAGGATTTGAGGACGAGATCTATCCCGAGGTATACGGGACCGGAGCAGGAGCTGATCCAGGAGCTGTACCGCCATCCGAGGACGAGGTGTTAGCCGAAGACTTCTCCTGAGCATCCATGTTTCATGCTCAGTATTTATTATTTATTTCAGTCATTTACTTTCTGGTCTGTTGAACCATTGTATTAGATATTTATCGGGTTGTTCCCCGAAGCATTTTGTTAAGACTAGCTGATGATTTACATTCCTTATTATTCTGTGGATCATATTTTATATCTTGTGTGGATGAGATTAGTTGTGCCATGATTGTCGTAGACTTTATTTTACAGCTTAAGTATGCCCTGATGGATCCATTAAATTGGGTTTGTCCATCGGTGCGTCCTGCTGGCCATTGACACGTGGCTAGTCCCTCGATATTTTGGGACTGGGGCGAGACATAGTTTTTGTGGTGGCCCATGCAGGTCCACGACAAAATTGTTCGGTTTTAACTTAGGGACCGAGCAAGCCTGCAAATAGGATTAGAGTATAGGATCTCATCCACAACTGACTATGGCTTCTCCTCCTCCTCCTTCCAATCTATTCCGTTGAAAAATTGCATCCTGCTTGATTCATGTGCCTTCTCATTAGTTCCTTGAGTATAGCTTTCTTCTAGAATATAGAAGTCCCTGTTGATAGAAAGATAGGTAGGGTAACCTTCCTACTAAAAGTACAGCTAGGATATTGACACACCCCTAAGTAGAATGCTTAATGAACCCTAGCGTCCCTTACCTATAGAATAATTTACCATTATTTTTTATTATAGTCATGAATGACCTAAGAGTAGTATAGGCACTGCTAAGAGCTAGTTAGAGATTGGACCCTAATGTTTGACCCTAGTGGTTGACCCCAGTTTTGAGGAACCAATAGAAATCTGAGATCGAATGTTAGAACAGAACCTAGTGTGCATAGTGAGATAGTGTTAGGATATAGGTTCTTGTCGTGATATTAGCAGACGGTACCTCAGGAAGCCCAGAGCAACGAGTATGACATTCCCATGAGATCATACCTCAAACACGGAGAATTGCTCGCCACCTTCACCTTAGGAAACTATGATATTATCTAGAGCCTCATATTTTAATTTAATACGTTGTTCGTCTGCGACCTTAACGTTCGCTAATGCGCAACGACTAAAATATGTTCTTTTTTTCTCCGTCTTTCAATTCGTGCCACCTGACACTTCTAATAGTAGGCCAAGTAATTTTATTCCTTGTTAAGGACCCATAATTTGCTAGGATTATAGTTGTAGTCTTGAATTTGAAAATTTTGTGTTTTGTAGTTAGAGTTCGATAAGTTTGAGTTAATCTTGTAGATTGTGACCCGATGATTATCCCTTAGTGTTAAATCACGTAATTTGTACCCCCACCTCGATACAAGTTATATTCCCTTTCCCTTGAGACTAGTACCACATAGTCCACTTGACCCATCAAGGCGGTGTAACTGAATGGCAATAATTTATGCTAGCATAAGATGACAGTGTTTATTCAGACAATAGAATTTAGAGGTTCATGCCCTATTGGGTCGACTAACAACTTAGACAAGGAGGTTGTATGATAACTGTAGAGATTGTAGAGTCTTTTATTATTGTTGCTCATTTTTGTTCGTTTTGTGAACTTGAATAATTTGTACCTCCTTTCATCATCATCTAGCGTGCTTATAATTCATATACTACCTTGACTTATTGTGCTATTTTATAGCCTAGTTTTGCAAGCTTATTCTTTATCGAGCTTGTTCATGACATATGTATTATTGGGGAGGCCCACAATAATATATTTCAGAATCAGTGTATTACGGTCTGATCAACCATAGTGCGCTTGATTCGCCCTCGCAATAATGCCTTACGTGGATTAAGATATGTAGTGATTAGTAGACGAATATACTTGCCCTAGACATGTCTGACATATCGTATCGGTTACATAACTGTACTAATACGAGCAGGCGAACAAAGGATTACCAAAATAGGATTTCAATCCACAACTGCTTTGACAATTCCCAATTGAATTCTTTAAACGCCTTGATCCTAATACTTCTATTCTATTACGCTGCCCTTGAACTCTTTATTATTGGTCTCCGTCTTCCCTTATTTCGGAAAGACGAAATATCGTGCTTGGTATAAATTGATACACAGAGAATACTAGATATACCCCATAGGCCGATCACATACTTGAGGATTATTCTTCGTAATTAAGGACATATCATATGTGATATGATCGGCATTGAAGTTCGAGGATCAAATGACATGAGTAAACATATTAAGGAATATTCTCTTAAGGTATATAGCCTTATGTGATAGATGGGTAAATTCTAAGTTGGGTAGTAGTGCATTGTCAACTCGAGAGAAATTTCTTTTAGATTGTGATCGAGTAATATTAAATTGGGAGAGGTTCAAGCCATTTTAATTTTGAGAATTTTAGAAGAATGACTAAGATGATGAGGATTAATGAATTGATATTGAGGACCCGATATTTATACCTTAAGTACATGATTTAAACAATGAAGGTAAAATTATCAACTTAAAATTTAGAGGATAAAAAGATGGAATTTCAGACTTGAACAATGGTGGACTGCATTTAAATTATTTTTTTCAAGTTGATGATTTGAGTTAAAATAAAAAAACTTGATGGTTGGACTACCTATTTGAAATATTAAGGATGTGAATGGAATTTAAGAAGTTGAAGCATACAAAAATTTATAAGTAAAAATAGGAATAATAATGGACTCGAATTACTTCTAGAAGAGATTATGATAATTGGAGATCGTGAGGTAAAATTGATATGCGTATTTAAATCTTGAAGATGATATATGGATTTAATTTAAATTTGGATATGGATAATTTGAAAAAGCGAGAAGAGATAACCATAGGTTGAATTTGATTGGATCAGTGGTCATCTTAACCTAGAAGTGATTGCAATGGATATGATTAGGATTTTAATTGTCGCAAGGAGATTGCGATTGACTTGCCTTATGTACACGAAGGATTAATAAATTATGCCTTATTTTAATTTTGAGGACGACATTGTCTTAAGTTGGCTGGATTGTGAAACCCCCTCACCTAAGAAGTAGACCTACTTGGCTTAGATAGTGAGACTGAGGCTAGCTCGAATCCACTTAGGAATAGAACACGACATTTTTCATTTAGTTTTACAACATGGTATCCCTCGGCGCGCCTTACCATTGCTTCGATAATTGGAGCACTTTCCTAGTCACTGCCTTCCTACAAATTCCACACATTGTCCTAGACATGCCCATCCTCCAATTTCCATCTTTCTGCAACGTTTCAGTTGTTGGACACTTTTATACAAAAGAGCATTTAGGTGTCCACACTATTGGACATGACACACGAAGAAACTTATTTTCACTCATGTGAATTTCTTCCATGATTTTCGGAATGTGCAACGTGCAACATCGTCCACTCCGTTAAACCTAGCCTTGCATTTTAACCAATGCAAATCTTAGACCATCCTTGACTTCTACCATGGCTTAATTTTAATTTCGAGGACAAAATTTTTTTAAGTTGGGTAGATTGTAACCCCCTGATTTTTCAGAAATTTTTAATTTGGATTTTTTATAATTTTTTGTAATTTTCTAGGATTTTCAAGAATTTATTTTAGATTCAAATATAATTAAAAATATCTCAAACTTTTATTTTAGGTTATAAATAATAAAATATATTTTTTAGAAGTTTTTGGGAATTTTCTGAGTATTTTTAGTATTTATTGGGAGTTATTTAGGCTAATAACTAATTTTTAGGACTTGTAGAATTTATGGTGCAAGCCTAGGAATATAGAATGGACCCATGTTATTTTCTATGGTTTATAATATTATTATAAATTTTCTGAAATTATTTGAGAATTTTTGGAATAATGTTAGTATTTATTTTTAGTTTTATGGCAAAACTAATTTTTAGAGCTTCTCCTAATTATAGTAGGAAATCTATGAATATATAATTATCCCAAATATTTTTCTAGGGTTTTTAGGTTCAAAATATATTTTTTGTAATTTTTCCAGATTTTTATGATTATTTTTAATGTTTATTTTGAGTTATTTAGATTTAAAACGACTTAAATAATGTTTTGATAAAGGCAAATAAAAAAAAAAATAATATAACCAAAACCATAAAATCAAATCATGACACGTGTCACCATATCAACTTTCATTCAGCCTCTCAATATCCCTATATATATATATTATTATAACCCTAATTATCCCATTATTTTTTAGAGAGAGAGATTTTGGAGAATTGCCATCTAGGGTTCCTTCATCTTCCAGAAGCCATTGCGCATAGCTCCGGACTCCAAACGAGGCCTAGTTTCTTGCGTTAGAATGATATTGAGGTTAGATTTCTGATTATATAATTTGTTTTACTAAATTATGAGTATTAAATTCTGGAAACTTCGTAGAGCACAGCATGTCCGAAAATAGACGTGTTTCAATGTTTTCGCGATTTCGGGAGAACCAGGAATCAGAATCATGAACCGTTTAAAGTTTCGGAAAGATAATGTCGAGATCATTGACATATGTTTTTCCCAAAATTTAATTCGTTGTATTTTCATACTGTTAATTCTGTAGAACTTCTAGGTTAGAATTTAACCATCGGTGCACAATACAAAATTTGTATGTGCCATAATTCCCAAACGAATTTGAATTCGGACGAGCCGTAAATTCCAGTATGTTTTTGATGCTGAAATCTACAAGAAATCATGCATGAAAGTCAAGTTTGTGTTGGTTGACCTTTTGGTCAACAAATCGCCTCGATTTGCGTGCCATGAGTCTCGACTTGATAAAATTTAGTTTCTTTGGACAAAATTTAGGAATTAACATAAAAATCAGAATAATAAGATTAAAATAGGATTTTAGAGTAATTATTCCAGAATTAAATAAATTAAAATAAATTATCTTTTGACGTGATAAATTTGTAATACATAGGCTATTTGGACTGTGACTTGGACTCTGATTCATACCAGCAACAGGACCCCAGGCAAGTGTACCTTGCCAAACTCTGCAGTATTGTTATATATTTTTCTTGCTTCATTATATTGCTGTGCATGCTTAACCTAGGACCGTATGACGTACTTAGCGTCCGATTATTAGTCGGGTGCCAACACTGTACGCGGTGTTGTGTATGGTCATCTAGAGATGGATATTCGTGACACTTTATCTTCTCGTACTTGTCTTACCAAGTACACTTTGACCCAGGACACTGTTCATGAGACAGGATATTCCCGAGATATTCATGGTGATTCTGTATAGGATACAGGACTTGACAGAGATACTATATTCATAGATACATATGACTTGTTACATTAGCTATGATCCCGCTTGACATGGACATGAGACGTTATGGTCATGATATGCGTGGTTACATTGGGTGGGGAGAGACACACAGGCTACAGGCTATTTTCTATATATATCTACTACTATTGTGAGGCCGTAGACTCTCGTAGCAGAGCTAGGCACATTACGTGTTATTACCACTACCGGCTCCCCGACACAGAGCTTGTAGTGGCTCAGCCTGAGTACTCGTGCTGCTCTCACTTGCATTTTCACTTAGATGGTTACTTACTTGCCCTATTTATTCCATTTATTTTCTGCACTGCATTTATTTTGGCATGAGCTTTCTTGTACCTTGCTATGTCCCCTGAGGACCTGGATCCGAATTATGTCCCCAGGATTTGAGGACGAGATCTATCCCGAGGTATACGGGACCGGAGCAGGAGCTGATCCAGGAGCTGTTCCGCCATCCGAGGACGAGGTGTTAGCCGAAGACTTCTCCTGAGCATCCATGTTTCATGCTCAGTATTTATTATTTATTTCAGTCATTTACTTTCTGGTTTGTTGAACCATTGTATTAGATATTTATCGGGTTGTTCCCCGAAGTATTTTGTTGAGACTAGCTGATGATTTACATTCCTTATTATTCTGTGGATCATATTTTATATCTTGTGTGGATGAGATTAGTTGTGCCATGATTGTCGTAGACTTTATTTTACAGCTTAAGTATGCCCTGATGGATCCATTAAATTGGGTTTGTCCATCGGTGCGTCCTGCTGGCCATTGCCACGTGGCTAGTCCCTCGATATTTTGGAAATGGGGCATGACAGCCGAGCCAAAAATTATCGCATAGCACATAGTAGTATGCACCGGTCCCTCGTAAGGCCACCGTACTAAGATCGCATAGAACACATAGTATCATATAATAGTCGAATATTGCCATCCATTAATGAGGATTTAAATAATATACATGGGGACTAGCCTGTACATCCCAATTCAAATGACTGGAGGTGGCTAATTAGGCAAGATCTCGAGATTACATTCCCTCCCAATGCTCTACAAGTTTAATTGCCTACTTAACCCTAATGTTAACTAGAATCTCATGGCGTGGTCACATGGTATTCCCATTATATGACGTACCATAGTACGACCATGCTAGATATGAATCCACTTTGTCACTTGATAGTTCAATTTGGATTCACCCCGGGGTGATGCAAAAATCAATAGATCCTAGCCATGGTTGGTCATTGACTAACCCTTATGTCCATGCTGGAGATTGAGTTATATCACATGTCACATAGCGCATAGGTACACCGCAGTGTAAACATGTAATATAATCACGTAGGAACACTTAGCACATAGGAACACATAGCACGTAGTAAGTGTATCAGCACAAATACAAGTGGTCGGGTCATGATGCATAGATGGGTCTAATACTTTTGTGGTCATTAAAGTCACACATACAACTCATAAAGTCCAAAGGAATATCCAACCAAAACTATTCCCATAAAATGTGTGCATGGGGTCGTATGCATGGAGAAGGATCAAGGCCGCATGAAGTCAGGCCGCATAGAGTCATGTCGTATGGAGTCAGGGCTAAGATCTACTCCTCGGGATAAGTGATGAAGCAATAGAAAATAAATAAAGTGTCAGTGATATGACATAAAGTGTGTCATGAAGAAAAGACAAAATTAGAGAAAGATGTGCCACGGTTTCAGAGTCATGCATCCAAGGATGGTGGCCGCATACTCTGTGTGTCGCATATATGTCGGTGTCGCATGGAGTTCGATGTCGCGTGGAGTATTTTGGACTTAAAATTTTTTTTATTCGTTCAGCGAGTGAACACAAGTGTTCAAAGACACTTATGTGATGGCAGTCATGCATCCAACAAGATGGGCTCATGCTGGTCAATATGTGACAAGAGCTCTGGCCACATAATCATCTCGGGTCGCATAGCACTCTTAGCCGCATATCTCGCTGGCCGCATGAAGACTTCGTCTTCTCCAACAACAGGTTTGGCCATGGCGGAAAAAAATCCAAAATTTAGAATTTGTTTCATTCATAAAAACTATATTTTAACTCTGAATTAAGTGAACCAAAAGCCAAAAAATTCGAAATGAAGTGCTTCATCCTTTCCAAAAACTATTTTTTTGAAAATAATATGTTTTAGTATATCAAAACCACCAAAAAATTAAGGAACCCATGAAACCCTAAGTTAGAAAAGTATATCTAAGCAAATTTATCCATCAAAACCGAGAACACCAAGTATTAAAAGTGGTCAAAATCATTATAAGCATAGAATAGACTAATAAAATGCAAAAAAAGAATAAAAATCAAAAGGTTTCTCCATGCAGTGCAAGGTGTACTAGCCTAGAAATGAAAGAAAGAGAAAAAAATAAAGAATGAGGGGAGAGAGAGAAACAAGTTAGCTTATATAGCTAGGGTTTGAGGTTTAGACCATGGGTTCAAATATGAACCAACCCACAAATAAATCATGAACCATGCTAAACCAAAGAATGGGTCTAGTCTCCATGCATGCAACCTAATGATCATGTGAGCAAGAAATACTCTAAGCATGAATAAATACAAGAAAGAAAGAAATATATCCCAAAAATACGTATTTTGGGAACGGGGAGTGACACATTGTGTTCTTTACTTTTCTGCAATATTGTGCCGATGCTTCCATCTTGAATAGCTCATTTGCCCTTATTCAAAGCTTTGGTCTTGTGCAAGCACAACTTAGGCTTGTATGACATCACGCTCATATGAGGACGATCTATTCCGCAAGGCATTAAGCGAGGATGATCGACCCCTTATGGGAATCGGGATATGACATAATGGTATCAGAGAAACTCGACCCTTTGGCCATTCCGCTGCTTCGCTTTAACTCAAGATGTTTTCTTGCCATTTGATACCGTTGTCGTAATGAGCATTTTATACAATAAATCCATAAATATTCTCAAAGATGTGAGCAAATTTTTCTAGATTGTTTTATTGCTTGAGAGTTATGATTTATGATTTTTGATGGCTAGAGTTTTATTGAGTTCTGATTGCTGGAGTTTTCAATTAAGGATGGAGAGGGATGAGGACTATCGCTGCTCTGGATATTTGAAGTTTTTCCTTGAGTTTCGATGATGAAATTTTTTCTTGGTGGCTAAGTATGTAGTGTCCCGCTCCGCGTTGGCACTATATACAAGAGATATTGCTTTGCTGGCTCGAGCGGGAGCTTTATCGAAGAGTTCCCCGATCGAAACACAAGTGAGTAGGCAGAACTTTATTCTCTGATTCTTGCACGCCTTAATAATGAATCTGAGTTTTTATAATGCTTGTTGCTAAGTAGAGAATGTTGCATGAGAATGATAGAACGAGAACCTGTATTCTTAACTAGAGAACTTAAAATCCTTGTCATTGAAAAGAACCTTGCCATGCTTAGTAAAAGATAAAAATAATGCATGCTAAGTTACATGATCACCGCTATCGAACTTACCTTGCCATGCTAAGTATAAGTATAGAATGTTGCATGCTAGGTTACACTGACACGATTATTGAACAAACTACTGCCATGCTAAGAAGAAGAGTAAAAAGTTTGCTTGGACTTGTGAATCCATAGTATGCTAAGTAAGAGTAGTATTTGAATGCTTAGTTATAAAAGAGATAGAATAACTGCAGCTATACTTGCTTAAATGAAGATTGCTTGCTTGTTCCTTATCGTATTGAAAGAGATAAAAATTGCATACTTGATTTATAGAACTGCTGCTTGCTTGTTACTTGTTAAAAGAACTAGGCTTCTTGAACATAGAATTCATTTGAACTCGTCTAGAGTATTGATCGCTATGAACCCTGTACATCGATGGATATGTGCCCCGTATATTGATGGTTACAAACGGTCGTACATTAATACGATCAGATCGAAGAAGAGCTAGTATAGAAGAATTGCTTGTTCCTTGTCCGCTTGCATCATGTAGTTTTTATCTGATAGAAGTGCATTAATGCATCGGTCTGACAACTTATGTACAAGGTTGATATCTTGAACGGTTCCTGGAGAACTGGGGATCGTTCAGCCTGGGAGAGATCTGGATACCCTGAGGCATGGCGTCCTTGATTTACAAGAAGGGTAATAAGTCATTAGCAAGCAGGGCATGAAGATCCACTTGTTGATCCCAGGGAACCAACACTCGGGAACCATCATATAGGTAGGGCGCATGCTAGGACTTTAGCCTTCTTGCATACCTAACTGTTTGATGCAGGGACGAACAGAAAATAGAACCCCTATAATTATGCAAATTATTGCTAACTTATATGTCTGTTGTAGGGATAACCGTCCGTTGAAGGGTAAGAATCACTTAATAAGTGATGTACTAATTTCTGATTATGCTTGAATCTCGTATTTCTCCTAGACTTGCATATTTAACTTGAATATGTTGTTGCCCTCTTGCATAAGATGATAATAGTCCACTAGATCACTGCTATTGTTTCTAAGAGTTAATCGAATTTGGCTTACAATACATGTTGCGCACTGCACGATAGAACATCGCCTCTACAGTATGCTTGATTGTATTGAATATGCAAACTGTTCAAAAGATATGTTTTTAAAAGATGTAAACTGACTCTGATCCTGTACTGCATGAAATGAACCTAGGTAAAAGTAGCAAGATCACTTGTAATATAATATTTTGCCGCATGCTTACTTAGTGTTGGTTTTAGAGAGTGTTGCTTCTGTTCGTTGCTTTATACTCGCCAGTAATTTCTCCGAAGTGCTTGTCACGCCCCAATCTCCTACAGGAATCGGCCGTCCCTGCTAGGCATGAATCACCGGGCAAGCGCTCCCGCAGAATGACCGTTTCTGTCATGAGCATGATACCGCATGAGCATAAGCTGCGCCCGTGCAAGGCCATGAATCTGAACAGGCAAAGAAATAACTAAGCCACATAGTCGCACAAATAGTCCGTATACAGTGGAATAAGAAACGAACAGGCGATTGGTAACAAGTGTCATAGCGGAAGCATTGAATAACACAAGTATGGAAGTAAACAGGCCCTTTATTGATATTAAATAAGTATTACAAGCGGTGCTTGACCGAGATTACAAGTCGCTCAAGTCCTCTCTCTTGAAACAATAAAAGCATGATAAGTGGCTACAATTGTGGAATGATACATAGATATTCCAATATTATGTCCTATATATGTGCTTCAGCTCCGGACGCAACGCTCCAAGGCTCCAGAGCGAACTCCACGCCTTAGCGCTCACGAAGGGGTTTCCATACCGAACGAGGTTCTCCTGCATCCTGCATACAATCTGGTGGGTTATTAGTACATGAATGCACTGGTAGGGAGGCTTCTCGCCCGCTCGAAAAATCAAAACACATTATATAGGTTCCATGCACCATCTATTAAGTTGTCTTTCTAGTCTTACCTTAGGATCAGTTTTATGGCATAATGTAAAGCCTAACTCATATAGCAGTGCATCGTGCGATATAATAGTAACACAGCGAGACTTACCAACTTGCCATTCGTCCTTCCTTGTCCAATGATAAAACCAAGTTAAACCAAACACGAATTTATATATATGAAATCCAAGTTAAACGAAGCATGAATGTATATATATGAGATTATTTCCTTATGCCATTGTGTTCTTTACTTTTCTGCAATATTGTGTCGATGCTTCCATTTTGAATAGGTTACTTACCCTTGTCCAAAGCTTTGGCCTTGTGCAAGCACAACTTAGGCTTGCACGGCATCACACCCATGCGAGGAAGATCAGTTCTGCAATGCGCTAAGCGAGGACGATCGGCCCTTATGGGAATTGGGGTATAACAATGCGTCCCTAGCCCTTTGAGTCCCAAACTCCATGTGTTACATGCGTCTCTGACCTCATGCGTCCCACACTCCATGCGTCCCATGCGTCTCTGGCCCCATACGTTCCTGACTTCATGCATCCCATGCGTCTTTGGTCCCATGCGTCCCAGACTCTATACGTCTAACGTGGCAGATGTCCCTGAGATAAAATATTTCTGTTACGACTGAAGTAATTCTCTTCCACCAATTGTGGGCCACATGTCAAGCTGACAAAGTCACGCAAACAAAAGGCAAGAACTGCCTAGATCTTCAGCAATAGCAAATCGTAACAAACGTTCACATGGAAGCTTGGCCTGGACTCAACTACAACCTGTTAAGAATGTACACGAGACAACCTGCCCATCGTATGCGCCTATAGTTGCAACCGCATCCTGTTGACGGAGCCCCATTCCAGCCACCAAACAGAAGCACATGCGGCACCTATAGCCTATAAACATGATGGCTATAAATATGAGCAACTTAGACGTTCCAATGGCGGGCTGACTTTTTCTGCTACAAAGACTATACCCCTCCAAGCGAGCTATGTACATGCACACAAGCTCAAGAGAGAGATAAGAGAAGAGAGCATCCCCCATTCACTCGTCGGACCCATGGTGTTTATTGGGCCGGTCCGGCCCGGTCAAAAATAATTTTGACCCAGCCCGGGCCCATGACAAGGTCAGGGGAGGACCGAGCCGAACCGGTCCGGGTCCTGCCCTGTTCACGGTCGGGCCGGTCTGGCCCGGTATAATTTTTTTTACTTTTTTATATATTTTTTATATATAATCTATATGATATAACTTATATGTTAATAAATTCAAGTTACAATTTATAGGGTTTTTTTACTAAATTATTTTTTTTATAATTTAAAATTTATAAGTTATTTGTTAGAAAGTTTTTTTTATAACTTTAAGTATAAACTTATTTTAAATTTATAAGTAATATGTTTAGTATAATTTAAAATTTATAAATTTATTTGTTAGAAAATTTATTTAATATCTTTATATCAATATTTATATAACTTTAAGTATAAATTAAAATATAATTATTTATAAGTTGAATTTAAAAAAAAATTTGGAATAACTTATAAAAAATGTATAAATCTATTTTTTTGAATTTAAATATAAATTTATAAATTTAAATTTAAAAAAGTTATTTATATAGACATAAAGAAGTTAAATGTAAATCACTAACAACATTAAGTAAGAAAAAGCTGAATTTCTTTTATTAATGGCTATAAAATTATAAATGTATTATAACATTAAGTAACAAAATTTTTTGAAACTTGTAAATAATATTTTATTTGCATAAAGTTTGTAAATTTACAAGCCTTTTAAAAAAAATTATCGTCCATCGTCCGTCTTTCATTGATGTTTATTGCTCAGCTCCTCCTTCAGTTGCGTCATCCATAGTAAGAGATTGAAAGTCCAGCTCTTAGATATTGGCACTTTCATCTCTTGAGTCTTGAGTTCTTTTTTCAGTATGGGTCCAGTCTTAAATGCAGACACAAACTTCCAAAATATCCGACAGCAACCGACTCCACTTCTTGCTTAGGATCCTTGAACCTGCACTAAAACAAGATTCCGGTGCTACCGTGGACATTGGGACAATTAGAATATCGCATGCTATAGAAGAAAGTACATGATACATTTTTGTGTGTCTCTTCCACCATTCTAAAATTGAATAATAAGATGAAGAGTCATCTTCACCTCCTTCATAAGAATTTAGATATAAGGGCAATTCTTGTGTAGGTTGGAAAGATTATTTTTGTTTCTTCCTCTAAAGTACACTTTTTTGATAATTTAGATATAAAACCAGAGCTACTACCTTGAACAGTTGTATCGGGTCGGGTGGATACAACTCTTTCTTCATATATAGAAATTAAACTATCTAAAACATCCATAATTTCTACTTTCAAACTACCTACATCAACTCTCATATTATCTTGAAAATCGTCTAATAAAATATATACACCATCTAATTTAATCTTAGGATCAAAAATCGAAGCCAAACAATATAGAAGAGGTATATTACCCCAATATTTTTTAAATTTGGCTTCCATTTTGGCAACAACATAATCAAAACCAGAGATATTTCTATATTTATAAAATAAACGAGACATGTTAAAAAAATTTGTTAAAGCTAAAAGAGAAGTTGGATAATAAACTTCAGATAGAATACATGTAGCATTATAAAATAATTCTAAAAATTCAAGAATAGAAGTAGCAATTAATCAATCATTCTTAGTTACTTGATAATCAAAACTAGGATTAGCATTACAATAATATGTAATAACATCTTTAAACCTAATGGAAGATTGCAACATTAAATAAGTATAATTACATCTATGTGGTGCATCCTTAACAAATTGCCTAAAAGTAACACCATATTATGTACATAAAATTTTAAAAGCTTGTTGTCTACTTGCAGAAGAGTTCAAACTATGTCAACATGATTTATAATTTTCTAAATTTAGTTGGAATAATTTAAGACATTCTTGTACAATCAAATTAATTATATGACAAGCACATCTAATATAAAAAAGTCTACCTTCTAACATAGGCATAAATTGTGTTTTCAAAACATTAATAGAAGTAGCGTTATTACTAGCATTATCAAAAGAAATTGAAACTATTTTATTGTGAATATCATATTCACGCACAAATTGCATTAGAGCGTCACCGATTATAGCGCCGGTATGTAAAAATTCTAAAGATATTAGACAAATGATGTATTTTTGCAACATCCATCTTGGATCTATATAATGTGTCATGATACAAATATAAGCATAATTTTGCTTAGTATTTCATATATCAAAAGTTAAAGCTAATTTAATAACATGCATAAAACTTTCTTTCAAAGTAGCCTTATTTTTTGAAAAAATTTTAGAGTCTCTGCTCTAGCAATAGATCTAAAAACTTTGGTAAGACAAGGATTAAGGATATTACTTACATAATTATATTAGAAATCACTCACACCAAATATAAATGTTTTAGAAATCACTCACACCAAATATAAATGTTTGTTCCTCACATATTATATATCTTGCTAACTCAGTCTTGTTACGAGCATCAGAATAAGTAAAGTTACCTAAAAAAGTCCTTGATCAGCGGTACTTAGCTGTGTTTATATAGCCTGTAATGTGTCTTTGCCATAACAAATTTTGTAGTATCTTTTTAAAGTGCATGTGCCATCATTTTTTTCTATTTGTAAACTCGCTTATATTTTTTACATTCCACAGCTTTAGGTATTGGTTTTTGACCTTTTAGATCTAAACTGCGTGCGCCCTCACTATCAGTGACAAATATTTTGGTATAATATTTTCATAAAAAAATTGTTTCCTATTGGCAATATTTGTAGCCGTGGCCATACTCCTAACTTGATAAGGTAACATTTATGTTGGTGGCACAGAATCAGAAATATGATTATTTTCAAACATATTATTATAATAATCATAATTTTTAAAACGTTGGTTTAAACCTTGTCCATCCATATTCAAAACAAATTCAAAAAAAAAATTAGAGCTAAATTAATTACTTCTTTACCAAAAGAGAGAGAGAGAGAGAGAGAGAGAGAGAGAGGAAAGAAAATTCTCAAATCAGAAAAAAAAAACTATTCTGTAATATTAAAGTTACTTGTAACGTCTGCTAGAATACTCTAAAAGAAATCGCAAGAAAATGCGTTGAAAGGAAAGAAGTTAGACTCAAGTAATTGCTTTGCTTCTAAACTTTGTAGTTGCCTTACTTCTAAACTTTGTAAGAAAGGGAAAAAAAATTTAGGAGAAAAGAAATTTTGTTGTGTTTATTTTTCATGAAATATAGACTATTTATAGGAATTTTTTGGATCCAAATGACCCAAAATACCCTCAAAAAGAGTTGTTATAATGGATATTTTGGTTATTTTGCTAAAAATGACCAAAATATCCCTAAAATAGGCAAAAAAATGCTAGTAAATCAGGGGTATTTTTAAAAATACCCCCCAACGGCTATATTTAAATTAAAATTAAAATTTAGCTGAATCGGGCCGAACCTGGCCTGAACCGGGCCGGTCAAACTGGGCCGTCCGAATTCGGCTCGGCCCGAACGGAGCCGACAACGGACAGGGCTGGGCCGGGCTTACAAGTCAGATCCTCCGACCTTTCCTATACTTGTGGGGGGGGGAGTAGGCCGGAGCAGTCCGGTCCGTTGATCGGGTCCGTGGCGGCCCGGACATGGTTTGACCGAACCGGACCCGGGCCGGGTTTCGGGCTGCCTTCCCTTTAACACACCTTGACCTCGGACCGTCAACAGAGTAAGAGAGTAGCTGCAGTACTCGATCTCTATTGTCATATTACCTAGATTAAAAATAGTGTACTTAGATTTTCTGCCTAGAATTTCTTTGTACTCTTTTTGTTTATTGTTAAACGAAAGTTTTTCCAAACTCACTTTCAATGGCAAAATGGGTGGCGGCTCTGCTGGAAAATTTCTTCTCCTCTGATGAGAAGGTCGTAGCACAGTCCAACGTGTCAATGCTTGGTTCGACCCAGAGGATGCTGGTTGTACGCTTCAACCACCAAGCTTTTGAGGAAATGCTCACTGAGGGCGTCGCTTCTACAAGGCTGGCAAAGCCTAAGAAGACCCGCATGATATGGGTTACAAAGGCCGCTATGCCTCACCCAATTGCGTATCCTGGTCTCTCTCTCTCCTCTGCCACAGGGGACGCATATTATGCGTCCACACGAGCTGACGTCTCTCATACGACATCCTTTTCTGAGAAAAAAAGTGCTCAACACCTGAAGACCCACAGAACATGGGTTGTAAAGGCCGTTGTGCCTCACCAAACTGTGGAGTATGCACCCCATGTCTCTCTTTCTATCGCAGGGTATGCACATTATGCGTCCCCAAGAGCTGACGCCCTTTATGCGGCAACCTCTTCGGACAAGGAAAGTGCTCAGCAATTGAGCTCTGACAGAGGAAAATACTATGATGCCAGGAGTTTGAGCGCTAAGATATGTTCCATCCGACCACGTCAAAAGCGGCATGAGGAGGACTATGCGGCACCTCTCGGCAACCACAGGTAGATGGCCGTATGCGGGCAAGACAGCACAGAAGTTTCATCTTCGACCGAATCTCACACAGCGCTGACTCTATGCGTCATGCTGAGAAAGGCGAATTTGTAAACTTGGAATCTTCATACTACGCACTGGCATATGCTTGGATGAAGAAGTCTAGGGCAATACGAGCTCGTCAAGTGTAAAACCCCTAATCCTAGAAATCTGTATTTACCCTTTTTAAATTAATTATTAATTTAATCATAGTAATTATGTGCTAATTAGGAGAAATAGATTTTTATTAATTTTTATTTTAGGTGTTTATGAACTTAGGGGATTTATGGGCCATTAGAATTTTTTCTGAATTTATTTCATGTAGGAGACCCTTTGGTCAGTTGCTAGCTTAATGGTATGCATTAGTGTAATCCTAGATTTTTTTTTCTGGGTATATATATATATATATATATATATATATATATATATATATATATATATATATATATATATATATATATATATATTTATTTATTTATTTATTTATTTATTTAAAATAAAAAGAATTATTTATTTAAAAGAAAAAGAAAGAAAAAGAAATAAAAAAGGAAAAAAACCAGAAAAATAAATCTAGAATTACATATATATATATATATATATATATATATATATATATATATATATATATATAAAAGAAAAAGAAATAAAAAAGGAAAGAAAAAAAACCATTAATATCCTATTGGATCCTAATCCCTAATACCCGTAACCCACTAGCCTAATAACCCTACACGCGACTATGGGAAATAAGAAGTAGAAGCAGCTGCTATACAACCTATTTCAACATATATTCCTCCCCCCCCCCCCGCTGCAACATATATTTCCCACCACCCCCCCCCCCCCCCCCCCGCGGCCATACGCGACCCGCGATTCCCTCTCCCTCTTCCCTATATATATACAACCTATTTCAACCAAACTCTAACCCTAATCCTTCCTCTCCTCCCCATCGGCCGCGCCGCAGAGCCAGAGCCTCCGCCGCGCGGAGCCAACTCCGGCCGACCACGACGACTGCGACCCCGCGCGAGCACCGCACCGCCCAGAAGCTACAGCAACTTACCTCTCTTCCCACACGATTTTCCGTCACCTCGCTCAACCAAACTCGACCTCGTCATCACCGGTATGATCCTCACATATCCTCCTCCCATATCTGTATGATATTTGACCTCGAACATCGTGTAACCCTAGGCGAAAATAGCGTCCAAGTTGGCAAAAAAAGACCACTTTTGGGTATCGCAGAAAACTGCGGTAATCTACCTATGTTCCCGGATTCGTATCTCCCACCACAGAGATCCGAATTTGATTTTTCTTTTTGGTATGCGAAGACCTCTTGACCTAGTTAAATTTTTGTTAATTACATTAAATTATTAACTGCTGTATGTAGAATTAAATTCGTTGGAAAATCCCAAAAATATACATTTTTCAGATTTCCAAAAGTTGTGAAACGGAGCGTGCCCCGCCAAACGGGACCGCCCCGTCGTGTACCAAGTATACCAAACGGTGCGCGCAGTATACTCGGACATGTGAGAGCTCGTGGAAACTGATTCGGACGCGTGTGCACGTCGGAATCAGCCCGTATCCGCAGACAATCCCCGTGTCGCAACTTTTGCGAAAGCCGTGCGCATTTTGTGCACGCTCATCAGATTACGACAAAACTTGTGCCACTGGACTCGTGATAACGCGCAGGTCCTGTGACCCAATTTTCACGCAATTCTGAGACAGTTGACCAAGTCGCCAATTGGCGGGCCCCATGGTTGATATTTTGGGCAAAATTATGTTCGGCTCACCGGAATCCAAAATTGGATGTACCGTTGAGTTCATATTGACATTTAGAATTGGTTTGACCTATAATTTTGTTCCATTTAGAGACCTTTATCTCTGGCACGCTTTTTGGTGCAAAGTGGGCCACATGTAGATCCCGCTTTGACTTAAAATTACCGTTTTGCCCCTGTGTCCAAATTGGACGAAAGGGAAGTGCTTTCTAGCTATTTTGCTTATTCTGGGAACGTGGGTGATATCTATTTCAGCATCCGGAGACATTTGTTATGAGGCCATAGCTTCTGATCCTATGTGTTGGACTTCTGGACGTTACACTTTGCAACTTTCTACCAGGCAAGATACCTTGCCAAATTGCTTACAGTATTTTTTATGCTTAGTATATTTCTATATATTTATTGTATTTCTGTTTATTCATTGCATGTGTAGTTTTTTTTAGTCATTACTATATATTAGATATGTTGACACACACTTGACACCTAGTATCATGAGAGGACAATCAGTAGGCGTATGGGCTTTAACCACTCTGGTAAACCATAGTAACTAGCACGCACTATGGTGGTCATGTCCGATGGTCGCTACCCCCGAGGTATGTCGGCTGATGATGCTCTAGACGGGTTGTGTGAGTTGTGAGGCTTAGATTGAGTAGCCTACCCTTGCCCATACGTCGAAAAGTTGTCCTCATTGCATTCATATAGATTGTCTTGTACAGCGTACTTATATATTTTCAAACATTATGCATGTTTACTGTATTCAAATTGGCTTGCTTCTGTGTATCTTGTTACGTCCCTCTGAGGACCTGGTCCCTTTCCAGGTGTATCTGTTCTTGAGTATTCGCAGGAGCGCAGATTTTGATGGTTACATATGTTCGAGGATGCCTTCTCTTCGAGCCCCGTGGTCGTTAGCTGGTATTCTTATATTGTGTTTATTGTGTTGTACTTTTCCATTCAAGTTGGGAGTGGATTTGTTTCCATCCAACTATCATCCTTAGATACTTATATTGAGATCTAGTTTCATAGATACTGGTTATTTATTTATATTAATTTTCTGTGGATGAGATTTAGATTGTACCATGTGACTTGTGATAGATTTTATACCACTTGTGGATTTGACATTCATATTACAGCGGACGTATGGGTTTTGATTTCCATATATTGAAGTTGCCATATCCATGCGGCTGGCATGCTTACGTGTCATAGTCCTACGTATTTTTGGGACTGGGGCATGACATGTTGATATTACAGCGGACGTATGGGATTTGACATTCATATTACAGCGGACGAAGTCATACAAATTGATCTGCGCGATGAATCCTCCCCTAAACCTATCTTCATCAACAAAAGTATGTACGATGAGGATTAGAAATCTCTACTACAACTCGTCAAGAAAAAACATCGATGTCTTTTTTTGGAGTTATAAAGACATGCCAGGACTAGACCCCCAAATTATGGTCCACAAACTCAACATCTTATCGAACGCTAAGCCGATTAAGCAACGGTAACGATGGCTCCGGCCAAAAATCATGAACGCCATCAAAGCTGAAGTCAACAAACTAATAATTAGTGGATTTATCCGCGAAGAAAAAAATTGGATTGGGCAGCCAACATCGTGCCCATCGTCAAAAAAATAGAAAGATCCGGATCTGTATTGACTTTCGTGATCTAAACACGGCATGCCCTAAGGAAGAGTTTTCCCTTTCGATCATAGATATAATGATCGACACCACTTGTGTCTTTGAGCGCATGTCCTTCATGGACGAATTCTCAGGCTATAATCAAATCAAGATATTTCTTGACGACAAGAAGCACACAAAATTCTGAACGCCGATAGGAGTGTACTGCTACACAGTCGTGCCCTTCGGTCAAAATAACGAAGGTGCTATATACCAACGAGCTATAAGCACCATCTTTCGTGGGCATCTACGCAAGATAGTGGAGTGTTACGTTGATGACATCACTGTCAAGAGTAACTTTAAAGATGATCACCTTTGAGACTTGAAGACTGTGTTCAACCTCATGCATGCGCACCATCTCAAGATGAGTCCAACCAAATCCTTCATGGGAGTCTCCAGCAACAAATTTTTAGGATTTTTCATAACTTTGAAGGGTATCCACATAGACTCCGACAAGACTAAAGCAATCCTTGAAATGCACCCGCCAAAAAACCTCAAAGAACTTTGTGGCCTTCAAGGAAGACTAGCATACATCAGGAGGTTCATATGAAACCTCTCTGGACGTTGTCAGTCGTTCACTCGGCTCATGAAGAAGGGAGTCTCCTTTGTCTGGAATGAAGAATACCAGCGCGCCTTCAACGACATAAAGGAGTATCTCACGAATCCTCCAGTATTGATGGCCCCCGTTATGGGAAGACCCTTCTTGCTATATGTGCGGGCAATAGATCACTCCATCGGCACTCTACTAGCCCAAAAAATTGATGCAGGTCATGAACATGCCATCTACTAGCTCAGCAGAATAATGGTCGACATAGAGCACATGTACAACCCTGTTGAGAAAGAGTGTCTCGCTCTGGTCTTCGCCATTCAGATGACTCGGTATTATGTGGCAGGACAAACCATCCATGTGATCTCGTAAGTTAATCCTTTTAGGGTCCTTATGATTAAACCTGGAGTGCTCAACTCTCGCCTAGCCACATAGACAATACTGTTGTCGCCGTACGACATGGTATTTATCCCACAAAAGGCGGTCAAAGGCCAAGCAATGGCAGATTTCCTAGCAGCCCATCATGTACCAAAAACCTCGAAGTAGTACTAGGAGATCCTAGATAAAGTATCAAACTCAAACATGACCACAAGCGCAGAAGCTGTTTAGCAAATGTTCTTCGACGGTGCTTCAAGAACAGGGCCCAAATGCAATATTGTCGCTAACATCGGGATAGTACTAATTTTCCCACACGATCTGGTCATAAATCCCGCTTACTCCCTCACAGAGCCATGCTCCAATAATGTGGCAGAGTACAACACCCTCGTCATTGGGCTCCAACTTGCTAAAGAAGTGGGAGTAGACGACCTGGAAGCCTATAGCGATTCCAAGCTTATAGTTAGTCAGGTGCGGGGCGAATACGAGGTCCTGCACGAGGACTTAATTCCCTACCACCAAGCTGTGCTTTGAATAATCTCCACCTTTAAGGGGTTCTTCATAGAGCACGTCCCTCAACTGCAAAATATTGAGGCTGACGCCTTGGCCGGCCTCGCTGCCTCCCTGGCAGTCCCGGTCAAAATCCATCAGCTGATCACAGTGGTCGGTCAATAGCTAGTCTGCCAAAAAACAATCTATGTCTGTGCCTGAGCTGCTCAGTAGAGACAAACACCGACTCCCAAGACTGAAGACTCTCATTCATCGACTATGCAGTCTATATAATTCTCCCCGAGAACCCAAAGAAAGGCACTTCCATCAGAAGATGTTCCCTCCAGTTTTATTACGATAAGGCTACCAAAATGATGTATCGTCGTAGAAGACGTTCCCTCCAGTTCTATTATGATACGGCTACCAAAATGATGTATCATCATTCCTACGACGGTCTTCTGCTATGATGCATATCGAATACAAAAGCAAGGTAGGCTCTCAGCGAGGCTCACAATAGGGTATGCGGTGCCCATCAATCCGAACCCAAGCTACAGGACCGTCTCCGGAGAATGGGTTACTATTGGCCAGCAATGGTAACAGAGGCTGTTGACTATGCGAGAAAGTGCCAAGTGTGCCAAATCCACATAGACTTTATCCACCATCCCTCAGAATTCCTATACCCAACGGTGGCATCTTAGTCGTTTGAAGCATGGAAAATGGACATTATCGGGCCAATTAGTTCACCTTCTTCTAAGGGACATCGGTTCATCTTGGCTATTATCGACTACTTCTCCAAATGGGCGAAAGCTGTTCCACTCGCTGAAGTTAAGACCTTAAATGTGATCAGCTTTGTCAAGCATCACGTTATATACCACTTTTGCTTGCCACGGAGGATCATCAACGATAATGGTCCACAGTTTACAAGTCATACTTTTTATCGGTTTTGTGACAAAAATTAAATCTGAAATATAGCCTAGACTGCCTACAACTCAACATCAAATGGTCTGGCAGAAGCATTCAACAAGACCATCATAAAGTTATTCAAGAAGTTTGTGTCATCCAATAAGCGCGACTGGAATGAGAAGTTGGGTGAATGGGTCTGGGCCTACCGCATAATGGTCCGGACACTACTGGCAGTACGCCATCTCCTTGATTTACGGAAGAAAAGCGGTCCTCCCATTCGAGATCCAAATTTTATCACTCCGAGTGGCTCTGTCCAATCGATTGACCATTGACAACAATCACCGTCGACGTCTACAAGAGTTAGAAGTGCTTGACGATAACCATCTCTTAGCTCAACAACGCATTGAGTTGTACCAAGCACTCCTCTTAGGAGCCTTCAATAAATGGGTCAAGAAGTGGACTTACCAAGTGGGTGACCTCGTCTTGACGGTAAGAAGACCGATGGTCATGACCCACAAAATGGCCTGGAAATTCTAACATAAATGGGAGGGCCCGTTCATCATGGAGTCTGTGTTCTCCAACGGCGCCTACTGGCTTACAAAACCCAATAGCAACTTGCTCATGATTCCTATCAACGACAAGTTCCTGAAAAATTACTATGTCTAAGCTAGACTTGTACTCCCTTTATAATTAGCTGGACACCCAAAATATACAGTGTACATTCCCCGTTGTTCATCCCAGCAAGTATGTAAGCACAATATGCACTTTACTTCCACAAAAGTTGGACTAAAGCTATTGTATGTATTCAAAAATCATGAATACACAACAGATAATAGATCCTCAAAAGCTCCCCGATAGAGTAATGCTCAGGTCTATCCCCATTCTCGGGTAGACCACTCACAAACAATTCTCTTGGGCATTAGTTCATGTCCATATCATCTCTGAACTACAGTCCTAACAGTTCTCCCTAGTTGGGTTTGCCATATCCATATTACCTCCGAGCAAACCTCTTTATACGACCATCGATTGTCACATCCATAATAACTCTAACATCATTCGTCATTTAAACTTATCACTCGTACTTGACTCTATGTACGCCGGTGGTGTTAAGTCCATAAAACCTACCACATCTCTATTACCTGGCAGGGCTTGTCTCAAATATATTACTTGCACTCAGGTACGCAAAAAGTAATGGGTCTACAAAATTTATCACATCCATTTCCCCTCTGATAGGGTTCCATTTGGAACTTATTACTTACACTAAGGTGTGCAAGAGGTAATGAGTCCACAAAACCTATTATATCTATATCACCTCTAATAGGATTTCATTTCAAACTTATTACTTGTACTCCACTGCACAAGAAGTAATATGTCCACCAGAGATTTTCCAGTGGGATATCCTCAATAAAAGCAAACAGTTCACATCCATATTACCTCAGAACTATGAGCTTCCCATGTTCCCCATAAAAAAATAGCCATGTCCAGATTACCTCTGGCTTATTTTTTTCTTCCACAAAAATACCAGGATCGTACCCAACCTCTCGGTTCGACTATCGATTAGCTCACGTACACGTTACCTCTGAGCTATCATCCTCATATCCTCTCCAGTAGAGTTTGCCATGTCCTTCTTACCTCTGAGCAAACCTCTCTAAATGACTATCAAATATCACATCCATAATACCTCTGACATCGGTTGTCATCTAAGTACGCCAGCGGTGTTAAGTCCACAAAATCTATAACGTCCGTATCACCTCTGATAGGGTTTTATTTTGAACTTATTACTTGCACTCCAGTGTGCAAACGGTAATAGGTCTACCAAAGATTCTCCAATAGGGATGTCCCCAAAGACTACGATATTATACTACGTCCATATTACCTCTAGTATAATATCCAAAGTGCTCAACATGTAAAAAGTTAAATACAAAGACAAAATTCTAGAAAATGAGAGACTTTATTGATTAATATTCAAGATCATGAGTACATATGATAGAGATCTATTTTTTATTAGTATTCAAGGTCATGAGTACATATGATGGAAACTTATTTTTAAGAGTTTCTATGAAGTCTCGCTGACATGAACATTTTCTATTAGAAGTGCCCCTCTGTGCTGTTATTGCTACCAACACAAGTAGAGCCAACAGCATAGCTCAATACTTTCTAGATCATCCATCCACAGTAAAATCCTCAGTATATGAAAAAAAATCCATACTGATGGATAGCAAGGGAGGATTAGGAACTGGTTCTACAACCATGCTGAAAGACCGAATACAGAAATGTCAATTAATTTAAATCATGTCATCGACGTTGCAGGCCCCCAGCCGGTAGCAAACTGCATAAAGGGGAATAACGCAGATAACACGCTGCATAAACAGGTTCATCTCCACACATGACGCAAGATGTTCACCCTCATCTCCTGGATCAGTTCTTGGCAAAAAACTGCCGCATAAGGTTGGCATTCTCTTCTAATGACGGGTTCTATGATATCTTTCCATGCTCCATCTTGGGCACCACGAAGGGTGGAAAAACCTGCATAAAGAGAACACATATCAGTCCAAACAAAGATTGCAAACATGTACATCGAACACATACTACTTCCAGGTCACAGCCACACGTAGGAGGGGACATCTCGAGATAGCTAAGTCCACACGCATAAGCAAGAGAAGGTCTCATCCATGCGACTAATCTACAGATAGTCTCTGCGTGCATATTGCAGATAAGTTTCCATCCATGCGACCCTATCACATATAGGCTCTGTGCGCATGATTATGGATGATTCCTTATAATGCGGCCAAGCTACAGATAAGCTCTGTGTTCATGCTGCAGACAAGTTCACATCCATGTGACCAAGCCACATATAGGCTCTATGCGTATGTTATAGATGGTTGCTCATCCATGCGGCATAATTTTATGGGGGGCCTATGTGTATTCTAGATAATTTCTTATCCATGCTGCAAGATCGTGTACTTGTGTCTCTGTGTCCCTGCCACCATGATACACCCCTACCTCCAAAGAAAATGCCAACATCAGAGAGCCACGGATCAACGTTGCTCTGGACGAACCCCTCGGAGAGATAGATAGTAGCCCTCGGCATCTTCTTTCGCAAAAGAGGGGGGAGCCGAGAGATAAAAGTTCTCCTCCTCCTAAGCCCTCCTATTTATAGGCTCCTTGGACGCGTAAGAAGATCGAGGTGATGAACTAGGTAGTTATGAGGATAAACTTGATACCTCAATTTGTATGATCCACATTTATATCCTCGAAAACTGTCGTTGACTCAGAGTCCCATGAAATCCACTCAAGGACCGAGCTATATCATGCATTAAATAGAGATTTGATAGCCTGGCAAAGACTCGTCCATGCGGACTACCACCCATGCGGCCCAAGGTCCTCTCCTTCATGCTTCTTATTCAAAGTATTCCAAACTTATCAGTTTAAAAACTTTGAAGGGGGTCTTATAGAAGCATAAAAAATTTGGATCCATGCATCCAATAACCATACACCCCAAGATCGACTCAGAAGAAATCAGGCCACAGAATGACCATGCGGCCAAAAAAAAGTCGCATCCATGCACCCCAATATTTTCCACATAAAGGCCTGACACAAAGATTATGTCTGACACAGAATCCTGACAAAAAAGGATTTTTTTGATGCCTCAAAAAATTTGAGCTCACTAAGCGTCAAGAAGCTCTCATCAGACTAATAATGACTCCTGACAGGCGTGCAGCGGCACGTGTATAACACGACAAAGGGTCCATGCGTCCCAAGCATCCCTGGCCCTATGCGTCCCAGACTCCATACGTTCTATGCGCCCCAATATTTGCCACATAAAGGCCTGACCTAAAGATTATGTCTGACACAGAATCCCGACAAAAAAAGGATTTTCTGATGCCTCAAAAAATTTGAGCTCACTAAGCGTCAAGAAGCTCTCGTCAGACTAATAATGACTCCTGACAGGATGCAGCGCCACGTGTATAACACGACAAAGGGTCCATGCGTCCCAAGCATCCCTTGCCCTATGCGTCCCAGACTCCATACGTTCTATGTGTCGCTGACCTCATGAGTCCCAGACTCTATGTGTCCCATGATTCTCTGGCCCATGCTTTTCGGGCTTCATGCGTCCCATGCGTCTCTGGCCCCATGTGTCCCGGACTCCATGCGTCCAACGTGGCAGGGTTCCCTGAGACAAAATCTTTCTGTTACGACTGAAGTAATTCTCTCCAACTAAATACGGGCCATGTATTAAGCTAACCAAGTCACGCAAAGAAAAAGCGAGAACTGCCCATATCTTTAGCAACAACAAATCGTAACAAACGTCCATATAGCAGCTCGGCCTGGACTCAACTGCATCCTGTTAAGGATGTACACGTGGCAACCTACCCATCGTATGTGCCTATAGTTACAACCGTATCCTGTTGAAGGAGTTCTCTTGCGGCCACCAAACAAAAGCACATATGGCACCTATATCCTATCAACATAATGGCTAAAAATATGAGCAACTTAGACGTTCCAAAGATGGGCTGGCTTTTTCTATTTCAGAGACTATACCCCTCCAGGCGAGCTACGTACGTGCACACAATATCAAGACAGAAAGAAAAGAAGAGAGCATCCCTCGTTCACTCGTCAGACCATTAACGGAGTAAGAGAGTCACTGCAGTACTCAATCTTCATCGTCACATTATCCAGATTAAAAATATTGTACTTAGATTTTTTGTCTAGGATTTCTTTATACTCTTTTTTTGATAAACGAAAGTTTTCCCAAACTCACTTTCAATGGCAAACGTCCCTCAAGACCAAACCCTAACCCTAGAGAGAAGTTGATGTAACTTGGACCACAAAAAGTATAGGCTAGAAGCCACTCCACGCAAGTACATCTTGCTCAATGGTAAAGCCACAGCTTTTCGGATTTTTGTATATTTCTGTTATTAAAAATATATTTAATAAAAAAAATTTCCTTGATTTTCTCATCTAATTTAGTTCTTGAAGTTTTGGATTTTGATGGATGATTTGGAGTAGATCTGATTTTAAAATTTTGGATTTTTTTATGGCTTCCATGAGATTTCTTGGTTTTAATCTATTAAAACTTGTTATTTTCAAAACTAATTTTTTCTTGTTGTGGAGAATTAAATTCTATGCAATTTTGACTTTTATTTTACTTGATTTGGAGTTAAAATAAAGATTTTATGAAGGAAATAAATTTTTTGGATTTTTGGATCATTTTTATGGAGCTATTGTTGTTTTGGGACGATGGAGTTCCATGCGCCCAGCTCCATGCACCCTTTTACAGTATGTGCCCATCTTGTTGGGCACATGACTGATTTGTATGCGCCCTATATCCATGCGTCATGTATGCGCCATGCATTCTTGCGTCCTGCATGCGCCATGCATCCATGTATCATGCGTGCGACCTGCATCCATGCATCCTGCATGTGCCATGCATCCCTACATCCTGTATGCGCCCTGCATCCCATGCGTCCTGTATGCGCCCTGCATCCATGCGTCTGGATTTATCATGCACTCCTTCAATTTTTTCTGAGGATGTTTCTTTGTGTATTATATAATTGGATGTTGTGCACTTATATATTAACACATAATTCTGATCCTCACAAAACCGTAAAAACTATTATTTATGTTAATCTATTGCATTCGACATCGGGCAATCGAGTGTGAGTATTATCCAAAGTATCGTGTGTCGCGGATATGCTAAGTTTGCCAGTGATAACTCCTGAATAGCTCGTATTTGTAACTCGTCATTTTAGGAAGATTCTCGAGTATCTACGACTTAAGAATTTATATTAAATTTGGTAATGATTAGAAAAGATAAGATTCACCTAGATCATTAGGAGGGAAGAATATTGTGCTACCGGCTACCCCGATCTCTAAGGGACCCATGCAGCATGGACCAACCCTGCTAGGCAAGGGCTTCATGACTGACCAAGTTTACGTGTGCTACGGCACTACAAGTTATTATTATTGAGCTGTGGTTCATAACATTATGTATTTTAGTATATACATTCCAGTATATGTTCCAGTTATGTTTTTATTTTATTTTATGTTACAAGACAATTTACAGATAAGTTATGTTTACAAAACCAGTTATGTTAACAAAAACAATTTATGTTTACAAAACCTCTTTATGTTTACAAAACCAGTTTATGTTTACAAAATTTCTTTATCTTTACAAAATCAGTTTTATTTATAAAACATATTCATGTTTTCAAAAACTAGCTTATGCTTACGTTATGTTGTGTTATGCTATCAGTTATCTGTTTTAGTTCTTTATCCATCATTGTTTATGATGTGCACTATAAGTACTAGACTAGCGTGCCCTTGGCCAACCAGGTTGACTGTATTGCGGGTGGTAGTGATATTCTTCAAAACATGCATTTGTTAGTAAATAGGTTTGTGACAACCCTAGTTAGTTAATTATAGCAGTCGTAGGTATGTTTGGCCGTATATGTTGTTTGTCTTGTCTAACAAGCTTGCCCTGTTATATTCTATTTTCTTTCGGCGTGTGGTTAGAGTACAAATATTTGCTCGGGTGACGGTCTGCAACCCCGATCCTTGTTTGGTTTAAGGGTTGTGGTCCTGATCCAGAGTAGTTCCTATGCCCTATTGCCGCTCGTCGCCTTATCTTTCTTTATAGTTAGTTTGTTATCAGTGCACCAGTTCTTATAGTTATTTTATCGAGACAAGTACATTGGTACCGTATAAAGCTCGACCCGCATTTATTTAGATGTGTGAAACCATGACAGGGCTATGTCGAACATCTGGCTATCTGCAATATCTATCTGTAAACTCTCAGGGATTTGCTCCAACCACAGGATCCTCTCGATGTCCTCTATCCAGTCATTTGCGTAAAATATTCCCTCCGTGACCTTGAAGTCCTTGGGCAGCATCCTCTTGAAATCAACAATAGTGCCTGGCCTCGGCTGCTACGAGAAGGGATAGGGTTGTACAACCTGCGACTGAACTAGTGAATCGCTATAAGTGCTAACTGATGAGCATTATCGATACCATGTCGCATCATGTCCGACTGGCAATGTTGTGCCTCGATCATCTCCTTGAAGAACACAAAAATCCGTGTGGCATCGACTGGTGGTGGAGGTGGTGGAGGAAGACCCTATAAAATAGTTGTTACGCCCCAGAACCAGAATACTAGAGAGCGGGGGCAGACAAAGCCAGCTACGTATATCAGAGTACTCTACATCCTGAGATACGGTCAGGACTTTCTAGACATATAAGGGCTTACTCTATAATCCCTCAAGAAATCTTGGGTGAAGAATCCTAGGTGTCTCAATCCCAATCAAGCAACAAGTATAAAAGATGTATGATCACCAACATAATAGTGAGGCATCCCAAACTATACATACCTAGATGACCATGAAGCTAGTACCAAAATAAAGAACTAGTATAGTACAATGTTACATGATCATCTCTAGCTATAGTCAAGAATATGCTTTATATTTAGGCCCGCAGGCTAAAATATCAAGTCCCAAAATATGAGCTAAATACTTACTCGGTGGCTAAATGCCTCAAAAGAATAATATACAAAATCAAGTGGGTGAGGAAGAAGAAATCCAATCATGTCCTCGGGTGCTCCTTGTGTTCACCATCTCGAGGCGGGAAGTACGGGAGATCATGCGGTCCAGCTCCAAAATCTGGCCATACAAAACCAGTGGGGTCAGACCCCAAAACAGCAAGTACCACAAGGGAGCCAAACTTATGAACTAAAATCAACATGTAGACAAATCAGTAAGAATAGTAGGTAAGGAACAGTTAAATAAGTGCAACGGATAAAATAACAGTTAAGCCGTTCAGGAGTAATTAAACAAGGGCATCTAGAATCAATACTCTGGTTACCATTTTCGGATCAACTGCTAATAAAATCAGGACAAAACTAGACTAGATTGGAAACCAAGCGACCACGATCAATCATACCTTACGGCTTGCTATCATTAGCTAACTAGGGTTATCACAGTCCTAGATACTAACACATGTCGTTTAAGATTTCTTACAGCCACATGTCCTGCAGACTATCCGGGTTAACCAGACGAACATGTACACAATATAGATTTATCAGGTATAATTATTTCTTATCTTTTCTGGTAGTGCAATACTCGACAGTGTGATAGAAGTATGTCACTCACGATAAAGAGCTCCAAATCTATCAGGTGTCGCAGGGATACCCGGATTTCATGTAGCCAGGAAATCTCTCTAGATACTTTTCTAGATTAGTATTATAGTTATTATCCTAGACAATTTTTAGGGATCTCGATCATGGTGCTTAGGAATCTGCCTTAGACTTGATGCAAGACATGACAGTAACTTGAAGAGTACAATCAAAATCAACCATTGGGATACTGGTCATGCAATACAGGTGCTACTAATAATCTTGATCAGGACAGTTACAGAAATTCTCAAGTCAGGAGTGCGCTACGTCGAGCCACTATCAGGATTATCAGGATCAGGATTATCAGTATTATCAATTCTATGTCAAGATTCAGAAGTTTATTTATAATGTACAATCACTAGATCATGTCAGGAAATCAGGATTTACTAAAATAATGGAATAAAAGAGAACTAGAGAATCATCAAGAATAAAGCATGTTAAAGAGAATAGACAGGTGCATAAATTAATAATTTAGGGTTGGCGCATAAAATTAGGCAAGATAATAACATCTGCACACAATGGGTCAAAACCACCATTGGCGCATAAACGGGTATTGGCGCATAAATGACTAATCCAGGCAGTTCTAGCGCACTTTGATACAAAAATACTCCGAGCAAAGATGGTGCACAATCATACTAAAGTGCACTAGCGGGATCTTGACGCACAATGATAGAAGTGCGCAAGCCAGGAGCTTGGTGCACAAATCTATCATTGGCACACAAATAAAAGTATCCATGCTACAACTTTGGCACACTTTCATCAAGTATGGCAGTATTGAGGTTTGGTGCACAAACAAATGCAGGAAGGTATACTAAAAGATAAAACACAAGTTTCTAAGATATAGCACAGCAGTCGAGATGACTCTGCAGTCGAGAACACAATTCTCGAGAATGGTCAGAAGTCATTGCTTAGTCATTAAGTAATTACGAAAGGCTACAAAGTGTACCATCTCTGAAGAATGCCACATAGTGCGCCAAGTAGCAAAGTGTGCCATTCTCCAGAAGGGACAAAGTGCGCCGGTAAGAAAAGTTTACCAAAGTGCACCAACTTAGCTTTTAAGCAATGGCGTACATTCTTGATGACTTATAGACCCATTCAATAAGTGCGCCAAGTATGATTGACGCACTTTTGGAGGAATTGTCTTAGCACAAAACATATGTAGGAGTAGAAAAGTGCGCCCAAAGTACTTAACATATCTTGGCACACTCTCTAAGAAATTTGTGAAACACACACAAGTGCGCTCACTAGAACTTCGCTTATGCGATAAGGGTTCACTGCGTACTTTTTGTATACATTCTTAGGCCCACTTGCATTCTCTGACTTGCTATTATCAGGCTCCAAGAGCAATTCAATTCAAGAAAAATAAAATTATCAATATGACAAGTTATAAGTGCTATCCAAAACTAATAATAGATCAAAAATAATAACAGATCAAATGATAAACAAGCTATACTAAGAATCAAAGTAAGATCCAAGGTTATTCCTTCGGTTGGCAAGATGTACTTGCCTACGGTCAAGTTCTAGCCTAATACCAACACTACCAAGGTCGTCCACGGCCAAGGCCAAGCTCGACTGCTGCTCTCTGCTAGGGAAGAAATGAAGAAGAAAAGAGAAATAAAAGAAAAAAAGTGAAGGAAAGAGAATATGATTGCTTATATAGGCAAGGGAATGAATATAGGCTATTGGATCATAATTCATGCCTCTAACCTGGGTTCATCATAACCACCCACCAAAAAAAACTAAGGGACCAACGGTCCAAAGCATGTAACTAAGGAAAACTTACAAAAATAACCTAAACAATGCATGAATGGAAAAAAGCAAGATATAAGCAATTAAACAATAAGCAAGCTGTACATGTATAATATGCATATATCAGGTACATATACTAGAACAGTGAGACGAGTCTCATAACTCTCTCCTCCTTAAAAAAATTTATCCTCAAAATTTCAATAAGGCACGGGGTCTAGCAAGAAACTCTGGGGGCATACAATCAAGGCAAGCAAGGGCATACGGGAATCAAGAACAATCCTAGAACAAGACAAGCATGCACAAGATAAGATCAAGGTACAAAATATATGAACAAGCATACCTCACGAGTCAAACAAATATGGGTATCGAGCACGGATATTATCCTCTCGATACCAAGTTGACTCGCCCGGTGAGTGATGCCCCCAAGCAACTCGGACTAACTGAATAGTTCGGTTCTTAAGAATCTTCTCTCTCCGGTACAAAATGGATATAGGCCTCTTCTCATACGAAAGGTCGATACCAACGATCAATTCTGAATAATCCAGGATATGGCTTGAATCCGGTATATACCATCGTAACTGAGATACATAAAAAATGTTATGTATCTCACGAAGCGGCGGTGGAAGATCAAGGCGATAAGAAATATCTCCCACTTGCTCAAGGATATCGAACGGACCAATATACCGTAGACTAAGCTTTTCCCGCACATCAAATCTGATACCCCTCGGGTAATACATCGCCGCCGACAGAAAACTCAAGAGGTCGTCGATATGAATCGGCCCAATGATGCTAATGATCTTGAGCCACCTTAAGATACTTCTGGACTTGTTTGACTACCTCAACTTTCTGGGCTATCATCACGGGACCAAGTAATTGCCTCTCACCAATGTTATCCCAAGCTACAAGGGATCTGCACTTTCTGCCATACAGTGCCTCGAAGGGTGCCATCTGGATACTTGCCTGAAAACTGTTATTGTAAGAAAATTCGACCAAGTGCAAGTGATCCTCCCACGAACCACCAAAGTCAAGGGTACATGATCGAAGTATATATTTTAGAGCCTGGATTTTACGTTCTGACTAACTATATGTCTGGGGATGATAAGTTGTACTAAATTTCAGACGAGTACCCAGACTCTGTTGTAAACTCTTCCAAATGTGATATATGAATCCGGAATCTCTATCTGATACAATATTGACTGGCACACCATGAAGTCTAAAAATATGATTCATGTATATCCGAGCTAACTGCTCTGTAGACTATCCCACTCTGAAGGAAAGAAAGTGAGCAACATTTGTGAGTCGATCCACTATTACCCAAATTGTATCCCTGCCAGCTGGGGACCTAGGAAGATCGGTCATAAAATCCATGGTGATATGGTCTCACTTTCATTTCGAAATTGGTAAAGGCTGAAGAAGTCATGTTGGACTCTGATGCTCAGCCTTGACTTTCTGACAAACCAAACATCGGGAGAAAAACCGTGCAATCTTCCTCTTCATTCCATTCTACCATAAATGCAAACGAATATCTCTGTACATCTTCGTTCCTCCTGGATGAACAGGATATTGAGAACTATGGGCTTCTGACATGATCTCTTGATGGATATTTCTACTTTGTACACAAAGACGATTACCAAATCGGAGAGTTTCGTTATAGTGAATGCTTAGTTCTGTTCTATGCCCTACATCACATTCTGCTCTAAGTCGCTGAAGCTTGACATCCGTAGACTGTGCAGCTCTGATCCTTTCTACTATACTGGATTAAACTTGCAAGCCAGCTATCAATGTCGTGTTGCCAGGTAATACTACTTCTATGTCCAGATCCTGAAGAATTTCTAAAATCTC